>CM074721.1:517524686-518129638 GCA_037306005.1 Rhinophrynus dorsalis | reverse complement strand
GTACTGAAATAACGCTCTCCATGGCCCAAATACTATGAAGATTAATTGGAGCTGCTTGTTTTTGTGAAGAATTATATTTATACACACTAATTTCTAAACATATATATTGAAGTTTAACCCCAGGGTGCGCTGTGATCATGCCGGGGAAGCAGAAACTGACTGCACCACGACCAGAGCTGTCAGTTTCAGGCTTTCCCCATTTTGTCAGTACGTGTGATCTCTGTTGCAGCTATCACGTGTACCATCTTAGTCAATGACAAAGGCAATGTTTTCTGTACATTCCGTCTGTCACTGATATCTGCCGCTCGCTTCCTTACTGTGATAGTGTGTTCTGTACATTGCCTTTGTCACTGTTCTCTGCCTCTCTCACTTCCTTACTGTGATAGTGTATTCTGTACATTGTCTTTGTCACTGTTCTTTGCCTCTCTTACTTCCTTACTGTGATAGTGTATTCTGTACATTGCCTTTGTCACTGTTCTCTGCCTCTCGCTCCCTTACTGTAAGAGTGTATTCTAAATATTGCCTTTGTCACTGTTCTCTGCCTGTTGCTTCCTTACTGTGAGAGTGTATTCTGCCCTTGCCTTTGTCACTGTTCTCTGCCTCTCTTTCTTCATTACTGTAATAGTGTGTTCTGCACATTGCCTTTGTCACTGTTCTCTGCCTCTATATATATATATATATATATATATATATATATATATATATAATACATATATGAATGTGTGTGTGTGTGCGTGTGTAACATTTGGTATATAGCATTTGTGTATGCATTTTGTGTACGGTATATAGCATACATCCCAAGTGTCCCTCTTTAGGAGGGACAGTGCCTCTTTGAGACCCAAATCCCTCTGTCCCTCTTTTTTACCCTTTTGTCCCTCTTTTCTGGAGATCAGAATGAGTAGTGAATATCAAATTGCTCCACAGCAATAAAAACTCACGTAAATGTGTAGTTACTCTTAATACATGTGTTTCTAATTAGTCTGTGTAAATAAAACACTTTGGTCTTGCTCTAAATCATTTATTAATTTGCAAAAAGAGGTGTCAATAGGTCATGAATTAATCTAAAAATTCTTTGTAATGCCCCACCCACCAGTCACGCCTCCCGAGATACCACCTAAAAGAAAAGTGTCCCTCTTTGGCCATTTGAAATGTTGGGAGATATGATATAGCGTTTACCGTGTAGTGTTTGGTGTATTGTATTTTGCATATCCTGTTTGTGTATTATGTATAGCGTTTCATGCATTGCGTATAGAGTTTTGCATAAGGCATATAGCATTTTGCATACAGTGTTTGGCATATAGCGTTTTGTGTTGTGCGTATATTGTTTTGCGTATAGCATTGTGCTTATATTGTTTTGTGTATTGCTTTTGGCATTTGGCATATTGAGTTTGGCTTATTGTCTTTTGTGTGTAGTGTTGTGTGTATTGTCTTTTGTATACACAGTTTTGTATATTCCTTATAGCATTTTGTATATGGTGTCTAGCGTTTGGAATATTGCATATAGCTTTTGGAGTATGGCAAATTGAGTTTGGCGTATTGAGTATAGCTTCGGCATCTTGCGTTTGGCGTATTGCATATAGCATTTGGTGTATGCTGTATAGTTTTTGGTGTTAGTACACTGTGTGGACAATTATTAGGCGAGTTGTATTTTTGAGGATTAATTTTATTATTGAACAACTACAGTGCTCTCAGTCAATCCAAAATGTTAAGAAACCTTAAAACTGAATATATAAAGGGAGAGTAATGTTTCATAATAAAAGCAGCTCTAATTAATAATCATAGTATTTGGACTTTGGAGAGTGTTATTTCAGTTCTGTCAGAGTTGTAGTTCAAGAGTAATTCAATGACAAAGTATCCCCTCCCACCCCTTTTACTGATGTAACACTGCTCAGCCAGATCAGAAGGGAGGTGCCCAGGTAGACTGCAGAGAGGGACAATCTTCAATTAAGATAAGGGAAAAAGCTGAAAAACTTGTCAAGGGGGGCAGGGCATTCATTGTTCTCATAGGAAGAAGATTGTCCCCTGCTGTTATCTGTCTGGTCTATGGACTGGATTCCACATCTGAGAAGAGATGGCTTACACTAGGTAAAAGGGGCGGGAGGGGAAACTCTGCTTGTGAATATCTCTCAAACCATAAAGGTTTGAGAGATAAGACTTATATCGTTCTTCATGTTTTTTTAATGCCTACAAAATAAGATAGCTATAAAACGAAGTATTACTATCCCTTTAAGAACGTTAAAGTGAGGTTTTGGCTTTCTTAGGAGAATATCTATGTGTGCACAATTATTGGGCAACTATTAGTGTACAGAATTATTATGCAACTAAATTAAAAACGATAATTTTCCCATCTTACATGTTTATTTTCATCTATTAAAGTAAGAATACTAAACAAACAACTCAAAATGTACAAATCAACAATCTGTGACATTTCCAAAAAAGAAATCAGTGACCAATATAGCCACCCTTCTTTTCAATAACAGTTATAAGTCTTCCATTCATGGAGTCTGTCAGTTTCTTGATCTGTTGACGATCAACTTTTTGTGCAGCAGCAACCACAGCCTCCCGGACACTGTTCAGAGAGGTCTACTGTTTTCCTTCAGCATAAATCTACCGTTTAAGAAGGGCCCACAAGTTCTCAATAGGGTTTAGTCAGGTGAGGAAGGAGGCCATGTCATTATTTTATCATCTTTAAGGCCTTTACTGGCTAGCCACGCAGTGGAGTACTTCGATGCATGCAATGAAGCATTGTCCTGCATAAAAATCATGGTCTTGAAAGATGCAGACTTCTTCCTGTACCATTGCTTGAAGACAGTGTCTTCTAAAAACTGGCAGTAGGTTTAGGAGTTGAGCTTGAGTCCATCTTCAGCCCAAAAAGGTCCAACTAGCTCATCTTTGATAATACCAGACCATACCAGTACCCCTCCTCCACCTTGCTGGTATCTGAGTCGAAGTTGAGCTCTGTGCCCGTTACTGATCCAGCCATGGGCCCACCCATCTGGACTGTAGCGGATACCGCTGCCACCCAGCCTTGGGTGGCTCCGTTAGTCGCCGCTTCCCTCGCTCTGGAACAGGAAAACTCCACCAGCTTCTCCCAAGGTATTCCAATCGCCAGGCAGGACTAGTGTCAGGATAACAAGAACTTTCCCAGCATACCAGCAGCTTAACCTCACCAGACAACACTTGTGTAGGTTAAAACAAGAACTACTTTATTGGAACCAAGACACACATATTTATACAGGTTTACACAAAAGGCCAAGAGGGGTGGAGGGGCTATACAATGGTGGGCTGAACAAAACACACAATGGTATAAACATTTGGTGTACACATCATACAATGGACCAGACATGATTGCATTATTTGGACAAAAGGGGACTGTTGTGGGGTAAACACTGGGACAAAGGGCTGAGGGGCTGGAATACACATTGTACAACAAAGGCCAGGAGGTTGAAGCATCTTTGAATATTCCGCTTCAACCCCTGGCCAATCCAGTGCCTAGAATTGGCTGACCAATCCTGGGGGTGCTAGTCACGGCTAGCTCGGCCAATCAGACTCTGTAGGCGGGCAGCTAACCGACCAATCCCTGGGCTGCCTACTTTCCCCCATGTTAACTCTATGGGGGACCTTTAAACTCGTCACCCAGGGCATTGGCCAATCAGGAAGCCGCCTACTTCCCCATGTAAAGTCAATGGGGCTTTTGATTAATTCTGCCGGCTGTCCTCGGCCCCGTGAATTCCACTCCTTAGTGGAAGAAAGTATAGTTCCAGGGCATGGGACGCTTCCCTGCCCTGAGGCCCGAGGAATAGGGCAGCGGCAACCTCTAAACCCCCCGACACACGTAACAACACAGTCCACAGAGTCTGTTGGGTCTGCCCGGGGCAGACCAGACTGGGTGTTCCCAGTCACCCTGTGCCCCCAATAAGCACAGGGTGACTTAGACCCGAGAGGGAACGTTGAAGCGGGCAAAGGAGCTTCCTGGGCATGGAATCCACTATCTTGTGGGGGAAGGCCGGCCCCCAGGCCCCTCCAGGAGCCAAGGGCATGATGGTTCCCGTGACATTTCCCCCCCTTCCAAATAAGACTAACCTGGGGCCAGATCCTTACCGGGTCTGCCAGCAGGTTAGTCATGTTCGCAGTCCATCCCATCTCCTGCACCATCCTTGGGATACCTGTCCCCCTCTGCCAGTATGGTATCCTGTTCTGCAGGGGAAACATGGTAGAGTCAGCAGGCTGGGGGTTGTTGAGGCCCGCAGTCCCACGCCCCAGGGTAGGGGTAACAACGTCGCTGGTGAGGACTCTGGCCCTACTCACCACGGTAGGGGTAACGGCTCCACTGGGACGGATCTCAACCCCACCCACCAGGGCAGGGGCAACAAGGCCCTTGGAGAGGACGTTCGTCCCACTCTCCAGGGCTGGGGTAGCAAAGTCGCTGGAGAGGGCAGTTGTCCCCACTCTCCACGGCTGGGGTAGTAAAGTCGGTGGAGAGAACAGTGGTCCCACTCTCCAGGGCAGGAGCAACAAGGCCCTTGGAGAGGACAGTTGTCCCACTCTCCAGGGCAAGGGTAGGGGCGACAGGGACCTTGGAGAGGATGGTTGTCCCACTCTCCAGGGCAGGGGTAGCAAAGTCGCTGGAGAGGACAGTTGTCCCACTCTCCAGTGCAGGAGCAACAAGGCCCTTTGAGAGGATGGTTGTCCCACTCTCCAGGGCAAGGGTAGCAAGGCCCTTGGAGAGGACAGTGGTCCCACTCTCCAGGGCAAGGGTAGGGGCAACAAGGGCCTTGGAGAGGACAGTTGTCCCACTCTCCAAGACTGGGGTAGCAAAGCCGCTGAAGAGGACAGTTGTCCCCACTCTCCAGGGCAAGTGTAGGGGCGCTGGTGGTGACAGCAATCTCATCCACGCCACCCCCAGTTCCATCAGAGATCTGCCGCTGGGGAGAGGGGTCGGCTCCCTCCTCTCCCTGTAACACAAACAGCCGCTGGGGAGAGGGGTCGGCTCCCTCCTCTCCCTGTAACACAAACAGCTGCTGGGGAGTGATGCCAGACTCATCCACTCCCGAAATCCAGCACCTCAACGCAGTGGGAACCTCCATAAGGAAAGGGTAGCGGCAGCCATAGCTTCGCCTGCTACCCGTAGACTAGACCATACCCGGTCGCTGGAGTCAGCCTCAGGGAGGGTCGGAGGTGCCCCCTCTTCCACTTGTAGAGTGCTCGCGGTGACCGTAGTCTCCTCCACGGCACCTTCCACGTCCATACAAAGCTGCTGTGGGAAATAGGTGTGAGTCACCTCTTCCTGGAGATCCTGACACTCCACCTCCAGTCCCCACTCCTGGGTTACGAGATCCTCCAGCTCTCTCCATACCTCGGGTATTTCTGACACCCCCAGCTGCATGGCTCGCCTGTCGCGGATCTCCCAGAACCGGCTTTCCCTGCGACTGCCAAAGTCTGGCTCCTCAGCCCTGGCATGCCACAACGAGCTGGGACCCCTGTAGGCGAAGCCGCTGCACGGGAGAGGCGTTTTGGGGAACCCGAACCACTCAAATCCGGTCCTGTCGCAGAAAGCCCCATACTGGAGATCCAGGCAAATGACATCTCCGATCCAGGATGCCAGTACCTCACTTGCCTGGTGGTCCGAACTCGGCCCAAGGATGCAGGGGCTCCACTGCTGTCTCTCGCTCTCATGCCTCTCCGCATAAGGGATGAAGCCCTCGGAGGAGAAGGAGTGTCCCTCTGCCTCCAGTGTGGCCCGCCGTTGTTCATAGCCGGATAGGGCTTGGCAAAGCATAGCCTCCATTTCCGTGTCTGACCGGTTGGCGCCTGCTGGTGGAGAGCGCTTCATCGATCTCCCATGAACTGTTGCTGAAACCGGGGTCAAGCCAGCGGCTGTATCTCCCCCTGGATGCTGGTCTCCCTGCGCTGCTGAGTCCGGGGTCAAGCCAGACGGCTATATCTCCCCCTGGATACTGGTCTCAGTTTCGTTCCTTGGCTTTATCAGTTTCAGGCGAAACGATCCTGGTGGTGCTGACTTGTATGTTCCAAAAACCAACTGGGAAGCATCCCACCGCTGCCACCAATGTAACGGATACCGCTGCCACCCAGCCTTGGGTGGCTCCGTTAGTCGCCGCTTCCCTCGCTCTGGAACAGGAAAACTCCACCAGCTTCTCCCAAGGTATCCCAATCGCCAGGCAGGACTAGTGTCAGGATAACAAGAACTTTCCCAGCATACCAGCAGCTTAACCTCACCAGACAACACTTGTGTAGGTTAAAACAAGAACTACTTTATTGGAACCAAGACACACATATTTATACAGGTTTACACAAAAGGCCAAGAGGGGTGGAGGGGCTATACAATGGTGGGCTGAACAAAACACACAATGGTATAAACATTTGGTGTACACATCATACAATGGACCAGACATGATTGCATTATTTGGACAAAAGGGGACTGTTGTGGGGTAAACACTGGGACAAAGGGCTGAGGGGCTGGAATACACATTGTACAACAAAGGCCAGGAGGTTGAAGCATCTTTGAATATTCCGCTTCAACCCCTGGCCAATCAGTGCCTAGAATTGGCTGACCAATCCTGGGGGTGCTAGTCACGGCTAGCTCGACCAATCAGACTCTGTAGGCGGGCAGCTAACCAACCAATCCCTGGGCTGCCTACTTTCCCCCATGATAACTCTACGGGGGACCTTTAAACTCGTCACCCAGGGCATTGGCCAATCAGGAAGCCGCCTACTTCCCCATGTAAAGTCAATGGGGCTTTTGATTAGTTCTGCCGGCTGTCCTCGGCCCCGTGAATTCCACTCCTTAGTGGAAGAAAGTATAGTTCCAGGGCATGGGACACTTCCCTGCCCTGAGGCCCGAGGAATAGGGCAGTGGCAACCTCTAAACCCCCCGACACACGTAACAACACAGTCCACAGAGTCTGTTGGGTCTGCCCGGGGCAGACCAGACTGGGTGTTCCCAGTCACCCTGTGCCCCCAATAAGCACAGGGTGACTTAGACCCGAGAGGGAACGTTGAAGCGGGCAAAGGAGCTTCCCTGGGCATGGAATCCACTATCTTGTGGGGGAAGGCCGGCCCCCAGGCCCCTCCAGGAGCCAAGGGCATGATGGTTCCCGTGACATGGACCGTCAAGAGTCACTCCTATCTCATCAGTTCATAAAACCTTTGAAAAATCTGTATTTAGATATTTCTTGGCCCAGTCTTGACGTTTCAACTTATGTGTCTTGTTCAGTGGTGGTCGGATTTCAGCCTTCCTTACCGTGGCAATGTCTCTGAGCACTGAACACCTAGTACTTCTGGACACTCCAGGTAGGTTGCAGTTCTGGAATATGACAGCACTGGAGGATAATAGGTTCCTGGTAGCTTCATGTTTGATTCTTCTCAAATCTCTGGCAGTTAATTTGCGTCTTTTTTTCTCAGCACGTTTCTTGCGACCCTGCTATTTGCAACAAAACGTTTGATGGTTCTGTGATCACAACCCAAAATCTTAGCAATTTCAAGGGTGCCGCATCCCTCTGAGAGACTTTTTACAATTTTTGACTTTTCAGAGTCCGTTAGATCTCTTTTTCTGCCCATTTTGCCTGAGGAAATGAAGCTGCCTAATAATTATGCACACCTTGACATAGGGTGTTCATCTCCTTAGGCCACACCCTCTCTCATTACACAAATACACATCACCTGATAAGCTTAAATCCAATAAGCATTCAAGTTTATACAGCTTGGAGTTGGAAAATATGCATCAAAATGATGATATGGTCAAAATACTCACATTGCTTAATAATTGTTCACACAGTGTAGTATAATGTTTTGTGCATATCGTTGTATGTAAAATATTTTGCGTATGGCTTATAGCGCTGTATGTACGGTGTATATCATTTGCTGTATGATGTATAGCATTTGGAGTATGGAGTATAGAATTTTGCACATAGTGTTGTGTGTATATCGTTTGGTGTATAGTGCATTGCGTATGGCGTATCAGGTTTAGCGTTGTGCTTTTTCCATATAGAATTTTCCATATAGCGTTTGGTGTATAGTATATAGGTTTTTGCTTATAGTGTTTGGCGTATAGCGTTTGGCGTATTGTGTATAGCATTTGGTGTATAGCTCTTGCCATTTGCGTATAGCATTTGCTGTTACAGCATATAACATTTGGTGCATGCTATATAGTGTTTGGTGTTTGTAATACAGTGTTTTGCGTATAGCTTTGTATGTATAACATTTTGCATATGGCATATAGCGCTGTACGTATGGAGTATAGCATTTGGGGTATGGCGTTGTGCATTTTCCATATAGTATTTTTCATATAACGTTTGGTGTATAGCATATAGAATTTTGTGTATAGTGTTGTGCGTGTATCGTTTGGCATATAGTTAACCCTTATATAGGCATTTGCTGCCTTCCTTTGCTCTCTACCGGAGCTGCTATTAAGTCGGCTCCAGTAGCACTTGTAGTAGTGAACCCACTTCATTCATTCATGAAAAACGCAGTGATTGAGTCATTCATGAAAGCACAGCGCTGTAATGTAAAAATAAATACTTCATTGGAAAGGTCTACAAAGTGTGCTTGGAAACCAGGCACACTTTGTAGACAGTTGCAATGAAGTATTTCTTTTTTACATTGTGCTATTTCGGCTCTGCTGAAGAGCTGCCTTGAGTTGGCCGACACAAATCTCTTGCTGTCAGCTTTACAGTTCACATCAGGGAAAGGGGGGAACTTTAGCCTTGTATAGCTCTGAAAACATGGTTTGAGATATGGGACTGGGATAATTTAGTTTATATTTGTAATAGCTGCAATATTACATTTTTTATATAGAGACATCACTAACCCTTTAATAGTGGCTCCAGTAGAGAGAAAAGGAAGGCAGCAAAGGCCTTCCTTGTCGCCCGCAGTGATCACCTATCCTACTGCATAGATGATCAATGCTAGGGAGGTATCAGGACGGGTCTGTTACGGTTGGCAAGCAAAACCAGGAGTCAGACGGTATAGTTAATAGAACCTTTATTATGAGAATAATGACAGTAATGCAATATATATATATATAGATATATAGATATATACACACAGTGGGTGATAGAAACGGCGAGTACTGTATCAGGAATAGCAGTCTCCCAATCTCTGCACCACACTGTCCGAGACTAGGCCTCAGCCCAGTGGAGTCTCGTGGTAAGGTAACGCCCAAGAGATACTAACTCAGCCTGCAGTCAGTCTGGGAGCTGAGTCTCAATCGTACGTAACCAAGGAAGCTGCTGACCCAAGCCTGCAGTCAGTAGCTAGGAGTCTGCTAGAGCCCCAGGTCAGTACTAGGAAGGATGTCTGAATAACGGAACCAACAAACTGAGCAAACAGACAGAGCCTTCAAGTAAGCACCAGATAGGATAGTCAGATGATCCAAAGTCATACACGGAGCGGGTAGTCAGCCAGAGCCACAGGTTTGCACCAGACAGGATATCCACTGAAGCGATGGAATGCTGGATGCTCAGTGGATAGAGCCCCAGGTCAACACCAGAGTGGGTAGTCAGACAAGCCTAGGTCATACACGGAGCAGGTAGTCAGCCAGAGCCACAGGTTTGCACCAGATAGGAGATCCACTGGAGCGTATGTATGCTGGATGTGCAGTGGATAGAACCCCAGGTCAACACCAGAGTGGGTAGTCAGACAAGCCTAGGTCATACATGGAGAGGGTAGTCAGCCAGAGCCACAGGTTTGCACCAGATAGGAGATCCACTGGAGCGTATGTATGCTGGATGCGCAGTGGATAGATCCCCAGGTCAACACCAGAGTGGGTAGTCAGACAAGCCTAGGTCATGCATGGAGCGGGTAGTCAGCCAGAGCCACAGGTTTGCACCAGAAAGGATATCTTAGCCAAATTGGAACGAACAAGGAGAATAGTCATACAGAGCCACAGGTCAACACCAGAATGGATGGACAGACAAGCCAGATCATACACAGGAATGAGGAATACTAGATAATGAACTGCTCAGAACAACAACGTAAGGGTGACTGAGTCAGGACTCAGTCTGCCCTTTAAACCCCTCCAAAGGAAGTAGGTAGGAGGAGCAGCTAGAGGGAGGAAGTAGGTAGGAGGAGACTACAGGAAACAAACACATAAAACAGAGGCCTGCAGCATGCTTGAAGCCTCACGCCTGCAGATGACAAATCTGGGATTGATGCATCCAACTGCTCGTGGAAATGATGCTGGAGTGTCATAGTGAGCATCGCCAGAAGCGGCAGCGCTACAAGGTACTGTGACAGGGTCTGAAGTATATTTTTATTAACAATATTAACACCATTGTGTGTTATCATCATATACACTGCCTGACACCCCAGGCTTCTTCCCTTGCCCAGCAGTACCCATGGGGATTTGTAGTTAGCAGTGGGCAAGGGGAAAAGGCTGGAGAGGGTCAGACAGTGTACATGGGGATCTGTGGTTACCACTGGGCACAGGAACAAGGCTGGGGGCAAGTGGTAGCCACAAATTCCCATAGATGCTGCCTGACCCCCAGACTTGTTCACTGGGAGTGCACAACATGTATAATATATGATACATAGCTTTGGGGATAATTGTGTAGTGCTTGGTGTGCTATTTTTTTTCAACCCTTTGAGTGCCACAGGGGTGAGCAATGAACATCCCTATGGCACTCAATGCTGTCCATGGTGCTGAAAATATCCGCTCCACTCCCCAACTGGCCAAGTAGGGAAGCAGAGAGAGAATGCTGTTTAACTTCAGAATTATCGTAATGTTGGTGATATGTGAAGGGAGGAAATCCCTTCTACACCGACAACAGTTCACAGCCCTGCCTGCTTGTGATTGCTCGAGGGCTGTTACTGCATAGGAAAGTACAGGGAGATCCCAAGACAACCTTAGGTAGGGGAAGTCGAGACTGTGAATTCCGACACCAAAAGCTGATATCAGAGTTTTGTTAATGTGTCACATTTAGTGTGACCACATTTCCAGTCTGCCATTCCAGGACATGCGGTCACCCTAGTGGGAACTCTTACTCTGTGTCAGCTGGCGTTAGCCTCAGCTGCGGGACTCATACATCAGTTTCACTCGCAGCACCGCTGCGCCAACATACCGGCACCATCCCAGCTGTCTCCCAGGCATCAGTCCAGCCAGCCAATGAAATGTATTTGCTGTATGGTCCTCATTGGCTGGCTGAGCCAGCCAATGAGGACCATATAGCAAATACATTTCATTGGCTGGCTGGACTGGTGCATACTGCGCTATGTAGGTAGGCTGTAGGTGTCGGTTTTGTTGCTCCATTCCGGGACTCTTTGTTGTCCCAGTGGGGAGTGATCCAGGACGCGGGACACAGACCACCAATAAGGGACAATAACGGGCATTCCGGGACGTGTGGTCACCCTAGTCACATTAACTTCTCAACACACACCTTTGTATGCGAAAGTGTCTCATTATTCAGCATTTCCATATGGAAATTAGTCATCATGCTTCATTTCCATATGGAAATAGGCCATTGTCGATGTGATGAATGAAAATTTGTAAACCTGTCGGATGGATCACTTCACCTCCTGGCTCCCTCACTTATAGTCCTCTGATGTCCCTACTCTCATCATGGGTGACTTCAACATCCCTATAGATAATCATAACACCCCCCCTGCCCTCAAACTCCTCTCCTTAACAACCTCCTTAGGCTTATCACAGTGGACCAGCTCTCCCACACACAGTGATGGTCACTCCCTTGACTTGATCTTCACTAACCTCTGCTCCGTCTCCAACCTCTCTAATGTCCCCTTTCCCTTCTCTGACCACCACCTCCTCACCGATAACCTTATCATACCACGCAAACCCATCCCCCCACCACAATCAAGCGCATGCGGCGAAATCTGCATACTCTTGATCGGCAACAATTTTCCACCTCCCTGCAGCCTCTTCTCAACCCCATCCTCACACTTACTTGCCCAGACAAAACTACTGCTCTCTACAACAGCAATCTCACTTCAGCCCTTGACATAGCTGCACCTGCAACTCCACACCACCCACGCACAACCTCACTACAACCCTGGCACACAAGACTAACGCGATACCTCCAAAGGTGCTCACGCACTGCCGAAAGGCACTGGAGGAAATCTCGCTCCACAGCTGACTTCACACACTACAAATTAATTCTCCGTTCATATAGCTCTGCCCTCTCCCTGGGCAAACGGTCATACTTCTCCTCTCTAATTTCTACTCTTTCCTCCATCCCGAAACACCTTTTTTCAGCCTTCACATCTCTTTTACACCCACCAACACAAACACCTTCCACTAACCTCTCTGCCCAAGATCTCGCCACCCACTTCAAGGACAAGATTGAATCTATCAGACACGACATTTCATCACTCCCATCCCCACCAGCCAGCCCAGCCCTGTCTCCTCTCCCACATACACACTAAGCTCCTTCCCACCTGTCACCGAGGATGAAGTCTCCCTTCTCCTCACTCGCTCAAACCTAACCACATGCACTCTCGACCCAATCCCATCTCAGCTCACTCAAGAACTCTCCCATCTACTAACTCCAATCCTTACTCACTTATTCAACCTCTCTTTGTCAACCGGCACCTTCCCATCCTCTTTCAAACATGCACTAATCGCTCCCATCCTAAAGAAACCGTCCCTGGACCCACACTCACTGTCAAATTACCGGCCAATTTCTCTACTCCCGTTCGCCTCCAAGCTCCTTGAGTGCCTTGCATATAACCGGCTCACTAAATTCCTCTGCTCCCATTCCCTGCTAGATCCCTTGCAATCCGGATTCCGCCCTCATCACTCCACTGAGACTGCCCTCACTAAAGTGGCACTACTCCCTACTCATTCTCTTGGACCTGTCAGCCGCCTTTGACACAGTTGATCACCCACTCCTCCTCCAAGCCCTCCACTCCCTAGGTCTCTGTGACACTGCACTCTCCTGGTTTTCATCTTATCTCTGCAACCGCTCCTTCAGTGTTTCCTACTCCGGCTCCACTTCCCCACCCCTCCCACTGTTTGTTGGAGTTCTTCAAGGATCAGTACTGGGACCCTTGCTCTTCTCAATCTACACTGCTTCCCTTGGAAAACTAATAAACTCCTTTGGGTTTCACCATCATCTCTATGCTGATGACACCCAGATATATCTTTCCTCCCTAGACCTCTCCCCTTCCCTCCTGTCCCGAGTATCTGACCGTCTGTCTGCTGTGTCTTCCTGGATGTCCTCCCGTCAACTCAAACTTAACCTTGGCAAAACTGAACTAATTCTCTTCCCTCCATCTACAACCAGCCTTACCCCAAATACTACCCTCACTATTAACAACACTATCATCACACCAACCCCTACAGCACGCTGCCTGGGGGTCACATTTGACTCTGCCCTATCCTTCATTCCTCACATCCAGTCAATCTCCAATCATGCCGCCTCCACCTCCGCAACATCTCTAGAATCCGACCCTTTCTCACAGAAGACACTACCAAAATTCTAATCCAAACACTCATCATGTCCTGTCTTGACTACTGTAACTCTTTACTAATTGGCCTGCCTCTCACCCGACTAACCCCGCTACAGTCCATAATGAACTCTGCTGCAAGACTAATCTACCTCACTCATCGCTTCTCTAACACCACACCCCTCTGTCAGTCCCTACACTGGCTCCCGTTAGCATACAGAGTAAAATTCAAAACTCTGGTGCTAACTTATAGAGCCTTCACTAACACCGCACCCCCCTATATTTCATCTCTCATTTCAAATATACTCCCGCCCGCCATCTTCGCTCTGCACATGACCTTCTGCTCTCCACAGCTCTTATCACATCCTCCCACTGCCACCTACAGGACTTCTCCTGAACTGCACCTGAGTTGTGGAATTCCCTCCCCCGCCCCATCAGACTCTCCCCCTGCCTTCAAATCTTCATATGCTCCCTGAAGACTCACTTCTTCAGGGAGGCCTATCAGCTACATCCATAAACATCATCACCAAGAACCACCCCTTGCACGGACTACTGCACTCACCAGCACTTCTCACTCCCACCCACTGACTGGCAGTTCATGAGGCAGGAGACACTTACACCCAATAGCACTTAAACCTTCTGTGTCAGACCTACCTCCCTCTAGACTGTAAGCTCTCACTAGCAGGGCCCTCTGATCCTTCCGTTCTCCACATCTGATTGTACTATTTAATACCTCTGTATGTCTATACCCAATTGTACAGCGCTGCGGAATTAGTTGGCGCTATATAAATAAAGAATAATAATAATAATAAAATCATGGATGTCGAATTGAGCATATTTTTCTCGGAGTGCTGTTTATATGATATCGTAGACACTTTAGTGAATACTCTCGATGTGTCTTCAACACTGCTCCAATAGGACAACTACATTTTCTGCCCTCTTCGAACTTTAGTGAATCTAGGCCCTGGAACCACTGAGTTACAGGGACAAGGAAAATGCATCTACCATGTAATATTTAGTTTGTCCACAAGATGGCAGTGCAACAACAGGAAACATGATCAGACACAGATATACTATAATTCTGTACTACAGAGTATGGCATGGAAGTCCATTGTGTAGCATGTGGCCCTAAAGCTGCACTCCTAACCAAAAGGGGCCGCCAACCTTTTTTTTTTTTTTAACCCAATTAGCTTGTACACTTGAACTAGTAGGTTAATAAGGCCCAACCTGTGCAGTTTATATTTGTCTTTTAAATACCAGTATTCTCACTGACTTGATCATATTGATCATGACTGCCCATATTTGCATGAATAATGTTTAAAATGTAATTTTCTGAGTAGTTAACCGGTTATAATTCACCACTGTTCTCAATTACTTTTATGCTCCTGACAGTGAGCTCCCTAGATCTGTTTTTAGAAAGCTTTTTGTCAGGGAACATGAAAGGAGGGATAGTGAGACAATAAAAAAAAAGATATAATGTAAACAAGATAGCACACAGAGCAATCAGCACTGCAGAGAGACTGTAACATTGTATTACACCCAATAGCACTTACTCCTTCTGTGTCCAACCTACCTTCCTCTAGACTGTAAGCTCTCACGAGCAGGGCCCTCTGATCCTCCTGTTCTCCACATCTGATTGTACTATTTAATACCTCTGTATGTCTATTCCCAATTGTACAGGGCTGCGGAATTAGTTGGTGCTATATAAATAATGAATAATAATAATAATAACATCACACAGAGCATTCAGTGCTGCAGGGAGTGTATAACATTATATTACATCACACACAGCATTCAGTGCTGCAGGGGGAGTGTAACATTGTATTACATCATACAGATCATTCAGTGCTGCAGAGGGAGTGTAACATTGTATTACATCATACAGATCATTCAGTGCTGCAAGGAGAGTGTAATATTTTGTTACATCACACAGAGCATTCAGTGCTGCAGGTAGAGTTTGTATTTTGTATTACATCACACAGAGCATTCAGTGCTGCAGGCAGAGTGTAACATTATATTACATCACAGAGCATTCTGTGCTGCAGGGAGAGTGTAACATTGTATTACATCACACAGAGCATTCAGTGCTGCAGGGTGAGTGTAACATTGTATTACATCACACAGAGCATTCAGTGCTGCAGGGAAAGTGTAATATTGTATTACATCACACAGACCATTCTGTGCTTCAGATGGAGTGTGACATTGTATTACATCGCAAAGAGAATTCAGTGCTGCAAGGAGAGTGTATCATTCTGTTAAATCACACAGAGCATTCAATGCTGCAGGAAGACTGTAAAATTGTATTACATCACACAGAGCATTCAGTGCTACAGGAAGAGTGGAACATTATATTGCATCACACAGATCATTCAGTTCTGCAGGTAGAGTTTGTATATTGTGTTATATACAGGAGCATTCAGTGCTGTAGGGAGAGTGTAACACTGTATTACATCACACAGAACATTCAAAGCAGAAGGGAGAGTGTAACATTGTATTACATCACAAAGAGCATTCAGTGCTGCAGGGAGAATGTAACACTGTATTACATCACACAGAGCATTCAGTTCAGCAGGTAGAAAGAGTTTGTATTTTGTATTACATCACAGAGCATTCAGTGCTGCAGGAGAGTAACATTGTATTACATCACACAGAGCATTCAGTGCTACAGACAACGTGTAACATTATATTACATGACACAGATCATTTGGTGGTGCAGGGAGACTGTAATATTATATTATATAACACAGAGCATTCAGTTCAGCAGGTAGAAAGAGTTTGTATTTTGTATTACATCACAGAGCATTCAGTGCTGCAGGAGAGTAACATTGTATTACATCACACAGAGCATTCAGTGCTACAGACAAAGTGTAACATTGTATTACATCACAGAAAGCATTTAGTGATGCATTGTCCTATTGCTCTGGTAGCCACAGAACTACACATACAGATCCCACTGTCTTGTCCTACAGAACTGGTAACTGTAGAATCATGCAAATTAACCCCCTTCTTTGTCCCATGGTAGCCATGGAACCACAGTACTAATACCCAGCCTTGTCCCACTGCAATGGTAATCAAAGAACCACACATATGTATGCCCATCCCACTACACTGGTAGCCATAGACCTCTCTGCCGTACTACTACTAACATAGACTCTCTTGTCCACAAATACACTTCATTAATGTCTTCCTTGGACCTGTATGTTCCTCTCCCACTTTGACACTCCCTTCCCAGGAATCCCAAACCCTGGCTAAATTCAACAACCTGTTGTCGAGCTGCAGAACGTCTCTGGTGAAAGTCTCATTCTGTTGCCGACTTCCACCATTATAAATTCATGTTATCCTGTTTTAATACAGCTCTCACCCAGACTAAACAGCACTACTTCTCTACCCTTATCACTACCCACAAATCTAACCCACGTGACCTCTTTAAAATCTTTGATTCACTTCTCAAACCCCCCAACCTTAAACTGCTCCTCCTTCTCCAACACTCCACAGGACTTTGCTGACTTTTTTAAAAAAAAAAAGTACAGACCATTCAACTGACCCCCAGCCTTGTCCCACTGTACTGCAGTGGGACATTGCAATATCCTACTAACTGGCCTCCCTGCTACTCATCTTTCACCTATGTAATCTGTTTTAAACTCAGCTGCACGAATCACCACACTCTCCCCAAAAACTGAACCTGCCCACATAATTCTCAGACATCTGTCATGGCTCCCAGTTCAGCAGCGCATCAATTACAAAGTCCTTCTTCTCACCTTTAATGCTCTCCACACTGCTACCCCTCCTTACATCTCTTCCCTCATCTCCTATTATGTTCCTGGCCGCCTCCTTCGCTCAGCACACAATGCACTTCTTGTTGCACCATCCACACCCTCTGCCCTCTCCCGTCTCAAACCTTTCTCACTTTCTGCTCCATAGCTATGGAACTCCATACCCCTCTCCTTACGCCTAGAAAAATCCCCCTCTGTCTTTAAGTCTACCCTGAAGTCTTATCTTCTGGAGCACTAGGACCATGCACTGCCTTTGGCCAAACTCAGCACTTGTAATCTCAGCACTTAAAGGGATAGTAATGTTTCATAATAAAAACAGCTCTAATTAATCATCATAGTATTTGGACTTTGGAGAGTGTTATTTCAATTCTGTCAGAGTTGTAGTTCCAGAGTAATTCAATGACAAAGTATCCCCCTCCCGCCCCTTTTACTGATGTAACACTGTTCAGCCACAGCAGAAGGGAGGTGCCCAGGTAGACTGCAGAGAGGGACAATCTTCAATTAAGATAAGGGAAAAACCTGAAAAACTTGTCAAGGGGGGCAGGGTTTTCATTGTTTTCAAAGGAATAAGAGTGTCCCCTTCTGTTATCTGTCCAGTCTATGGACTGCATTCCACATCTGAGAAGAGATTGTTTACAGTAGGTAAAAGGGGCAGGAGAGGGAAACTTTGCTTGTGAATATCTCATAAACCATAAAGGTTTGAGAGATAAGACTTATATCATTCTTCATGTTTTTTTAATGCCTACAAAATAAAATAAAGTTAAAACGAAGTATTACTATTCCTTTAACACCCTCTTACCCCATTGTATGTCTCCCTTTATCCATTTAGACTGTAAGCTCCTTGGGGCAGGGACCTCTCTCCCATTGTTTCTATGAATGTCGCACTTATTTCATCCCCTCTTATTTATTGTAACATATGTCTATTGTAAGGCGCTGCGTACACTGTGTGGCGCCATATAAATAAAGATACATACATACATACATACTGGCGGCCAAAGAACCATACATACTGACCCCTAGCCTTGTCCCACTGTACTGGCGGCCAAAGAACCATACATACTGACCCCTAGCCTTGTCCCACTGTACTGGCGGCCAAAGAACCACACATACTGACCCCCAAGCCTTGTCTCACTGTACTGGCAGCCATAGAACCACACATACTGACCCCCAGCCTTGTCCCACTCTACTGAAGGCCATAGAACCACACATACTGACCTCAGCCTTGTCCCACTGTACTGGTAGCCATAGAACCACACATACTGACCTCAGCCTTGTCCCACTGTACTGGTAACCATAGATCCACACATACTGACCCCCAGCCTTGTCCCTCTGTACTGGTAGCCATAGATCCACACATACTGACCCCCAGCCTTGTCCCACTGTACTGGTAACCATAGATCCACACATACTGACCCCCAGCCTTGTCCCACTGTACTGGTAGCCATAGATTCACACATACTGACCCCCAGCCTTGTCCCACTGTACTGGTAGCCATAGATTCACACATACTGACCCCCAGCCTTGTCCCTCTGTACTGGTAACCATAGATCCACACATACTGACCCCCAGCCTTGTCCCTCTGTACTGGTAACCATAGATCCACACATACTGACCCCCAGCCTTGTCCCACTGTACTGGTAGCCATAGAACCACACATACTGACCCCCAGCCTTGTCCCTCTGTACTGATAACCATAGATCCACACATACTGACCCCCAGCCTTGTCCCACTGTACTGGTAGCCATAGATCCACACATACTGACCCCCAGCCTTGTCCCTCTGTACTGGTAACCATAGATCCACACATACTGACCCCCAGCCTTGTCCCACTGTACTGGTAGCCATAGAACCACACATACTGACCTCCAGCCTTGTCCCTCTGTACTGGTTACCATAGATCCACACATACTGACCCCCAGCCTTGTCCCACTGTACTGGTAACCATAGATCCACACATACTGACCTCAGCCTTGTCCCACTGTACTGGTAACCATAGATCCACACATACTGACCCCCAGCCTTGTCCCACTGTACTGGTAGCCATAGAACCACACATACTGACCTCCAGCCTTGTCCCACTGTACTGGTAGCCATAGATCCACACATACTGACCCCCAGCCTTGTCCCACTGTACTGGTAACCATAGAACCACACATACTGACCCCCAGCCTTGTCCCTCTGTACTGGTAACCATAGATCCACACATACTGACCTCAGCCTTGTCCCATTGTACTGGTAACCATAGATTCACACATACTGACCTCAGCCTTGTCCCATTGTACTGGTAGCCATAGATCCACACATACTGACCCCCAGCCTTGTCCCATTGTACTGGTAGCCATAGATCCACACATACTGACCTCCAGCCTTGTCCCTCTGTACTGGTAACCATAGATCCACACATACTGACCCCCAGCCTTGTCCCTCTGTACTGGTAGCCATAGATCCACACATACTGACCCCCAGCCTTGTCCCACTGTACTGGTAACCATAGATCCACACATACTGACCCCCAGCCTTGTCCCATTGTACTGGTAACCATAGAACCACACATACTGACCCCCAGCCTTGTCCCTCTGTACTGGTAACCATAGATCCACACATACTGACCCCCAGCCTTGTCCCACTGTACTGGTAGCCATAGATCCACACATACTGACCTCAGCCTTGTCCCACTGTACTGGTAACCATAGATCCACACATACTGACCCCCAGCCTTGTCCCATTGTACTGGTAACCATAGATCCACACATACTGACCCCCAGCCTTGTCCCACTGTACTGGTAACCATAGATCCACACATACTGACCCCCAGCCTTGTCCCACTGTACTGGTAACCATAGATCCACACATACTGACCCCCAGCCTTGTCCCTCTGTACTGGTAACCATAGATCCACACATACTGACCTCAGCCTTGTCCCACTGTACTGGTAACCATAGATCCACACATACTGACCTCAGCCTTGTCCCACTGTACTGGTAGCCATAGATCCACACATACTGACCTCAGCCTTGTCCCATTGTACTGGTAGCCATAGATCCACACATACTGACCCCCAGCCTTGTCCCACTGTACTGGTAACCATAGATCCACACATACTGACCTCCAGCCTTGTCCCACTGTACTGGTAACCATAGATCCACACATACTGACCCCCAGCCTTGTCCCACTGTACTGGTAACCATAGATCCACACATACTGACCCCCAGCCTTGTCCCTCTGTACTGGTAACCATAGATCCACACATACTGACCCCCAGCCTTGTCCCATTGTACTGGTAACCATAGATCCACACATACTGACCCCCAGCCTTGTCCCACTGTACTGGTAACCATAGATCCACACATACTGACCCCCAGCCTTGTCCCATTGTACTGGTAGCCATAGATCCACACATACTGACCCCCAGCCTTGTCCCACTGTACTGGTAACCATAGATCCACACATACTGACCTCAGCCTTGTCCCATTGCACTGGTAGCCATAGAACCACACATACTGACCCCCAGCCTTGTCCCACTGTACTGGTAGCCATAGAACCACACATACTGACCCCCAGCCTTGTCCCACTGTACTGGTAACCATAGATCCACACATACTGACCCCCAGCCTTGTCCCTCTGTACTGGTAGCCATAGATCCACACATACTGACCCCCAGCCTTGTCCCATTGTACTGGTAGCCATAGATCCACACATACTGACCCCCAGCCTTGTCCCATTATACTGGTAGCCATAGATCCACACATACTGACCCCCAGCCTTGTCCCACTGTACTGGTAGCCATAGATCCACACATACTGACCCCCAGCCTTGCCCCTCTGTACTGGTAACCATAGATCCACACATACTGACCCCCAGCCTTGTCCCACTGTACTGGTAACCATAGATCCACACATACTGACCCCCAGCCTTGTCCCTCTGTACTGGTAGCCATAGATCCACACATACTGACCCCCAGCCTTGTCCCTCTGTACTGGTAGCCATAGATCCACACATACTGACCCCCAGCCTTGTCCCTCTGTACTGGTAGCCATAGAACCACACATACTGACCCCCAGCCTTGTCCCTCTGTACTGGTAGCCATAGATCCACACATACTGACCCCCAGCCTTGTCCCACTGTACTGGTAACCATAGATCCACACATACTGACCCCCAGCCTTGTCCCACTGTACTGGTAACCATAGATCCACACATACTGACCCCCAGCCTTGTCCCTCTGTACTGGTAGCCATAGATCCACACATACTGACCCCCAGCCTTGTCCCATTGTACTGGTAGCCATAGATCCACACATACTGACCCCCAGCCTTGTCCCATTGTACTGGTAGCCATAGATCCACACATACTGACCCCCAGCCTTGTCCCACTGTACTGGTAGCCATAGATCCACACATACTGACCCCCAGCCTTGTCCCTCTGTACTGGTAGCCATAGATCCACACATACTGACCCCCAGCCTTGTCCCATTGTACTGGTAGCCATAGATCCACACATACTGACCCCCAGCCTTGTCCCTCTGTACTGGTAACCATAGATCCACACATACTGACCCCCAGCCTTGTCCCACTGTACTGGTAGCCATAGAACCACACATACTGACCTCCAGCCTTGCCCCACTGTACTGGTAGCCATAGAACCACACATACTGACCCCCAGCCTTGTCCCTCTGTACTGGTAGCCATAGATCCACACATACTGACCCCCAGCCTTGTCCCTCTGTACTGGTAGCCATAGAACTACACATACTGACCCCCAGCCTTGTCCCACTGTACTGGTAGCCATAGATCCACACATACTGACCTCAGCCTTGTCCCTCTGTACTGGTAACCATAGAACCACACATACTGACCCCCAGCCTTGTCCCTCTGTACTGGTAACCATAGATCCACACATACTGACCCTCAGCCTTGTCCCTCTGTACTGGTAACCATAGATCCACACATACTGACCCCCAGCCTTGTCCCTCTGTACTGGTAACCATAGATCCACACATACTGACCCTCAGCCTTGTCCCACTGTACTGGTAGCCATAGAACCACACATACTGACCTCAGCCTTGTCCCACTGTACTGGTAGCCATAGAACCACACATACTGACCTCAGCCTTGTCCCACTGTACTGGTAGCCATAGAACCACACATACTGACCCCCAGCCTTGTCCCACTGTACTGGTAACCATAGAACCACACATACTGACCCCCAGCCTTGTCCCACTGTACTGGTAACCATAGATCCACACATACTGACCCCCAGCCTTGTCCCACTGTACTGGTAACCATAGAACCACACATACTGACACCCAGCCTTGTCCCACTGTACTGGTAACCATAGAACCACACATACTGACCTCAGCCTTGTCCCACTGTACTGGTAACCATAGATCCACACATACTGACCCCCAGCCTTGTCCCTCTGTACTGGTAACCATAGATCCACACATACTGACCCCCAGCCTTGTCCCTCTGTACTGGTAACCATAGATCCACACATACTGACCCCCAGCCTTGTCCCTCTGTACTGGTAACCATAGATCCACACATACTGACCTCCAGCCTTGTCCCTCTGTACTGGTAACCATAGATCCACACATACTGACCCCCAGCCTTGTCCCTCTGTACTGGTAACCATAGATCCACACATACTGACCCCCAGCCTTGTCCCACTGTACTGGTAACCATAGATCCACACATACTGACCCCCGGCCTTGTCCCACTGTACTGGTAACCATAGATCCACACATACTGACCCCCAGTCTTGTCCCATTGTACTGGTAACCATAGATCCACACATACTGACCCCCAGTCTTGTCCCATTGTACTGGTAACCATAGATCCACACATACTGACCCCCAGCCTTGTCCCTCTGTACTGGTAACCATAGATCCACACATACTGACCCTCAGCCTTGTCCCACTGTACTGGTAACCATAGAACCACACATACTGACCCCCAGCCTTGTCCCACTGTACTGGTAACCATAGATCCACACATACTGACCCCCAGCCTTGTCCCTCTGTACTGGTAGCCATAGATCCACACATACTGACCCCCAGCCTTGTCCCTCTGTACTGGTAACCATAGATCCACACATACTGACCCCCAGCCTTGTCCCTCTGTACTGGTAACCATAGATCCACACATACTGACCCCCGGCCTTGTCCCACTGTACTGGTAACCATAGATCCACACATACTGACCCCCAGCCTTGTCCCACTGTACTGGTAACCATAGATCCACACATACTGACCCCCAGCCTTGTCCCTCTGTACTGGTAACCATAGATCCACACATACTGACCCCCAGCCTTGTCCCATTGTACTGGTAGCCATAGATCCACACATACTGACCCCCAGCCTTGTCCCTCTGTACTGGTAGCCATAGATCCACACATACTGACCCCCAGCCTTGTCCCACTGTACTGGTAACCATAGATCCACACATACTGACCCCCAGCCTTGTCCCTCTGTACTGGTAACCATAGATCCACACATACTGACCCCCAGCCTTGTCCCTCTGTACTGGTAACCATAGATCCACACATACTGACCCCCAGCCTTGCCCCTCTGTACTGGTAACCATAGATCCACACATACTGACCCCCAGCCTTGTCCCATTGTACTGGTAGCCATAGAACCACACATACTGACCCTCAGCCTTGTCCCACTGTACTGGTAGCCATAGAACCACACATACTGACCTCAGCCTTGTCCCACTGTACTGGTAACCATAGATCCACACATACTGACCCCCAGCCTTGTCCCTCTGTACTGGTTACCATAGATCCACACATACTGACCCCCAGCCTTGTCCCACTGTACTGGTAACCATAGATCCACACATACTGACCCCCAGCCTTGTCCCACTGTACTGGTAGCCATAGAACCACACATACTGACCTCAGCCTTGTCCCACTGTACTGGTAGCCATAGAACCACACATACTGACCCCCAGCCTTGTCCCACTGTACTGGTAACCATAGAACCACACATACTGACCCCCAGCCTTGTCCCACTGTACTGGTAACCATAGATCCACACATACTGACCCCCAGCCTTGTCCCACTGTACTGGTAACCATAGAACCACACATACTGACCTCAGCCTTGTCCCACTGTACTGGTAACCATAGATCCACACATACTGACCCCCAGCCTTGTCCCTCTGTACTGGTAACCATAGATCCACACATACTGACCCCCAGCCTTGTCCCTCTGTACTGGTAACCATAGATCCACACATACTGACCCCCAGCCTTGTCCCTCTGTACTGGTAACCATAGATCCACACATACTGACCTCCAGCCTTGTCCCTCTGTACTGGTAACCATAGATCCACACATACTGACCCCCAGCCTTGTCCCTCTGTACTGGTAACCATAGATCCACACATACTGACCCCCAGCCTTGTCCCACTGTACTGGTAACCATAGATCCACACATACTGACCCCCGGCCTTGTCCCACTGTACTGGTAACCATAGATCCACACATACTGACCCCCAGTCTTGTCCCATTGTACTGGTAACCATAGATCCACACATACTGACCCCCAGTCTTGTCCCATTGTACTGGTAACCATAGATCCACACATACTGACCCCCAGCCTTGTCCCTCTGTACTGGTAACCATAGATCCACACATACTGACCCCCAGCCTTGTCCCTCTGTACTGGTAACCATAGATCCACACATACTGACCCCCAGCCTTGTCCCTCTGTACTGGTAACCATAGATCCACACATACTGACCCCCGGCCTTGTCCCACTGTACTGGTAACCATAGATCCACACATACTGACCCCCAGCCTTGTCCCACTGTACTGGTAACCATAGATCCACACATACTGACCCCCAGCCTTGTCCCTCTGTACTGGTAACCATAGATCCACACATACTGACCCCCAGCCTTGTCCCATTGTACTGGTAGCCATAGATCCACACATACTGACCCCCAGCCTTGTCCCTCTGTACTGGTAGCCATAGATCCACACATACTGACCCCCAGCCTTGTCCCACTGTACTGGTAACCATAGATCCACACATACTGACCCCCAGCCTTGTCCCTCTGTACTGGTAACCATAGATCCACACATACTGACCCCCAGCCTTGCCCCTCTGTACTGGTAACCATAGATCCACACATACTGACCCCCAGCCTTGTCCCATTGTACTGGTAGCCATAGAACCACACATACTGACCCCCAGCCTTGTCCCATTGTACTGGTAGCCATAGAACCACACATACTGACCCCCAGCCTTGTCCTACTGTACTGGTAACCATAGATCCACACATACTGACCCCCAGCCTTGTCCCTCTGTACTGGTAGCCATAGAACCACACATACTGACCTCAGCCTTGTCCCACTGTACTGGTAGCCATAGAACCACACATACTGACCTCAGCCTTGTCCCACTGTACTGGTAACCATAGATCCACACATACTGACCTCAGCCTTGTCCCACTGTACTGGTAACCATAGATCCACACATACTGACCCCCAGCCTTGCCCCTCTGTACTGGTAACCATAGATCCACACATACTGACCCCCAGCCTTGTCCCATTGTACTGGTAACCATAGATCCACACATACTGACCCCCAGCCTTGCCCCTCTGTACTGGTAGCCATAGAACCACACATACTGACCCCCAGCCTTGTCCCATTGTACTGGTAGCCATAGAACCACACATACTGACCCCCAGCCTTGTCCCACTGTACTGGTAACCATAGATCCACACATACTGACCCCCAGCCTTGTCCCTCTGTACTGGTAACCATAGATCCACACATACTGACCCCCAGCCTTGTCCCACTGTACTGGTAGCCATAGATCCACACATACTGACCTCCAGCCTTGTCCCACTGTACTGGTAACCATAGATCCACACATACTGACCCCCAGCCTTGTCCCATTGTACTGGTAGCCATAGATCCACACATACTGACCCCCAGCCTTGTCCCTCTGCACTGGTAACCATAGATCCACACATACTGACCCCCAGCCTTGTCCCATTGTACTGGTAGCCATAGATCCACACATACTGACCCCCAGCCTTGTCCCTCTGCACTGGTAACCATAGATCCACACATACTGACCCCCAGCCTTGTCCCATTGTACTGGTAACCATAGATCCACACATACTGACCCCCAGCCTTGTCCCTCTGTACTGGTAGCCATAGAACCACACATACTGACCCCCAGCCTTGTCCCATTGTACTGGTAGCCATAGAACCACACATACTGACCCCCAGCCTTGTCCCACTGTACTGGTAACCATAGATCCACACATACTGACCCCCAGCCTTGTCCCTCTGTACTGGTAACCATAGATCCACACATACTGACCCCCAGCCTTGTCCCTCTGTACTGGTAACCAGAGATCCACACATACTGACCTCCAGCCTTGTCCCTCTGTACTGGTAACCATAGATCCACACATACTGACCCCCAGCCTTGTCCCTCTGTACTGGTAACCATAGATCCACACATACTGACCCCCAGCCTTGTCCCACTGTACTGGTAACCATAGATCCACACATACTGACCCCCAGCCTTGTCCCACTGTACCGGTAACCATAGATCCACACATACTGACCCCCAGCCTTGTCCCACTGTACTGGTAGCCATAGAACCACACATACTGACCCCCAGCCTTGTCCCACTGTACTGGTAGCCATAGAACCACACATACTGACCTCAGCCTTGTCCCACTGTACTGGTAGCCATAGATCCACACATACTGACCCCCAGCCTTGTCCCACTGTACTGGTAGCCATAGATCCACACATACTGACCCCCAGCCTTGTCCCACTGTACTGGTAGCCATAGAACCACACATACTGACCTCAGCCTTGTCCCACTGTACTGGTAGCCATAGATCCACACATACTGACCCCCAGCCTTGTCCCTCTGTACTGGTAACCATAGATCCACACATACTGACCCCCAGCCTTGTCCCACTGTACTGGTAGCCATAGAACCACACATACTGACCTCAGCCTTGTCCCACTGTACTGGTAACCATAGATCCACACATACTGACCCCCAGCCTTGTCCCTCTGTACTGGTAACCATAGATCCACACATACTGACCCCCAGCCTTGTCCCACTGTACTGGTAGCCATAGATCCACACATACTGACCCCCAGCCTTGTCCCTCTGTACTGGTAACCATAGATCCACACATACTGACCCCCAGCCTTGTCCCACTGTACTGGTAGCCATAGATCCACACATACTGACCCCCAGCCTTGTCCCACTGTACTGGTAACCATAGATCCACACATACTGACCCCCAGCCTTGTCCCACTGTACTGGTAGCCATAGAACCACACATACTGACCCCCAGCCTTGTCCCACTGTACTGGTAACCATAGATCCACACATACTGACCTCCAGCCTTGTCCCTCTGTACTGGTAACCATAGAACCACACATACTGACCTCAGCCTTGTCCCACTGTACTGGTAACCATAGATCCACACATACTGACCCCCAGCCTTGTCCCACTGTACTGGTAACCATAGATCCACACATACTGACCCCCAGCCTTGTCCCTCTGTACTGGTAACCATAGATCCACACATACTGACCTCAGCCTTGTCCCACTGTACTGGTAACCATAGATCCACACATACTGACCCCCAGCCTTGTCCCACTGTACTGGTAGCCATAGATCCACACATACTGACCCCCAGCCTTGTCCCACTGTACTGGTAACCATAGATCCACACATACTGACCCCCAGCCTTGTCCCACTGTACTGGTAGCCATAGAACCACACATACTGACCCCCAGCCTTGTCCCACTGTACTGGTAACCATAGATCCACACATACTGACCTCCAGCCTTGTCCCTCTGTACTGGTAACCATAGAACCACACATACTGACCTCAGCCTTGTCCCACTGTACTGGTAACCATAGATCCACACATACTGATCCCCAGCCTTGTCCCACTGTACTGGTAGCCATAGATCCACACATACTGACCCCCAGCCTTGTCCCTCTGTACTGGTAACCATAGATCCACACATACTGACCTCAGCCTTGTCCCACTGTACTGGTAACCATAGATCCACACATACTGACCCCCAGCCTTGTCCCACTGTACTGGTAGCCATAGATCCACACATACTGACCCCCAGCCTTGTCCCACTGTACTGGTAACCATAGATCCACACATACTGACCCCCAGCCTTGTCCCTCTGTACTGGTAACCATAGATCCACACATACTGACCCCCAGCCTTGTCCCTCTGTACTGGTAACCATAGATCCACACATACTGACCCCCAGCCTTGTCCCACTGTACTGGTAGCCATAGAACCACACATACTGACCCCCAGCCTTGTCCCTCTGTACTGGTAGCCATAGATCCACACATACTGACCTCCAGCCTTGTCCCTCTGTACTGGTAACCATAGATCCACACATACTGACCTCAGCCTTGTCCCACTGTACTGGTAACCATAGAACCACACATACTGACCCCCAGCCTTGTCCCACTGTACTGGTAACCATAGATCCACACATACTGACCCCCAGCCTTGTCCCACTGTACTGGTAGCCATAGAACCACACATACTGACCTCAGCCTTGTCCCACTGTACTGGTAACCATAGATCCACACATACTGACCTCCAGCCTTGTCCCACTGTACTGGTAACCATAGATCCACACATACTGACCCCCAGCCTTGTCCCACTGTACTGGTAACCATAGATCCACACATACTGACCCCCAGCCTTGTCCCTCTGTACTGGTAACCATAGATCCACAAATACTGACCTCAGCCTTGTCCCACTGTACTGGTAACCATAGATCCACAAATACTGACCTCAGCCTTGTCCCACTGTACTGGTAGCCATAGATCCACACATACTGACCCCCAGCCTTGTCCCATTCTACTGGCGGCCATAGAACCACACACACTGACCCCCAGCCTTGTCCCTCTGTACTGGTAGCCATAGATCCACACATACTGACCTCAGCCTTGTCCCACTGTACTGGTAGCCAAAGAACAACACATACTGACCCCCAGCCTTGTCCCTCTGTACTGGTAGCCATAGAACCACACATACTGACCCCCAGCCTTGTCCCACTGTACTGGTAACCATAGATCCACACATACTGACCCCCAGCCTTGTCCCACTGTACTGGTAGCCAAAGAACAACACATACTGACCCCCAGCCTTGTCCCTCTGTACTGGTAGCCATAGAACCACACATACTGACCCCCAGCCTTGTCCCACTGTACTGGTAACCACAGATCCACACATACTGACCTCAGCCTTGTCCCACTGCACTGGTAGCCATAGATCCACACATACTGACCTCAGCCTTGTCCCACTGTACTGGTAACCATAGATCCACACATACTGACCCCCAGCCTTGTCCCTCTGTACTGGTAACCATAGATCCACACATACTGACCCCCAGCCTTGTCCCACTGTACTGGTAGCCATAGATCCACACATACTGATCCCCAGCCTTGTCCCTCTGTACTGGTAACCATAGATCCACACATACTGATCCCCAGCCTTGTCCCTCTGTACTGGTAACCATAGATCCACACATACTGACCTCAGCCTTGTCCCACTGTACTGGTAACCATAGAACCACACATACTGACCCCCAGCCTTGTCCCACTGTACTGGTAACCATAGATCCACACATACTGACCCCCAGCCTTGTCCCACTGTACTGGTAGCCATAGAACCACACATACTGACCTCAGCCTTGTCCCACTGTACTGGTAACCATAGATCCACACATACTGACCCCCAGCCTTGTCCCACTGTACTGGTAACCATAGATCCACACATACTGACCCCCAGCCTTGTCCCACTGTACTGGTAGCCATAGATCCACACATACTGATCCCCAGCCTTGTCCCTCTGTACTGGTAACCATAGATCCACACATACTGATCCCCAGCCTTGTACCTCTGTACTGGTAACCATAGATCCACACATACTGACCTCAGCCTTGTCCCACTGTACTGGTAACCATAGAACCACACATACTGACCCCAGCCTTGTCCCACTGTACTGGTAACCATAGATCCACACATACTGACCCCCAGCCTTGTCCCACTGTACTGGTAGCCATAGAACCACACATACTGACCTCAGCCTTGTCCCACTGTACTGGTAACCATAGATCCACACATACTGACCTCCAGCCTTGTCCCACTGTACTGGTAACCATAGATCCACACATACTGACCCCCAGCCTTGTCCCACTGTACTGGTAACCATAGATCCACACATACTGACCCCCAGCCTTGTCCCTCTGTACTGGTAACCATAGATCCACAAATACTGACCTCAGCCTTGTCCCACTGTACTGGTAACCATAGATCCACAAATACTGACCTCAGCCTTGTCCCACTGTACTGGTAGCCATAGATCCACACATACTGACCTCAGCCTTGTCCCACTCTACTGAAGGCCATAGAACCACACATACTGACCCCCAGCCTTGTCCCATTCCACTGGCGGCCATAGAACCACACATACTGACCTCCAGCCTTGTCCCACTGTACTGGTAGCCATAGATCCACACATACTGACCTCAGCCTTGTCCCACTATACTGGTAACCATAGAACCACACACACTGACCCCCAGCCTTGTCCCTCTGTACTGGTAGCCATAGATCCACACATACTGACCTCAGCCTTGTCCCACTGTACTGGTAGCCAAAGAACAACACATACTGACCCCCAGCCTTGTCCCTCTGTACTGGTAGCCATAGAACCACACATACTGACCCCCAGCCTTGTCCCACTGTACTGGTAGCCATAGATCCACACATACTGACCCCCAGCCTTGTCCCACTGTACTGGTAACCATAGATCCACACATACTGACCCCCAGCCTTGTCCCACTGTACTGGTAGCCAAAGAACAACACATACTGACCCCCAGCCTTGTCCCTCTGTACTGGTAGCCATAGAACCACACATACTGACCCCCAGCCTTGTCCCACTGTACTGGTAACCATAGATCCACACATACTGACCTCAGCCTTGTCCCACTGCACTGGTAGCCATAGATCCACACATACTGACCCCCAGCCTTGTCCCACTGTACTGATAACCATAGATCCACACATACTGATCCCCAGCCTTGTCCCTCTGTACTGGTAACCATAGATCCACACATACTGACCCCCAGCCTTGTCCCACTGTACTGGTAACCATAGATCCACACATACTGACCCCCAGCCTTGTCCCATTGTACTGGTAACCATAGATCCACACATACTGACCTCAGCCTTGTCCCACTGTACTGGTAGCCATAGATCCACACATACTGACCCCCAGCCGTGTCCCACTGTACTGGTAACCATAGATCCACACATACTGACCCCCAGCCTTGTCCCATTGTACTGGTAACCATAGATCCACACATACTGACCCCCAGCCTTGTCCCACTGTACTGGTAGCCATAGATCCACACATACTGATCCCCAGCCTTGTCCCTCTGTACTGGTAACCATAGATCCACACATACTGACCCCCAGCCTTGTCCCTCTGTACTGGTAACCATAGATCCACACATACTGATCCCCAGCCTTGTCCCTCTGTACTGGTAACCATAGATCCACACATACTGACCCCCAGCCTTGTCCCACTGTACTGGTAACCATAGATCCACACATACTGACCCCCAGCCTTGTCCCACTGTACTGGTAGCCATAGATCCACACATACTGACCTCCAGCCTTGTCCCACTGTACTGGTAACCATAGATCCACACATACTGACCTCCAGCCTTGTCCCACTGTACTGGTAACCATAGATCCACACATACTGACCCCCAGCCTTGTCCCACTGTACTGGTAGCCATAGATCCACACATACTGACCCCCAGCCTTGTCCCACTGTACTGGTAACCATAGATCCACACACACTGACCCCCAGCCTTGTCCCACTGTACTGGTAACCATAGATCCACACATACTGACCCCCAGCCTTGTCCCACTGTACTGGTAGCCATAGATCCACACACACTGACCCCCAGCCTTGTCCCTCTGTACTGGTAGCCATAGATCCACACATACTGACCCCCAGCCTTGTCCCACTGTACTGGTAGCCATAGATCCACACATACTGACCCCCAGCCTTGTCCCATTGTACTGGTAGCCATAGATCCACACATACTGATCCCCAGCCTTGTCCCACTGTACTGGTAACCATAGATCCACACATACTGACCCCCAGCCTTGTCCCATTGTACTGGTAGCCATAGAACCACACATACTGACCTCAGCCTTGTCCCACTGTACTGGTAACCATAGATCCACACATACTGACCCCCAGCCTTGTCCCACTGTACTGGTAACCATAGATCCACACATACTGACCCCCAGCCTTGTCCCACTGTACTGGTAGCCATAGATCCACACACACTGACCCCCAGCCTTGTCCCTCTGTACTGGTAGCCATAGATCCACACATACTGACCCCCAGCCTTGTCCCACTGTACTGGTAGCCATAGATCCACACATACTGACCCCAGCCTTGTCCCTCTGTACTGGTAACCATAGATCCACACATACTGACCCCCAGCCTTGTCCCTCTGTACTGGTAGCCATAGATCCACACATACTGACCCCCAGCCTTGTCCCTCTGTACTGGTAACCATAGATCCACACATACTGATCTCAGCCTTGTCCATTGTACTGGTAGCCATAGATCCACACATACTGACCCCCAGCCTTGTCCCATTGTACTGGTAGCCATAGATCCACACATACTGACCCCCAGCCTTGTCCCTCTGTACTGGTAACCATAGATCCACACATAATGACCCCCAGCCTTGTCCCACTGTACTGGTAACCATAGATCCACACATACTGACCCCCAGCCTTGTCCCACTCTACTGGCGGCCATAGATCCACACATACTGACCCCCAGCCTTGTCCCACTGTACTGGTAACCATAGATCCACACATACTGACCCCCAGCCTTGTCCCTCTGTACTGGTAACCATAGATCCACACATACTGACCCCCAGCCTTGTCCCTCTGTACTGGTAACCATAGATCCACACATACTGACCCCCAGCCTTGTCCCACTGTACTGGTAACCATAGATCCACACATACTGACCCCCAGCCTTGTCCCACTGTACTGGTAACCATAGATCCACACATACTGACCCCCAGCCTTGTCCCATTGTACTGGTAACCATAGATCCACACATACTGACCCCCAGCCTTGTCCCACTGTACTGGTAGCCATAGATCCACACATACTGACCCCCAGCCTTGTCCCACTGTACTGGTAACCATAGATCCACACATACTGACCCCCAGCCTTGTCCCATTGTACTGGTAACCATAGATCCACACATACTGACCCCCAGCCTTGTCCCACTGTACTGGTAGCCATAGATCCACACATACTGACCCCCAGCCTTGTCCCACTGTACTGGTAACCATAGATCCACACATACTGACCCCCAGCCTTGTCCCACTGTACTGGTAACCATAGATCCACACACACTGACCCCCAGCCTTGTCCACTGTACTGGTAACCATAGATCCACACACACTGACCCCCAGCCTTGTCCCACTGTACTGGTAACCATAGATCCACACACACTGACCCCCAGCCTTGTCCCACTGTACTGGCGGCCATAGATCCACACATACTGACCCCCAGCCTTGTCCCACTGTACTGGTAACCATAGATCCACACATACTGACCCCCAGCCTTGTCCCACTGTACTGGTAGCCATAGATCCACACATACTGACCCCCAGCCTTGTCCCACTGTACTGGTAGCCATAGATCCACACATACTGACCCCCAGCCTTGTCCCACTGTACTGGTAACCATAGATCCACACATACTGATCCCCAGCCTTGTCCCATTGTACTGGTAGCCATAGAACCACACATACTGACCTCAGCCTTGTCCCATTGTACTGGTAGCCATAGAACCACACATACTGACCCCCAGCCTTGTCCCATTGTACTGGTAGCCATAGAACCACACATACTGACCCCCAGCCTTGTCCCATTGTACTGGTAGCCATAGAACCACACATACTGACCCCCAGCCTTGTCCCACTGTACTGGTAGCCATAGATCCACACATACTGACCCCCAGCCTTGTCCCTCTGCACTGGTAACCATAGATCCACACATACTGACCCCAGCCTTGTCCCATTGTACTGGTAACCATAGATCCACACATACTGACCCCCAGCCTTGTCCCTCTGTACTGGTAGCCATAGATCCACACATACTGACCCCCAGCCTTGTCCCTCTGTACTGGTTACCATAGATCCACACATACTGACCCCCAGCCTTGTCCCATTGTACTGGTAGCCATAGATCCACACATACTGACCCCCAGCCTTGTCCCTCTGTACTGGTAACCATAGATCCACACATACTGACCCCCAGCCTTGTCCCTCTGTACTGGTAACCATAGATCCACACATACTGACCCTCAGCCTTGTCCCACTGTACTGGTAGCCATAGATCCACACATACTGACCCCCAGCCTTGTCCCTCTGTACTGGTAACCATAGATCCACACATACTGACCCCCAGCCTTGTCCCTCTGTACTGGTAACCATAGATCCACACATACTGACCTCAGCCTTGTCCCACTGTACTGGTAACCATAGATCCACACATACTGACCCCCAGCCTTGTCCCTCTGTACTGGTAACCATAGATCCACACATACTGACCCCCAGCCTTGTCCCTCTGTACTGGTAACCATAGATCCACACATACTGACCCCCAGCCTTGTCCCTCTGTACTGGTAACCATAGATCCACACATACTGACCTCAGCCTTGTCCCACTGCACTGGTAGCCATAGATCCACACATACTGACCCCCAGCCTTGTCCCACTGTACTGATAACCATAGATCCACACATACTGATCCCCCAGCCTTGTCCCTCTGTACTGGTAACCATAGATCCACACATACTGACCCCCAGCCTTGTCCCACTGTACTGGTAACCATAGATCCACACATACTGACCCCCAGCCTTGTCCCATTGTACTGGTAACCATAGATCCACACATACTGACCTCAGCCTTGTCCCACTGTACTGGTAGCCATAGATCCACACATACTGACCCCCAGCCGTGTCCCACTGTACTGGTAACCATAGATCCACACATACTGACCCCCAGCCTTGTCCATTGTACTGGTAACCATAGATCCACACATACTGACCCCCAGCCTTGTCCCACTGTACTGGTAGCCATAGATCCACACATACTGATCCCCAGCCTTGTCCCTCTGTACTGGTAACCATAGATCCACACATACTGACCCCCAGCCTTGTCCCTCTGTACTGGTAACCATAGATCCACACATACTGATCCCCAGCCTTGTCCCTCTGTACTGGTAACCATAGATCCACACATACTGACCCCCAGCCTTGTCCCACTGTACTGGTAACCATAGATCCACACATACTGACCCCCAGCCTTGTCCCACTGTACTGGTAGCCATAGATCCACACATACTGACCTCCAGCCTTGTCCCACTGTACTGGTAACCATAGATCCACACATACTGACCTCCAGCCTTGTCCCACTGTACTGGTAACCATAGATCCACACATACTGACCCCCAGCCTTGTCCCACTGTACTGGTAGCCATAGATCCACACATACTGACCCCCAGCCTTGTCCCACTGTACTGGTAACCATAGATCCACACACACTGACCCCCAGCCTTGTCCCACTGTACTGGTAACCATAGATCCACACATACTGACCCCCAGCCTTGTCCCACTGTACTGGTAGCCATAGATCCACACACACTGACCCCCAGCCTTGTCCCTCTGTACTGGTAGCCATAGATCCACACATACTGACCCCCAGCCTTGTCCCACTGTACTGGTAGCCATAGATCCACACATACTGACCCCCAGCCTTGTCCCATTGTACTGGTAGCCATAGATCCACACATACTGATCCCCAGCCTTGTCCCACTGTACTGGTAACCATAGATCCACACATACTGACCCCCAGCCTTGTCCCATTGTACTGGTAGCCATAGAACCACACATACTGACCTCAGCCTTGTCCCACTGTACTGGTAACCATAGATCCACACATACTGACCCCCAGCCTTGTCCCACTGTACTGGTAACCATAGATCCACACATACTGACCCCCAGCCTTGTCCCACTGTACTGGTAGCCATAGATCCACACACACTGACCCCCAGCCTTGTCCCTCTGTACTGGTAGCCATAGATCCACACATACTGACCCCCAGCCTTGTCCCACTGTACTGGTAGCCATAGATCCACACATACTGACCCCCAGCCTTGTCCCTCTGTACTGGTAACCATAGATCCACACATACTGACCCCCAGCCTTGTCCCTCTGTACTGGTAGCCATAGATCCACACATACTGACCCCCAGCCTTGTCCCTCTGTACTGGTAACCATAGATCCACACATACTGATCTCAGCCTTGTCCCATTGTACTGGTAGCCATAGATCCACACATACTGACCCCCAGCCTTGTCCCATTGTACTGGTAGCCATAGATCCACACATACTGACCCCCAGCCTTGTCCCTCTGTACTGGTAACCATAGATCCACACATAATGACCCCCAGCCTTGTCCCACTGTACTGGTAACCATAGATCCACACATACTGACCCCCAGCCTTGTCCCACTCTACTGGCGGCCATAGATCCACACATACTGACCCCCAGCCTTGTCCCACTGTACTGGTAACCATAGATCCACACATACTGACCCCCAGCCTTGTCCCTCTGTACTGGTAACCATAGATCCACACATACTGACCCCCAGCCTTGTCCCTCTGTACTGGTAACCATAGATCCACACATACTGACCCCCAGCCTTGTCCCACTGTACTGGTAACCATAGATCCACACATACTGACCCCCAGCCTTGTCCCACTGTACTGGTAACCATAGATCCACACATACTGACCCCCAGCCTTGTCCCATTGTACTGGTAACCATAGATCCACACATACTGACCCCCAGCCTTGTCCCACTGTACTGGTAGCCATAGATCCACACATACTGACCCCCAGCCTTGTCCCACTGTACTGGTAACCATAGATCCACACATACTGACCCCCAGCCTTGTCCCATTGTACTGGTAACCATAGATCCACACATACTGACCCCCAGCCTTGTCCCACTGTACTGGTAGCCATAGATCCACACATACTGACCCCCAGCCTTGTCCCACTGTACTGGTAACCATAGATCCACACATACTGACCCCCAGCCTTGTCCCACTGTACTGGTAACCATAGATCCACACACACTGACCCCCAGCCTTGTCCCACTGTACTGGTAACCATAGATCCACACACACTGACCCCCAGCCTTGTCCCACTGTACTGGTAACCATAGATCCACACACACTGACCCCCAGCCTTGTCCCACTGTACTGGCGGCCATAGATCCACACATACTGACCCCCAGCCTTGTCCCACTGTACTGGTAACCATAGATCCACACATACTGACCCCCAGCCTTGTCCCACTGTACTGGTAGCCATAGATCCACACATACTGACCCCCAGCCTTGTCCCACTGTACTGGTAGCCATAGATCCACACATACTGACCCCCAGCCTTGTCCCACTGTACTGGTAACCATAGATCCACACATACTGATCCCCAGCCTTGTCCCATTGTACTGGTAGCCATAGAACCACACATACTGACCTCAGCCTTGTCCCATTGTACTGGTAGCCATAGAACCACACATACTGACCCCCAGCCTTGTCCCATTGTACTGGTAGCCATAGAACCACACATACTGACCCCCAGCCTTGTCCCATTGTACTGGTAGCCATAGAACCACACATACTGACCCCCAGCCTTGTCCCACTGTACTGGTAACCATAGATCCACACATACTGACCCCCAGCCTTGTCCCACTCTACTGGCGGCCATAGATCCACACATACTGACCTCCAGCCTTGTCCCTCTGTACTGGTAGCCATAGAACCACACATACTGACCTCAGCCTTGTCCCATTGTACTGGTAGCCATAGAACCACACATACTGACCCCCAGCCTTGTCCCATTGTACTGGTAGCCATAGAACCACACATACTGACCCCCAGCCTTGTCCCACTGTACTGGTAACCATAGATCCACACATACTGACCCCCAGCCTTGTCCCACTCTACTGGCGGCCATAGATCCACACATACTGACCCCCAGCCTTGTCCCATTGTTCTGGTAGCCATAGAACCACACATACTGACCCCCAGCCTTGTCCCACTGTACTGGTAGCCATAGATCCACACATACTGACCCCCAGCCTTGTCCCATTGTACTGGTAACCATAGATCCACACATACTGACCTCAGCCTTGTCCCACTGTACTGGTAACCATAGATCCACACATACTGACCCCCAGTCTTGTCCCATTGTACTGGTAACCATAGATCCACACATACTGACCCCCAGCCTTGTCCCATTGTACTGGTAACCATAGATCCACACATACTGACCCCCAGCCTTGTCCCACTGTACTGGTAACCATAGATCCACACATACTGACCTCAGCCTTGTCCCACTGTACTGGTAACCATAGATCCACACATACTGACCCCCAGCCTTGTCCCACTGTACTGGTAACCATAGATCCACACATACTGACCCCCAGCCTTGTCCCACTCTACTGGCGGCCATAGATCCACACATACTGACCCCCAGCCTTGTCCCATTGTACTGGTAGCCATAGAACCACACATACTGACCCCCAGCCTTGTCCCACTGTACTGGTAGCCATAGATCCACACATACTGACCCCCAGCCTTGTCCCATTGTACTGGTAACCATAGATCCACACATACTGACCCCCAGCCTTGTCCCACTGTACTGGTAACCATAGATCCACACATACTGACCTCAGCCTTGTCCCACTGTACTGGTAACCATAGATCCACACATACTGACCCCCAGCCTTGTCCCATTGTACTGGTAGCCATAGAACCACACATACTGACCCCCAGCCTTGTCCCACTGTACTGGTAGCCATAGATCCACACATACTGACCCCCAGCCTTGTCCCATTGTACTGGTAACCATAGATCCACACATACTGACCTCAGCCTTGTCCCACTGTACTGGTAGCCATAGATCCACACATACTGACCCCCAGCCGTGTCCCACTGTACTGGTAACCATAGATCCACACATACTGACCCCCAGCCTTGTCCCATTGTACTGGTAACCATAGATCCACACATACTGACCCCCAGCCTTGTCCCACTGTACTGGTAACCATAGATCCACACATACTGACCCCCAGCCGTGTCCCACTGTACTGGTAACCATAGATCCACACATACTGACCCCCAGCCTTGTCCCATTGTACTGGTAACCATAGATCCACACATACTGACCCCCAGCCTTGTCCCATTGTACTGGTAACCATAGATCCACACATACTGACCCCCAGCCTTGTCCCATTGTACTGGTAGCCATAGATCCACACATACTGACCCCCAGCCTTGTCCCTCTGCACTGGTAACCATAGATCCACACATACTGACCCCCAGCCTTGTCCCATTGTACTGGTAACCATAGATCCACACATACTGACCCCCAGCCTTGTCCCTCTGTACTGGTAGCCATAGATCCACACATACTGACCCCCAGCCTTGTCCCTCTGTACTGGTTACCATAGATCCACACATACTGACCCCCAGCCTTGTCCCATTGTACTGGTAGCCATAGATCCACACATACTGACCCCCAGCCTTGTCCCTCTGTACTGGTAACCATAGATCCACACATACTGACCCCCAGCCTTGTCCCACTGTACTGGTAACCATAGATCCACACATACTGACCTCAGCCTTGTCCCACTGTACTGGTAACCATAGATCCACACATACTGACCCCCAGCCTTGTCCCTCTGTACTGGTAACCATAGATCCACACATACTGACCCCCAGCCTTGTCCCTCTGTACTGGTAACCATAGATCCACACATACTGACCCCCAGCCTTGTCCCATTGTACTGGTAGCCATAGATCCACACATACTGACCCCCAGCCTTGTCCCTCTGTACTGGTAGCCATAGAACTACACATACTGACCCCCAGCCTTGTCCCTCTGTACTGGTAACCATAGATCCACACATACTGACCCCCAGCCTTGTCCCACTGTACTGGTAACCATAGAACCACACATACTGACCCCCAGCCTTGTCCCACTGTACTGGTAACCATAGAACCACACATACTGACCCCCAGCCTTGTCCCACTGTACTGGTAACCATAGATCCACACATACTGACCCCCAGCCTTGTCCCTCTGTACTGGTAGCCATAGAACCACACATACTGACCTCAGCCTTGTCCCACTGTACTGGTAACCATAGATCCACACATACTGACCCCCAGCCTTGTCCCTCTGTACTGGTAACCATAGATCCACACATACTGACCCCCAGCCTTGTCCCTCTGTACTGGTAACCATAGATCCACACATACTGACCCCCAGCCTTGCCCCTCTGTACTGGTAGCCATAGATCCACACATACTGACCCCCAGCCTTGTCCCTCTGTACTGGTAGCCATAGAACTACACATACTGACCCCCAGCCTTGTCCCTCTGTACTGGTAACCATAGATCCACACATACTGACCCCCAGCCTTGTCCCACTGTACTGGTAACCATAGATCCACACATACTGACCCCCAGCCTTGTCCCTCTGTACTGGTAGCCATAGAACCACACATACTGACCCCCAGCCTTGTCCCATTGTACTGGTAGCCATAGAACCACACATACTGACCCCCAGCCTTGTCCCACTGTACTGGTAACCATAGATCCACACATACTGACCCCCAGCCTTGTCCCTCTGTACTGGTAACCATAGATCCACACATACTGACCCCCGGCCTTGTCCCTCTGTACTGGTAACCATAGATCCACACATACTGACCCCCAGCCTTGTCCCTCTGTACTGGTAGCCATAGAACCACACATACTGACCTCAGCCTTGTCCCACTGTACTGGTAACCATAGATCCACACATACTGACCCCCAGCCTTGTCCCACTGTACTGGTAACCATTGATCCACACATACTGACCCCCAGCCTTGTACCTCTGTACTGGTAACCAGAGATCCACACATACTGACCCCCAGCCTTGTCCCACTGTACTGGTAACCATAGATCCACACATACTGACCCCCAGTCTTGTCCCTCTGTACTGGTAACCATAGATCCACACATACTGACCCCCAGCCTTGTCCCTCTGTACTGGTAACCATAGATCCACACATACTGACCCCCAGCCTTGTCCCACTGTACTGGTAACCATAGATCCACACATACTGACCCCCAGCCTTGTCCCACTGTACTGGTAACCATAGATCCACACATACTGACCCCCAGCCTTGTCCCACTGTACTGGTAACCATAGATCCACACATACTGACCCCCAGCCTTGTCCCTCTGTACTGGTAACCATAGATCCACACATACTGACCTCAGCCTTGTCCCTCTGTACTGGTAACCATAGAACCACACATACTGACCCCCAGCCTTGTCCCACTGTACTGGTAACCATAGATCCACACATACTGACCCCCAGCCTTGTCCCACTGTACTGGTAACCATAGATCCACACATACTGACCCCCAGCCTTGTCCCACTGTACTGGTAACCATAGATCCACACATACTGACCCCCAGCCTTGTCCCACTGTACTGGTAGCCATAGAACCACACATACTGACCCCCAGCCTTGTCCCACTGTACTGGTAACCATAGAACCACACATACTGACCTCAGCCTTGTCCCACTGTACTGGTAACCATAGATCCACACATACTGACCCCCAGCCTTGTCCCTCTGTACTGGTAACCATAGATCCACACATACTGACCCCCAGCCTTGTCCCACTGTACTGGTAGCCATAGATCCACACATACTGACCCCCAGCCTTGTCCCACTGTACTGGTAACCATAGAACCACACATACTGACCTCAGCCTTGTCCCACTGTACTGGTAACCATAGATCCACACATACTGACCCCCAGCCTTGTCCCTCTGTACTGGTAACCATAGATCCACACATACTGACCCCCAGCCTTGTCCCACTGTACTGGTAGCCATAGATCCACACATACTGACCCCCAGCCTTGTCCCACTGTACTGGTAACCATAGATCCACACATACTGACCCCCAGCCTTGTCCCACTCTACTGGCGGCCATAGATCCACACATACTGACCCCCAGCCTTGTCCCATTGTACTGGTAGCCATAGAACCACACATACTGACCCCCAGCCTTGTCCCACTGTACTGGTAGCCATAGATCCACACATACTGACCCCCAGCCTTGTCCCATTGTACTGGTAACCATAGATCCACACATACTGACCCCCAGCCTTGTCCCACTGTACTGGTAACCATAGATCCACACATACTGACCTCAGCCTTGTCCCACTGTACTGGTAACCATAGATCCACACATACTGACCCCCAGCCTTGTCCCATTGTACTGGTAGCCATAGAACCACACATACTGACCCCCAGCCTTGTCCCACTGTACTGGTAGCCATAGATCCACACATACTGACCCCCAGCCTTGTCCCATTGTACTGGTAACCATAGATCCACACATACTGACCTCAGCCTTGTCCCACTGTACTGGTAGCCATAGATCCACACATACTGACCCCCAGCCGTGTCCCACTGTACTGGTAACCATAGATCCACACATACTGACCCCCAGCCTTGTCCCATTGTACTGGTAACCATAGATCCACACATACTGACCCCCAGCCTTGTCCCACTGTACTGGTAACCATAGATCCACACATACTGACCCCCAGCCGTGTCCCACTGTACTGGTAACCATAGATCCACACATACTGACCCCCAGCCTTGTCCCATTGTACTGGTAACCATAGATCCACACATACTGACCCCCAGCCTTGTCCCATTGTACTGGTAACCATAGATCCACACATACTGACCCCCAGCCTTGTCCCATTGTACTGGTAGCCATAGATCCACACATACTGACCCCCAGCCTTGTCCCTCTGCACTGGTAACCATAGATCCACACATACTGACCCCCAGCCTTGTCCCATTGTACTGGTAACCATAGATCCACACATACTGACCCCCAGCCTTGTCCCTCTGTACTGGTAGCCATAGATCCACACATACTGACCCCCAGCCTTGTCCCTCTGTACTGGTTACCATAGATCCACACATACTGACCCCCAGCCTTGTCCCATTGTACTGGTAGCCATAGATCCACACATACTGACCCCCAGCCTTGTCCCTCTGTACTGGTAACCATAGATCCACACATACTGACCCCCAGCCTTGTCCCACTGTACTGGTAACCATAGATCCACACATACTGACCTCAGCCTTGTCCCACTGTACTGGTAACCATAGATCCACACATACTGACCCCCAGCCTTGTCCCTCTGTACTGGTAACCATAGATCCACACATACTGACCCCCAGCCTTGTCCCTCTGTACTGGTAACCATAGATCCACACATACTGACCCCCAGCCTTGTCCCATTGTACTGGTAGCCATAGATCCACACATACTGACCCCCAGCCTTGTCCCTCTGTACTGGTAGCCATAGAACTACACATACTGACCCCCAGCCTTGTCCCTCTGTACTGGTAACCATAGATCCACACATACTGACCCCCAGCCTTGTCCCACTGTACTGGTAACCATAGAACCACACATACTGACCCCCAGCCTTGTCCCACTGTACTGGTAACCATAGAACCACACATACTGACCCCCAGCCTTGTCCCACTGTACTGGTAACCATAGATCCACACATACTGACCCCCAGCCTTGTCCCTCTGTACTGGTAGCCATAGAACCACACATACTGACCTCAGCCTTGTCCCACTGTACTGGTAACCATAGATCCACACATACTGACCCCCAGCCTTGTCCCTCTGTACTAGTAACCATAGATCCACACATACTGACCCCCAGCCTTGTCCCTCTGTACTGGTAACCATAGATCCACACATACTGACCCCCAGCCTTGCCCCTCTGTACTGGTAGCCATAGATCCACACATACTGACCCCCAGCCTTGTCCCTCTGTACTGGTAGCCATAGAACTACACATACTGACCCCCAGCCTTGTCCCTCTGTACTGGTAACCATAGATCCACACATACTGACCCCCAGCCTTGTCCCACTGTACTGGTAACCATAGATCCACACATACTGACCCCCAGCCTTGTCCCTCTGTACTGGTAGCCATAGAACCACACATACTGACCCCCAGCCTTGTCCCATTGTACTGGTAGCCATAGAACCACACATACTGACCCCCAGCCTTGTCCCACTGTACTGGTAACCATAGATCCACACATACTGACCCCCAGCCTTGTCCCTCTGTACTGGTAACCATAGATCCACACATACTGACCCCCGGCCTTGTCCCTCTGTACTGGTAACCATAGATCCACACATACTGACCCCCAGCCTTGTCCCTCTGTACTGGTAGCCATAGAACCACACATACTGACCTCAGCCTTGTCCCACTGTACTGGTAACCATAGATCCACACATACTGACCCCCAGCCTTGTCCCACTGTACTGGTAACCATTGATCCACACATACTGACCCCCAGCCTTGTACCTCTGTACTGGTAACCAGAGATCCACACATACTGACCCCCAGCCTTGTCCCACTGTACTGGTAACCATAGATCCACACATACTGACCCCCAGTCTTGTCCCTCTGTACTGGTAACCATAGATCCACACATACTGACCCCCAGCCTTGTCCCTCTGTACTGGTAACCATAGATCCACACATACTGACCCCCAGCCTTGTCCCACTGTACTGGTAACCATAGATCCACACATACTGACCCCCAGCCTTGTCCCACTGTACTGGTAACCATAGATCCACACATACTGACCCCCAGCCTTGTCCCACTGTACTGGTAACCATAGATCCACACATACTGACCCCCAGTCTTGTCCCTCTGTACTGGTAACCATAGATCCACACATACTGACCCCCAGTCTTGTCCCTCTGTACTGGTAACCATAGATCCACACATACTGACCCCCAGCCTTGTCCCTCTGTACTGGTAACCATAGATCCACACATACTGACCTCAGCCTTGTCCCACTGTACTGGTAGCCATAGATCCACACATACTGACCCCCAGCCTTGTCCCTCTGTACTGGTAACCATAGATCCACACATACTGACCCCCAGCCTTGTCCCTCTGTACTGGTAACCATAGATCCACACATACTGACCTCAGCCTTGTCCCACTGTACTGGTAACCATAGATCCACACATACTGACCCCCAGCCTTGTCCCTCTGTACTGGTAACCATAGATCCACACATACTGACCCCCAGCCTTGTCCCTCTGTACTGGTAACCATAGATCCACACATACTGACCTCAGCCTTGTCCCTCTGTACTGGTAACCATAGAACCACACATACTGACCCCCAGCCTTGTCCCACTGTACTGGTAACCATAGATCCACACATACTGACCCCCAGCCTTGTCCCACTGTACTGGTAACCATAGATCCACACATACTGACCCCCAGCCTTGTCCCACTGTACTGGTAACCATAGATCCACACATACTGACCCCCAGCCTTGTCCCACTGTACTGGTAGCCATAGAACCACACATACTGACCCCCAGCCTTGTCCCACTGTACTGGTAACCATAGAACCACACATACTGACCTCAGCCTTGTCCCACTGTACTGGTAACCATAGATCCACACATACTGACCCCCAGCCTTGTCCCTCTGTACTGGTAACCATAGATCCACACATACTGACCCCCAGCCTTGTCCCACTGTACTGGTAGCCATAGATCCACACATACTGACCCCCAGCCTTGTCCCACTGTACTGGTAGCCATAGAACCACACATACTGACCTCAGCCTTGTCCCACTGTACTGGTAACCATAGATCCACACATACTGACCCCCAGCCTTGTCCCTCTGTACTGGTAACCATAGATCCACACATACTGACCCCCAGCCTTGTCCCACTGTACTGGTAGCCATAGAACCACACATACTGACCTCAGCCTTGTCCCACTGTACTGGTAGCCATAGATCCACACATACTGACCCCCAGCCTTGTCCCTCTGTACTGGTAACCATAGATCCACACATACTGACCCCCAGCCTTGTCCCACTGTACTGGTAGCCATAGAACCACACATACTGACCTCAGCCTTGTCCCACTGTACTGGTAACCATAGATCCACACATACTGACCCCCAGCCTTGTCCCTCTGTACTGGTAAACATAGATCCACACATACTGACCCCCAGCCTTGTCCCACTGTACTGGTAGCCATAGAACCACACATACTGACCCCCAGCCTTGTCCCACTGTACTGGTAACCATAGATCCACACATACTGACCCCCAGCCTTGTCCCTCTGTACTGGTAACCATAGATCCACACATACTGACCCCCAGCCTTGTCCCACTGTACTGGTAACCATAGATCCACACATACTGATCTCCAGCCTTGTCCCTCTGTACTGGTAGCCATAGATCCACACATACTGACCCCCAGCCTTGTCCCTCTGTACTGGTAGCCATAGATCCACACATACTGACCCCCAGCCTTGTCCCATTGTACTGGTAACCATAGATCCACAGATACTGACCTCAGCCTTGTCCCACTGTACTGGTAACCATAGAACCACACATACTGACCTCAGCCTTGTCCCACTGTACTGGTAACCATAGATCCACACATACTGACCCCCAGCCTTGTCCCACTGTACTGGTAACCATAGATCCACACATACTGACCTCCAGCCTTGTCCCTCTGTACTGGTAGCCATAGATCCACACATACTGACCCCCAGCCTTGTCCCTCTGTACTGGTAGCCATAGATCCACACATACTGACCCCCAGCCTTGTCCCATTGTACTGGTAACCATAGATCCACAGATACTGACCTCAGCCTTGTCCCTCTGTACTGGTAACCATAGATCCACACATACTGACCCCCAGCCTTGTCCCACTGTACTGGTAACCATAGATCCACACATACTGACCCCCAGCCTTGTCCCTCTGTACTGGTAACCATAGATCCACACATACTGACCTCAGCCTTGTCCCACTGTACTGGTAACCATAGAACCACACATACTGACCTCAGCCTTGTCCCTCTGTACTGGTAGCCATAGATCCACACATACTGACCCCCAGCCTTGTCCCACTGTACTGGTAGCCATAGATCCACACATACTGACCCCCAGCCTTGTCCCTCTGTACTGGTAACCATAGATCCACACATACTGACCCCCAGCCTTGTCCCTCTGTACTGGTAACCATAGATCCACACATACTGACCCCCAGCCTTGTCCCTCTGTACTGGTAACCATAGATCCACACATACTGACCCCCAGCCTTGTCCCACTGTACTGGTAGCCATAGAACCACACATACTGACCCCCAGCCTTGTCCCTCTGTACTGGTAACCATAGATCCACACATACTGACCCCCAGCCTTGTCCCATTGTACTGGTAACCATAGAACCACACATACTGACCCCCAGCCTTGTCCCACTGTACTGGTAGCCATAGATCCACACATACTGACCCCCAGCCTTGTCCCACTGTACTGGTAGCCATAGATCCACACATACTGACCCCCAGCCTTGTCCCACTGTACTGGTAACCATAGATCCACACATACTGACCCCCAGCCTTGTCCCACTGTACTGGTAGCCATAGAACCACACATACTGACCCCCAGCCTTGTCCCTCTGTACTGGTAACCATAGATCCACACATACTGACCCCCAGCCTTGTCCCTCTGTACTGGTAACCATAGATCCACACATACTGACCTCCAGCCTTGTCCCTCTGTACTGGTAACCAAAGAACAACACATACTGACCCCCAGCCTTGTCCCTCTGTACTGGTAACCATAGATCCACACATACTGACCTCCAGCCTTGTCCCTCTGTACTGGTAACCATAGATCCACACATACTGACCCCCAGCCTTGTCCCACTGTACTGGTAGCCATAGAACCACACATACTGACCTCAGCCTTGTCCCACTGTACTTGTAACCATAGATCCACACATACTGACCCCCAGCCTTGTCCCACTGTACTGGCTGCCATAGAACCACATATATTGACCCCCAGCTTTGTCCCATTCTACTGGCAGCCATAGAACCACACATACTGACCCCCAGCCTTGCCCCATTCTACTGGCGGCCATAGAACCACACATACTGACCTCCAGCCTTGTCCCACTGTACTGGTAACCATAGAACCACACACACTGACCCCCAGCCTTGTCCCTCTGTACTGGTAACCATAGATCCACACATACTGACCCCCAGCCTTGTCCCTCTGTACTGGTAGCCATAGATCCACACATACTGACCTCAGCCTTGTCCCACTGTACTGGTAGCCAAAGAACAACACATACTGACCCCCAGCCTTGTCCCTCTGTACTGGTAGCCATAGAACCACACATACTGACCCCCAGCCTTGTCCCACTGTACTGGTAGCCATAGATCCACACATACTGATCCCCAGCCTTGTCCCTCTGTACTGGTAACCATAGATCCACACATACTGACCCCCAGCCTTGTCCCACTGTACTGGTAACCATAGATCCACACATACTGACCCCCAGCCTTGTCCCACTGTACTGGTAACCATAGATCCACACATACTGACCCCCAGCCTTGTCCCACTGTACTGGTAACCATAGATCCACACATACTGACCCCCAGCCTTGTCCCACTGTACTGGTAGCCATAGAACCACACATACTGACCCCCAGCCTTGTCCCACTGTACTGGTAGCCATAGAACCACACATACTGACCTCAGCCTTGTCCCACTTTACTGGTAGCCATAGATCCACACATACTGACCCCCAGCCTTGTCCCTCTGTACTGGTAACCATAGATCCACACATACTGACCCCCAGCCTTGTCCCACTGTACTGGTAGCCATAGATCCACACATACTGACCCCCAGCCTTGTCCCACTGTACTGGTAGCCATAGAACCACACATACTGACCTCAGCCTTGTCCCACTGTACTGGTAACCATAGATCCACACATACTGACCCCCAGCCTTGTCCCTCTGTACTGGTAACCATAGATCCACACATACTGACCCCCAGCCTTGTCCCACTGTACTGGTAGCCATAGAACCACACATACTGACCTCAGCCTTGTCCCACTGTACTGGTAGCCATAGATCCACACATACTGACCCCCAGCCTTGTCCCACTGTACTGGTAGCCATAGATCCACACATACTGACCCCAGCCTTGTCCCACTGTACTGGTAGCCATAGATCCACACATACTGACCCCCAGCCTTGTCCCACTGTACTGGTAGCCATAGATCCACACATACTGACCCCCAGCCTTGTCCCTCTGTACTGGTAACCATAGATCCACACATACTGACCCCCAGCCTTGTGCCACTGTACTGGTAGCCATAGAACCACACATACTGACCTCAGCCTTGTCCCACTGTACTGGTAGCCATAGATCCACACATACTGACCCCCAGCCTTGTCCCTCTGTACTGGTAGCCATAGATCCACACATACTGACCCCCAGCCTTGTCCCACTGTACTGGTAACCATAGATCCACACATACTGACCCCCAGCCTTGTCCCACTGTACTGGTAACCATAGATCCACACATACTGACCCCCAGCCTTGTCCCACTGTACTGGTAACCATAGATTCACACATACTGACCCCCAGCCTTGTCCCACTGTACTGGTAGCCATAGATCCACACATACTGACCTCAGCCTTGTCCCACTGTACTGGTAACCATAGAACCACACATACTGACCCCCAGCCTTGTCCCTCTGTACTGGTAACCATAGATCCACACATACTGACCCCCAGCCTTGTCCCTCTGTACTGGTAGCCATAGATCCACACATACTGACCCCCAGCCTTGTCCCTCTGTACTGGTAACCATAGATCCACACATACTGACCCCCAGCCTTGTCCCTCTGTACTGGTAACCATAGATCCACACATACTGACCCCCAGCCTTGTCCCACTGTACTGGTAACCATAGATCCACACATACTGACCCCCAGCCTTGTCCCACTGTACTGGTAACCATAGATCCACACATACTGACCTCCAGCCTTGTCCCTCTGTACTGGTAACCGTAGATCCACACATACTGACTTCAGCCTTGTCCCTCTGTACTGGTAACCATAGATCCACACATACTGACCCCCAGCCTTGTCCCTCTGTACTGGTAACCATAGATCCACACATACTGACCTCAGCCTTGTCCCACTGTACTGGTAACCATAGATCCACACATACTGACCCCCAGCCTTGTCCCACTGTACTGATAACCATAGATCCACACATACTGACCTCCAGCCTTGTCCCTCTGTACTGGTAACCATAGATCCACACATACTGACCTCAGCCTTGTCCCACTGTATTGGTAACCATAGATCCACACATACTGACCCCCAGCCTTGTCCCACTGTACTGGTAGCCATAGATCCACACATACTGACCCCCAGCCTTGTCCCTCTGTACTGGTAACCATAGATCCACACATACTGACCCCCAGCCTTGTCCCTCTGTACTGGTAGCCATAGATCCACACATACTGACCCCCAGCCTTGTCCCACTGTACTGGTAACCATAGATCCACACACACTGACCCCCAGCCTTGTCCCTCTGTACTGGTAGCCATAGATCCACACATACTGACCTCAGCCTTGTCCCTCTGTACTGGTAGCCATAGAACCACACATACTGACCCCCAGCCTTGTCCCTCTGTACTGGTAGCCATAGAACCACACATACTGACCCCCAGCCTTGTCCCACTGTACTGGTAGCCAAAGAACAACACATACTGACCCCCAGCCTTGTCCCTCTGTACTGGTAACCATAGATCCACACATACTGACCCCCAGCCTTGTCCCTCTGTACTGGTAGCCATAGATCCACACATACTGACCCCCAGCCTTGTCCCTCTGTACTGGTAGCCATAGATCCACACATACTGACCCTCAGCCTTGTCCCACTGTACTGGTAGCCATAGATCCACACATACTGACCCCCAGCCTTGTCCCATTGTACTGGTAGCCATAGATCCACACATACTGACCCCCAGCCTTGTCCCTCTGTACTGGTAACCATAGATCCACACATACTGACCCCCAGCCTTGTCCCACTGTACTGGTAGCCATAGATCCACACATACTGACCCCCAGCCTTGTCCCTCTGTACTGGTAGCCATAGATCCACACATACTGACCCTCAGCCTTGTCCCACTGTACTGGTAACCATAGATCCACACATACTGACCTCCAGCCTTGTCCCACTGTACTGGTAGCCATAGATCCACACATACTGACCCTCAGCCTTGTCCCACTGTACTGGTAGCCATAGATCCACACATACTGACCCCCAGCCTTGTCCCATTGTACTGGTAGCCATAGAACCACACATACTGACCCCCAGCCTTGTCCCACTGTACTGGTAACCATAGATCCACACATACTGACCCCCAGCCTTGTCCCTCTGTACTGGTAGCCATAGATCCACACATACTGACCTCAGCCTTGTCCCACTGTACTGGTAACCATAGAACCACACATACTGACCTCAGCCTTGTCCCTCTGTACTGGTAGCCATAGATCCACACATACTGACCTCAGCCTTGTCCCACTGTACTGGTAACCATAGAACCACACATACTGACCTCAGCCTTGTCCCTCTGTACTGGTAGCCATAGATCCACACATACTGACCCCCAGCCTTGTCCCATTGTACTGGTAGCCATAGAACCACACATACTGACCTCAGCCTTGTCCCACTGTACTGGTAACCATAGAACCACACATACTGACCCCCAGCCTTGTCCCACTGTACTGGTAACCATAGATCCACACATACTGACCCCCAGCCTTGTCCCTCTGTACTGGTAACCATAGATCCACACATACTGACCCCCAGCCTTGTCCCACTGCACTGGTAACCATAGATCCACACATACTGACCCCCAGCCTTGTCCCTCTGTACTGGTAACCATAGATCCACACATACTGACCCCCAGCCTTGTCCCACTGTACTGGTAACCATAGAACCACACATACTGACCTCAGCCTTGTCCCTCTGTACTGGTAGCCATAGATCCACACATACTGACCCCCAGCCTTGTCCCTCTGTACTGGTAACCATAGATCCACACATACTGACCCCCAGCCTTGTCCCTCTGTACTGGTAACCATAGATCCACACACACTGACCCCCAGCCTTGTCCCACTGTACTGGTAACCATAGATCCACACACACTGACCCCCAGCCTTGTCCCTCTGTACTGGTAACCATAGATCCACACACACTGACCCCCAGCCTTGTCCCTCTGTACTGGTAACCATAGATCCACACACACTGACCCCCAGCCTTGTCCCACTGTACTGGTAACCATAGATCCACACACACTGACCCCCAGCCTTGTCCCTCTGTACTGGTAACCATAGATCCACACATACTGACCCCCAGCCTTGTCCCACTGTACTGGTAACCATAGATCCACACACACTGACCCCCAGCCTTGTCCCTCTGTACTGGTAGCCATAGATCCACACATACTGACCTCCAGCCTTGTCCCTCTGTACTGGTAGCCATAGAACCACACATACTGACCCCCAGCCTTGTCCCTCTGTACTGGTAGCCATAGAACCACACATACTGACCCCCAGCCTTGTCCCACTGTACTGGTAGCCATAGATCCACACATACTGACCCCCAGCCTTGTCCCTCTGTACTGGTAACCATAGAACCACACATACTGACCCCCAGCCTTGTCCCACTGTACTGGTAGCCATAGATCCACACATACTGATCCCCAGCCTTGTCCCACTGTACTGGTAGCCATCGGTCCACACATACTGACCCCCAGCCTTGTCCCTCTGTACTGGTAGCCATAGATCCACACATACTGACCCCCAGCCTTGTCCCACTGTACTGGTAACCATAGATCCACACACACTGACCCCCAGCCTTGTCCCACTGTACTGGTAACCATAGATCCACACACACTGACCCCCAGCCTTGTCCCTCTGTACTGGTAGCCATAGAACCACACATACTGACCCCCAGCCTTGTCCCTCTGTACTGGTAGCCATAGAACCACACATACTGACCCCCAGCCTTGTCCCACTGTACTGGTAGCCATAGATCCACACATACTGACCCCCAGCCTTGTCCCACTGTACTGGTAACCATAGATCCACACATACTGACCCCCAGCCTTGTCCCTCTGTACTGGTAACCATAGATCCACACATACTGACCCCCAGCCTTGTCCCACTGTACTGGTAACCATAGATCCACACATACTGACCCCCAGCCTTGTCCCACTGTACTGGTAACCATAGATCCACAAATACTGACCTCAGCCTTGTCCCACTGTACTGGTAGCCAAAGAACAACACATACTGACCCCCAGCCTTGTCCCACTGTACTGGTAGCCATAGATCCACACATACTGACCTCAGCCTTGTCCCACTGTACTGGTAGCCATAGATCCACACATACTGACCCCCAGCCTTGTCCCACTGTACTGGTAACCATAGATCCACACATACTGACCCCCAGCCTTGTCCCTCTGTACTGGTAACCATAGATCCACACATACTGACCCCCAGCCTTGTCCCTCTGTACTGGTAGCCATAGATCCACACATACTGACCCCCAGCCTTGTCCCTCTGTACTGGTAGCCATAGATCCACACATACTGACCCTCAGCCTTGTCCCACTGTACTGGTAGCCATAGATCCACACATACTGACCCCCAGCCTTGTCCCACTGTACTGGTAACCATAGATCCACACATACTGACCCCCAGCCTTTTTCCTCTGTACTGGTAACCATAGATCCACACATACTGACCCCCAGCCTTGTCCCACTGTACTGGTAGCCATAGATCCACACATACTGACCCTCAGCCTTGTCCCACTGTACTGGTAGCCATAGATCCACACATACTGACCCCCAGCCTTGTCCCATTGTACTGGTAGCCATAGAACCACACATACTGACCCCCAGCCTTGTCCCACTGTACTGGTAACCATAGATCCACACATACTGACCCCCAGCCTTGTCCCTCTGTACTGGTAGCCATAGAACTATACATACTGACCCCCAGCCTTGTCCCATTGTACTGGTAGCCATAGAACCACACATACTGACCTCAGCCTTGTCCCACTGTACTGGTAACCATAGATCCACACATACTGACCCCCAGCCTTGTCCCATTGTACTGGTAGCCATAGAACCACACATACTGACCTCAGCCTTGTCCCTCTGTACTGGTAACCATAGATCCACACATACTGACCCCCAGCCTTGTCCCTCTGTACTGGTAGCCATAGAACTACACATACTGACCTCAGCCTTGTCCCACTGTACTGGTAACCATAGATCCACACATACTGACCCCCAGCCTTGTCCCATTGTACTGGTAACCATAGATCCACACATACTGACCCCCAGCCTTGTCCCATTGTACTGGTAGCCATAGAACCACACATACTGACCTCAGCCTTGTCCCTCTGTACTGGTAGCCATAGATCCACACATACTGACCCCCAGCCTTGTCCCATTGTACTGGTAACCATAGATCCACACATACTGACCCCCAGCCTTGTCCCATTGTACTGGTAACCATAGATCCACACATACTGACCCCCAGCCTTGTCCCATTGTACTGGTAGCCATAGAACCACACATACTGACCTCAGCCTTGTCCCACTGTACTGGTAACCATAGATCCACACATACTGACCCCCAGCCTTGTCCCATTGTACTGGTAACCATAGATCCACACATACTGACCCCCAGCCTTGTCCCATTGTACTGGTAGCCATAGAACCACACATACTGACCTCAGCCTTGTCCCTCTGTACTGGTAGCCATAGATCCACACATACTGACCCCCAGCCTTGTCCCATTGTACTGGTAGCCATAGAACCACACATACTGACCTCAGCCTTGTCCCACTGTACTGGTAACCATAGATCCACACATACTGACCCCCAGCCTTGTCCCATTGTACTGGTAGCCATAGAACCACACATACTGACCCCCAGCCTTGTCCCACTGTACTGGTAGCCATAGATCCACACATACTGACCCCCAGCCTTGTCCCATTGTACTGGTAGCCATAGAACCACACATACTGACCTCAGCCTTGTCCCACTGTACTGGTAACCATAGAACCACACATACTGACCCCCAGCCTTGTCCCTCTGTACTGGTAACCATAGATCCACACATACTGACCTCAGCCTTGTCCCACTGTACTGGTAACCATAGATCCACACATACTGACCCCCAGTCTTGTCCCATTGTACTGGTAACCATAGATCCACACATACTGACCCCCAGCCTTGTCCCTCTGTACTGGTAACCATAGATCCACACATACTGACCCCAGCCTTGTCCCTCTGTACTGGTAACCATAGATCCACACATACTGACCTCAGCCTTGTCCCACTGTACTGGTAGCCATAGATTCACACATACTGACCCCCAGCCTTGTCCCACTGTACTGGTAGCCATAGATTCACACATACTGACCCCCAGCCTTGTCCCTCTGTACTGGTAGCCATAGATCCACACATACTGACCCCCAGCCTTGTCCCACTGTACTGGTAGCCATAGATTCACACATACTGACCCCCAGCCTTGTCCCACTGTACTGGTAGCCATAGAACCACACATACTGACCTCAGCCTTGTCCCACTGTACTGGTAACCATAGATCCACACATACTGACCCCCAGCCTTGTCCCACTGTACTGGTAGCCATCGAACTACACATACTGACCCCCAGCCTTGTCCCTCTGTACTGGTAACCATAGATCCACACATACTGACCCCCAGCCTTGTCCCTCTGTACTGGTAACCATAGATCCACACATACTGACCCCCAGCCTTGTCCCACTGTACTGGTAACCATAGATCCACACATACTGACCTCAGCCTTGTCCCACTGTACTGGTAACCATAGATCCACACATACTGACCCCCAGCCTTGTCCCACAGTAGCCATAGAACCACACATACTGACCTCCAGCCTTGTCCCACTGTACTGGTAACCATAGATCCACACATACTGACCCCCAGCCTTGTCCCACTGTACTGGTAACCATAGATCCACACATACTGACCCCCAGCCTTGTCCCACTGTACTGGTAACCATAGAACCACACATACTGACCCCCAGCCTTGTCCCTCTGTACTGGTAACCATAGATCCACACATACTGACCCCCAGCCTTGTCCCACTGTACTGGTAACCATAGAACCACACATACTGACCCCCAGCCTTGTCCCTCTGTACTGGTAACCATAGATCCACACATACTGACCTCAGCCTTGTCCCACTGTACTGGTAACCATAGAACCACACATACTGACCCCCAGCCTTGTCCCATTGTACTGGTAACCATAGATCCACACATACTGACCCCCAGCCTTGTCCCACTGTACTGGTAGCCATAGATCCACACATACTGACCCCCAGCCTTGTCCCACTGTACTGGTAGCCATAGATCCACACATACTGACCCCCAGCCTTGTCCCATTGTACTGGTAACCATAGATCCACACATACTGACCCCCAGCCTTGTCCCACTGTACTGGTAACCATAGAACCACACATACTGACCTCAGCCTTGTCCCACTGTACTGGTAACCATAGATCCACACATACTGACCTCCAGCCTTGTCCCACTGTACTGGTAGCCATAGATCCACACATACTGACCCCCAGCCTTGTACCTCTGTACTGGTAACCATAGATCCACACATACTGACCTCCAGCCTTGTCCCTCTGTACTGGTAGCCATAGATCCACACATACTGACCCCCAGCCTTGTCCCACTGTACTGGTAACCATAGATCCACACATACTGACCCCCAGCCTTGTCCCTCTGTACTGGTAACCATAGATCCACACATACTGACCCCCAGCCTTGTCCCACTGTACTGGTAGCCATAGAACCACACATGCTCTTAACCTCCAGCCTTGTCCCACTGTACTGGTAACCATAGATCCACACATACTGACCCCCAGCCTTGTCCCACTGTACTGGTAGCCATAGAACCACACATGCTCTTAATCTCCAGCCTTGTCCCACACCTCACAAAGTGCAGTTTTGCTCTATAAAAAAGTGTTTAATGAAACTCCCAGCAGCAGACTGCAAAATCTATCATTGTCAAAACAATTATTATGGTCCATTTAAAGTGTGAGAAAATTTCGTTTTTGACATAATCTGCCTGCTTAGTGTGTAAAGCCATTCCACCGATACTGTTGTTTCACCTTAACCTATTTTTTTAATAGCTTTTATATCCCTGACCATGTATTTTCTTTATCTCTTGTTTACAGGTAGGTCTCTGTCAGGGACAGTGAAAGCAGATTGTGACACAGTGTAACACTATCCGTGCAGCAGAAGAGACTGGAGTGAGCTATGAATTTGTCTGCCTACAGTCTAATCAGGGGCGGAACTTCTCCCAGTGCTTAAGACATAGCTGCACTAACGCCGAGGACAAAACCTCTGCTGCCGCTGTCTCCGCAGTGTCCCTGCATGGCGGAATGGAAATGTAGTCACCTTACTCCCTGCCAGTACACAGAGTACACACAGAGACCCACAAAGCTTAAATATAACTTAAATATTTGCCAAACTTACTACTACAGTAATGGCATTATGCTGTGGTCCTTATAGCAGAGTACATCAGCTCTGTTAATATTAATTATCTTTATTTCAGTTGTTAATGACGTTTACTATGTGGACTAGGTGAGAAAGAGGACACCTAGTGGTAGTCGTCATTATATACAAAAAAATATCATTTTCAGGCTTTCCAAACACAAGTCACCCTACTTTCACCCCCTCCCCCCACATACATATACACACACACATTGGCTGAGGTCGATGCTGTGGCAACTGACAAATATGATTTTGTCAATGTGTTCAAAGCACTTCGACTTTTTGTTGTAAACACAGCACCACATGCAATACAACTTAGGGATGTAAGGGGAGGGGAGGGAGGAGAAGGTCCTCACCAGCACTGAGGATTGGAGCAACTGTTTTCCGTTCACTTAGAGCAGCGTTTCAAATAGGGAAACCACCAGTCCAGTTTTGACTAGGACAGTCCAGTTTTGGGCTCCCCTGTCCAGTGTATAATTTTAGAAGCTGACCACCACAGATATGGAGTGTCGCTCTGCATTAGCACAAAGCATAGAGTCTTTATTTCATACCTCCCAAATTTCAAATGCCCAAAGGGGGACACTTGTGTTTTAGCGGATGTGGCTGGTGGTTGGGGCATTAACATTTTGTGAGCTATTGACACCAGCAAGACCAAAGTATTTTATTTAGACAGACTAATTTATATATAAGCACATATACTGAAGTTTAAACAAACATTAATTGTGATACACTTCTATACACACCAAACAGTCTGATCTCCTAAACACAGGGACACCAGTGTGATATACTTATATACACACCACACAGTCTGATCTCCTAAACACAGGGACACCAGGGTGATACACTTCTATACACACCACACAGTCTGATCTCCTAAACACAGGGACACCAGGGTGATACACTTCTGTACACACCACACAGTCTGATCTCCTAAACACAGGGACACCAGGGTGATACACATAGGCGTGCGCAGCCAATTGCATTAGGGTGTGCACCCAAAAGCACAAACACACACTTGCGTTCGCGTATGTAATAAATATACACATACATATATATATATATATATATATATATATATATATATATATATATATATATATATATGTATATGTATTACATACGCGAACGCACGTATATACATATATATGTATATGTGTGTTTGTGTGCTAAATAAATGATTGCCCCCCATCTGCTCCATATTGCCCCCATCAGCTCCAACTTATCCCCCATCAAATCCATATTGCCCTCACATTGCCCCCATCAGCTCCAACTTGCCCCCATAATCTCCACATTGCCCTCAGCTCCGACTTGCCCCATCAGCTCCATCTTGTCCCCATCAGCTCAAACTTGCCCTCAACTCCAACTTGCCCCCATCAGCTCCAACTTGCCCTCACATTGTCCCCATCAGCTCCAACTTGCCCTAACATTGCCCCCATCAGCTCCAACTTGCCCCCATCAGCTCCAACTTGCCCCAACATTGCCCCCATCAGCTCTAACTTGCCTTCATCTCCAACTTGCCCCCATCAGCTCCAACTTGCCCTCACATTGCCCCCATCAGCTCCAACTTGCCCTCAGCTCCAACTTGCCCCCATCAGCTCCAACTTGCCCCAACACTGCCCCCATCAGCTCTAACTTGCCCTCACATTGCCCCCATCAGCTCCAACTTGCCCTCAGCTCCAACTTGCCCCAACATTGCCCCCATCAGCTCTAACTTGCCTTCATCTCCAACTTGCCCCCATCAGCTCCAACTTGCCCTCACATTGCCCCCATCAGCTCCAACTTGCCCTCAGCTCCAACTTGCCCCCATCAGCTCCAACTTGCCCCAACACTGCCCCCATCAGCTCTAACTTGCCCTCACATTGCCCCCATCAGCTCCAACTTGCCCTCAGCTCCAACTTGCCCCAACATTGCCCCCATCAGCTCTAACTTGCCCTCAACTCCAACTTGCCCCCATCAGGTACAACTTGCCCTCACATTGCCCCCATCAGCTCCAACTTGCCCTAACATTGCCCCCATCAGCTCCAACTTGCCCCAACATTGCCCTCATCAGCTCTAACTTGCCTTCATCTCCAACTTGCCCCCATCAGCTCCAACTTGCCCTCACATTGCCCCCATCAGCTCCAACTTGCCCTCAGCTCCAACTTGCCCCCATCAGCTCCAACTTGCCCCAACACTGCCCCCATCAGCTCTAACTTGCCCTCACATTGCCCCCATCAGCTCCAGCTTGCCCTAACATTGCCCCCATCAGCTCCAACTTGCCCTCAGCTCCAACTTGCCCCAACATTGCCCCCATCAGCTCTAACTTGCCCTCAACTCCAACTTGCCCCCATCAGGTCCAACTTGCCCTCACATTGCCCCCATCAGCTCCAACTTGCCCTAACATTGCCCCCATCAGCTCCAACTTGCCCCAACATTGCCCCCATCAGTTCTAACTTGCCTTCATCTCCAACTTGCCCCCATCAGCTCCAACTTGCCCTCACATTGCCCCCATCAGCTCCAACTTGCCCTAACATTGCCCCCATCAGCTCTAACTTGCCCTCAGCTCCAACTTGCCCCCTTCAGCTCCAACCTGCCCCCATCATCTTCACATTGCCCCCTTCCATAATGCCCCTTCATCTGCACAATGCCCCATTCTTCTCCAAATTGCCCCTTCATCCCTTACCTTCAGTCCCTGGTGGTCTAGCGGCGTGTCAAGAGGGAGCTCTGTGCCTCCTTCGGCACAAAGCTGAAGCTCCCGTGCGCTGCTCTCAGTAATGCAGAGCGCTGGGAGATGATGTCATCTCCCAGCGCTCTGTATTACTACAGAGCCTGGGTCTCTCTGCAGTGTCAGGGTCACCTAGACGCCGCGAGGGAGCGCTTGGTAGTGTAAATCAGCGCTCCCTCGCGGCAGATTTATTTAAAAAAAAAAAAAAAAAAATTTCCAGCTTCCCTGGCCGGTGCGCACGGGGCCGATTAGGGTGTGCCTGGGCACACCCGGCACACCCCGTGCGCACGCCTATGGTGATACACCTCTATACACACCACACAGTCTGATCTCCTAAACACAGGGACACCAGGGTGATACACTTCTATACACACCACACAGTCTGATCTCCTAAACACAGGGACACCAGGGTGATACACTTCTATACACACCACACAGTCTGATCTCCTAAACACAGGGACACCAGGGTGATACACTTCTATACACACCACACAGTCTGATCTCCTAAACACAGGGACACCAGGGTGATACACTTATATACACACCACACAGTCTGATCTCCTAAACACAGGGACCCCAGCGTGATACACTTATATACACACCACACAGTCTGATCTCCTAAACACAGGGACACCAGGGTGATACACTTCTATACACACCACACAGTCTGATCTCCTAAACACAGGGACACCAGGGTGATACACTTCTATACACACCACACAGTCTGATCACCTAATCACAGGGACACCAGGGTGATACACTTCTATACACACCACACAGTCTGATCTCCTAAACACAGGGACACCAGCGTGATACACTTCTATACACACCACACAGTCTGATCTCCTAAACACAGGGACACCAGCGTGATACACTTCTACACACACCACACAGTCTGATCTCCTAAACACAGGGACACCAGGGTGATACACTTATATACACACCACTCAGTCTGATCTCCTAAACACAGGAACACCAGGGTGATACACTTATATACACACCACACAGTCTGATCTCCTAAACACAGGGACACCAGTGTGATACACTTATATACACACCACACAGTCTGATCTTCTAAACACAGGGACACCAGTGTGATACACGTATATACACACCACACAGTCTGATCTCCTAAACACAGGGACACCAGTGTGATACACGTATATACACACCACACAGTCTGATCTCCTAAACACAGGGACACCAGGGTGATACACTTATATACACACCACACAGTCTGATCTCCTACACACAGAGACACCAGGGTGATACATAATACACACCACTCAGTCTGATCTCCTAAACACAGGAACACCAGGGTGATACACTTATATACACACCGCACAGTCTGATCTCCTAAACACAGGGACATCAGGGTGATACACTTATATACACACCACAGTCTGATCTCCTAAACACAGGAACACCAGTGTGATACACGTATATACACACCACACAGTCTGATCTCCTAAACACAGGGACACCAGGGTGATACACTTCTATACACACCACACAGTCCGATCTCCTAAACACAGGGACACCAGAGTGATACACTTCTATACACACCACACAGTCCGATCTCCTAAACACAGGGACACCAGGGTGATACACTTATATACACACCACACAGTCTGATCTCCTAAATACAGTGACACCAGGGTGATACACTTATATACACACCACACAGTCTGATCTCCAAAACACAGGAACACCAGTGTGATACACGTATATACACACCACACAGTCTGATCTCCTAAATACAGGGGCACCAGGGTGATACACTTCTATACACACCACACAGTCTGATCTCCTAAACACAGGGGCACCAGGGTTATACACTTCTATACACACCACACAGTCTGTTCTCCTTAACACAGGGACACCAGGGTGCCACACTTCTATACACACCACACAGTCTGATCTCCTAAACACAGGGACACCAGGGTGATGCACTTCTATACACACTACACAGTCTGATCTCCTAAACACAGGGACACCAGGGTGATACACTTCTATACACATGAAACAGTCTGATCTTCTAAACACAGGGATACCAGGGTGATACACTTCTATACACACCGCACAGTCTGATCTCCTAAACACAGGGACACCAGGGTGATACACTTATATACACACCACACAGTCTGATCTCCTAAACACAGGGACACCAGGGTGATACACTTATATACACACCACACAGTCTGATCTCCTAAACACAGGGACACCAGGGTGATACACTTCTATACACACCTCACAGTCTGATCTCCTAAACACAGGGACACCAGTGTGATACACTTATATACACACCACACAGTCTGATCTCCTAAACACAGGGACACCAGGGTAGGAAAGAGCAACAGAGGGATTTGAGTCTGATGCAGGGACTGTCCCTCCTAAAGAGGGACACTTTTGAGGTATGGAGATCTAATCCTAAAGAGGGACACTTGGGAGGTATTGAGCCCTAATATCTCCTAAAGAGGGTCATCTGGGAGGTATGTTATTTGATTTTCACAATAGTAAAAGGTGACAACCCTGGTTTCAAAATTGTGCTAGGATTGTCACTTGAATGTAGGGGGTGCCTTTTCTAAACTTTTTTCATTTGGTGAACTGATTTACATATTTCATGCACCGAATGTATTTGGTGACAAAATGTCATCATTTGGTGAAATGGTTGACATATTTCTTGCACTGAATTCAGTTGGTGACAAACTTTCTTCATTTGGTGAATTGATTGACAGATTTCTTGTACTGAATTCATTTAGTGAAAAACTTTGGTCAGTTCAGTTCATTTTGTGGGATATCTAAGCAATTTGGTAACCAGTAATGGATTCTGTGAAATATACAACAACATTAAGTGAACTAAATTAGTTTTGTTATTCAACTGGGTTTACAAACTGCACCCCATATGAATGAGGCCTAAGTCAGAGATTTGTACTCCTTGCAGCACCCTAGACAACAAGGGCTATTGTCAAGTCACAACAGATGCTACCTTTATAAAAGACTTTACAGCAGGTGAAGTGCAGACGCAGGGGTCAGTTTTATGACCTCCCAAAACAGCTGATAGGAGCCGTTTTGGTCTATTATGTCCTGTAACTAAGTCTGCCTCCGCAGGAGATTCCCATGATAATTACTCTTTAAAAAAACAAGGTCAAAGCATCCACTGTGAACTCGTAGTCATCTGCTGGCACAGAGATGGGAGATTATACAATTGGTGAGATCAAGATGAGGTACAAACATGAAGCAACATTCCAGGTCTCTCAGATGAATAGAAGTCTTACTGGGTGGAGGGTGGCGAGAGATAGCAAATAAGGTTTGTACAAATTAAAGTAACATGAAACTTACTTTTTGACTTTACATATTCTACAAGTCAAATTACTGATACTTTTTTATTAATATTGTATTCATGTTTACCTATTTTATATAATTTTGTACACTTTAATATCTTTGACAGTGAGTTCCTACATTTGGTTTCCAGAGTGCTTTCAGGGAATGTTATAGCAGGTAGAGTGATACAATGTAACACTCTCCACGCAGCACTGAGTGTTCTATATGCTGAATTTAATAGATCAGAGGAAGTCTTATTCACTGCAGGGAGAGTGTTACATTGTATCACTCACACTGTCAGGGTTATAATAGGGTGAAAAATAGGTGAATGAATAATAATAATAATAATAAAAAAAGTATACGCAATTTGCAGGGCCAGCTTTACATCCCAGAAGCCCCTAGTCAGGACAATCTAGGTGCCCTTAGCTCTACCCATGGTCAAACCTCCATTCTTCACATGACCCCACCCCTAGTCCCATCCACTGTTCCCTGGCACAGAAAATTGTTCTATAACAAGCAAGAAAGAAAAAAGCTTTAAAGGCATAGTAATACTTGAAAATAAATTTATTTGATATTGTAGCCCTTAAAAAAACATTAAAAATGATATAAGTCTTATCTCCCAAACCTTTATGGTTTGGGAGATATTAGTAAGTAAAGTTAAGTTCCCTTTTCCTGGCTGTTTTAGCCAAGTCTGCCATCTGGTGGACAGATTTGGAATCCGGTCCACAGATCAACTGGCAGCTCTTTAGCAGTGCCCAGTTCACGATCTTTAAAAATAACTACTTCATTGGAACTGTGTACAAAGTGTGCCTGGCTTGCAAGCACACTTTGTAAACCATTCCAATTAAGAAATTGTGTTTAAAGATTGTGATCTCGGTACTACTGGAGAGCTGCGGCCGGTAATGGGACCACATTCCAAATCTGAGATCTAGAACGGTGACGTTACTCAGCGGGAAACTTTGCTTGTGAATATCTCCCAAACCATAAAGAGATAAGACTTATATCATTTTTAATGTTTTTTTAAGGGCTACAATATCAAATAAAATTATTTTCAAGTATTACTATCCCATTAACCGCTTGGTTGCTGGATGCTGGGCAATGCATTGGAGATCTCTCTAGAATCCAGTGGATTAAATAATCTCCTGTAAAGTGTATACAGCTAGTGCAGGACATTGAAATTGATCTGGACACACCCACAATTCAGGAGCGTTTTGGCTACATGTACAGAAAATTACATAAATATAGAGGTTCTTTATATAATTTTCTGTACATGTACCCAAACAGCTCCTGAAGTAAAAGCAGTACGCCCTTGAAACGCGTTGAGCATTTCGGCTGTTTCTTCTACATTGTATTGCTTTTAACTATGGCAATACATTTTTCATAAACGAGCGGACAGACTGGATTCCCTGGAGGTGGAACTCAGAGCAGGTCAGATAGTTTATCCCTGCATGCGATTATTACCGGTTCTAAAAAGGCTGGTGGGATTTGTTTTGTATCATTTCACATTTTACCTTATAATTAATTGTTGTTGTTTTTGTTTTGTTCAAGGATCTTGGGAGAGATCTTTTTCTCATTGGAGAGCTGCAGTCTGTGTCCAATTCTGAAGTGACTGAGTGGGGGCAGTCTGGAATCCCCCATCTGTCCACTTGACCACTTGTAGTGGATGAATTTATTCTAAGTACAGTGGTGATTTGGTGAAGGTGTTGAATCTCAAACCATATTACACTAGGAGCGCCCCTCCTGTTTTTCTTTTTGGGTACAGAGAATGCACAGAAACTAAAAGAAGCCATCGGCTCTGCACTGTCCAACTCCTTACAATCAGAGCAGATTCCTTGGGGGTTATATATTATAAATAGGTGATAAAGAGGAGATGGCTTCTCCATCAATATCACTTCTCTAGTTCCTATGTTATACTATGGAGCCAGTACTCTAAGATTTCTCCAGCTTAGTGCATAGGCTCTATAGAATAACGTAGGACCTGGAGAAGTGATGTCACTGGAGAAGTCATCTACACTTGATCACCTCTTTATCACTCCGTAGTGCATAACCCCCTTATCTTAGCTGTTGGCAGCTGACATTATCACACAAGGCCAGGGTCATCCAGTAAAGTAAGAATAGGGTCAGATATTGTCAGTGGGCCCATTCCGTTTTCATCATTAACCCACTGAGCACCAGGGAGGTGTCCAGCAAATTCCACATCAATGTATTGGATACCCCCTGGCACTAACAATGTTAAATTCAGCATGTGGGTTATGAATCATCAGGCAGCAGCTACCCAGAGCCGCAGGCCTCCTGAGATCTTCCAGTGGCCTTGAGGATGTCAGTGCGTGATTCAGACTTGCGCCAGGAAATTCAATAAGGTTTTCCTGTTGGTACTGTTATTCACATTTACTTGGTGTTATGTGGGGTGGAGTGGAAGTCCAGCTTTATACTTCACTCAAGTCCAGAGGCCAGTAAGTTATAGATACGCCCATGTCAGGGAGACCTGCTCACAGCATGAATGGATATCCCCACTGGGCATATTTAAACTATATTTTATGGAGTGACTGCTGCTAGCATCTACACATTGGTGTTGTTTTACTGGTAAACCTAGTAAGTCAAAACGACTTCACCTCTAATTGACTTTCCTCTAAGAATATAATTAAGCTTTGTTAGGAATTCCTAGGGAACCGGTTTGAGAATGGCATGGAAACAGATGGTATTGACTCATCTGATTGCATGTTAGGGCTCCCTCATTTTCAAGAGTCTGTGCAGTGGCATAACTAGTCATTGGACGGCTGGGGTGCAAGCTTTTTTGGGTTCACTATCAAAATGTCGCACACTATTGTGCGAACAACTAAACGGCACATTAACCATGTCGCCATATTGAAAAGGGCAACATGAGAATCTCACCCGCATCAAAAGGGCGAGATTCAAATGATGGAAGCTTAAAGCCACATGCACATAATGTTGATAGTTGAACTGATGCGGGGGAATCCAGGGTACCAATGGCCAGAAAGACAGTATCGCTGCCACGGATGTCTGCCATCCAGACTGTGGGGCTCATGGGTCAAGATGAAGCCTTTGTGGGCTGTCCTGAGGGTGCCTTGGTGATCTGGGGATGGGGGTAGCACTCTGCCTGCAGTTCTGTGTGTACTACTGTTTTCCTACCCCGCAGTGTCCGTGGCTCATAATAATTAAAAAAAAAAAAAAAATCAAAGAGACAGGCTTCTGCATCTTGACCCATGAGCCTCAAACACTGTCGGGTTGGCAGACATCTATGGCAGCGACACTGTATTTCTGGCCATCAGTACCCTGGATTCCCCCACATCAGTTCAACTATAAACATTATGTTCATGTTGCATTTAAGCCTGCGACATGAGAATCTTGCACTTTTGTTACGGACGGGATTCTCGCGACGCCCTTTTCAATACAGCAACATGGTTAATGCGCTGTTTAGTTGTTTGTACAATAGTTTGCAACATTTTGAAAGGATACCCTTTTTATGGACCCCTAATATAAAAATATTTTACAGAGGCACCAACTGGACCCTTCTGCAGATGGGGCCCCTTGAAGTTGTAGTTCAAGAGTAATATGAATGATAAAATATCCCCCTCCCTCCCCTTTTACCTAGTGTAAGCCTCCCCCCTCAGATGTGTAATCTGGTCAGTCAATCAGACAGCTCACAGTAAGGGACACTGTGACAGGTTTTTCCTTATACTCACTGAAGATTGTCCCTCTCTGTGATCCATCCGGACAGTCTTGCTGCTCTGAGGTGATCAGTGTTACATCAGTAAAAGGGGTGGGAGGGGGATACTTTATTATTCAATTACTCTTTAACTACAACTCTGACAGTATTGAAATAATACTCTCCATGGCCCAAATACTATGAATATTAATTGGAACTGCTTATATTGTGAAACATTACTATCCCTTTAAGCAATTACTTTTAGATTCACTCAGCAATAACTTTCCACATGGATGGGTACTCACATTTTTGTGGAGGCTTTACCTGCCCCCTGGATAAACACATTGGATGGGTCTAACCTCGCTTCTGACTCTCTTCACCACTTCACAATCACGTTTATAGAACTTCAAGCTTATAACAATATTGAAACATACAAGCAGGCAGGGGGAGCCAATATGAAGAGCTTAACTATGCCTGGTAAATAAACATAGAGGAAACCTACAATTTATAGGAATAAATGTTTATTTAAAGACATATGTCCACTAGTGTTGAGCGAGCGTGCTCGGCCGATGCTCGGATCGGCTCGAGCATCGCTCTGCTCGGCACATGGCGGTACTCGTCGAGTACCGCCATGTGCTCTCCCGCCATGTTCGGGTGGCGGGGATCTGTGCCGGAAGAGGCACAGATCAGAAGACGCTCCGCTGGACCACCAGGGACTGGAGGTACGGGGGCATTGCGGAGATGAAGGGGGCATTGCGGAGATGAAGGGGGACATTGTGGAAGAGGGGCATAGACTCTATGCCCCTCTTCCACAATGTCCCCCTTCATCTCCGCTATGCCCCTCTTCCACAATGTCCCCCTTCATCTCCGCTATGCCCCTCTTCCACAATGTCCCCCTTCATCTCCGCTATGCCCCTCTTCCACAATGTCCCCCTTCATCTCCTCTATGCCATAGAGGAGATGAAGGGGGACATTGTGGAAGAGGGGCATAGCGGAGATGAAGGGGGACATTGTGGAAGAGGGGCATAGCGGAGATGAAGGGGGACATTGTGGAAGAGGGGCATAGCGGAGATGAAGGGGGACATTGCGAAGATGAAGGGGGACATTGCGGAGATGAAGGGGGCATTCAGAGATGAAGGGGGCATAGCGGAGATGAAGGGGGGCATTGACCAGGCACCCTCCCCTCATCAGAGCAGGGGGTGCCTGGTGTAATGCTCGTGTCGCCCCATTCATTTGAATGGGGCTCGGGTGCTCGGCCGAGCACTCGAGCCTCAGGGGGTGCTCGGTCAGAGCACCCGAGCACCCGAGCATCGGGGTGCTCGCTCAACACTAATGTCCACTTAAAACACAACCTAAAAAAAAAGTAGCCCAATGCATGTCGTAATATTACAATTACTACTTCAGGGGCCTCTGTTACCAAATTGTAGACATAGCGAGTGCTGGATCTCACCAATGGCTGTTTTAAGCCAGTGCTGAGTTTGGACAAAGTATAAAGTAGCAGCAGGGACAGATTTCCCAATAGGTAAAGTAGGCAACTGTGGGAGTGGTCAGAGAATTCTCAGTGTCCCCTGCACCAGTTTTCTACTCCTTTACAGGCTATTATTTAACTCTTTGGATGCTACGGAGATCTCCAACGCACTGAGAAGCAATGCGTTGGAGATCTCTATAGCAACCAAGGGGTTAAAGCTTTTTTTTTTTCTTTTCTTTTTTTTATTCCTTGCTTGTTGTGGGCCAAAGGTATTTTTTGTGCCAGGAAACAGTAGATGGGACTGGGGGCGGGGTCATATGAGGAGTGGGGGTGTGGTCATGGGTGATGTTCAGGGCCTAGAGTGCCTTGCCTAGAGGAGTCTGGGGTTTAAATCTGGCCCTGAGTAACATTCTCCTTTAAAGGGCAACTGTCACTCATATAGTGCTAAGTAGACAGATTTGCTCCCATAGAAGCAGATTTGCAGATGCCGTCAGGACCACACTGTGAGACACGGAAAACAAACGGGATAGAAAAATGGAGTTCCGGAAGGGGACTTCCTGGGCTCCCTCACTGATCTGCAAGAAGACTGGGCAGTCTCACAGTTCAGTCTCGTTGGGTTGCACTGTGCTGTCCACATGGGCCCTGTATTTCAGTCTGGAAAGTCCAACACAGAGGGTCTGTGGAGGCTGATTGCAATCCAAGAAGGTTGTGGCTGAGATCAACTTATTTCCAATTTTGTCACAGCTGATGAAATAGGTTTTTGGACCCCCAAAATAGGAGCCATTTTGAAGCTGTACAGTGTGTGTATAATGGGAACCCAAGATGCCACATGGTCTTGGGCCGTCGTTCCAGGGTCCTCTCTTGAAGCGGCTACAAATGGGTAGCTGGTTTGGGGAAACTGGATATCTGGCTGGAACACTGGAACGTAGCTCTTCTGAATGGGGGTCAGAGGGGACCCTTTCAACCACTGAGGAATTAAGACAAAAGGACGCTTCTTAGTTCAAAACGACTAACTCCATTTATTGGGAAACACAGGGACAATTTATACAGAAAACGTATAAAATACACAATAGTTCAAATACAATACACAATGGGAGTTTACACAACCTATATAATGGGACCTGTGGTGGAGGGGCACATAAAACAGTGGGCACAGTGTTTGGGTGTAAACAGAGGGACAAAGAAAACAGTGCACACTGAGGGACCTTTACATAATTCAATCTTGCCGCCGGCTGGTCCCAGGACTGGCATCTAGTAGAGAGCTGACATCAGGAGAAGGGGGGACTTTAGATCCAAATATCTCTCAAACCATAAAGGTTTGAGAGATGGGATTTGCTCCACATAAATATTTTTTTTAAAATCTACAAAATAACATAAAATGATTATTGGACATTACTAACCCTTTAAGGGTAATTATCTAATTTTACTGTGTCTGGTCACATGGAAGCATAATTGGTTAAATCCCCAGGGTCCACACTACAAGGCTACTAAATGGCTCCTGTTGTGCACTGAGGAGTCAGAATACTGACCTCTCTGCTGGCAGACAGACCTGGATAAACAATTGCTTTCTATGGTTTCTCATAGGAAGGATCTGGTTTGTAAAACCCAACACATGTGGTCACTGGGACAGCTTGTACATTCCCTGGAGACTGAAATGTGAGACTTCAAAGTGTAACTCTGATTTACTAAGGGAATGTGATGCAATTATGGGGCACCATAGGGAACAAATAAAAATTTGTATTCTTTTAAAAAAAGGGTAACGGTCTCATAGAGGATTTGTTCTCAAACGTTTTTCACTTACCACACCCCTATCACGCAATCTAGAATTTTGAAGTGGGTTCAAGTATAGATGTTGAAATGACAAGGATCATTATTATACATACTGGAGAGTGTGGGCATCGGAGCCCTTTCTAGGCATATTCCTACCCCACAGGAACAGACTGACAACATACAACAGGCTGTGACATAGTCCCCTCCTTTATACTTCAAGTCGTGTAACACTCATCTAGCCACAGCACTGCAGATTCCCGCAATTGGAGCTCCAGATGTCCCACAACTAATCCAGACTCAGCATTCCACCCTTGGAGATACAAACCAGCCAATCGGATCAGAGCCAACAAGTCCTATTCATTACATGAACCTATGGGAAATATGCAGGCAAACTCCCTTGCTCTGACTAATTTCTATCACCCCTGCCTGGCACTAGCCCTCCAACTCGATAGTCCCAGTGTTCAATTGCTCTGGAAAGCAAAGGATAGACATCCAAGAACAATGACAAGTCCTGGATATATGTAGGCTATTTGTTTTCAAGAGGTATTTCATCCTTCAGGTCTGTCACAGGCTAGTCAACGTGCTGAACTGGAGATCACAGATCATCCTGGAAGAAAGCTTCATTAAAAACTGAATATTACATGCAAATGATACACAGAAAAATAAAGCAACATTTTTTGTACGTTGATTTTACAAAGACATGGTCACAAGGTTGAGACTATGACTAGTGGACACATTTGTTGAGACAGGGTATTAACTACAGCCAATGAGACAGCAGGCTTATTCTTTATTACAGTGGTGGTCTAGCTGGCTTTGGGCCATAGGTTAGGGTTTGGTCAAGCCACTTTATAATAAGGGTAGCTAATTGTAGTCGTGTAACTACATAGGGTGCAGTTCTGTATGGGCCTGACAGACAAGGGTGGTCATCAGTCCCATTGCCCAATAGGCTCTGGTTAAGCCCATTGGAGAATATTGGTGGCCCACTGGGCCCAAAAAATAATTGCACACACAGGCTAATTTTAAAGAGAAATAAAAATTGTCTGTTTGTTGCACTAGACAGTTCTTTGTAAAATAAATAAATTTTGAGAAATTAACCATTATTTGCTGGTGGCACGTGTGACACAAGGTTAATTTGTTTGTGTGCTGGGTCAATGTTATGAATTAATTTATATGTACAAAATAAGCACTTATATATTGTAAAACATTGCAATAACCTTACCTGGGAACTTCAACCCCTCGATCCCTTGGAGAGGGCTCATGTGCTGCCGACCATGGGGGTGTAAATTAGGCAATTTGTGTCACAAAGGGGATGGAGCTTAATCAGGTGGGTGCGCTTCCATTATTGTGGCATAAAGTGGGTGGGAAGCGGGCAGAACAGGGTGGGAAGCAGGAAAAGTGGTGGGAAGTGGAACGAACAGGGTGAGAAGGAGGAGAATGGGCAGAGTTTCAGAAGAAACTCACCACCGCTGGGCAATCAGCCTCTCTCCCCAGAGACCCAGTAATTAACTGTAAAAAACGAGTCTTCAGGGCAGAACCAGATAGTACCCCGGTATGACAATAACATCTGAATAATGTCATGCACTCACCCAAGATGATAACATGCCTGAGGAAGAGACCTAAGAGGTCTTGACAGCTTGCATCCTAAATCTGCTTAGTTAGCCAATAAAGGTACCAACTTGATAATGTTTGCTTCCTAGGCGTGGTTTATACTCCAAACTCATGACACAAAGAATTTAGGAGAGTCCACACACTGCTGGCGTGTCTAATACAACGGTGTGAGCAAAGCTTGGCCTAAAACAGATCTAATTAGTTCACTGTGCAGAGAATTAGTCTAAAGTGCCACACCAAACATAAATGGTGCCACCAAAACATAAATGGTTAATATCTCACACTATTTATTTTGCAGACAAGTAACTAGCACAACATATAGGCACACTGTATTTCTCTGTACAGCTAAGCTTATCTTGGGGTAACAGCAGGGATGGGCGAGATGTCCACTTTTCCCCCCTCAGCAATAATTGCGGAAACCCTGCAATTTTCCATTTTTTTCTGTGGAAATTACCCCACATAACCCCCCCCCCCCCCATAGCATTATCACCTTTTTGGTAACCCCATTACATTTCATATGAAAATTGTGCAATTTGCTGACTATACCTGAGAATTCCTGCTGCAATACAGGGGGAAACAGGGGCTGGGTGTCAGTATGTGCGGTGCGATGGCTACTAGTGCAGTGGGACAAGGTTGACTGACAGAATGTGTGGTTTTTTGGCCACCAGTGCAGTGGGACAAGGCTGGGGGTCAGTATGTGTGGTTCTATGGCTACTAGAGAAGTGTGACAAGGCTGGGGTCAGTATGTGTGGTTCTATGGCTACTACTGCAGTGGGACAAGGGTGGGGGTCAGTATTTGTGGTTCTATGACTACTAGTGCAGTGGGACAAGGCTGAGGGTCAGTATGTGTAGTTCTATGGCTACTAGAGTAGTGTGACAAGGCTGGTGTCAGTATGTGTAGTTCTATGGCTACTAGTGCAGTGGGACAAGGGTGGGGGTCAGTATGTGTGGTTCTATGGCTACCAGTGCAGTGGGACAAGGCTGGGGGTCAGTATGTGTGGGTCTATGGCTACCAGTGCAGTGGGACAAGGCTGGGGGTCAGTATGTGTGTGTCTATGGCTACCAGTGCAGTGGGACAAGGCTGGGGGTCAGTATGTGTGGTTCTATGGCTACTAGTGCAGTGGGACAAGGGGGAGGGGGTCAGTATGTGTGGTTCTATGGCTATTAATGGGACAAGGGGGAGGGGGTCAGTATGTGTGGTTCTGTGACTACCAATACAGTGGGACAAGGCTGAGGGTCAGTATGTGTGGTTCTACGGCCGCCAGTAGAGTGGGACAAGGCTGGGTGTCCGTATGTGTGGTTCTTTGGCCACCAGTACAGTGGGACAAGGCTGTGGGTCAGTATGCGGGGTTCTATGGCTAATAGTGGGGCAAGACTGAGTCAGTGTGTGTGGTTCTATGGGTTCCCTGGGAGAGGGCTGCGGAGGTCAGTATGTGTGGTTCTTTGGCTACTTGTTGGACAAGGCTGGGGTCAGTATGTTTGGTTCTATGGCTACTAGTGGGAGAAGGCTGGAAGTCAGTATGTTTGATTCTACTGATACCAGTGGGACAAGGCTGAGGGATCCAATCAATGGGCTGGAAATCTTGCGGAAGGTGAAAAGTTTTTGCCCATCCCTAGGCAACAGTACAACAATCAGTATTATAGTTACCCTTCAAAAAAATTACAAAAATTGTTTATTCCCAAATGTTGCTGTCCTTGCTGGTCTTGTAAGGCAGGTGGAGGTCAAAAGAGTTTGAAGAAAATTAGACGTTCTACCCAAAGAACACGTTTTGTAATTACATTTACAATCCATATTAATTGTTTATTTACTTCAAAGCAAATGTAGTTGCCAATACAATTCGTTGCCTTAGGATGAAATTACTGGATTTACGGTACCTAAGCAGTAAAAGTAACATTAGTGCTATATGAAAGCATTCCTTAGCCCACTAACCGCTAGGGACACTATCAATGCATATATGAAGCAATGCACTGAAAATGTTTATTGCATTCAAATGGCTAACCCTTTGAGTGCCAGAGGAGTTTATAATGCATTGCTCACCCCACTGGCACTGAAAGGGTTAATACCGGAGCTGCGGAATTAGTTGGCGCTATATGAATAAAGAAAAATAATACCAGCTGCATATGTAAGATGCATATGCAAGACTACTAATAGTTTCATAGAACAGGAAGATGGGTTTAACCGTTGATTTTCCAGCTGTTATTGGACTGAAACTCCTATGGTCATCAACAAACAATCCAAGAGCAGGTGTGGGGCGTGAGTAAAGCAGTCTCGCTTCAGTAGGGTGACCATGTGTCCTGGATTCATAACTCCCATGTGTCCCTCTTTAGGAGGGACAGACCCTCTTTTAGGCCCAAATCCCACTGTCCCTCTTTCCCACCCTGATGTCCCTCTTTTTAGGAGACCAGATTGTGTCGTGTGTATATTAGTGTATCACATTGCTCTACAGCAATATTATTGTTTGTTTAAACATGAGTATATTTGTTTATAAATTAGCTCATGTCAATAAAATACTTTGGTCTTGTTATAAGTCATTTATTAGGTTACGCAAGGAGGTATCACTAGGTCATGAAATAGCCTAAAAATTCTCTGTAATGCCCCGCCCACCAGCCACACCCCCTACAACACAAGTGTCCCTCTTTGGCAATTGGAAATGTTGGGAGGTATGTGGATTGTCCAGGACAGTCTTGGATTTTAAATGTGTGTCCCATGTCCCAGGCAGTTCACTTCTGGGACAATACAAAGTCCTGGAATGAAGACTCCAGAGCAGCACAGAGTTCAGAACACTAGAAGGAGAACTGCCCATTGTCTATTGTGACAGGAAGTGATGCCTCTGCTGGGCTACAACAAAATGGCCTCCAGACAGAGCTCAAAACACTAGAGAGATAAGTGGGCCTTGATCCTTCAGCTGTTGAGGGACTTCATCTCCTATCACAAGCTCAGTACACTGCAGACCTCTATGGAACCCACGGGTATAAAATACTGCATTAGAAGTTGTATGATAAAACTTTTTTCCCCAAAGAGAATAATAGTTTACTACAATTTGCAATGTTTCATTTTAACCTTTTAAGTGTGAGAGGAGCATACCTGAAAAGTCTCCAGGTCTTCCCCGGAGACTCCGTTTTTTCTGAATTAACCCTTTCAGTGGGGTTACAGGGGGTTATTCACCAGGTAAGTGAGATCTATGGTAACCTCCACCCACTTTTTCATCCATTCTGCCCACTCTCCCCTTATTCTGTGGGACGTTCCCTCAACCCAATCCTACTCACTTCTATGAAGCCCCGCTCCCACATTGTGCTATGAATAACATCACGTGGACACTCCCACATCCACCCTCGCTTTGTCATTCCGGGAGCTGCTGCCACCAAAGTTCCCAGGTATTCAGATGACTGTGCAATTACCAATGTACCGCAGACCACAGTCTGCCAGTCAAAAGGATACAACTCCTTTATTAGGACCCAATATCCCTACACATGATGCAGATGAAAACAGATCATTTAGGAATTTAGACCAGTGGTTCTGCAACTAGTCAAGGGAACCCAAAGAAGCAGATTAGCCTCAGTATATGTGCAGTTCTGTGACTAACAGTGGACATGTATAATATTATGTTAATGTTACTTAAAATTTAGTCTTAATGCTGGTTTTAGTAGGAACTGAGTGCATTCTGTCTCTCCTTCTACTACATGCAAATTTGATCACTTCCACCATGTTACACCCCATAATATTACACATTTTTAACTCCTCATTTGCCTCTAATACAATCATGCCATAGTAACACCCATCCTCAAGAACAGAGCCCTTGATAACACCACCCCACTCTAGTTAGTGACTGGTATCTCTCCTGCCGTTTGCATCTAAGCTTCTAGAATGTCTTATCTACTCACCCACCAGCTTAGGTTCCTTTACATACACACACAGACATAAACATATAGATATTACAATCTGTCTTTCACCCTGCCCACTCCAGAAACTGTTCTCACCCGAGTCTTCTCTTTCTAACTAACCAGCCAATTGGTGTCTCTATTGCTACTGCTTTTTCATCTCCTGTCCACCTCTCTGCTTTGGTGCCTCAAGGTCCTGTTCTAGGACACTTCCGTTTTCTCAATATACAATGACAGTTGTTGAACTTATTAATCCTTTCAGACTCAAATATCACATTTGCGCAGATGACACCCAGATGTATTTATCACATCTCAACTGACTGCTGATGTTCAATCCAGAGTCACAGATTGCCTCTCTGCTATTTTAGATTGGATCATGACCCATGGGACCCTCAAACTCTGCTTTTCTTAAACTGAGCTAATCTAAATTCCAACTAGACCTGGCCCAGATGTAGACTTCCAGGTCACTGTAAATTGCACCAACAAAAATCCAGTTGCTGGAGCATGTTGCCGAGGTGTGATAATTGATTGCTCTCTCATTCTCAAACTACTGACAAATCGTTCCTCTTCATTTATGAAATAGCAAAATTCCCTCTCTTTTGCTGTTCTTCCACAAATAAAAACCTCATGCTAGCACTCATTCTATCACACATGTATTACTGATTCTCATTTCCATACACTTCAGTCCATCCAGATTGCTGCAACATAAATTAGCTTACGCTCACCTAAGTTTGTCACTGCCTCTCTCCTCCTTCAGTCTTTCCAGTGGTTACCCATCAAACTCCATATATCACATTAAATCCCCCTTTTCTCATTCAAGGCCCTCCTCTCTTTCACCCTCCCTTACATCTCCATCCTGATCTCCCTCTACACCCTATCTTGTTCCATATGATCAACCAAGAACAACTTCCTTACAGCTCCTTTTGTATCTACAGCTCTCTCTCATATCAAACCCTTCTCCCTCATTGCTCCTTATCTTTGGAATGCCTTATCTACCAGCCTGTGCCAGTGCACATCATTAATCATCTTCAAGTCTTGCTTGAAATCACACCTCCCAAATGAAGCTTCAACAAACTAGATGAAACTCTTCATCCATGAACAATACAGATGGAATAATACAATCAAGGCAATGTTCATTTAGAAACTCAGCTAACACTGAACTTTATTCGTGAGTACAATATATGCGAGTATGATGTACATGAATAAACTTCAGCATTAGCTGGGTTTCTGAATGCACTTTGCCTCGAGTGTGTTCTCCCATCTATATCATTCTATTATACATGGTTGGGAGACCTGTGGTGAGTCTGCACCGGGCACTATATATGTGTAGGTTTATTTATATATTGATCCAGAGTGTACGTCCATCGTTAGCTTCTTCTTGTCAAAACCAATACAATGTAGAATGCTACACACCCTTGTAGTACGTTATAAAGACAGCTTCATTTGTTCATTCATTCACAGAACAGATATTGTTTTCCATAGTGGAATTTACGTGGGTGGCTTTTTCAGCCACAATCATTTTCAATGACAAGCTTTTGTTGCTGCAACATCTTGCAACAAAGTTGCAGCAACAAAATCGCCAATGTGAACCGAGCCTTAAAGAGGAACTTTCACCCTCTATAAAGTCGCCCTTCAATAATTAAGCATATGGCGACTAGCTTCATAATAGTGCTATTTCCTCTCATAATTACCCAGTTCTGAAGTAATCCTTAGTCTCTGGAGACCGGAAGCCAGACATCAGCGTAGACATCTTGTCTTAGAGACGTCTGACCCGGTCTCCTCTTGGAGGCATTGCACTCTGCCTTAAAGGGATAGTAATACTTCGTTTTAACTTTGTTTTATTTTGTAGGCATTAAAAAAATATATCATTCTTCATAAGTCTTATCTCTCAAACCTTTATGATTTGAGAGATATTCACAAGCAAAGTTTCCCCTCCCGCCCCTTTTACCTAGTGTAAGCCATCTCTTCTCAGATGGGGAATCCAGTCCATAGACCAGACAGATAACAGAAGGGGACAATCTTCTTCCTATGAGAACAATGAAAGCCCTGCCCCCCTTGACAAGTTCTTCAGGTTTTTCCCTTATCTTAATTGAAGATTGTCCCTCTCTGCAGTCTACCTGGGCACCTCCCTTCTGCTCTGGCTGAACAGTGTTACATCAGTAAAAGGGTGGGAGGGGGATACTTTGTCTTTGAATTACTCTTGAACTACAACTCTGACAGAATTGAAATAACACTCTCCAAAGTCCAAATACTATGATGATTAATTAGAGCTGCTTTTATTATAAAACATTACTATCTCTTTAAGGCACCGAAAGGGACTGACGGTGCAGGCGCACAGACAGCACTAAAGCAAGAAGCCTTGCCGTCAGTCTCCAAAGACTAAGGATTACTTCAGAACTGGGTAATTATGAGAGGTAATAGCACTATTATGCAGCTAGTCACGATATGCCTAATTATTGGAGGGCGACTGTATAGAGGGTGAAAGTTCAACTTTAACCCCTTCAGTGCCAGAGGGGTAAGCAAGGCATTGCAGAGCAATGCGTTGCGTACCCCTCTGGCACTGAAGGGGGTTAAATGCAGACGAACAGAGTTAATTAAATTTAAGTATAAGCATTATTAATTATTTAGCAGTTTTGCTGCTGAACAGAAAATCTGCCTGAAGAACCACAAAAATGCAGACAGACCCATACCAGCCAACTGTCCCGATTTACGAGGCCAATGAGACCCAGAGAGATCAAACCAATTAGTGGGGGCAGATCTTGCCCCCATTTCCATATTTTGTTGATGTCCGTTAAGGGTTGCCACCTTTGCCCCAAAACAATGCTGCTTTTCATCCTACTGCTATTGAAGCGTGATTAAGGGATAGTAATACATCGATATAATTCCATTTAATAATGTACCTAGTAAAAAATGAATTAATTGTGGTGTGTCCGATCTCTCAGACATTTATGGTTTGAGATAAATCAGCTTACAAAGTTCTCCCTTCCCTCCCCTTGCACTGATGTCAGCTTTCTATCTTACTAAAAGAGATGCTCAACTAGGAACGAACCTGCAATTCAAATTTGTAGGCTCTATAGGAATGGTGTCCTACCCAGGGTGCAATCTCTTTTAGCCCACTAGTGCCACAGAGAGGAAATATCCTAAAGCATATCATATTGGTCCTGCCCTTACAGCAGTCCAACCACGCAATGCCAGGCAATTCGTCTCTGAAAAAGAGAAGCAGCCAACCCCAGACGTATGTTTCGGCCTTGTTGGGCCTCGTCAGTGAGGTGTAGCTGATCTCTCTAAGCTTTCTATCTTACAGACGGAGATCCCGGTCCGCAGACCACCCTGCTGCTCTTCAGCAGAGCCGAAATTGCTCTCTTTAGAAATAAATACTTCATTTGGATGGTCTACAATGTGTGCCTGGTCTGCAAACACTGTTCAAATGAAGTATTTCTTTCTAAAGAGCGCAATTTCTGCCCTGCTGAAGAGCCGCAGGACAGTCTGCGGACCGGCATCTCCATATGTAAGATAGAAAGCTGACGTCAGTGCAAGGGGAGGGAAGGGGAAACTTTGTAAGCTGATATCTCTCAAACCATAAAGGTTTGAGAAATCGGACACGGCACAATTGATTAATTTTTTTTACTAGGTACATTATTAAATGGAATTGTATTGATGTATTACTATCCCTTTAGTTCAAAGCCAAATTTTCACTGCATTATCAGTATTTTTTTTTACCAGCTGAGATGCCTAAGATTCTCCTGCTGTTGAAGACTACAATTCCTACCATTGGCTGGCTGGGGCTAACGGGAGCTGTAGTCTGTAACGGATCATAGTAGGTTACTGGAGCCCTTCTCTGGGTCTGAGACTGTTAACCAGGGGACACCAGAGACTGTGAACATTTTTCCCTGTTTGGACTCTGCTTTGGGCCCTGTCGTACAGCCTGGCCAGTCATTAACCTGGATAAAAAGACTTGTGTCACACTTTATGTGAACAGGCAGTAAAGTCGAACAGAACTTTGTGCACAGAACTGCCCTGTGCTAGGTGAGTCAAACATTCGCATGTATAAATGAGAGACTGGCTAAAAACGTGCACATAGACTGTGTGTAATGTCGAATAGTCTAGGTCTACTGTACTGTCGAGTTCGAGGGTTTACACATTCACCGACCACGAGTCAGAGGTTTCCGGCTTGGTCTTCGAAACCGAGTCAAACACGAGGAGTCGAGGGCAGTGAGTCGACGTTGGATTGGTCGAATACCTGAGCAGGAGGTTTAAGGTCTTCCATAGACCTAACATGGAGAAAAGTAGGCGGCTCAGGGATTGGTCAACCAGCAGACTCACTGTACGCCTTAATTGGCCAGGGTTGAAGCCGAATATTCAAACTAGGCGAGTACGTGTTTAAGCCCCTGGCCATTGTCCCTCGAACGTGTATTCCCTCCCCTCAAGCTTTTGTGTCCATTGTCTGGATTTAAAGGGATAGTAATGTTTCATAATAAAAGCAGCTCTAATTAATCATCATAGTATTTGGACTTTGGAGATTGTTATTTCAATTCTGTCAGAGTTGTAGTTCAGGAGTAATTCAATGACAAAGTATCCCCATCCCGCCCCTTTTACTGATGTAACATTGCTCAGCCAGATCAGAAGGGAGGTGCCCAGGTAGACTGCAGAGACAGACAATCTTCAATTAAGATAAGGGAAAAACCTGAAAAGCTTGTCAAGGGGGGCAATGATTTCATTGTTTTCATTGTAAGAAGAATGTCCCCTGCTGTTATCTGTCTGGTCTATGGACTGGATTCCACATCTGAGAAGAAATGGCTTACACTAGGTAAAATGGGCGGGAGGGGAAACTTTGCTTGTGAATATCTCTTAAACCTTAAAGGTTTGAGAGATAAGACTTATATCATTCTTCATATTTTTTAATGCCTACAAAATAAAATAAAGTTAAAACGAAGTATTTCTATCCCTTTAACGAACACTTTTGTATTTGAAATGTAATCATGTCTGGGTTATTGTATCCTGTTGACCATCTGCTGTTGGTCTTTTGTCTCCTATGTTGTGATTGGATTATATAATAATAATAATAATAATAACTAGTATTTATATAGCGCCTTTCTCCCAGTGGGACTCAAAGCGCTGTCAGCGCACGCTCTCGGAATTAACCAAATCGGCAGCTGAAATAATAGGTGTTATTATTACCCAATCAATGGTACTCATTTATCGACCTCGGAAGGATGAAGGGCTGAGTTGGCCCTGCCGGGATTCGAACCTGCAACCCTGAGGTTGAATAGGCTCCATAGTCAGGGAATTTACCACTGAGCCATCTCGTTGGCCCATGTATTCCAATGTAAGGTTTGTGTATAAATATGTGTGGTTTGTTCCAATAAAGTTGAGTTACTCTGAGTGAACAAGGTGTTCTGGAGTCTTGTATTGCGTATGGTCTAAAGTGTCCAATCTGATACCCATCTGTGCCAAGTATCCTGAATCGATGACCGCCTGCTGCCAGCTTCCTGCGACCCGACTTCATATGCTGTCAGGCGGCAACATGGACTCCATCTTCTCCGTCCTGTGGTTCCAGTGACATTCGACTTGAGCTTACATCATGCTCAAACCTGCTCGACACACAGCTACCTGTGATCCTGCTACACTTTTCCTGTTATTTGTAGACCGGGAAAAGAGGCCTCACTCTCTATTGCCCGGAGTTCCAGCCTGCAATTTATTGACGAGACCAGAGCCTAGTTGAACCCTCCTCGACTCGCATCCTTCGACTCGGAGTCGACGACATTGGGATTCGACTACTCTGCGAGTCGACAACAAGTCCGTCCATTTGCTCGACCTGTGCATCTGACGGTGCCATTCCATCGTCGAGAGGGAGGAACCCGGGAACGACAGAGGAAGGTGACGCGGTCTCTTCTAGCTTCCTTTACATAGGCCACAACAGCAGGAGTGTCTCAATTTGCCCAGCCCAGAGTTGTCTAATTTAGACCAAAAAAAAAAGCAAATAACTGCAGAGAACTATAAAGCTTCCCTCCCCCTCCGACAAAAGTTCACAGACAAATAATGCAATTAAAAAGCCCACAAACAACTGTACAATCACGAAACACCATAAATACTGTTTACTGTTAGGATGCAGCTATGAATCTAGGTGTTTTCATAGAAGAAGCAATTCAGGATTTATGTAGAAGAATTATTTATTGCAGCAAAAGATGACAAGTTTTGCAGTTCTTAGAGATGGATTTCTCTGCAACTCTATGGAAGCTGTTTCTTAGATGATGTTTTCAGCTTCTGATTTTTACAGTGATCAGTCTGAGTATTTATACATTTTACACAGACTAATATGGTCATAGCAATCAATCACACAAGTCATCAATTTTACATATGGATATAATCTTAAACTGTGAGGTAATATATATATATGCTTAATTTAAACTCTATGAATTTCTAACATTATAAACCTTATTATTGATTCAGAGACCGTGATTGACACATTCAGCTGGACACAATTATCATCTGATTTTACATTTACTCATTGCTGTTTTATGTGAGGCCCACACATTCCATAGTAAAATTAAAGAGACTAACTGTTGTTTTCGTTAGGGGCCTCAAATTCCATATATCATATGACTTTTGCTAAAGTAAAACACAGAATTAAAAAGAAGAAAACTTAAAGGCACATTTCCTATTTCTTACATGCCCCCCTGTTTATGGTCTAGAATCCATACATTTTACTATCACAAACATTCATCTTTCATTGCCACATTCAAAATTATCTGATAAGTGCACCTCGAAAGTTCTGTCACAATGGCCTCTAAACTGAAAGAGTTGATTCTTGGTGTAATCTCCTTTTAAACATTTCTTTCAGTACTATTTCTCCCTGCACTATTTCTTTTCTAACTTGTATATACATTCTTTTGATTTTACATAATAAACATATTTGAAAAATTACACAAAACAAAGCTACACAAAGAACAATAATGAATGGATGAATTAAAATATTACCAATAGTGGATCCCATAGAAGATTTTGACGTCATGGAAAGAGATTTTTTTAAACTTTCCCCACCAAGATGACCCTGAAAATAACGACCATTCATGTTTAATTTCTTTTATTTGACCCTGTTCGTGTTGAAAAATAATTTCTGCTTCTTTTAATTGTTTCTTTAAAACGTTAAGTAAACCTTCATCTTTCCTAATCTGCTCTGCCCATTCCTCCCAAGGAAACTCGTTTATCTGGGATATATTGAAAGGAAGCAGTGGTTGTGCACTTACATCTAGTGCGAGAATCTGTGAAATATTGATTTGAGTCTCATTCAAGTATAAACCCACTGGATTACCCTCAATACAATATAAACCTCTTGACAAACTTTCAGAATGCTTATGTAAAGAAAAGTAGGCCTTTACAATTTCCTTATCAGTCATTACCTGTATACATACTTTTCCTTTTATCAATGTCATTGATTTAGGCCATACCTCAACATCTGGGATATTACAGTCCATTACTGTGATGGTTACTATTAATCTGATGATTACATTTTTTCTAACTAATTTTAATTGCCATACAGTATGGTCTCCTTGTACTGTTTCTGGGATTAAAATCTTTATCCACATTTGATCTACGTATAATAATTCTGTTTTGGATTTTCCTGATCTAGATATACCTGGGGCACCTGGTGGAAAATCACCTGTCCATTCTACTGGTTCTTCTCCAGAGATAGTAATAAGCCAGTAGGCTTTGTCATCTATGGTATATTCCCATGATCCTGTTTTGTCATCTTGTATATAGGTACCTTTTTTCCATGTAAATCGATCTCTAGGTCCTATTGTTGCATTTAACTGAATAATACTATTTTGTGTAAAATTCAGATATATTTTACATATCTCCTCATATCCGTCCATGGTACCTAGACACATATGGCCTTTTAGACAATCTTCTGTCTGAAAAGGATGTTGCTGTTCCTCAATATCCCTTTTTATTCTTATTGTCTCTTGTACCTCTTTTCCATCATTAGTTCCATTCGTTTTTCAGCAAACTAAATGAATAAATATTCTGTTCCCAAGACGACAATTATAATAGTAAGTACTATTAGGATCAGCAAGATACACAGGAGGATGCATTGTTTGGTAGACAGCTCTTTTCTTTGTAGATGTTTCTCACTTTTGTTGAGTCCAATAACTCAATGCCATTCATAATTCATCAAGCAGTCCTTCATCACCTGTGACAATAGATAAAATATTAATATTGAGTTTATATATAATTTACATTGATCCGAATGGACCCAAAAACTTTGTTGTCTGCGCCTATTATGTGCAGAATCAGATGGCCTTTGTACTTGAAGCAAGGTTTGACCCATAGTATTAACTATATTATAAGGTCCTTCCCAATTTGCTTCCCAATGCCCTGTATTTCTGAAAGTTTTTATCATCACCTTACCCCCCATTAAAAACTTCGAAAAGTCAGGAGGAACCTTCTTCTGCATGCGGGATGCAGCATGTGGAAGAATGGTTTCAAGATTCATTTGAAGCATTTGTAATCACTGAGTCTTAGCAATTGCATCTTTCTGTGGTGTAGAGAGAAATGGTCCAAGTGGAAAGGTTAATGGCATTTTTATTCCTGTCATTAATTCAAAAGGTGTATACTGAGTAGCAGAGGAACTTGTACCTCTAATACTCATGAGAACAGATGGAAGGGCTTGTACCCAGGTATTACCTTTTTCTAACAACATTTTCGCAATTCTAGATTTTAGTGTGTGATTCATCCCCTCTACAATGCCTGCTGATTGAGGGTGGTAAGTGACATGAAATCTTTGTTCTATTCCAAAAATCCCACAGGTAGCTTTCATTACTTGTCCTGTGAAATGTGTACCTCTGTCTGATTCGAGTAACTGTGGAAAACCCCATCTTGAGAATATATGTTCCCATAGAGCTTTTGCAGTAGGAAGTGCATCATCTTTTCTTACTGGAATGCATTCAACCCATTTGGAAAATATATCAACTGCCACCAATGAATATTTTAACCCATGTTTGGAGGAAGGTAAGGGACCTATGTAGTCAAATTGTAATGTTGACCAGACACCGTTTGCAGGTGCAACGCGTTGGAGTGCTGGTTTTTGTCCCTTAGGTCTGGGACTGATTTGTGCACAAACAAGACAGGATTGGATTACACGTTTTCTGCGTCTTCCATTTTTTCCCAATAAAATGTGTCTTTTAATACCTTTAAGAGTTGATTTGTCCTATGTGGCCTAAACTTTCATGATTGTATGAAGTGAAGAGAATTTTAAGGTGTTCAGGTACAACAGGATAACATTTTCCATTCTGATCATAAAACAAAATTGTATTTTCTACAGAAAATGGAGGTTTGGGATCAGTCAATAAGTTAGCAAGAGATGGATCATTAGCTTGCTCATCTGCAAATGAAGGAGGTTTAGTGTTTGTCTGTCTGACTGGTGCTAGTGAAACTGGATCTGAAGGAACTACAGATTCGCCTTTTAAGGCAGCTTCCTTAGCCAAAGAATCAGCTGTAGTATTTCGAACAGTAAGGAAATCCTCACCTTTCTGATGTGCTGGTACCTTAAGAATAGCATAAAGACATTGTGCCTGAGAGGCAAGGTCAAAAATTGTCTCTAGTGTTTCTCTTTGTGTGCAAGGTCCTTGTTAGTGGCGTCTACAAATCCTCTGTGTTTTCATACTGGAAGGTGATCTATTAGAGATCTTATCACATATGCTCTGTCACTGTATATGGCAAGAGAATGTTTACCTTCATCATTATCAACAGTTAAAACTGTTTTTCTGCTTCTAATTTAGCCCTTTGTGCTGAATAATGTCCTGGTAGTTTATGCTGAATAGAATATCCCCTCTGCGGGTACCAGATGGAATACCCTGTATAATAATGTCCTGTAAAAAAGAATCTGGAGCCATCAACAAAAACAGGCTCATCATTCTCTTTAAACAAAACTTTCTAGCGGCTCAAATAGCACAGGGAATCATAGCAATGTTCATATATGTGTAAGGTGCTTAATACACCCAACCTCAAACTTCAGGGTTTAAGTGCCTTAGTCCAAGTGTGCCAACCTAGGAGTACTCCAGCTCTCCTGTACACATAAATGACAAAGCAAATAAAAGGTTGCACCAACTGAAACTCTCAGACACTTTGTATCCCAATTAAAACCAACAGCTTTATTATCTTCAAAGTAACATCTTCCAATACTGTATATCAAAATTGGAAAGTCGAATAAAAACTCTACAGACCATGAGACGTCTTCATGAGCAGGTGTTTGCAAACTGATCAACGCGTTTCGCGTATGTAAACGCTTAGTCGTGACTGTAGAGTTTTTATTTGACTTTCCAATTTTGATATACAGTATTGGAAGATGTTACTTTGAAGATAATAAAGCTGTTGATTTTAATTGGTATACAAAGTGCCTTTTATTTGCTTTGTCACCATTCTCTTTAGCCTCTCTTCGAAAAAGAGGAGGAGAAGAATCCGCAAGTGTGGTTGGACATTCATGAGGCTGTGCATCATATTGCATGAGGTTTGGAAGTATATACTTGGCCTTGTGATCCATCTGGATACGCTTAGGAGACAAAGCTATCAACCATTGTGAAAATCCTTTGGTTTGAAATTCCTGGAATTCCATTTTCAAGAAGCAGTTTCAAAGGTGTATGTGGTGTTTGTAGAGTGATGTTTTTTAAACCCTACTATGTGTTCAGATGCCATTACTGCAAAATGTACTCCTACCACATGTTTAGCACAAGTCTCAGAACCGTTTTCAACTGGAGAAAGCATTTTGGAAAAATAACCCACTGGCCTCCAGTTTTCACTTTGCAACTGCAGAAGTACTGCTGAGATTGCTGTCTCAGAACTATGAACCTGAAGTGCAAACGGGGCTGAAGGATCTACCGTAGTTAGTGTGGAGGCTAATTCTAGGTCCTTCTTAAGGGGTTTCGAAAGCATTTTGATGCTCTTGTTCCCATGGACCAAATGATGAGTCTGTACCCTTTAAGAGATCATATAAGGACTTAACCTTTTCTGCAAACCCTTCTATGAATTCCCTAGAAAAGTTTACCAGTCCCAAGAACTGACGCAATGCCATATGCGTCGTTGGTACAGGTAGAGTAGAAAATGGCCTGGCTCCTTTCCTGCACCGGCCTTTTATGTCCTGGACCAACGAGTACCCCCAGAACGTGTTCTTCTGGCTGTAAAAGCTTCACCTTTCGAGTATTCAGTTTTAACTAGACATGTGCGAATTAATTCGGAGACATTCGGATTTCGTCGAAAATGGGGTCATTCGGAGACATTCGGCCAATCCGAAACTCAAGGGTCATTCGGAAAAAATGATCCGACTCCGAACAGCCCAGGTCCGAAATTCGTCGAAACTTTCGGAAGTTTCGGCAATCGACACATTTCCAAAAGTTTTGACTACTTTTGACCAGGACATTTTGTACTTCCTGTGCGCGCTCAATTACTTTCCCTCCATAATTTTCCCTCCATGTCTCTAGTCCAATTCCATTCTCCGTTTCATGCACTACTTCCCTCTTTTGTCTGTATTCGAATAGCCTTCTTCGTTTCATGATGGGGGTTGGACTAATGACACAGTCACACAGACAGACAGCCTGCATTTCCTCATTGGGTTGTTGGAGCTCAGAGAGAGAAGAGATTAGAGAGTGTACAGTTGTTGTGTAGGCAGGCAGGTAGCATTAGGCTAGGCATAGGTAGGCAGCCAGCATTAGTTCCAGTTATTGCCACTGCAAGAACAAGTAATATTTGTTCCTGTGCAAAATATAAAAAAATATTAGGTATTTGTTTGAATACAGGGCCGGCCCTTACATGGGTCCCAGTGGGTCCATGGACCCAGGCGGCACTTTGACAGGGGCGGCAATTTGCCGTCCCATAACATGTTTATTTTGTGCTCTTCCGCCATTTCTGTGTTGCAGGGTGTCCCATCAGTGTGACTGTCAGCAGCCGGGCAGCCCTATGCTCACTCAGTGGTAATGCCTGCTGGCTGCTTCAGTGACGTGAATTATGTGATAGTGAAACATTATGCCTATTTTGTATTGTTTATCGCCCGCCTAAAGTCAAGACTTGAGTAAATAGGTCTACCATCCCAGATTTGCTAGAGAGGTTTTACAAATACAGGAGGGTGCCCCCTGTTCAAAATGAGTCTAAACATTTGGGATCCCTAGTATGAGTGCACAACAGTGCATGATGTGTCCTGAACAGGATTGCTGTGAGGTGTCTCCACCCAGAAGGTGCTGGCCGGGCTGAGCTTCAACATTGCGACAAGTGACCAACTAAGAGCACCGTGCCGTGCAGCCATAGCATCACCCCCTCCTACTCTCCGGGTCCCGCTGACTGGCAATAACAGGTGAGTCACTAAGAGATCTGAAGCCTTTCTGGAAGTCCTTTCACTTGGAAAGGGGCTAGGTATTACTTGGGGGAGTTGCCTCGTGTGTAAATAATTTCTAGGTGGGAGATGAATGTGCATCACTTATGTGTTTCCTAACAGTAGTTAGAATACAACTCCCATCATCCCCTGATTATGACATTGGGAAATGCCCAGCAATTACCGTAGAGCCCTGTATTGCACACTCACGGAAAACGGTGATATTGCTATACTAAGACAATGCTGTGGACCCCTCTTCAGTATAGATGTCAAGCATTTTTTTTATTTCTCTCCTGTGTTGCAGTTTGTTCACAACAGAATGTCTCAGTTTTTCTCTTTAACCCTTTGAATGCAAGAGTGGTATGCAACGTATTGCTTTGCAATGCATTGCGTACCACTCTGGCACTCAAAGGGTTAACACATTACATCTATCACATTACAATCATTGATGTTTATTCTTGATGTAGTATGAAACTCTACAATGTATATACACATAGAGTTATCTGATATGAGGGGAAATCAGGATAGGAAAACGAGAGAGAGGAATTTGGGTACTAAAGAGGGACAGTAGGGTAGGAGGCTGGTACCAGAAAATGAAACCTTAATCTTTACCCATGTACTAACATAGAATGTGACATGTAGTTTGTCCATATTCGAGTCAACCACTTATGTTGAGTAGGATGTGACAGGCATGGGTTTTCGATGTCGAGCATATGCTAAATTGAATGACAGGCATGGGGTTTCGATGTCGAGCATATGCTAAATTGAATGACAGGCATGAGGTTTCGATGTTAGAACATATGCTAGATTGAAGGACAGGCATGGGGTTTCGATGTTCGAACATGATAAATTGAATGACAGGCACGGGGTTTCGATGTTCGAACATGCTAAATTGAATGACAGGCATGGGTTTTCGATGTTCGACGTTTGCATTGTGACTGGCATCCCATGCTAGAGTAGAGGCATGCACAGACTTTCAATGTACGACAATGTCCGTTTTTGGGATGGATCTTTTTCTAAATGCACACCCTGTCTGCAAATAATGATAGCAACGTGCACGGAGGCGCACTGCTATAATTTACCCATGTTAAATTCGGCCGAATAATTCGGAATGGATCAGAATTTCGTCCGAATCGAATAGGCCCGGTCCGAAATTAGGATCATCCGAATTAGAAAAAAAAAATTCGTCCGAATTCGAATTTTACCGAAAATTTTGCCCGTGCACAAGTCTAGTTTTAACCCAGACTCCTGTAAAAAAGCAAAGAGTTCAGCCAAGAGAATCAAGTGTTCTTCCACAGATTCTGTCTGTAAAAGCAAATCAGCAACATATTGTAACAAATTTTCCGGTTTTGAAAATCTCGATAAAACCTTCGCTAGCGTTTTAGGTGGGTCCCACACATTCCATAGTAAAATTAAAGAGACTGTTATTTTCGTTAGGGGCCTCAAATTCCATATATCATATGGCTTTTGCTAAAGTAAAACACAGAATTAAAAAGAAGAAAACTTAAAGGCACAGTTCCTATTTCTTACATTTACCAAGTGTAGAATTACCAGAGCCACTTGTGCTTTTGTCATTCTTAACCCTTTGAGTGCCAGAGAGGTATCCAACGCATTGCACTCGCTGGCACTCAAAGGGTTAAAGCAGACTTATCTCTTTAACCCTTTGAGTGCCAGAGGGGGTACGCAACTCATTGCTTTGCAATGCGTTGCGTACCCCTCTGACACTCAAAGGGTTAAAAAACACTTTTGCCTACTGATTTCAAATGAAAAGTTTACTTTACACTATGTTTTTGTGCTTTTTTTCCTAAAGTGCACTTTTTTTTTTTTTTTTTTTTTTTATTGTAACCCTTTGATTGCCAGAGGTGTACAGAACGCACTGCTTTACAATGCGTTGCGAACCCCTCTGGCACTCAAAGGGTTAAAGAGGTGCTATCACTTTCTCAAGTCCTACCCCCTGCTGCAAGCTACTAATGTTATGATTTTTCCTCCTTAGCAGCTTATACCGCCCCCTTTAGCAGCCTACGAAGGTGGAGAGAGGTCATGACCTGGACATCTAATTAATTATGCACCTTTATCTGACCAAATCAGAGAACACAGCTCTGCTGAAATTATTCACCAACTACTAAACCAAAAGTCTCTAAAATGATTACACTTTTTTGGACAAAAAAGTTCATAAGTTATAGGCAGTTTAAAGGGATAGTAATGTTTCATAATAAAAGCAGCTCTAATTAATCATCATAGTATTTGGACTTTGGAGAGTGTTATTTCAATTCTGTCAGAGTTGTAGTTCAAGAATAATTCAATGACAAAGTGTCCCCCTCCCGCCCCTTTTACTGATGTAACACTGCTCAGCCAGAGCAGAAGGGAGGTACCAGGTAGACTGCAGAGAGGGACAATCTTCAATTAAGATAAGGGAAAAACCTGAAAAGCTTGTCAAGGGGGGCAGGGATTTCATTGTTTTCATAGGAATAAGAGTGTCCCCTTCTGTTATCTGTCTGGTCTATGGACTGCATTCCACATCTGAGAAGAGATGGCTTACACTAGGTAAAAGGGGCGGGAGGGGAAACTTTGCTTGCGAATAAAGGTTTGAGAGATAAGACTTATATCATTCTTCATGTTTTTTTAATGCCTACAAAATAAAATAAAGTTAAAACGAAGTATTACTATCCCTTTAAATAGATATATTTAATGAGATAAAAAGCTATGTAGGTGAAATATTGTGATGCACAGGGCCTTCTGTGCACAACGTAATTTGGGAGATAAGCAACATAAATAAAGATAAATAAACATTACCTTTGATTTAAATGGGCCTTGAGCTGGATATCACATTAGCCTTCGTGCTGCTAAAGGCCGCATTTAAATGGAACGGTTAAAGGGACAGTAATGTTTCACAAAAAGCATCTCGAATTAATCTTCATAGTATTAGGGCCAAGGAGAGTGTTTGTTATTTCAATACTGTCAGAGTTGTAGTTCAAGAGTAATTGAAAGATAAAGTATCCCCCTCTCGCCCCTTATACCTAGTGTAAGCCGCCACTCCTCAGATGTGGAATCTGGTCTCTTGACCGGACAGCTCGCAGCAAAGGACAATCTTCTCGCTGTGATCATAAGGAAACCCTGCCCCCTTGACAGGTTTTTCAGGTTTTTTTTCCTTATGCCCACTGAAGATTGTCCCTCTCTGTGATCCATCCGGACAGTCTTGCTGCTCTGAGGTGAGCAGTGTTACACTAAGTAAAAGGAGTGGGAAGGGGATACTTTATCATTTAATTAATCTTGAACTACAACTCTGACAGTATTAAAATAACACTCTCCATGGCCCAAATACTATGAAGATTAATTGGAGCTGCTTATATTGTGAAACATTGTTATCTCTTTAATATGTAGAAAAATATACATGGTAGGGTCAATCTTCCTGAGTAAAACAAGGGTACCCCCACTACTGAACGGTATTTTATTCAAAAGTTATCACATCTCAAACTTTAATCACTTTAGGTGCAATATCACCGTGGCCTGAAAGTATAGAATGGCGCTGTTGCTACACCATCCTATGTAGATTTATAGTCAACTGATAATATAACTAACAACTCTGGAAATATGCATCTCTCAGCAGTGGGAATATCCTTATTTTACTCAACAAGACAAAACCTACATTATATATTTTTTCATAACAAAATTTTACTTCTTTTTAAGAAGAACAATTCTGGAGAGCAAATCAAATGCACCACAGAAGACAAATGAAAATTCCCAATGATTTAAGTGGCAATGTTAACCCCTTGAATATTAGAGGTGTCTCAAACTCTTTGTTTAACAATCCTTTGGAGACTTAGCATTCAAGGGGTTAATGTCCAAAATACAGCCCTGTATATGGTATTTAACCGGCATTTCATTACTATAACAATATTGCTGTCTCATAGCAGATGGTGATTTAAGTGCTATGTCAAAACAATGTGTTTTTGCTTAATCGATCCTTGTGTATTGGGGGATAAAGCTATTAGTTATTGTAGGTCACTACCCATAATGCCTTGCTGCAGTGGAAGCACAGAGTGTTATAAGGTCCTGTTGGGAAACCTGCTTGGGAGCTGTAAGTTGTAAATACTCTGAGGAATCCTACAAAACATTGTAAATACATTTGAACAGTTTTTTTTTTCTCTCTAGGTATAAGGGCTGTTTTCAGGAAGTTGCGGTGTCAGCTATGATAACACTCAGTAACTTGAGACAGGGGGAGGTCAAGCTTCGTGTTGTTGAGTTTTCATAGAGCAAAGTGCTCAGTTTGAAAAGAAAGAGTCTGAAAGAATCTGCTCTGCTGGGAGACAGGTAAGATATTATACTATCATCTGTGTTATATCAGATATACTTCCAAAACATATTGATCACTGTTAACAGGATGACTTAGGGCTGGATTATATTGCAAACTGTAAGTGCTATCAATCATTTTATGTGACAGATTACTACTGAAGTCTGTTGAGGAATTAGTGAGTCTTGGCAGACCAACAGAGAAGCAGGAGGGCTCTGGAAGATAACCCAGTGGGGCTGGTGGTCCAGTAAGAAGAGACTTGTGAGACTGAAGTCTAGCAGTTCAGTCTCTTGTCCTCATAGGGCTTGAAATACACAAACTTCTGGGTTGCTTCTTAGCCGAGGGGAGAAGTTTCCTGACACCCCACCACCCACCCCCTGCTGATAGGAACTGCTTTCAGGATTTTTTTTGTTTGTTTCGGAGGGGGGGGGGTTACTAAATATGCACTCAAAGGTACAGACTTATTATAATATGATAATTGTTCTGTAATAAACTGAAAGTGAGCTTGAAGTTCTAAGTTCTGGGAGGAGATGCACTAAATGGGTAATAAACTGGAGAGCACTTCTCCAAGTGTGATAAACTCTACAGTTCCTGTGTTATTCTATGATGTCAATGCATGAACATCTCTCTAACCTGAGATATTGCAGTGCATAGGCGCCATAGATTAAAAGGTCAGTAATGTCACCTAAAAAATATTTAGCGTTAGGTAGAGGTTGAAAAAAGAAACTAATTGCCAGAAACCCTATCTCTCAACCCGCTATGATTTGAGAGATATAGGGATTCAAAGTTCCCCCCTCCCCTTCTTCTGATGTCAGCGTCTAGCTTTACAGCTGACATCAGGAGAAGGGGAGAGAGTGGGGGGTCTTTGAATCCCTATATCTCTCAAACCATAGCAGTTTGAGAGATAGGGTTTGTGGCAATTACTTTCTTTTTTCAACCACTACCTAACTCTAAATATTTTTTATGGGACATTGCTGTCCCTTTAACAAAGGACTTGGAGAGTTCAATAACACAGGAGAAGCAATCTCCTCTTTTTCACCTTGTTATCATACCTTAGTGACTGACCACCAGGGCTGAGATGGACTAAAGTGGAACTTTCATGCATTTTAGTGCGCCCCCCCCCCCCCCAAATAATAATATAATAATAATATAGTCTTAAAGTGTTAGTAATGTCTGAAAAAAACTTTTTTGCATTTAGAAGAGCTTAAAAAGCTGATCTAAATGCAAAAAAAAGTATCTCTCAAACCGCTATGGTTTAAGAGATATGGGCGTTTAAAGTTTGATTTCTCCTACTGACAGCTCTAAAGCTGTCAACAGGAGATCCATGTCGGTCGACACGCTGGCGCTTGAGAAGTACCGAGATCTCGTTACTTACAAGGATTCCTTTCATTGGAATGGTCTAAAACGTGTTCCTAGTGTTCAGGCACACATTTTAGACCATTGCAATGAAGGGATTCCATGTAAGTAACGAGATCCCGGCACTTCTCAAGCGCCAGCGTGTCGACCGACACGGATCTCCTGCTGACAGCTTTACAGCTGTCAGTAGGAGAAATCAAACTTTAAACGCCCGTATCTCTTAAACCATAACGGTTTGAGAGATACGTTTTTTTTTGCATTTGCTTTAAGCATATCCATACTTGCATTATCCTTAGCTGGTCCGGTATTATTTAGAAATTCAACATCTTTGGAGGCTCAACGCCAGGGATCTTAATGTAGAGGAATCTATGTGCCTGCTCTGTCTGTCCCATTCTGTACCTTAAGGTACAATGCAACTCCCCTTAGCCAATCATAGAGGAGACAGGGACAGACAGCGCAGGAGCACAGATGCCTCTTCGGCAAGATGTCTGCTCTGTCGCCTACCGGGAAGTCTCCGAAGAACTTACATTTCTAAATAATGTCTGACTTTCTAAGGATTATACAAGTATGGATATGCTTAACGCTATGGTAAAAATTATTTTGGGGCACATTAAAATACATGAAAGTTCTGCTTAAGGTGTGATAAAGAGATGATAAATTGGAGATGACTTCGCTTGTATTAATAAACCACAACCTATGTTATTCTATGGGGCCAATGCACTGAGATCTATCAAGTTAGCGGAATCCAGAGAATAATATAGGACTTGGAGAATTTATGAGGTCATCTGTCATTTTTTACCTCTTTATCACACCTTAGTGCATCTTCCTGTGGAGTTATTTAAGGCAAACCGACTGCATCATAGGGGGCAAAGTACGAGTTTAAAATCCCAATTAAATGAATGTGTGTATATATCTTATTAAGAAAAGATTTTAAAATAATGAAAATGTTTTTAAATTAAATATCTAAATAAAATGTTAAGAAAATTAATGTTTATATATATAAAATTGGTTTCTAGTTCGCTGTCTGCCCCACCCCAGGGCAGCATAGGAGCGAATCGGAATAGTGATTTTGTCGGGAGTGTCTAGGGGGGATAATTACATTCACAGGGGTGGTGATTTTCACAGGCGTTGGCAGGAGAAAATAGCTGTAGAAAGACTCACTGAAATCAACTTCCCATAACTCCCAGCATTTAACCCTTTGAGTACTCTGCAATGCATTGTGTACCCCTCTGGCACTCAAAGGATTAAAATTGCCAAAGAGGGCCACTTTTGTTTTAGGGGGTGTTGCTGTGGGCTCCTTGTGTAACATATTAAATGACTTATAACAAGACCAAAGTTTATTATTTACACAATCTAATTTACAAACACATATACTGACATTTATACAAACATTAATGTGAGTTTTATTGCTGTGGAGCAATGAGATACACTTATATAAACACCACACAGTCTGATCTCCTAAACAGAGGGACACCAGGGAGATACACTTATATATACACACACCACACAGTCTGATCTCCTAAACACAGGGACACCAGGGTGATACACTTATATACACATCACACAGTCTGATCTCCTAAACACAGGGACACCAGGGTGACACACTTATATACACACCACACAGTCTGATCTCCTAAACACAGGGACATCAGGGTGATACACTTCTATACACACCACACAGTCTGATCTCCTAAACACAGGGACACCAGGGTGATACACATATATACACACCACACAGTCTGATCTCCTAAACACGGGGACATCAGGGTGATACACTTCTATACACAACACACAGTCTGATCTTCTAAACACAGGGACTCCAGGGTGATACACATATATACACACCACACAGTCTGATCTCCTAAACACAGGGACATCAGGGTGATACACTTATATACACACCACAAAGTCTGATCTCCTAAACACAGGGACACCAGGGTGATACACTTATATACACACCACACAGTCTGATCTCCTAAACACAGGGACACCAGTGTGATACACTTATATACACACCACACAGTCTGATCTCCTAAACACAGGGACACCAGCGTGATACACTTATACACACCACACAGTCTGATCTCCTAAATACAGGGACACCAGGGTGATACACTTATATACACACCACACAGTCTGATCTAAACACAGGGACACCAGGGTGATACATTTATATAAACACCACACAGTCTGATCTCCTAAACACAGGGACACCAGGGTGGGAAAGAGGGACATGGGTGTAAAAGAGGGACTGTCCCTACTAAAGAGGGACATTAGGGAGGTATGACTTCCACTGATGCAGCATCCCAGCTAAACTGAGCAGGCAACAATGTCCACATTTCTGGTCAAAATTAATTCAGAGGCGTGAGCACACTTGTGTGTGTCTGCGTAATATATTACAAATGCATACATACACAAACAACCTGCTCCATTATAATCCCCCTACATCTATTTTTTTACTGGTCACACAGCTATGTATACAATGTATCATTTATGTCTGTCTGCACTGTCACAATAATGCACTGTATAAAACATAATTTCTAGTAAAATGTATCATTCTAACCTCTGCAGAGAAAGAAGTAATATTTTCTCAGTATAAAAGAACTGATGATTATGTCATTTCAACAAGGGCCACATTAATTAAATATTTATTTTCCCTAACCCTACCCTAAACCATGACATGTATACACAGCACAGGTACAGTGCAGACAGCAGCAGTGCCAGTCTCCTCCTCATACACACTACTACACCATAACATCTATACACAGCACAGGTACAGTACAGATAGCAGCAGTGCCAGCCTCCTCCTCACACACTACTACACCATGACATGTATACACAGCACAGGTACAGTACAGATAGCAGCAGTGCCAGCCTCCTCCTCACATACGCACTACTACACCATGACATGTATACACAGCACAGGTACAGTGCAGACAGTAGAAGAGCCAGCCTCACCCCCACATTATTACACTATGACCTGTATACACAGCACAAGCAGCACTTGAGATAAGTTTGATCATATGACAGTGTTGCAACCTGACTGCTGAGAGTGTGGTCAGTGGTCATGTGACTTGGGAGAGACACATATCATGCTATAAACACTAACCTTTCTCAGTTTAGATCCCATATATTTAACCCCAAATGAAACACTTTCAATGACATATAAATATTTATTGCCAACCATTTTTAATATGTTTAAACTACATCTCTCTGTGAACTATTATCGAACATTTGGGGGATAGATTGAAAGGACCTTCTGTATAAAATAAAAGGTGGAACAATTTTAGGCAAACTAACTGCACTACAGGGAACACATGTAGTATTCCTAAAATCTCCATGGATTTAAATGGTATCCTATTTAAAATATTGCCTTCTATTTGACTGCCAACAAAACAGCACATTAAAAATGTCGCCCGGTTGAAAAGGGCGACATCAGAACGATGAGAGATGTACAGTACAAAGCAGTTCTCGGACTCTAATAAGGGTCGCTGGGTAGCCTCCATCTTAACCCTCTGAGTGCCATAGGGGTCTGCAAAACAATGCGTTGTATACCTCTCAGGCACTCAACGGTTAAATGTAAAGTTTCGCAAAATTCTTCTTAACTTCTAAAAATATATTAGGTTACAAAATATTACAGTAAACAGTGATTATTTAAAGGGATAGTAATGGTTGCTTTTAACAAAGCTGAATATTGTAGATACATACCTCCCAAGTGTCCCTCTTTAGGAGGGACAGTCCCTCTTTTAGACCCAAATCCCTCTGTCCCTCTTTCCCACTCTGATGTCCCTCTTTTTAGGAGATCAGACTGAGTTGTGTGTAGATAAGTGTATCATATTGTTCTACAGCAATATAACTTACATTAATGTTTGTTTAAATGTCAGTATATATGTTTATAAATTAGTCTGTGTAAATAAAATACTGTGTTCTTGTTAGAAGAAATTTATTAGGTTACACAAAGAGGAATGAATTGGTCATGAAATAGCCTAAAAATCCCCGGTAATGCCCCGCCCACCAGCCACACCCCCAGCCACACCCCCTAAAACGCAAGTGTCCCTCTTTGGCAATTTGAAATGTTGGGAGGTATGTAGATATTAAAAAAATAAATTAATTGATATGTTACCCCTTTCACAGATGTCAGTGCTCTGGCTGACAGCATGAGATTCTGGTCATCTGAACAGATGTGGCTCTTCAGCAGAGCCAAATAACATTGTCTAGAAAGAAATACTTTATTGGAACAGTCTACAAAGTGTGACTGGTTTGTCCAGGACATGGGACGTTTTCCAGTCCTATTTCCCCGTACAAAAGGGTCACTGTTTCAACACCCCCCCCCCCCCCTTAACAACGTAACAATCCGGCACATGTAACACTATCCTCCTTCATCAAGGGGAGCGGGGTTTTCCTTATACTTACTGTGTGAAGACTGTCCCTCGCTGCATCCTCCAGTCTCATGACCGTATTGCAGATCCAAGGCCTCGGCCAGAAGGGCCGGGAGGAGCTTCCTTTCAGCTACAATATCTTTTGAACTACAGAACTGTAACTAATTAAATATACTGCTACGTGTTATAAAAAGCTTAAAGAATTACTGTTCCATTAAGGGAACATCATTTATTTTCTGATGATTTTAGATTAGGGTGACCAGACCTCACTTTAAACCTGGGACACATATGAAAAAACGCATACTGCAGGGCTGCCTTGATTTCAGTACAGTCCTGAAATATGTCTATTTCCTATGTGTCCGCAGTTAAAGGCAAGGTCTGGTCACTCTATTTTAGATAGCCTTGTAACTGTGCAATGTGTTGGACATACCTCTGTTACTGAGGTTGACCACATAGCCCAACAAATCAGGGACATATACATACCTCTCAAGTGTCCCTGTTTAGGAGATATCAGGGGTCCCACTTTAGGAGGGACAGTCCCTCTTTGAGACCTAAATCCTTCTGTCCCTCTTTCCCACCCTATTATCCCTCTTTTTAGGAGATCAGACTGTGTGGTGTGTATATAAGTGTATCACACTGCTGCACAGCAATACAACTCACATTAATCCTATATAATCGCTAGGATGTTTGTCACGATGCAGTCATGCTCAGTAGAGACTGCCCATATTCGGGCATTTCTACTGGGCATGATTGCATCGCATGAGTGAGGCAACGCAAGATTGCATCACGTGGAGCAGTGAGGTAGCGGCCTCTTAACATAGGGTGACCAGACACTTTACCTTTAACCGGGGACGCATATGAAAAATGCATACTGCAGGTCTGCTTTGACTTTGGTGTACTCCTGAAATATGCCTATTTCCTATGTGTCCCCGGTTAAAGGTGAGGTCTGGTCAGCCTATCTTAACATTACCCTGGCCTTGGCCCGTGTACAAGGGCTTTTACACTAGTATTTGTATAAACTTCAATATATATGTTTATAAATTAGTCTGTGTATATAAAATACTTCAGTCTTGCCCTAAGTCATTTATTCACTTACACAAGCAGGTGTCAATAGGTCATGAAATAACCTAAACATTCTAAGCAACACCCCGCCCACCATCCATGTCTCCAGCAACACCCCCTAAAACAAAAGTGTCCCTCTTTTGCCATTTTAAATGTTGGGAGGTATGCAAAACACACACTGCAGGGTTTTGCACTTACTCCTCTGCAGGACGTATGTGTCCCTGATTTAAAGGGATTTGTGGTCACCTTACTGTTGTATAGGGTGACATGTGGTGCACAGACTTCACCTCCTTCTGGTGCTGAAATGGTTAAACAGATATTGGTTTGTGTTGAGTACTTCCTGTGACATTCAGCTGGTAGGAGGAGGAGGAGGAGGAGGGGGGGGATTTTTATTTATGCTGTTCGCAGTGAGTTGGACAATTCTGTTTTGCTTTCTCTACCTGTTCCTTATGTTTATTTCTGTCTTTTAGGAAATTTTGGTTTATATTGCTGATTTGTAACATTTATAAAGTGGTTTCTGAAAGGGATAGTAAAGAAACACAACATATGTATACGTTCTTGTCATTTCGCCTCCTTAACCCTTTGAGAACCAGTGGGGTGTGTAGTGGATTGCGAAAATTAATTACACACTCCTTTAACCCCTTAAGGACCAGACGCATGTGCACATGGTCGGCACTTAAGGACCACGAACAATTTTTTTAAATTTGTGCATCTGGTTCAGGGCTCCCCGAATGGCATGCAGAGCCCAGAAATCCATGACGGTCCTAGCACGCCATGGATTCTTATGGCTCGCTAACCCGTGATGTGCCAGGACCGTCATGGGTTCTTAAGGGGTTAACGAGTTAAAGGAGCATGAATACTGGAACATGATCTGGGGTTATATATACACTTATCTGCCCTGTGCTTCATGCTAGCATCCATAAAATTTCCCCTTTTTTTTTTTTTCCCCTGCGGCCTACAATCTAGCCCATGGGGGGACAACCATCACTGCCTTTTCCAGGGCCCTTGTTACCATCATAATCCATGGAGATATCCAAATACCTTTTGGAGTCTGGAAGGAATTATTTTTTTTTAGTACCCCCCTTGGGGCTTAACCGTTTGAGTGCCAGAGGGGTATGCAATGCGTTGTGTACCCCTGTGGCACTCAAAGGGTTAATTGGAGATGACCGGTAGTGTTTTTTGCCTTCCTCTGGATCAACAAGGTTACTCGGAAAAAGGCTGAACTTGATTGACTTGTGTCTTTTTTCCGCCCCATGAGATATGGTAAGTTACTATGTAATCTTGATAAGTTTCTTGGAAGTGACAGTCCTGCATTGCCTATAATCGGTCTAAGTTAAGGTAACAGCATTTTTGAATAGAAGAGTGGTGAGCATACCTGGAAACTTTTATGATGAGCTGACCCTGAGATCCTTGAAATATTAACTCTTAAAGCTTCCCATAATGTAGATTTCATTCAATACGTCCTTGCTTGCTGTTACCCATAGGTGCGCCAATCTGTCTGCATGGAACCTTTAACATGTTACAACATAGAGATCTCACTGCTTAACCCCTTAACAACCCTTGATGGTCATAGTACATCAAGGGTCGATCTGACTGAACGACCAATGACGTACTATGACCGTCATGGAGTTCCGGGCTCCCCCTGCGGCTGCACGCCGTTCGGGGAGTCCGAAACCGGAAAAAAAAATGCTCCACGGTCCTTAACTCATGGTGCGGCGCCGATCAGCCGGTCGTTAAGGGGTTAAACACACACAAGTCAAGCAAGATGTTTCCCCTTGTCTTTCTGGTACAATTGGCACCAATTTAGAGACTAAAGAAACATTTAATTGGGGCAAATCATATAGTCGTTACACTGAGCTCTCACCCTGAGTATTTGACCCTTCACCCTGAGACTCTGAGATCTGGGTCAAAACTCTGAGTCAGACCCTGACATTTCCCAAGTATGTCACTGGTGAGTGCTAATCTCATTAAATTAAAGGGACAGTAATGTCCCTGAAAAAATCTTTATAGTTTTGTAGAGCTTCAAAAATTCAACTATATGCAACAGATCCGCTATGGTTTGAGAGATATTCGTCACTAAAGTTCCCTACTTCATCCCCTTTCCCTGACCTCAGGGCTGCGCTGACTGCTTGGATATCCTGTCCGGGGAACAACTGGTGGCTCTGCAGCAGAGCCGAAATCTCATTATTGGAAAATAATTACTTCAATGGAAAGGTCTAGAAAGTGTGCCTGGTTTGCAAGCACACTTTGTAGACAATTCCAATGAAGTAATTTGTTTTAAATAACACAATTGCGGCTCTGCTGAAGAGCTTCTTCGTGTCGGCCGACACAGACCTCCTGCTGTCAGGTTTACAGCTGACAGCAGGAAACGGAAAACTTTCAATGCAAATATCTCTCAAACCATAGTGGTTTGAGAAATAGGATTTATTGAATAGAGTTGAATTTTTGAAGCGCTAAAAAACTATAAAGATTTTTTCTGGGATATTACTGTCCCTTTAACTGCCTTAGAAAGTGTCTCTTGTTTCAAGCTGCACATAGAAAAATTAATCAGATTCAGTCAATGGATGCATTACAAATTCAAAGGTAATATTACATTTTATGGATCTTACCTAAAATAGTTTTTACAGACATTCATTGTAAATATTCTATTTAACAGCATATAACCTAATTTATGTTAGTGTTTCTTTAAGAAGCTTCTGTATTATCCATTTGAGTGTCCTAGAGGTGTTCAATCCTCATACAGTTAGATACAAGACTTCCAGTTTAATACAGGACATGTTATATTAAGAAAAGTCTATGCCTAAGCTTTTCTGATCATCCCTTTAACACTTTGAGAGCCAGAGAGGCTTTAATAATAATAACTAGTATTTATATAGCGCCTTTCTCCCAGTGGGACTCAAAGCGTTTTCAGCACACGCTCTTGGAATTAACCAAATCGGCAGCTGAAATAACTTTTATTATTACCCAATCAATGGTGCTCATTTTATCGACCTTGGAAGGATGAAGGGCTGAATTCAAACCTGTAACCCTGAGGTTGAATAGGCTCCATTGTCAGGGAATTTACCACTGAGCTATTTCACCGGCTTTGGATACCTCTTGCACTCAAGGGGTTAAAACCAGACATAAAAAATGCCTTATACATGGGAATCATTGCAGCCCAGTAATAAACACTGCAGCAGACACTTTTCATAGGTGTCCAGTTTTAACTCTTTGAGTGCCAGAGGGGTACTCAACGCAATGAGTTGCATATGCCCTGGCACTCAAAGGGTTAAAGTCATGATCTGGTAACACTAAACATACTCATATACTTTCAAAATACTTTCAGAATGAACTGACCATCAAATATTAACCCTTAGTACTGGTTGTTTTTAACAAAGTTTCATACCTTCCAAGTCCCTTCTCTTTAGGAGGGACAGTCCCTCTTTTAGACCCAAATCCCTCTGTCCCTCTTTCCCACCCTGGTGTCCCTGTGTTTAGGAGATCAGACTGTGTGGTGTGTATATAAGTGTATCACACTGGTGTCCCTGTGTTTAGGAGATCAGACTGTGTGGTGTATATAGAAGTGTATCACCCTGGTGTCCCTGTGTTTAGGAGATCAGACTGTGTGGTGTGTATATAAGTGTAACACCCTGGTGTCCCTGTGTTTAGGAGATCAGACTGTGTGGTGTGTATATAAGTGTATCACACTGGTGTCCCTGTGTTTAGGAGATCAGACTGTGTGGTGTATATAGAAGTGTATCACCCTGGTGTCCCTGTGTTTAGGAGATCAGACTGTGTGGTGTGTATATAAGTGCACCACCCTGGTGTCCCTGTGTTTAGGAGATCAGACTGTGTGGTGTGTATATAAGTGTATCACATTGCTCCACAGCAATAAAACTCACATTAACGTATGTTTAAACGTCAGTATATGTGATTATAAATTAGTATGTGTAAATAAAATGCTTTGGTCTTGTTATAAATCATTTTATTTGGTTACATAATAGGTCATGAAATGGCCTAAAAATTTTTGGTAATGACCCGCCCACCAGCCCCACCTCCAGTACCATCCCCTAAAAAATAAGTGTCCCTCTTTTGGCAATTTGAAATGTTGGGAGGTATGAAATTTAATATTGTAGATATTAAAAATATTAATACAATGAGGTATGTCCCATCTCTCAAACATGTATAGTTTGAGAGATATAAGCATCTAAAGTTCCCCCCTTTCACAGACGTCAACGCTCTAGCTGACAGAAGGAGATCCTGGTCCCGGGACAGGCCAGTGGCTCTTCAGCAGAGCCGAAATATTGTTATATAGAAAGAAATACTTCATTGAAACGGTCTACAAAGTGTGCCTGGTTTGCAAACACACTTTGAAAACCGTTCCAATTAAGTATTTCTTTCTATATAACATTATTTCGGCTCTCTGAAGAGCTGCCGGCCAGACCTGGGACCAGGATGTCTATGAGAGGGGTGGGAGGGGGGAACTTCAGATGCTACATCTCTCAAACGATACATATTTGAGAGATGGGACATACCTCATTGCATTAATATTTTTGCATTAACCCCTTCCCGACAAGTGACTTACCAGGTACGTCACGAAAAAATGTCACTTGGTGACAAAGGATGTACCTGGTAAGTCACGGAAGTCATTCGCTACAATGCAGAAAAAAAAAACCCCGTCGTTAAGTGCCGGCCGTGTGCGCTCGCGGCCGGTCACTAAGGGGTTAATATTTTTAATATCTACAATATTAAACTTTGTTAAAAACAAGAATAATATCCCTTTAAAGATCCCCATGATATAGATTTTGAAGTGAGTGGTTCCCAGCCTTATCCTCACGGCCCCCTAACGGTCCATTTCTTTTTTCCCTTGCTTTTGCAAATGTGAGTTAATTAAATTACTGAAAGTCTGATTAACTCGTGTGTACTGAAGTAGGGAAATCCTAAAGACAGGACTTGTTAGGGGTCCCTGATGATAGGGTTGGGAGCCACTGGTCTAAGTCAGGAGATCTCCGTCCTGTCCCGAAGCACCATCAACAGTGCGTGTTTTCAGGAGCCACTCAGTTAAACACAGGTGACTCGGACAGATTCTTCAGAATGATTGATATACCTGTGTTCATGTGAGGAGGAGATAAGGAAAACCTCTACCATTTGAAGGGCCTGAGGACAGGTTTGAGCTTTCCTGGTCTAGAACAGTGGTTCTCAGTCCGTGCCCCCGGATCCCCACTAACAGAGCAGGACTTGTTGATTTCTCTGTTAGAGCACAGATGGGTTGTCCTTGGCTGTCGTTCCAGGGTCTTCTCTCCTTGAAAGTGCTACAAAGGGGTAGCTGGTCCAATCACAGTAGATGAAAGCTGGATCTCAGGAACGCTGATGTCCTGAATGGGGGTCAGAGGAGACCCTTTAAACCATTCAGGAAAGAAGTACACAGGACACGCTTGTAGTTCCCAACGACTAACAACTTTATTCGCATAACAGCAGACTTTTATAGTAAAACCACATACAATTAAACAATACACGCTGTAAACATTGAAACAATACTGTGAGAGGGGGACATAATGGTACAATGCTTGGGGCAACAATAGTGAATACACATGGGACAGCAGAAGTGCAGTTTACATGGTTCAATCTTTCCTCTCCAATTCCTAGACAATAGGAATCGGAGTGACAAGGAACGGGCGACCAATCAGGACTGGAGATACGGACCTTCATAGCAAAAGGGGAGGGATGGGAGGCGACCAATGGGAAGAGAGCCTACCTGTCCCATACACTGGCAATATACATATACTGGTGCTGATGTCACCTTCTAAGGCGGCTAACCCGGGGCGCACCGACTATTCAACTTATGGGCGGCAATGTCTTTTGTGTCCCCGCCACCTGGGGAATGGCATAAAGTGGAGATTTCAGTCTTTTTTCTCAGGGAAATTATCCCAGGCCTGAGAAGGCCTTCCAGTAATGGCCTATGGCCCGTTACACCCCTGTGTTCTAACAAGGAAATCCTGGCCTGTTAGTGGGCCCTGAAGACACAGGTTGAGCTCCTCTGTCCTAGGGAATATGCCCCTGCTTCCTCAAGCACACAGATGTTCCAGTCAGTTCCCATGAAACCCTTAAACATCAACTACAGAAGGGGAGCCCAAATTCAGTCCTCAAGGGCCCCCATCTGGCCAGGATATAAGGTCTTACTGTCCAATATTGGATGAAGCAAAAGGCTTTGAGACAAAAGATCTGGAATTACTGACAGGCACCATGGCTTTTGCAGTGCCAGGTCTTGTAATGCATGAAAGCATCTCTTTGTGGATATGAGCAAAAAAATGACGTGTGGTTTCTCCTGTTTGGTCTTTGTAGGGACTCTGAGAATCATGGCTACTGGGAGAAACAGAGTTTGTTATCCCCTGGAATAATGAATGGGTCTATTGCTGTTGCTTTGGGACCTTTGACCTTTGCATAGAACACTGGTAGTGTTGCAATACATCTGGATGCCATTAGATCATCATATTTTTCTACCAGTATTTTAAATACTTTGTCTAAGCTCCCATTCGTCCGAATCGATTCTCTTCCAGCTGAGATAATCTGCTTCCCAGTTTTGTTTTCCTAGAATATAAATTACTGATACGGCTGGAACATATAGTTCTACCCAATCCAGAATTTCCTTTACTTTCAGCCATGCTGCTTTCTGTTCCCCTTGATCATTCACATGTCACCAAGGTAGTACTGTTGGGTTGAAGCTGAACAGGAATAGGGTCATTCAATTTACAATGGCTTTGTAACCTGCCCTGTGTTCCAGTTTGTTGACTGGAAAGATAGTCTTATGCTCTGACCGTAGACCCTGGGCATACCATTGATTGGAGACTATTCTCCATCCTGTTAGACTTGCATTGGTGGTAATTACCAACCATCTCTGAACCATAAATGATTTTCCTTTCTTTAAATTTTCCTCATTCAACCACCATTATAGTCTTTGGTTAATGATATCCTGTGACTTAACATTTAATGTTGCAGTCTTCTCCAGAGGAAGCTTGTTCTGAAGATGTACTGTCATGCACTGGTTTGTGGACACCATTGTAAATACAATCTGCATGCAGTGTTGCATTGGGGGTGTTTCTTCCTGAAGCTCAACTTGCATTTTGGCTTTCATTACTGCAGTCATCTCTGGAGGTAACATGACTTGATGATGTACCATGTCTCTAATGAGCGTTAATGAGCTGGTTTTAGGTTGGAATTGATTTCTTCAGGTTGAAAATGTATCCATGATTCCTTGGCATGTTCACCGTAGATAAAATTGAAGATCTTTTGATTTGGCTTTGATCAATGGATTGCCTAGGACAATATTGATTCCTTTCATATGTAAGTGTGCCACTATTGGTGCCTTCAGCTTTGTAAATATCCTAGATGCTGTTGTTAGCCTGATGGGTAGAGCCACAAATTCTTATGTAAAGCAAAAGTGAGCTAGCGTTGGTGATTTATCTCTGTGGGTATGTGTAGATAGACATCTTTGAGGTCCATTGATGATAGGAACTCATCCATTCCATTTATAACAGATCTGATGGCTTCCATCCTGAATTTGGGTATTCTTAGGACCGTATTTATCTGTTTAAGTACAACACTGGTCTGAAAGCTCCATTTTTTTGGGGATCATAAATATGTTGCAGGAATGCCCCTTGAACTTATGCATTGTTTTGTGATTTATATTACATTTCTCTCTATGTGAATTAGCTCACTTGATGAAATCAAACTGATCATATTGCTAGCTCATGCTGATAAGGCAGGATTGAAGATCAGATACAACAACTATCAGATCAGTGCGTTAGTGGCCTTAAAGGACCAAACCACAGTGATCTGCACATTGTTTCTGTGTGATTGGGTCAGCCTCACGCATATATACATAAACACACATTGTGATCGCTGAGCCATCACACTGCTGCATTCCTTTCTCACACAATATTATTGCTGACTGATAAGTTTGGGGGGGAATTTCTGACCAAAATCTGTGTATCCATGGGTAAATATTCAACGTTTAATTTGACTACATATAAATTGACAGTTACGTATTTTTTTTTTTTTTTAATGAAATTACTAGCAATATTGGCACAGCTTTGCCCATGCAGTTAATAAAACAATGACTGTGTTAATGACTGGCTTGTTAAATTATCAGTGCTTAGCCCTTTCAGCTCCAAAAAGGCGTGTAACGCATTACAAATCTCCTTCAGTGAGCGTGAGTGCGTGTGTTTTGTTTGTACTGCATTTTGCTTCTATTGCCTGTAGCACTGTGTGTGTATAACGTTTTGCCTGTAGCGCATTGTGTATAGTGTTTGTGTTTAACGTTTCACGTATGTGTTTGTCGCGTTTTGCATATTGAGTACAACATATGGCATTTGGCATCAGGAGTATAATGTTTTGCGTATGGCTACAGAGTATATCGTCTGGAGTATAATCTATTGTTTACAGCATGTGGAGTATAGTTTATTGCATGTGCCATATAGTGTCTGTAGGATAGTGTTTTGTGTGTGTGTGTGCATTTTATCTGTGTGTTGCGTGTATTGTTTGTGTGTTATGTGTATTGTGTTTGTGTGTGTGTGTTCATTGTAGTCCCTGCATCTCCTTGAATAGATTTTGACAGGAGTGGCCAGGGTCACTAACCTGTCCCTTGCTTACACCAATGGGACAGGAAGCATAGAAGAGATTTGAATAACTCCTCCTTTCTGCCTCCTCTGGGTGTGTTGTGTGCCAGGGCTGCAAAATATTGATCACATGACCTCTTCTCTTTTTATTAGTATTAGATATATAGGCATGTTCACTGCTGGTGAACCTTCATTTGAAAGTCATTATCTCAAAATTGTTTGAGATCTCTATATCAAAATTCAGCTTAACTGAAGTCGCCACTAGGTGCCACTTTTGCTATAGATTTTTTTTTTCCTGTGGGTGATTACTCTCGGACAGAAGGAAAAGAAAATATGCATTTTTATTTTATATATATATATATATATATATATATATATATATATCAATTTCTTCACATAACACCTTTACTGTCGCTCTAACTCAGTAAATATATTATAAACTATATTTTAATATATTAGAAACGTACAGTGACTTCGCTCCGGCAAGGCATTGTAGACCTTTCTAATGTCCAAAAGGTTAACATTCTTCTTAAAATAACAGTAGGATATCACTGGAGACGTACACACGCCCACAAACACAGTGTCTTGTTCATTAAAGGACACTAACACTTATTATGGAAAAAATATATAATGCAGAGTTTATCTTGCTAAGTAAAACAAGGGCACTACCACTGCTGTGAGATGGTTTTTATTCCAAAATTATTGCAGCTAAAACTTGAATTTCTCTTTGGTTGCAGTACCTTCATGGCCTGAAATGTTATGGTGGCTCTGTTGCTTCAGCATTCTGTGGACAGTTCTGGTCATTTGACCATAAACCTCCATGTTGTAACAACAGTGCCACTGTAGAATTTCAGGCCAGGGAAGTACTGCGCCCCCCAAAAAATGCAAGTTTGAGTTGCAATAATGTTTGAATAAATCATCTCTCAGCAATGGGAATACCCTTGTTTTACACACAGAAAAAAGCATGCAAAATATATAAATAGATAAAATGTATATTTCCCCATATTCAAAGTTACTGTGCCTTTACGATATGCATTGGAGAGCTATCTAGCATTCAAGAGGGGTTATGTGCTAAGGCGTGATAAGAGGTGATAAAGCAGAGATGACTTCTCCAGTTCCTATGTTAGTCTATAGAGCCGATAGACCTCAAAAGCTGGAGAAATGTTAGTGCATTAGCGCCATAGACTAACATAGGAACTGGACAAGTGATATCACTGGAGAAGTCATCTCAGCTTTATTACCTCTTTATCACACCTTAGTCTTAGCAGGGAATTCTCCAAATCTGCACTGGAGACTCTGGTTTTTGCAGTAAATTAATGGGTCTCCAGGGACAGAGGCTGATTCTCCAGTGGTAGCGAGTTTCTTATGAAACTCCACCCACTTCTACTCCTTCTCACCCTGTTCCACCCACTTCTCCTCCTTCCTACCCTATTCCACCCACTTCCTGCCCACTTCTACGCCTTCTCACCCTGTTCCACCCACTTCTCCTCCTTCCTACCCTGTTCCACCCACTTCCTGCCCACTTCTCCTCCTTCCAACCCTGTTCCTCCCACTTCCCAACCACTTCTTCTCCTTCCCACCCTGTTCCACCCACTTCCTGCCCACTTCTCCTCCTTCCTACCCTGTTCCACCCACTTCCTGCCCACTTCTCCTCATTCCTACTCTGTTCCTCCCACTTCCTGCCCACTTCTCCTCCTTCCTACCCTGTTCCTCCCACTGACCATTAAGGCCCACCACACTCCCAAGTAAGCCCCACCCATTTTTTTTTTAAGTGAATCCTGTCATTTATATATCCACCAGCAGTTCCCAGGTATGACCTTAGTGCATAACCCCAAAGGACTTAAAAGTGCCATTTGAATCTCCTATGGTGTGGTTGGTTTGCTCCAGAATTACACCTCTTTAGCTTAACCATATAACCTTTTGAGTGCTGGAGAGGTAGCAAATTTAATGCAATGCATAGCTCCCTGTCTGGAATTCAAAGGGTTAAGTACAAGTGAAGGGGTTGCTCCATAACTGCAGTTCTTTAACCTAACTCTTGAAGGACCAGAGGGTTATGCAATGTACTGCAATGCATTGCAGAGGCCTCTGGTGCTTACAAGGTTAATAGTGAAGTCCCACAGTGTGTGTGTGTGTGTGTGTGTGTGTCCTATAATAACACGGTTTCAGCCTGCCTATGGCCTCACATCACTGCACACAGACCATAATCTGTCTATCTATCAAGTAGCAGCAATTCTACATCAAACCAACTTGCACCATAGGGGCCAAATAAACACCCCTGTTTCTTTGTATGGGGCCATTAACCCCTTGAATGCTCAAAAGGTCTCCAAAGCATAGTGTAGCAATGTGTTAGAGACTTTTCTAGCAATTTAAAGTGGAACTAGCAATTTAAAGTGGAACTACTATAGTTAGTCGCCCTGCAATAATTAGGCAGATGGAGACTAGCTTAATAATAGTTCTCTTACCTCTCAGAACTACACGATTCTACAGAAATCCTTAATATTCCAGAAGCCAGGTATCAGTGCAGACATCTTGTCTACACACCTGCGTGGTCTCCATTAAAAAGCACTGCACTATGCCAAAAGGCACCGGGAGAGACTGACGGCGCAGGTGTGCAGACTGTACTAACCTGGCCATCAACAGGGGAGGGCTGGCAATTTGTGGCCCAGGGAGCAAATACATTCAAGTGGCCCATTTCTATTATTGTTCCAGCCCACCCCCTTTTGTTAATTTTAAAATTGGCATTAATGTTGTGACATAAGTCAAGTGATACCACAGAGCTTACAGTTAAAATGGGGCTACACTAGTGCGCCACTAAAAAGCTTACAATTAAAGTAAAGCTTACCTAGTGATACTATAGAGCTTACAAGGGAAATGGTTTGTGCTACTACTTTGGCTCCATTTGGATTGTAGCTCTGTGGTATCACTAGTGTAGCTCCATTTCAATTGTAAGCTCTGTGGTATCACTAGTGTAGCTCCATTTACAGCAGCAAGTGGAAGATTTAGTGAGGTGCAGTGGCCCACCAGCCCAGACATATCACCAGCCCAGGGGGCAATTGCTCCCCTGCCCCCCAGGCCAGCCCTCCCCTGGCCATCAGTCTCCGAAGATTAAGGATTTATTTAGAATCACATAATTCTGAGAGGTAATATAATCAGGGCTCAAAATTTCCACTCGTCACTAGCCAATGGCGAGTGAAAATTTAGCCCTGGCGAGTAGAAATTCAGCCCTGGTGGGTATGTTATGGTTTGCAGTGGTAGTAACTTTTCAGGTCTGGCTAGTAGCAAAGGACTTCAAATTATAAGCCCTGGCATAACTATTATTAAGCTAGTCACCATCTGCCTAATTATTGCAGGGGACTTTACCTAGCGTTGTACTTCCACTTTAAAGCAAAAGGGAATATGGAGAATTATCATTTACTGCCCCCCATAGTGGGGCAGTTGTTTTGCTCCAGGATTGTTCCTCTTTTAGCTTCCTGAATTAGTTCCTACTCGAGATGCTAAAGGGACAAACAAAACGGTCCAGTGATTTAACCCATTGAGTGCCAGAGGGGTGTCCAGTGCATTGCAAAGCATTCAAAAGGGTTAAGTGGAGATTTTAACATTTTGACTCTTTCCTTTCCCAGCCAGGTCCTAAGTGATGATGCATTTCATCCTGCTGACCATCCTCTTCACCCTGCTCCCTGTGACCCAGGCTGCCCCCTCCCTTAGCTTTTTGGTTCTTGGTGACTGGGGGGGTCTCCCTCTCCCTCCCTATACCACACAACAGCAGTTAATGGTTGCAGAAGAGATGGGCAAGACTGTGGCCAACCTGGGGGCAAACTTCATTCTGTCTGTGGGTGACAACTTCTACTATGATGGCGTCACAGATGTCATGGATCCCAGGTTCAAGGTAAGAGTGGCAATGCCAGTCTACACACACTACTACACCACAATATGTATACACAGCACAGGTACAGTACAGACAGCAGCAGTGCCAGTCTCCTCCTCACACACACTACTACACCATGATATGTATACACAGCACAGGTACAGTGCCGACAGCAACAGCGCCAGTCTCCTCCTCACACACACTCTACTACAGCATGACATGTATACACAACACAGGTACAGTGCAGACAGCAGCAGTGCCAGTCTCCTCCTCACACACACACACACACTACTACACCATGACATGTATACACAGCACAGGTACAGTAAGACAGCAGCAGTGCCAGTCTCCTCCTCACACACACACTACTACACGATGACATGTATACACAGCACAGGTACAGTGCAGACAGCAGCAGTGCCAGTCTCCTCCTCACACACACACTACTACACCATGACATGTATACACAGCACAGGTACAGTGCAGACAGTAGCAGTGCCAGTCTCCTCCTCACACACACACACTACTACACCATGACATGTATACACAGCACAGGTACAGTGCAGACAGTAGCAGTGCCAGTCTCCTCCTCACACACACACTACTACACCATGATATGTATACACAGCACAGGTACAGTGCAGACAGCAGCGCCAGTGTCCTCCTCACACACACTACTACACCATGACATGTATACACAGCACAGGTACAGTACAGACAGCAGCAGTGCCAGTCTCCTCCTCACACACACACTACTACACCATAACATGTATACACAGCACAGGTACAGTACAGACAGCAGCAGTGCCAGTCTCCTCCTCACACACACAGTACTACACCATGACATGTATACACAGCACAGGTACAGTACAGACAGCAGCAGTGCCAGTCTCCTCCTCACACACACACTACTACACCATGACATGTATACACAGCACAGGTACAGTGCAGACAGCAGCAGTGCCAGTCTCCTCCTCACACACACACTACTACACCATGATATGTATACACAGCACAGGTACAGTACAGACAGCAGCAGTGCCAGTCTCCTCCTCACACACACACTACTACACCATGACATGTATACACAGCACAGGTACAGTACAGACAGCAGCAGTACCAGTCTCCTCCTCACACACACTACTACACCATGATATGTATACACAGCACAGGTACAGTACAGACAGCAGCAGTGCCAGTCTCCTCCTCACACACACTACTACACTATGATATGTATACACAGCACAGGTACAGTACAGACAGCAGCAGTGCCAGTCTCCTCCTCACACACACACACTACTACACCATGACATGTATACACAGCACAGGTACAGTGCAGACAGCAGCAGTGCCAGTCTCCTCCTCACACACACTACTACACCATGATATGTATACACAGCACAGGTACAGTACAGACAGCAGCAGTGCCAGTCTCCTCCTCACACACACTACTACACCATGATATGTATACACAGCACAGGTACAGTACAGACAGCAGCAGTGCCAGTCTCCTCCTCACACACACACTACTACACCATGACATGTATACACAGCACAGGTACAGTACAGACAGCAGCAGTACCAGTCTCCTCCTCACACACACTACTACACCATGATATGTATACACAGCACAGGTACAGTACAGACAGCAGCAGTGCCAGTCTCCTCCTCACACACACTACTACATCATGACATGTATACACAGCACAGGTACAGTACAGACAGCAGCAGTGCCAGTCTCCTCCTTACACACACTACTACACCATGACATTTATACACAGCACAGGTACAGTACAGACAGCAGCAGTGCCAGTCTCCTCCTCACACACACACTACTACACCATGACATGTATACACAGCACAGGTACAGTGCAGACAGCAGCAGTGCCAGTCTCCTCCTCACACACACTACTACACCATGATATGTATACACAGCACAGGTACAGTGCAGACAGCAGCAGTGCCAGTCTCCTCCTCACACACACTACTACACCATGATATGTATACACAGCACAGGTACAGTGCAGACAGCAGCAGTGCCAGTCTCCTCCTCACACACACACTACTACACCATGACATGTATACACAGCACAAGTACAGTGCAGACAGCAGTGCCAGTCTCCTCCTCACACACACACTACTACACCATGACATGTATACACAGCACAGGTACAGTACAGACAGCAGCAGTGCCAGTCTCCTCCTCACACACACACACTACTACACCATGACATGTATACACAGCACAGGTACAGTGCAGACAGCAGCAGTGCCAGTCTCCTCCTCACACACACTACTACACCATGATATGTATACACAGCACAGGTACAGTACAGACAGCAGCAGTGCCAGTCTCCTCCTCACACACACACACACTACTACACCATGACATGTATACACAGCACAGGTACAGTACAGACAGCAGCAGTGCCAGTCTTATCCTCACACACACACTACTACACCATGACATGTATACACAGCACAGGTACAGTGCAGACAGCAGCAGTGCCAGTCTCCTCACACACACTACTACACCATGATATGTATACACAGCACAGGTACAGTACAGACAGCAGCAGTGCAGGTCTCCTCCTCACACACACACTACTACATCATGACATGTATACACAGCACAGGTACAGTGCAGACAGCAGCAGTGCAGGTCTCCTCCTCACACACACACTACTACACCATGACATGTATACACAGCACAGGTACAGTGCAGACAGCAGCAGTGCAGGTCTCCTCCTCACACACACACACTACTACACCATGACATGTATACACAGTACAGGTACAGTACAGACAGCAGCAGTGCCAGTGTCCTCCTCACACACACACTACTACACCATGACATGTATACACAGCACAGGTACAGTACAGACAGCAGCAGTGCCAGTCTCCTCCTCACACACACACTACTACACCATGACATGTATACACAGCACAGGTACAGTACAAACAGCAGCAGTGCAGGTCTCCTCCTCACACACACAGTACTACACCATGACATGTATACACAGCACAGGTACAGTACAAACAGCAGCAGTGCCAGTCTCCTCCTCACACACACTACTACACCATGATATGTATACACAGCACAGGTACAGTGCAGACAGCAGCAGTGCCAGTCTCCTCCTCACACACACACTACTACAGCATTACATGTATACACAGCACAGGTACAGTACAGACAGCAGCAGTGCCAGTCTCCTCCCCACACACACACTACTACACCATGACATGTATACACAGCACAGGTACAGTGCAGACAGCAACAGTGCCAGCCTTAGCACACACACATGCTACTATGCCCTGGCATGAGTACACAGGTACAGTACAGGCAGTGGAAATGCAATTCTCTATTCTTTGCCACACATTGTCACACCTCACTTTTTTGTGTTTCCTGTACAGACCACGTTTGAATCCGTGTACCAGGCTGAGTCCTTACGTAATGTCCCCTGGTATATTCTTGCAGGGAACCATGATCACAAAGGGAACATTTCAGCACAGATTGCTTACTCTAACGTCTCCTCCCGCTGGTAAGGCTGGCATCCTGTGCCAATGGGGAGAATTTCAGGGGTTAATAGAAGAGATTTCTAAGAATTATGTTCTATAAACGACTAAAGAAATTATGGAGCAAATTTCCCACTAATTTCAAAGAGGCTTTAAAGGAGAACTATACCTCTACGAATAAGTAGTTATTCATGTGTATAACAGAAGCACTTACCTAGTTAGGAGTCCATCATACAGCAGTCAGGTATATCTATATAATTACTGTGTGTAACAGGAGCACTTACCTAGGTAGGGGTCCATCATACAGCAGTCAGGTGTATTTATATAATTACTGTGTGTAACAGAAGCACTTACCTAGGTAGGGGTCCATCATACAGCAGTCAGGTGTATCTATATAATTACTGTGTGTAACAGAAGTACTTACCTGGGTAAGAGTCCATCATACAGCAGTCAGGTGTATCTGTATAATTACTGTGTGTAACAGAAGCACTTACCTAGGTAGGAGTCTATCACACAGCAGTCGGGCATATCTATATAATTACTGTGTGTAACAGAAGCACTTACCTAGGTAGGAGTCCATCATACAGCAGTCAGGTGTATCTATATAATTACTGTGTGTAACAGAAGCACTTACCTAGGTAGGAGTCCATCATACAGCAGTCAGGTATATCTATATAATTACTGTGTGTAACAGAGGCACTTACCTATGTAGGAGTGATGTATAAGCTACATTTTGTATATCTACAGTTGTCTATATTTACTGTGTAGCATTTAGGTCTGTATTTAGTTATAACCTACACACAATAAATAGTATTCTTTATCTGTCTAAATGAGCTTAGCCATAGAGAATCACCCATGATTTTAAAGGAACATGAAAACCATCTAAAGATGATAAACTGTTTCTGATATACCTGAGCTCTTTATTAATGACACATTCCTAAGCAAGTGCTTCTATTAACCCTTTGAATGTCAGTGTAGTAATGCAATGGATACCTCTCTGGCACTCAAAAGGGTTAAACAACTGAAGAGCCACTCTTAGCAATAGGAAGTTCCCATTTAAAAGCTCAATTTAAGTCATTGGGAAGTTTTATTTGTTCAGTATGGTACAATTAGTACCAAGTTATAAATAGAGATAAGGCACTCAGCTGAAATAAAATCACTGCTATGTCTGTGTAATAGAAAGCTACAGTCCCGATTGGTCTGGCATACGTCCCAACATTTCAAATTGCCAAAGAGGGACACCTGTGGTTTAGGGGGTGTTGCTGGGGGCGGGGCATTACTGATAATTTTTAGGCTATTTCATGACCTATTGACACCTCCTTTTGTAACCTAATAAATGACATATAAAAAGACCAAAGTATTTTATTTACACAGACTAATGTATAAACACATATACTGATGTTTAAACAATCATTAATATCATTTTTATTGCTGTAGTGCAACATTATACACATATACACAATCTGATCTCCTAAAAAGAGGGACATCAGGGAGGGACAGAGGGATTTGGGTCTAAAAAAGGGGCTGTCCCTCCTAAAGAGGGACACTTGGGCGGTATGGACTGGTGTGTACAGACCTAAAATGGTGAACAAGGAAAAAACAGACTAAAAGGGGGGACTAAATAATAAAAAAATGAAAAAGTAATTATGTGTATCTGGACAAGCAGTGTACCAGGTAATAATAACTAATCCTATATAATAATTTGCTATAACGTGTGTAACGACAAAGTCATGCGCAGTACAGACTGTTCGCTCTGTGGCTGATACAGAGCTGGGCGCTCCGAAGGACTGTCCAGGTCTGTATCAGCCGCGGCGTGGGCAGTCTCTACTGCGCATGACTGCCCCATGACCGGCTGGCAGTGGCACTGTGGCCCGTGTAACGGGCTGTGGTGTCCGTAGACATTTTTCCAGGGGGGGCAAAGCCATAATATGACCCCCAGGCCATCCCATCTAGCCCCTTTATTTATATGGAGGGGGGTAATTGTAGTGGGGGGCAAGTGCCCCCCTTGCCCCCCCCCTCCGGACGCCCATGGTAACGGGCTTTTCAACTAGTAGTGTATAAATGCATCGTGGCTTCTGAAAGGCAATGAACAAGCAATGGCAAAAAACAGAACATTTGCTAAAAGTACATATTAAAAACCATGATAACAAACATACTGTTTGAAAATGAAATTAATAAAAGTGACTACTGGGATGTGCAGTTGATGTGAATACAGAAAATGCATGCCTCCCAAGTGTCCCACTTTAGGAGGGACAGTCCCTCTTTAAGACCCAAATCCCTCTGTCCCCCTTTTCTACACTGGTGTCCCTCTTTTTTGGAGATCTGATTGCATGGTGTGTATATAAGTGTATTACACTGCTCCACAGCAATATAACTCACATTAATGTTTAGTTAATCTTCAGTACATGTGTTTGTAAATGAGTCTGTGTGAATAAAATACTCTGGTCTTGCTCTAAATCCTTTATTCAGTTACAGAAAGAGGTGTCAATAGGTCACAGAGTAACCTAAAAATTCTCTGTAATGCCCCGCCCACCAGCCACGCCCCCAGAAACCCCACCTAAAACACTAGTGTCCCTCTTTGACCATTTGAAATGTTGGGAGGTTTGGAAAATGGCAATGATGTCATGTGGAAGGAGAGTTCCAATATTAACTCCTCAATTTCTTGTACAAACAAATAAATATGCACACTTACCCCGTGTGTGGGTATATGATACTTGTATTTGACTGTTGATGTTATATCACCTCTCCCATCCCTTGTCCTCCGTTTCAAGATCTACCAACTACTAGGGAGGGCTGGCAAAATTTGGCCTCATCATAAAATACAATGAAGTGACCCATTTCTATTATCGTTCCAGCCCACTGTCCCAATAACCCCCCTTTTGTTCATATTAAACTTTGCATTAATGTTGTGAAGTAAGGTAAGTGATACCACGTAGCTTGCAATTGAAATGGGGCTACACTAGTGATACCACAGAGCTTGTAATTTAAGTAAACCTATGCTAGCGATACCATAGAGCTTACAAGGGAAATACTGTAGCTCCATATGGATTGTAGCTCTGTGGTATCATTTGTGTAACTCCATTTTAATTGTAAGCTCTGTGGCATCACTAGTGTAGCTCCATTTACAGCAGCAAGAGGGAGATAGAGTGAGGTAGCGGCCAACCAGCACAGCCATATGACTGGCCCAGGGGCCAATTGCCCCCTGCCCCCCAGGCCAGCCAACCCCTGATCAGATATGCAGTATAACTTGTTCTCAGACAGCACTGGATTGGCCACCAGGTAACTCACTGTGGTAAATAGCAGTTATAGTATTTTCTTATGGACAGCGGGCAGACAAAGCATAGATGCAGATCACCAACGGAGGTCTGTGTGGGTGGTAAACTAGCACTTGCCAGTAAAACTCTTCAGCCAGATATACCACCTCTAAATGAAATATTGACGTGGTATAGCTGGCTGAAGAGTTTTACTCTACCCGCTGTCCATGTCCTGAGATACATAATTACTTTTTCATTTTTATTCTGTAGCTCTCTATAGCTCTAATATGGTGCAATTAGTTTGTCTCATCATTGCACAGTTCCGTTTAGGACGTTATCTTCATCTGTGTTAAAGCAGAAGTTACAACTCCTAGTAATATTTAACACCTAACTTATTATGGCCCAAAAATCCTAATGGCCCCTATGAATATAAAAATATGAAATATTTTAATAAATGTATAGTCTCCAAAAAGATAAGACTCCTGATAATAATGCCTCTTTCTATACTATGGCCAGAAATCCTAATGGACCCTATGAATCTTGCATTTGCGCCTTTGTTCAAGAGATACCATCTTCAATCAGTCCTGGATATCAGGTCCATGGAGGCGGACATGACAGTTGCTAGCAGAAGATCAGGACACAAGCTCCACCCACTGCCTATAGTAATTTTAAAGGGATAGTAATGTTTCACAAAAAAAGCAGCTCAGATTAATCTTCATAATATTTGGACTTTGGAGAGTGTTATTTCAATACTGTCAGAGTTGTAGTTCAAGAGTAATTGAATGATAAAGTCTCCCCCTCCAACCCCTTTTACCTAGTGTAAGCCACCTCCCCTGAGATGTGGAATCTGGTCACTTGACCGGTCGGGTCACAGTAAGGGACAGTCTTCTTACTGTGAGTGTAATGGGAACCCAAGACGCCGAGTTGTCTTGGGCCGTCGTTCTTAGTTTCTCCATTCTGAAGGCGGCTACAAGTGGGTAGCCAAGCAGGTAATTTCAGACTGCTGCGTGGAAGACTGGAAAGAAAGATCCTTGAATGGGGGTCAAAAGGAGACCCTTTAGACCATTCTGTAACACAAGGACAGGGTGTACTTCTGGTTCCACAATGAACTTGACTTTATTGTGGCACACAGGGTTATTTTATAATAAAACATACAATGGAACAGTGAGGCCAGCGGTAGGGAAGAATGGTTGGGTAAACATGGTAGGGGCACACAATGGGACAGGGACATAAGCACAATAGTACTGTAAACATTGGAACAATGTGAACATAATTTAATCTTGCCTCTCCAATTTCTAGCCAGTAGGAACTGGAGCGACAAGAAACAAGCAACCAATCAGGACCCTGGCCATTGTTCTACATAAGAGATGGAATTACACAGGTCTGACAAATAACTCAAATAACTCAATTATGTCACTCAGGCTCCTCAACCAATTGGAACCGGAACTACAGACTAGATGGAGAGGTGGTGACCAATCAGGAGGACGCCTACCTGTCCAGTGCATAACACACTATTAACGATATATACTATGCAGGGAGACACCTGCTGGTCGAACATAGAATTACATATGGATGCTACAAAGGTATACAGTTTCCCCATGGAACGGTAGGCGACCAATCACATAGCCGCCTACATTCTACCACCTGGCAGGCGGCCAATCAGGACTCCGCCTACATTCCACCTGCATGGCTGGGAATTCAACATGCCCTGTTGCATTTCTGCTACTATCCAGCTGCCAGTAGGTGGGTTTTCAATGCATGACCTCCAGTCTTTAGAGATCTCTTCCCTGGCTCTTACAAGTGCACCATAGTAACAGCCTAGCGTTACATCAGTAAAAGGGGCGGGAGGGGGAAACTTTATCATTCAATTACTCTTGAACTACAACTCTGATAGTATTGAAATAACATTCTCTATGGCCTAAATACTATGAAGAGGTTTTGTTTTTTTTTTTTGAAACATTAATATCCCTATAAGTAGACTCTGCCTGCTTCAGTTTTTAAAAACTAACAGTTACTGTCATGTCTGCCTCCATGGACTTAACATCCAGAACAGATTGATTATCTCTTGCACTCAAACGCCTAAGGCCAAGAATCATAGGAGCCATTAGGATTTTCTTTTCATAATATGGTAAGTGGGAGGTTAATATTAAAATGTTATTTTAATGAGATATAGTGGATAATATAATCATATTAAATATTTCCGTATGAGATAACTTTACCAAGGAGATATAATGGTCGTAGGAAAATTAGATTTATTTTGGGAGTTGTGAGTAGACATCGAAATATTTAATTGCAGAGGAGCATTTTAATAAGAAAAAGAAATGTAGGTGGTCATATAGGTAAATACTTTTATTACAGGGAGATTTCAGAGGGGGAACATTATTGGAGGGCATACTTAGTAAAATGATGCTCTTAGAAGGCATTGTTTTACGTCATGTATTATTTAAATTTTTTAACCATTTAAATACCAGGGGGCTGTACAACATTGCTTTGCAATGCGTCCAACGCCTCTCTGGTACGCCAAAATGCCTTGCACACCTCTTTGGATACTGATGTCATATGTTAAAGGAACAGTAAACTTTTATTCTGAAAAAAGGTATTATATGGCATATCTTGCTGATTAACCCTTTGGATGCCAGAGGGGGTATGCAATGCATTGCGTAGTTGTGTACCCCTCTGGCACTCAAAGGGTTAAGACAAAGGCATTCCCACTGCTGACGGTTGCTTTATTCAAAAGTTATAACAATTCAAAACAAAGTGGCAGAGCTTTTCCTATCACGTTCTATAGAGAACTGCAGTCAGTGACTCACCTCTCCTATAGAATGCAGTAGAATAACAGTCTAGACATCAGGAAAACTGTGAGAGAACTTTCTCTACACCAGAGAGCACTGTTATTAGTCTTCAGCATTCCATCATCTGCATCTGTCAGTGGCTGACTGAGGACTGTGGCAGTTGTAGTCCAACATCAGTAGGTGAGACACAGGCTGCACACACGTATGTTGTCACCACTGCTGCAGTTGGATACCACTGTGGTACTCCGAGGGTTAATGTTGAGTACAATTAACGTATTCTCACTGCCGGGAGGCACTTTAAGCAAATGTTATTATAGCTCAAATTTGTTTAAAATTTAAACTACAGTTTTCAGTTGTAGTCACTTGGTGGCGCTGCTACTATTGCTGAAGATAGAGATGTAACTTTGGGCCCTGCATTCAAATCTGGATCAAACCAGCTGTAGCATGAATGACAAATCCAAATTCTTAGAATGGGACGTTTATTGCCTTGAATGCTAAAGAGGTCTCCAACTTACTGTGAAACAACGCATTAGCGCCCTCTAGCGCATTCAGTTTAAAAGTTCCATTTAAATAAATGGGAATTTGTAGTTATTCCTTGCGGTTCAGACTCGAGCTCTGTCATATAATGCATTTGTAAAATATATTTAACTTTGGAAACCAGTGGGCGCTGTTGCTAAGTTTGAGGGTGAAAAAAACATGTTTGAACTGTAATCATTTTTTGAATGAAGCATCAGGTGCTAGATTCTATTACAGGTGCTAATTTTATTTCTGCGTTTATCTCCAGCTTTCCCCATAGACTTCAACAGGAGAATGTTTGATAAAACGGGTGTCTATAAATGTTAATAAGGTTATTGTATACTGCCTAGCAGTTCAAATGGCCAAAGAGGGATACTTGTGTTTTAGTGGTGTTCCTGGGACATGGCTGGTGGGCGGGGCATTACTGTGAATATTTAGGTTATTGCATGACCTATTGACACCTCTTTGTGTAGCTGAATACATGATTTAGTGCAAGACCAAAGTATTTTAGTTACACAGAATAATTTATAAACACATATACTCACACTACACACACATTGATGTGAGTTTTATCATACCTCCCAAGTGTCCCTCTTTAGGAGGGACAGTCCCTCTTTGAGACCCAAATCCCCCTGTCCCTCTTTTCTACCCTAGCATCCCTCTTTTTAGGACATCAGAGTGAGAAGTGTGTATATTAGTCCAGCTCCACAGCAATATAACTCACATACATGTTTAGTTAATCTTCAGTATATGTGTTTGTAAAAGATTGTGTGTAAATAAAATACTTTGGTCTTGCTCTAAATCCTTTATTCAGTTACAAAAAGAGGTGTCAATAGGTCACAAAGTAACCTAAAAATTCTCTGTAATGCCCCGCCCACCAGCCACACCTCTAGAAACCCCCTAAAACACTAGTGTCCCTCTTTGACCACTTGAAATGTTGGGAAGTTTGGTTTTATCGCTGCAGTGCAATGAGATACACTTATATACACATCACACAGTCAGATCGCCTAAAAAGAGGGACCCCACGGTTGGAAAGAGGGACAGATGGATTTTGGTCTCAAAGTGGGACTGTCCCTCCTAAAGAGGGACACTTGGGAGATATGCTCTACTCCTCCGAAATGTCACTCGTGTTAGAAAGCCTTGTCCTAGGTGTTCCAATACTGTGCTGTGGTCTCCACTAGGCACATGCCAACTAAACTTCATTAAACCTTTGATTGCCAGTAGGGTACTCTGCAATGCATTGCATTGCCCTCTGGCTCTCAAAGGTTTAATTGCAAGACCCTAGCACAAGAGTCATGCAAACCACCTTACATTATTTGAATAAAGACAAAGTCTCACTGAGCCTGGAGCTCCCCCTGCTGAGTCCATGTATAACACCACATATTGTTGCACTCAGTACGATTGTGTACCAAAGACACCTGTACTCATGAAATGCTCTTTTTTTACTCCCCAACTTGCAGGATCTATCCAGACTTGTACTATGACCTCTCCTTCACAATCCCAGGTAGCAATTCTTCTGTACGGCTCATAATCCTGGACACGGTGACTATATGTGGGAATTCAGATGACTTCCTTGGTGGACAGCCGCTAGGTCCAGCAAATGAGAGAAAGGCAGATAAACAGCTGCAGTGGCTGAAGGAGAAGCTGCGCAGTGCCAAAGAGCAGTACTTGTTGGTGGCCGGGCATTACCCAGTATGGTCAGTGGCTGAGCATGGGCCCACCCACTGCCTGGTTCATCACTTGGAACCGCTGCTTAGGAAGTACAGGGTCACAGCTTATCTCTCCGGCCATGACCACAATATGCAGGTAAGTGTGTGTGTGTGTGTGCCAGCGGGCATTTGTATGAGTTCTATAGCCATTGTAGGGCCATATCTCCAAAGCTAGGTTAGTAAAATTTTGAGACCGCACTATAGGGAATAAAAAAAAAATCACTGGGTGAACACCTGTATTACTGAGCAGGAAAATATCCTATATAATAATTTGCTAAAACGTGTGTAACGCCTCAGTCATGCGCAGTAGAAACTGCTGCGCATGCTGCAGTCATGCGCAGTAGAGACTGCCCGCACCACGGCTGATACAGAGCTGGACGCTCCAAAGGAGCGGCCTGCTCTGTATCAGCCGCGGTGCGGGCAGTCTCTACTGTGAATGGCTGTCCCGCGACCAGCTGGCAGTGGCACTGTGGCCCGTGTAACGGGCTCTTCAACTAGTATTATATAACTTTATTTTAAAGAGAGTAATGTAACTATATAGCGGCATATCCGATTATTCATTATATCTTTTTATAATGCTCCGTACAGTTCTAAATGTCCATATCAGTGTAGTTTTATAGAAATTTTATTGTGATATTTAAAATATGTACCCTTTGAGTGCCAGAGAGGTAGCCAACGCATTGCAACGCAATGCATTGGATACAGCTCTGGCACTCAAGGAGTTACACTATTTTGTTCTTTTGTGATATAGTTGATAAGGCTGAAAAAAGACATTTGTCCATCAAGTTCAGCCCATGCCAGATCACCCCAGAGGAAGGCAGAAAAAAACCATTGAAGTAATTTCCAATTTAGCCCCAAGTGGGTAAAAAAATTCCTTCCTGACTCCAAATGGCAGTCAGGTATTTCCCTGGATCAACAACCTATCTGGTTTGAAGCCAATTGTCATAAATCTCAGTATTGTTCTGTGCAAGATATATATCCTTTTTTAAACGGTTAAAATATCTTCAAACACAACATCCTGAGGCAAAGAATATCATTACTTTACTGCCCTTACTGTAAAAAAAATTGCCTTTTGTTTTAGTCTAAAGCACGTTTCCTCTAGTCGTAATGGATGACCTCTTATTCTTAGCTCAGCTCCTTGAGTGAATAATTCATTGGATAGCTCTTTGTATTGACCTCAAATATATGTGTAAATGGTAATCATATCACCCCTTAGCCTTCTCTTCTCTGATGTAAACAACCCCAGTTTGGCTAGTCTGTCTTTATAACTCAGATCATCCAATCCCTTTATCAGCTTTGTTGTACATTTCTGCACTTTTTCCACTTCAGCAATGTCTTTTTAAGAACTGGTGCCCAAAATTGTACTCCATATGCTAGATGAGGCCTTACCAAGGATTTATATAGCAGTAGAATTATATTCCCATCCCTTGCATCTATACCTCTTTATACAGGTTAGTACACTATTTGCTCTTGCAGCAGCTGAGTGACTCTGCACACTGCTGTGAAGTCTATCATCTATCAGTTCTCCTAAATCTCTCTCTAATGAGGATTCCCCGTGTGTGTTCCCTGTGATTATCTCACTGCTATAAAGTTGCCATTGCATGGAAACTAACTTATAATGTGTCAGGTAAACAGAGGATATCGACTCAAGGCAGAGGGTCTCAAACTAAAACTTTAAAGGGGAACATTCACCTTGGAGAAAACTTTTGAGCACTTGTTTAATCAGCTAAGAAGCATTAGGCAAACGTGCTCTCTCTTTTTTTGTAACTTATTTTTTAAGATATTCAACTTCAAAGTTATCCACTTCCGCATACTGTAGCTGCGGCACGGCTCTCAGGACTTCCCAGTAGTCTGTCATTCTCCTCCCAGCTGCCCCCGGGAGCTCGTTCACGCTTCACTTCAGTGTGGTGTGAACGGCTCCTAGCATTACAGGAAGCGGCGATTAGCATTATACTGAGGTTGCAGTAGTAGTACTATTGTGGTTGCAGCCTCAGTATAATGCTAATCGCCGCTTCCTGTAATGCTAGGAGCAGTTCACGCCACACCAAAGTGAAGCGTGAACGAGTTCCCGGGGGCAGCTGGGAGGAGAATGACAGACTGCTGGGAAGTCCTGAGAGCCTTGCCGCAGCTACATTATGCGGAAGTGGATAACTTTGAAGTTGAATATCTTAAAAAGTAAGTTACAAAAAAAAAAAGAGAGCACGTTTGCCTAATGCTTCTTAGCTGATTAAACAAGTGCTCAAAAGTTTTCCCGATGTGAATGTTCCCCTTTAAGGTTCCTAAAACGTTAAAAGGCTGCATGTACATATCTTGATGTTCATAGTAATATTCCTTTCTCTTCTTTCCAGTACCTCCAGGATGACAGTAACATAGGGTATGTATTGAGTGGGGCAGGCAACTTCATGGAAAACTCCCGCATACACCAAGACTCCGTACCCGAAGGTTCCTTGCGTTTCTTTCAAGGTGACCTTGAAACTATGGGGGCCTTTGCCTACATGCAGATTACCCCAGAAAAAATGACAATAACTTATATACAGTCTGGAGGCAAATGTCTATTCCAGACCACCTTGTCTCCTCGCTTCATATAATTCTAGTTGCCGTGACCCCCTCAGAGCTGAATTTTTTTTGGGGGGTTGGGGTTCCCGTGACTGAAATTTCTTTTATTTAAAAAAAAATGTTGGTGTGAGGAGGGGGATACCAAACAGAAGTTGTCCTTTTTGGTTTTGTAACTACAGCCAGGACTTTTTAAAAAAGAAGAGGGCATTATATCACGATAAAACATTTTTATCAGTCGTTATCGAAGTGGAAAGGAAGAATAGATAATCTGTATTTAGCTGTTGGCCCAAATTAATAAGTATCTAAAGATGTAACCCTTTGAGTACCAGATGGGTTCACAACCCAGTGCTTTCATGTTAATAACATTGCCCCCTAATATATTTCTAACCTAGCAACAGGCAAACTCTTACTGTCTTTAAGCTCAATAAATTCACGGTATTGCTAAAAAACCTCTTAATTCGCAGGCATCGGGCTGCACAGAGCCTACAAAAGAAGCTCTGTGCGCCTGCACTCTCAGTCCCTTCCTGTGCCTTAAGGCACCAAGGAACGTCACCACCAATGCTGGCAGTGAAAGGGACAGACAGTGCGGACTAAGAGGTACATTTCCTCTAAGATGTCTGCACTGTCTGTCCTCCAGGTCCTGCCAAAGATGTGATTTTTTTTTTTTTTTTTTTCTTTTTTCAGCAATCACCTGGACTTATTGAGCTTAAAGCGGAACTACCACCTGAACACAACTTTAGCTTACATAACTCCCCATCTGGCGGCTAGCTGCTTAGTAGCGCTAGTCGCCGGAATTATTACCTTGACAAATAGATTTAGATTTTCTTTCCGGGCTGACCGCATCACGGAACACGGACATCTTGCCATAATGACATCCACGCTTCTGTGCTGTCAGTCCCAGCTGGGTCTAGGAGGCATTGCTAGGAGATGTCCAGCTATGAAATGGACTGACAGCGCAGGCGCGTGGACGTCATTATGGCAAGATGTCCACGTTCCGTGATGCTGTCAGTCTGGGAAGAAAGGCTAAATCTATTTGTCAAGGTAATAATTCTGGCGACTAACCCTACTAAGCAGCTAGTCACCAGATGGGGAGTTATTTAAGCTTAAGTTGTGTTCAGGTGGTAGTTCCACTTTAAAGACAGTAAGACTTTGCATATCGCTAGGTTAGAAATATATTGGGGGGTCAATGTTATTAACATGAAAGTTCTGCTTTAAGGATGGTGAGATTTAAACCAGTGGATGCTACTGAAGTCTCAAATACAATGCTTTGTTACTCTCTAGCACCCTATGAATGAAAGGGAAAATATAATGTAATATATAAAATATGTATTGTAACATTTTCCTTTTCTTGTCAAGTAAAACAAGGGTACACTCATTCCAGCATTACAGCCCAAACATTAAAGGGATAGTAATGTTTACAATTAAGTAGATCGCTGAATCGTCTTTATTGCAAATCTAACACATTGTGCTATATTTAGCAACTTACTTTTATGTAGTTCTCAAGATATTAAATGCAGAAGGATCCCCCCACCCTTCTGGCCTCCTCCCACTGAATATGCAATCTGGTCCCAGGACAGGACAGATGCATACCTCCCAAGTGTCCCTCTTTAGGAGGGACAGTCCCTCTTTTAGACCCAAATTCCACTGTCCCTCTTTCCCACCCTGATGTCCCTCTTTTTAGGAGATCAGATTTTGTGGTGTGTATATAAGTGTATCACACTGCTCTACAGCAATAAAACTCAAATTATTGTTTGTTTAAATGTCAGTATATGTGTTTATAAATTAGTCTGTGTAAATAAAATACTTTTGGTCTTGTTATAAATCATTTATTAGGTTACACAAAGAGGTGTCAGTAGGTCGTGAAATAGCCTAAAAATTCTTGGTAATGCCCCGCTCACCAGTCACACCCCCAGCAACACCCCCTAAAACACAAGTGTCCCTCTTTGGCAATTTGAAATGTTGGGAGGTATGCGGATGCAGTGAGGGACAAACTTCAGTGAGTAAGTATAAGGAAAACCCTACCCCCCTTTGATGAAGGAGGGAAGGATCTTCCTTTGCTTAATGAAGTTTGTCCTTCGCTGCAGCTGTCCGGACAAGACATAGAGGCAGCCTGATGGCAGCCCCAAAAGGGGCAAGAGGGCGATTCTTCTACATTTAATATCTTGAGAACTACATAAAAGTAAGTTGCTAAACATAGAGCAAATTGTTAGATTTACTATAAAGAAGACTCGACGATCTACTTAATTGCAAACATTACTACCCCTTTAATGTTTTGGGGTCAGTACTTCAATGGCTTGCTATTTTAGGGTTGCTTTGTTGCTATTGCATCCTATGGATGACATTTTGTCCCTGACAATAGCCCTCCACAGAGTATTGTAACAATAACCCCAACCCAAAATGGCCAGTATTGGAAGTACTGTAAAATCTTGGTTATAACACACACTTGTGTATAATACTCCGGTGTAAATTGTACCCAAGATTTTTAGCTAAATATAAAGTACATTTACATAACACACACACCATTTTCCACCCTCTACCCACACAAAAAAATGACATGCCTACTTCAATTGCTCTCCCCCTTCCTTCCTTCCCCCACCTTCATAATCTATATACAACCCCCCCTACTCACAAAATAAACTTATGCTCATTGAATCTATGGCAGTGCCCTGTTAGGACCAAAAGGCCTTGAAATGGCACAAACCTATTTCCATTGAGGAGAAACAGCAGCAGAGGCAGCAGGCCCCAAATTCAAGAATGTTGCCCACTGCACGGATCTCCCTATCCTGATTATGGTGGATAGACGGAGGGAAAGGGGGCACCCAGATACAGTTCTTGAAGTGGAGGGAGGAAAGGGGGTAGGGTTTCCACCCTACGGTTTCCGGTAAAAAATTGGCTTCTGTCCAATGTTAAATTTATGAAGGGAATGCCATGGCCGGTATTTTTTGAAGAAAAGGTGGCAACCCTAAAAGGGGGGGAGATTGAACGGGCATTTTAATTTTTTTAACACAGATTTTTGAGGTGGGGGAGAGAGGTAAGCAGGAGATGGATTGAGGGGGGCATTTTAAATTTTCATTTTTATTTATTTTTATTTTTTTTTATGTTTATGCTTGTATACAACACAGCCCCCAGTTCACATAAGGTGAAAATTATGCCAGAGTACAGTACCATATCCAAAGCATGCACATCTGGACTGTAATAACTATTGAACCAAGCATTTACTAGCAGTGGGAGTACAGGTGTTGAACTCAACAGGAAAAGCATCAATATGTTGTTGTTTTTTTTCATCATAAAAGTTAATTTCTCCTTTAATATCAATCCACGTTACACAGTATGTTCTGTTTAATATTTTAACCCTGTGAATGCCATAGAGGTATGTTAGATGGCTCTCTGACACTCAAAGGGTTACAAACCAGAAGAATGTGCAATGCAGTGATTTGCAATGTGTTGCCCTTCCCTCTGGTCCTTTATAAGTTAATTAAGGGCAGGAAATTAGCACTCCGAGAACTGTTTGTATTTAGAAAAACTGTTTTGTGGTTTGGTATTTTATTTAAAGGGGATGTATCACCTCTATAGAACTTAGGCTAAATAGTTAGGTTATCTAGCGAATCTGACTAAATTTTTTTTTTTTTTTTTAAAGCTTTATTTCGTCAAAATTTAAGTTATAAAGTCTGGGCTGCAGCTGCTTCCGCATAGACTGCAGTCCGTCACTCTGCCTCTGCTCCCCTCCCTCTATCCAGCCTCCTCCAATGACGGAGGCTTCTGCCTGTAAGCTGGAATGCTCTCATTGCATACCTCCCAAGTGTCCCTCTTTTAGACCGAAATTCCTCTGTCCCTCTTTCCCACCCTGGTGTCCCTCTTTTTAGGACATCAGACTGTGTGGTGTGTATATATGTGCATCACATTGCTCCACACCAATACATCTCACATTAATGTTTGTTTAGACGTCAGTGTATGTGTTTAGAAATTAGTCTGTGTAAATAAAATTCTTTGGTCTTCTTATAAGTCATTTATATGTTGGGAGGTATGTCATTGGCCAGATATCGATATCTGCCAATGAGAGTGCTCCAACTTACAGACAGAAGCCTCCGTCATTGGAGGAGACTGGATAGAGGGAGGGGAGCAGAGACAGAGAGACAGACTGTGGTTACAGAGCAAGTAACCACAGTCTATGCTGAAGTAGGTGCAGGGCAGAGTTTATAACTTACATTTTGATGAAATAAAGCTTTTAAAAAAATAAAGTAACACAATTTTAGTCAGATTCACTAGATAACCTAACTATTTAGTCTAAATTCTATAGAGGCGATACATCCCCTTTAACGTTCAGTCATTCAGTTTGACTTGTTGAAGTTGAAAATTACACAGGCCTGAATCTTTTTGATGACTGCACTATGTGCCTGTTTTGAAAATGTTCACAATTGTAGCTTGAAAATCCTCCAAAAATCCATAAGTATTAATTACAAATGAGTGCAATGAGAATGTTAAACCTGAAAATGAATATAGTCTATAGTGAAGTATTTTTTTATTTTATAAAGAAAACGAATATGTAGTTTGTAGGGCTGCTTGCATTGAGCAAAACAAGGGTACTTTCATTGTTTGAAAATGTGTATTTCAAAATTATTACAGTGGGAATGTAGACTTTTGGGGGGGATAGTATGCTTAATATTGAAGAAAATATACACTGCAGGTTTTCTCATGCTGTGCAAAACATCTCTCAGCAGTGGAAGTAAATTTGTTTTATTCAAAAGTTATTGCAGCTCAAAGGTGCAACTTTTCAGTGTAGTACCTCAAAGGGCCTAAAATGTTATGGTGGCGCTGTTGCTACATCAGTCTATGGACAGTTCTGGTCAGTTTACCATAAACCTCAACAGGATGTTGTTGAAACAGCGCCATGAAAAATTCAGGCCATGGAGGTGTACTGCACCAAAAAAATGCATGTCTGATCTTCAATAAATTTGAATAAAATATCTCTCAGCAGTGGGATTACTTTTGTTTTATTCAACAGGATAAACCCTGCAATTTAGATATTTTCAATATTAAGTGTTACTATCCCTTTTTGGTTTGAGTGCAACTCCTATTTTAGCCCTTCCATTTCATATTGGTGCTATTTTTGGTCACTGACCAAAACACTGCATAGATAGCAGTAGCCACAGAATAACTTTTCCCTTACGTGCAATAAAAATGCAGACTTGCACTGTAATGTCACTGAAATCTTCTGTAACATTGCGAATAACCTTTGTTTTATTCAACTGGATCCCCTCTCCCCAATATATTTATTATATTCATAATAGGTTTCTGTCCTTTTGAATGCAGAACTGGTTTATGAGATGTACCTTTGTCCTGGAAACTCCTCTGAGGTTTTTCATGAGTCAGGTTCACTTTTAACCAGTTTCTTTTAAATGTTTGATTATCTGTTATCGTTAAATTTATATTGAAATAAAGTTATCATATTGACCTTGTTTGATTTGGATATCTGGAAACGGGCGTATTCGCACTGGCTCACTGTGCTAATAGTATGTGATAACTTGATACTGAGACTCTTGGGAGATCCTGGAAACCTGCACTCTTCTGGACCGGGTTTATGAAGTGGAATTTCAGACTGAAACAACTGTACTATACGGGCGAAATAATTTGAAAGGGGGTAGGGGTGTACCATTTGGCACCCGGGGTGGATCCTATAGGGCTGACTGCTGCCTGGTAGCATCTGACTCTGGGTGTGGCACTGCGGTGAGGTACTTAGGTGCTGCCGAGTCACACGAACAACCAATGAGAGAGGAGTATCCAAAGCACTCCTCCCTCATTGGCTGCAGTGCAACTGCGACATGCCTAGGCCATATTTTGTTCCTCTCCTTATTGAATGGTGCCTAACTGCTACAGTTACTAAACAGTACAGACCTGCATCTTCTTCAGAGTGGAAGTACAGCATAACGTGTACTGACAGAGCTCAGTATGCAGGTTCAAGGGCAGAAAAATCAGGCTACGGTAAGCTATACACTGAGACTGAGTGGCACCCCCAATGAGTAGCACCCGGGGTGGACCTCCCACCTTGTTAGTATGCCACTGAAAGGGGGGTCTCCAACCTGTCTAGCAATCAAGCATACGTCCCAACTGCTCCTCTTTAGGAGGGACAGTCTCTCTTAGAGACCCAAATCCATCTTTCCTACCCTGGTGTCCCTCTTTTTAGGAGATCAGACTGTGTGGTGTGTATATCTATGTATATCTAAAGCAATAAAACTCACATTAATGTTTGTATAAACTTCAGTATATGTGTTTATAAATTAGTCTGTGTAAATAAAATAATTTGGTCTTGTTCTAAGTCATTGATTCATTTACACAAAGAGTTGTCAGTAGGTCATGAAATAATCTAAAAATCTTTTTGTAATGCCTGCCCACCAGACATGCCCCTAGAAACACCCATGTGTCCTTCCTTGGCCATTTGACATGTTGGGAGGTATGATCAAGGAGTTAACAGTCCCATTTAAATTTTTCATTAAAAACCCACAAATTGCTGCTTTTTCCACATAAATTTCCAGTAATAGAAACACAGTAATATTTCTGCCTTTTCAGTGACTGCAATGAATTTCCTGTGAGAACTTTTCCAGTTTTCACCTATGTCTGAGAATTCTCACCTAGGAGTGTTTGAGTCAAACTCACTATCTGTGGTGTTATGGCTACCAGAAAAGAGGGACAAGGCTGAGGTCCGTATGTGTGGTTCTTTGGCTACCAGTACAAAGGGACAAGGCTGAGGTCCATATGTGTGGTTCTATGGCTACCAGTACAGAGGGACAAGGCTGGTGGTCAGTATGTGTGGTTATGTGGATACCAGTACAGTAGGACAAGGATGGGGATCAGTATGTGTTGTTCTTTGGCTACCAGTGCAGTGGGACAAGGCTGAGGTCAGTGTGTGTAGGCCTATGGTTTCCAGTGCAGAGGGACAAGGCTTGGGGGTCAGTATGTGTGGGCCTATGACTACCAGTGCAGAGGGACAAGGCTGGGGGGGGGTCAGTATGTGTGGTTCTATGGCTACCAGTGCAGAAGAACAAGGCTGGGGGTCAGTATGTGTGGGCCTATGACCACCAGTGCAGAAGAACAAGGCTGGAGGTCCCTATGTGTGGTTTTATGGCTACCATTACAGAAGGGCAAGGCTGGGGGTCCTTATGTGTGGTTGTATGGCTACCAGTGCAGAGGGAGAAGGCTGCGGGTCAGTATGTTTGGTTCTATGGCTACCAGTGCAGTGGACAAAGCTGGGGGTCAGTATGTGTGGTTCTATGGCTACTAGTGCAGGGGGACAAGGCTGAATTCAGTATGTGTGGGTCTATAACTACCAGTGCAGAGGAACAAAGCTGGGGTCAGTATGTGTGGTTCTATGGCTATCAGTGTAGAAGGAGAAGGCTGGGGGTCAGTATTTCTGGTTCTATGGTTACCAGTACAGTGGGACAAGGCTGGGGGTCAGTATGTATGGCTCTATGGTTACCAGTGCAGAAGGACAAGGCTGGGGGTCAGTATGTGTGGTTCTATGGATACTAGTGTAGTGGACAAGGCTGAGGTCAGTATGTGTAGTAATAGTGATGGTATGACTGTTCATCAACCCACAGGCTGTGGTGGTAGAACCATCACCAGCAGTGATGCGAGTCTGATGGTGGAGGTTTCTATCAGTGATGAGAAAGAAGCAGCACCACAACAAGCCACCACCACTTCAGGTGTATCCAGGGAGGAGATGTCCATTGACCATAAGCCTTCTCCTCTTCCACTTGCCCTAAAATTATGGATGTGGGGATAGTTTTCCCTGGAGGCAGGGTCTGTACAGTGCGACGGTGGGTTCACACCTTGGCATATCTGCCCTAACCAAGCACATCCACCACAACTACCCTAAGATTTACGCTGACAATGTAAACTTTACCCAAGAAATCAGGTGATGTCACTGTGCCAATTGTCCATCTCCACCAATGATTATATGCCCCAAAACCTCACACTAAAATGCCTGTTAAGGAAACTCCCACCAACCCAGAATGACAGTGACATCAACTATCTCCTCTTCTGCTAGGGTCTGGGCTAGTCGTAATATCAACAACAAGAAAGATTTCAGCAGCGCCATTGTTCTCAAGCTCAAATACAATAAATTAATCCTTCAGCAAATATGGCTCCTTTAAAAGGCTTAAGAAATTCTCCCAGTTTTAATATACTGATGCAACCACTCTAATGTTCAAAGGTGAATATCTCTAAAATTCACCATACATACGATACAAAAAGAGAAAGTTTGCACCAATGATGTGCATCAAAATTCTTAAGCAGGCAAGGAGGTAATCGTATAAATACATCACACCTTTATAATGATCAAAAATTAAAAAATCATACCTGCATATATGTTAATATTGAAGACATGAAGGAGACACTTAAGGAATGGAAAGAGAACACGTAAAGGTGTTTTAAATAAATCAACGTGTTTTGCACTGAGGGTACTTACTCATGATCAAGCAAACCGATGATCTAGATCAATGGTTCTCAACCCACGACCTCTGTGGCCACAAACAGGCCAGAATGTGAGGATTTCCTTGTTAGAGTACAGGTGAGTTAATCAATTTGAATGAGCCTCTGATCAACATACCTGTGCTCTCGCAGGGAAATTCAGTGGCCACTAAGGGCATGAGTTGAGAAACACTGATCTAGATGATCCACTCTTTTAAATAATCAACTACAAATCATAGCTTGAGAACAACCCATTCTCCAGTCATGCACTGCTATAGTCTCAGAGTTATGTTGTAACATATCAACTTACAGCCACACTTAGAAGTGCCCTCTACAGACAACCAATTTGTAACCCATTTGTTTCTCTCTCTCTCTAGTGAAGGGAAACTCCACTGGGTTTTAGCAGACAGACTTAATTTGTAGTCCCCACCACAACTAGACAGTGAGATTTAATTCATGGATTATGCTGTTTGTTTGGGAAGGCATCTGTCTGATCTTGCTGATTTAACCATTTAAGTGTAGCAATTCTGTTTTGAACTGATTTGGCCTATAATAATTCTTTCATTGATATGTTGCAACATGACTCTGAGCCTCTACCGGTGCCTAATTGGAGAATTGGTTGTTCTCAAGCTGTGAGTGATAACTGATTATTTAAAAGAATGGATCATCTAGATTATCAGTTTATTTGATCATAAGCACCCTCTTTCTGCGAAATGCATCAATCTATTTTAAACTCCTTTTCTTGTTGTATTCCCATCCCGTAAGTCTTGCCTTCATATCTTCATCGTACTCACATGTATGAAGGTACGTTTACATTTTTGATCACAATAAAGGTATGATGTTTTTATACGATTATATAGTTACCTGCTTAAGAATATTGATGCACATCATTGGTGTGAACTCTTTTTGTATTCTAGTAATAATATCCCAAATGTCCCCTCAGCATCCTTAGGGTCCTGACTGATACTGACATTGCCATTATCAGTACCACCAGCAATGATTTAGCAGATATGAGGCTATAGTCTATCAAAATGATTGAGCCACTGATTAACTCACCTTAATCAGGGAAATCCTTAAATCCTGGCCTGTTGGTGGCCCTTGAGGACTGAATATGGACAGCCCTGACCTATACTGTCCAGTAAGCCTTCCCCCTCTCTCAGACGCAGGCTTTTAATCTCTCAATGTAGTGTGTACCACAGTTCTGCCGGTATTGGGGTGGCATGCTACATACGGAGCACAACATCCTGCACTTAGTTCGCAGAGCAGGATGTTATTTCGTCAGAATTAAAATGCTACTTGGTAAGCAGCAGAAGTCTGGGGGAGGGGTGGTGGTTTTTATTAGAGGACACTGACTGTAGAGCACTGCGGTACACCTTGTACCACAGCCAAAGTAATCTTTAAATTAGTATATCTCCAAAATTCTTGAATTAAAAAAAAACAACAACATAAAGATGGGTTTAAGAGGTGCACTGGTAAGGGTTAATTTTGTTGGAGGTGAATGTCCACTTCAAATGGGTGTTCTGGAAACCTTAGTTAATAAATAATATTTATTATAAAGGCTTAGCTGTGTAAATTATCACTCTGCTACTTGTACACCGTCACTATACATGAGCTCCCTCCATACATGTGATAAAGGTCTATTAATAATTTTTGCCATACCTGCTCTTTCTGTCATCAGTGTGACTAGTCTGTATTGCTCAATCAAAATACATACATAACAGTATTATCCTTGATACTGTAACTGATACGGTAATTAATATACTAAAGTGGAACTCTTGAACAGTCCCAAATATGAAATAAAGTGTAATACATTTTTGAAAAATGTGTATGTGTGTGCACATAAAAGTACTCCATACTTGCTGTCATTTCAAGCATTGTGTTGCTGGTGGTCAGGGCATAACCAAAAACGTTTAGGTTATTTCAAGACCTAATGACACCCCTTTGTGTAACCGAATAAATGAGTTAAAGCCAAACCAAGTATTTTATTTACACATACTTGTTTATAAACACAAACAATGTTTTATTGTTGTGGAACAATATGATAGAATTATACACACACCATACAGTCTGATCTCCTAAAAGAGGGACACTTGGGAAGTATGGTATATGCTACATACTGTGAAAAAAATACACTAGTACTCTTTATAATTTAATTTTAAAATTATGTTAATAAAAAAACATACACTGTGGTATAATAAACACTGTTCAACAACATAAAGAGAATTAAATAATGAAAGGATGGATCATACACATAACACACAAACCCAGGAACAGAAGCAATCACTTCTGTTACAGGACCGATAAATAACATTATGAAAAAAAGATACACAAATATAATGGCCATCATCACGCTCAGTAACGCGGTTGTTTATATTTTCATTATAAACATAGCTGCCATCACGCTTCGTCTCATGATGACCCAGGCCTCCCTTAGCAACCAGAAAGCCCTAGTAACCTACACGCATTGCTGACTCTTAATCAACCTCTACCAATCATACCCCTTGTTTACTCCTGTCTCCACCAATAAATTAGCATGACGGGCTTTTATTGATTGACACGTCATCGCAGCCAATCACCTTCCCCTCAACGACCCAACAGGATCGCAGTGAAGGAGGGCAAAAGAAGGTTAGCTGTGAGGTAATTGGTTAGTTTTGCACTGACCGGAAAAAGGAAATGGGCGAGCTATAGAATTCCGCTCATACCGTGAAGTGAAACGAGGGAGGAGATATAGAGAATTGAGGGCGGGAAAGAAACAAGGTAAATTATGATAATTATTATAGTCGTTTTTTATGTTAGTGATGTTTAAGTTAAATTCGTTTACATTTGTACACGTTACAGTTACATATGTGCGTTTACCAGTTTTTCTGTTCTTCATCCATAATACGTGAGCAGTTCAGGAGTGAGACAAACAATGATTCTCTATACGTCGTGGAACTGAAATTCCCAGCACCCTCAGCTGGTCATTGGACAGCTGAGGATGACGGTCGTTGTAGTACAAGAATAGATGCAGAGCCATATGTTGCTTACCCCTGGGTTAAATGGTTTTCTCTCCATATTGGAGCTCCACGTGTACTGCATGTGGATCAGAGTCTCTGGTGGTAACTAATTATTTTTATTGTTATGTAACAGGAACAAAATAGTTCAAATTAAAGGAACACTAATGTAAAACAAGAGATGATCTTACATATGAAAACGTAACAATTAAGACTAAGTTATTTTTAACCCTTTGCTTTCAGAACAGAAGGCAGTTGCTGTTAGCAATTGGCCTATGCCACCCAGTACAGTCTGACTTGCTTAAACTGAAACATAAAGCTAAATAACTTAAGTCATAACTCCCAACATTTCAAATGGTGACCTGAAACTCGTCGTCTTCTTGCTGATAGATTTTATCCATCAGCGGTGATTTTTGGATACCGAGGCTTGAGCCTCACTACTCCGTTTTCTCGGGTTGGGTTTTAAGTCGCAGGTTTGGATTCTTCTTGGTCTGTGTTGACTTGTCACAGTTGGGTTGGTTTCACAGGGTCTTCGCTTTGGCGAAAGAGGGACACTTGTGTTTTAGATGGTGTTTCTGGGGGTGTGGCTGGTAGGCGGGACATTTCCAATAATTTTTAGGTTATTTCTTGACCCATCTGCATCTCTTTGTGTAACTGATAAATGATTTAGAGCAAGACCAAAGTATTTTAATTACCCATATTAATGTATAAACACACATACTGACAATTAACAACACATTTATGTATGTGTTATTGCTGTGGAGTAATGTTATACACACCACTCATTCTGATCTCCTAAAAAGAGGGACAGAAGGGTAGAAAAGAGGGACTGTCCCTCCTAAAGAGGGACACTTGGGAGGTATGCTTAAGTGTTGAAATAAAGAATGGCTACCATAACATACACACAAGTGGAGCAAACAAAGGAATCCATGTTTATTAAATATGTAGTCCTGGTAAGTGCTCCACTTTATATCAATAAATATGACTATATAGTTTTAAATCTTGCACTACTGGATGTTAACACTGGCCCAACTTTCTCAAATCAGATGTTAGGATGTTTCAATACATTAGATATACACATTTTGTCCAAACTATAATACATTATTTTATTTTCACTTCATAAATTGTATATTTCAAATCATAAGTAACCAGTGCAGGTTCTTCCCTGTATTACATTTATCTAGGGGTAAATAAATACTTATTAGCCCAGAGGGCCTGAACTTTTTTCAGTTCCTTATTTTATTTGTGTATTTGACAATTAATGAAGGTCTGCCATTGTAAATATATTGTGGAACAAATGGGTTTTAGTGGTCCTTATCTCTGCTGAAATTTTAGTATTAGTTTGTATACCTGTAATTCTCTCTCTGTGGAATTCACTGCACTGATTGGCCCTCTCTCAACATTTCATGGAGTTGGTCAGAAAAACACTAAATAGATAATTGTTTGAATGTTTGATCACCCGATTAATTGCACACAAACAGATTTTCAAGGCAGATAAGTGAGAGGTCAAATCTTACTGATTAATAGCTTTACAAGTTGTTTACAGCAGAAAGAACCCTGGGTAAATTTACCTCCTGAAGTACTGAAGTTATCAACAGCCGACATTTGGATAAACAGTTGATTTACAGAGATCATTAACCACTGCTTTTGTATTCAGAGAGTGTTGTGGAAGGGCAGAGAGAGGCTGTTAACTCATCATTTTAGAGACACATATGCTCAAGATAGCTATGGGAAAGTGAGTTGGTGATCCCAGGAAAGGGCAGGAATGGATGCCCACAGAGACATATGTAAGACCAGGTTTTAGGCTTTTTAGTTCTCCTTTAAGTATATCAAGCACCAAATAATCTTTAGGTATTCGTGTTCCTTTAATATTACAGTTCTTTTCTATACTCCTCGTCTCACTTCAAGTATGTCACATGAGTTTTATTTGCTGTCTGTTGTAATATTTCCTTGAAGAATTTACTGATGGAAAATAGTGTGAATGTCACCTTTAAAATTATTATTTGGTGATTTTTGAAATATACTTTAAAACTACCTATCCATTTTAGCTATTGCTATGTGTGGTGGTGTTTTTTTTTTTTTTTTTTTTTTTTTTCCTCGTAAATTTTGACACATTTTTGTAGCTTTGTTTTTCGTTTTAAAGCTCTCTACTCTCTAGTATCTCTGTAACTCCTGTCTATAGTATTTAATGGCAGCTCCGATTAATCTTCATAGTATTTGAGCCGTGGAGAGTGTTATTTCAGTACTGTCAGTTACAGTTCAAGAGTAATTGAATGATAAAATATCCCCCTTCCGCCCCTGTTACCTGGTGCACTATCGTAGACCAACTAAAGGGCGCATTAACCATGTCAACTTGATGAAAAGGGCGTCATGAAAATCTTGCTTGCATCAAAATGGTAAGATTCTCATGTCCTGGGCTTAAGTGTTGCTCATTTGAGTGCCTGCATACTATACAATACAGTATATTCTCAGTGGCTAAATGAATCCTTCTTTAAAGCCGATTAACCCTTTATGTATGAACAGGACCCACCATTGGTAAAGGGCCTTCTTGTGGACATCTCCTGTACTTTTCCGCTTTAGACACATGCCAGAGGGTACCAGGTAGCTTCTCCTGTGTCATCGGGGTGCAGCTCAACACCAGCACTAGGCTCCATGGTCTGAATGACAGGAGAAGCTGAATGCGCACTACTTCACGTTCTACAATTGCTGGTCCCCCCACAGGCTAAGGGGTTGATTGTCATTAAACAATGATCCATTTAGCCACTGAGATCTTACTGTATTGTTGGCGCACACTGAAATGAGCTCCATTTTAAACTGCAAAATGAGAATCTCGCATTTTTGATGTATCAAAAGGGTGAGATTCTCATTGCCATTTTCATCATGGCGACATGGTTAATGCGCCCTTTAGTTGGTCACACGATAGTGTGTGATATTTTCAAGGATACCTTTTACGTAATGTAAATCTCCTCCCCTCAGATGTGGAATCTGGTCTCTTGACTGGACAGGTCGCAGCAAGAGACAATCTTCTTACTATGAGCATAAGGAAAACCCTGCCCCCTTGACAGGTTGTTCCTTATGCTCACTGAAGATTGTCCTTCTCTGCGATCCATCTGGACAGTCTTGCTGCTCTGAGGTGGTCAGTGTTACATCAGTAAAAGGGGCAGGAAGGGGATACTTTATCATTCAATTACTCTTGAACTACAACTTGAACAGTATTACTATCCCTTTATAGGGCAGCTAGTTAGTTGGACTATGAGAGATGGTTTCTGCATGACTTCTTTCCACAATTGGGTAATTGGCTTCAAAACACTTTATAGCTCAAATGAAGCTAAATAACCCATGCTGGTTTTACATAAAAAGGGGATACCCAAGATGTGTTTTTTTTTTTTTTTTTTTTTTTTTTTTTTTAAGAAATCATCTGGCTAGAAGGTGGTAGTTCACCTGTAATAAAGTATTAACCTCCCAGTCTTGGGTGTCTTTCTGTTTTTAACTCAGTTTGTACTATAAGAATCCCATAAATTGCTAGATAATGTGATTCTTCCATGGGCAGTGATTGTCATGTGCTTATGCTCTGCAGGCAGAAATGGGACGCAGAAAGTCAAAGAGAAAGCCTCCACCTAAGAAGAAGATGACCGGAAACCTTGATACCCAGTTCACGTGTCCTTTTTGTAACCACGAGAAGTCTTGTGATGTGAAAATGTAAGTACTACTGTGACATGGACAATATGGGCCACTGCCCTGCATAGCTTATACTCTCATGCATGCTCTTTTGCTACAACCCTGTTGTAGGTTAGTTTCCTGACAGATATTCACCAGTTTGTATTTCACCTGTTCTGAAATGATTGCCTTTCTTTTCTCATCAGGGATCGAGCACGTAACACAGGGGTCATCTCATGCACAGTCTGCCTGGAGGAGTTCCAAACTCCAATAACCTGTATCCTATCAAAATGCAAGATCTATAATTAACTGGGTGCATAATTTTTTTAGGTGAATGGATCCTGTAACTCAAGGGCAGTCAGCCTGTGGCTCTCAAGCCTTGTGGAACTACAGCTCCCACCACCTAGGTATTGGTGTGGCACTTGCTCTCACTTAGACAAAAAAGCCTGGTTGCTCCTGTTGAATGTACATGCTGGCTTAATATGAGCATTCATTGGGGCTTAAAAACTATGCACATATTCCTTGAAAGGTTTAGTAATGTTTCAAAATAAAAGCAGCTCCACTTAATCTTCATAGTATTTGGGCCATGGAGAGTGTTATAACGTCAGAGTTGTAGTTCAAGAGTAATTGAATGATAAAGTATTCCCCTCCTGCCTCTTTTACCTAGTGTAACACTGCTCAGCTCAGATGTGGAATCTGGTCCACAGATCGGACAGCTCACAGCAAGGGACAATCTTCTTACAGTGATCATAAGGAAAACCCTGCCCCCTTGATGGGTTTTTCCCTTATGCTAATTGAAGATTTTCCCTCTCTGCAAGCCATCTGGACACCACCTTTCTGTTCTGAGGTGAGCAGTGTTACATCAGTAAAAGGGGTGGGAGAGGATATCATTCAGTTACTCTTGTACTACAACTCTGACAGTATTGAAATAACACTCTCCCTTGCCAAGTACTATGAAGATTAATCGGAGCTGCTTTTATTTTGAAACATTACTATCCCTTTTAATAGCAATCTAATGTTTTTTCCCCAAAGTGATGACCGAGTAGATCAATAGAAGAATCACTGTTTGAAGCAATTCAATATAGAGTTCAATAGGAGGTGCAAGCACACGAAGGAGACCATTTAAGCAAAGTGCTGACTTCAGAGAAAGGGGAGGGAGGGGGGAACTTTGCGAGCGATTATCTTGCAAAACATAAAGGTTTGAGAGATGGAACTGGGGGCAATTAATTTTTTTGTATGCCTACAATATGGGCATTAGTAAATTTTAAGCATTACTATCTCTTTAAAACAGTGTAGGCACTTTTAAAACATCTTTCAAAATTACTTATGTTAGATGTGTTTTATTTAAGGTGTTTGAAATTCTCATATTTTGTGCTTTACATTCCCTATTGGCACAGCCAACACAAATTACTTCACCTGATCGTGCCCCTCTGGTATGCCAAAGGGTTAACTTGTTTAGTAATTTTACTATTGTATGCACCACTTGCTTCATATTCTCCGGTCACTAGGTGGTGCTATCACCACTGATTTAACATCCTTAACAGAGCCTATTAACTGTAATGGATATTGGATCAGCCTGTTCACATTCTTTGCACTTAAGCTCCACACTGTCATAGTTGTACTGGGTGAAGGTGTTTACACACAACGGGGAGATGCACTAAGGTTTGATGGTGGAGACCTACATGTCCATATGCACTAAGAATTAAAGGGATAGCAATATTTTGTTTTATCTTTATTTTATTTTGTAGGCATTAAAAAAACATGTAGAACGATATAAGTTTTATCTCTCAAACCTTTATGGTTTGAGAGGTATTCACAAGCAAAGTTCCCCTCCCGCCCCTTTTACCTAATGTAAGCCATCTCTTCTCAGATGTGGAATCCAGTCCATAGACCAGACAGATAACAGCAGAGGACAATCTTCTTCCTATGAGAACAATGAAAGCCCTGCCCCCCTTGACAAGTTTTTCAGGTTTTTCCCTTATCTTAATTGAAGATTGTTGCTCTCTGCAATCTAACTGGGCACCTCCCTTCTGATCTGGCTGAACAGTGTTGCATCAGTAAAAGGGGCGGGAGGGGGATACTTTGTCATTGAATTACTCTTGAACTACAACTCTGACAGAATTGAAATAACACTCTCCATGGCCCAAATACTATGATGATTGATTAGAGCTGCTTTTATTATGAAACATTACTATCCCTTTAAGAATGCAAGGGGAGAAAAAGTTCCCCATTAGCATTTGGCTTTGTCCAGCTGCTGGCGATTTGTAAGTGATGCCCTCCCTTACACATCATCATCAGTAGAAACCTCTGAAGTATGAGAGCATCCTCTCTACTTGCTCAGTGACGTCAGCACCACAAATGGCATCACTCCTTTAACCTTTGCTGTGGCATTTTGGATGGCTTGTATATTTTACACTAATTATTTAAATTATTTATTTGAACTGTGTGTTCAATTCTACACTTATCTTCAGAGTCTACATGACTTTGGTTTACATTCAGCACTATCGGTTCTTTTTAACTTCAGGTGTGTATGTGTGTGAATTATGATTTTGTATTCTTTTTTTTTTTTTTTTTTAGGTGATTACAACCAGTGTGTTACTCAGAGGTTTTAAACACCTCTCCATTGTTTACTTTCTGGAGAACATTTTTGTCTCTTTTATAATTGTGGTCAGGCTACCCTGAATTGGTGAATACCCCCAGGTTTGTCATTGTGATCCCCAGTTTGTTTGTTACATTACTTATTGTTTCTTATTCCTTAACTACTCTCCCTATTGCTCAGATCTGTCAGAACCTGTAGACGTTTATAGTGACTGGATCGATGCATGTGAAGCTGCTAACCAGTAACAGAGTCCTATATCTCTGCTGCCAGCTAATCTCACAACCTAGTGGCTGCCAATTTATTGCAGTCTTGGTCTACAGCTCACACCTCCGGAGAGGTGGATCCAGCATGCCCTGCCTAGGTCCATGGTGGAAAAAAGCAACATAGACCTCATTGTTCAATATCAAGGGACCACATCGGCTCATACATGTAAAAAAAAAAAAAAACACACAGGGGCATTTTGTCCAGATAACTAAAGAGGGTGCTTTTTTTCGTATCTATTTAGGAATAGGAGAAGTTGACACATTCTTAAATTTTGATCAGTATTTCTTTTATTTTCAAAATGCTTATGTTGACACTGTGCAATGTAAGTTGTTTCACCCCTATGATTCGGTATTAACGCCATATCCTGTCTGCCTGTCAATTTTTACACAGGACAGGAAGTGTGTAATCATGCAGGGAAGAATATCCTTTATATACAAAAGCTTTTGATTTTTTGATTAAGGATCTGGGGAGCGAGCTTTAAAAGTGAATCGTGTTACTTGAAAGCTTTGGAATATTTCCCATAGCTTAAAACCACCTGTTGCTCACAGGTCCATCCTGCAGACCTCTGTTATAGCCACGGCTAGGTGATGTCAGTTCTTCACTGAGAGCTTCTGGGAAGTTGCTGTGAGATTTATTGAAGCCCATTGTCTGCAAATGTTGCTTCAATTCATGGCTTCACTGGAGAGGATGGCAATTTCCCAGAAGCACTTGCTGCAGTACTGGTGTCTCCCAGCTGAATAGGTTGGAGATCAGCAGGTGGAATCTGACTCCATTTCCATAGCATATAAGTAATATTCACTTTTAAAACATCTTCCTGAGACCCTTTACTTTTCTTTTTATCCCTTTAAGGACCAAAGGGGTGTACAGCACACTGACTTATAATGCATTGCACAACCTGCTGGTCCTTTTAAAGAGTAAACTGATTCCATATATGGATGAACTCCAAATGTATTTGTGTCTGCCAAGGTTTTATTTAGTTTTTGTGTGAAATTAATGGTTCATTTGTGTTTAACACCTTGGGTGCTATAGATGTCTTGCTTTGTTTTGGGGTGGTCTATATCATCCAAGGGGTTAATATGTAAAAGTAATCCTTAATGGAAGATATCCTTAAGAGGAAATAATTTGTTTGTAAAACACTGCATTAAAAAAGTCTTGTAAAATGTTGGTGTTTGGCATTTTATTGTACTACTTACTGCTTGTTTGAATGGACTTTATTTACATGCTACACAAAGAACAGTGATTCCCTTGGTCTAGATCAGGGTAGCCAACCCTGGTGCACAAGAGCCACCCACAGTGCATGGTTTTAGGATGTCCCAGCTTGCGCTTAGTGGAACTAATTAGTGGCTCAGTCACTTTAAATGGTACTTTATTCACAGAGCTTAACCTCTTAACGGCCAGCACTTAAGGACCACGGGGCATTTTTTTTTACTTTCGATTCAGGGCTCCCCGAGCAGCGTGCCCTGAACTCCATGATGTACCAGGACTGTCACTTGTCCTTAAAGGGATAGTAATACTTCGTTTTATCTTTATTTTATTTCGGAGGCATTAAAAAAACATCAAGAATGATATAAGTCTTATCTCTGAAACCTTTATGGTTTAAGAGATATTCACAAACAAAGTATCCCCCCCCCCCCCCCCCCCGTTCAACCAGATCAGAAGGGAGGTGGCCAGGTAGACTGCAGAGAGGGACAATCTTCAATTAAGATAAGGGAAAAAGCTGAAAAACTTGTCAAGGGGGGAAGGGCTTTCATTGTTTTCATACAAAGAAGATTGTCCCCTTCTGTTATCTGTACTGTCATACAACCAGACTCACATCTGAGAAGAGATGGCTTACACTAGGTAAAAGGGGCGGGGAGGGGAACTTTGCTTGTGAATATCTCTTAAACCATAAAGGTTTGAGAGATGAGACTTATATCGTTCTTCATGTTTTTTTAATGCCTACAAAATAAAATAAAGTTAAAACAAAGTATTACTATCCCTTTAAGTGTCGGCCAGCTGTGACTGTCCTGGCACTGTAGTGGTCGTTAAGAGGTTAAGGACTAGAGTTGGTTACTCCTCAGGAGCTTTACTCGTAGATTTCTATTGCCCTCTCCTGCCTATGGTTCTCTATAGGGAACTGTATTGTTTACATAAAGGTACAAATGTATTCACTCTTTAAGCTACAGTAACTCCACACCCTTTTAAAGCGATAGCAGTATCAAAATAATAAATGTCTGTCTGATTGTTCAGTGTAATTTTCTATCCTGAATACTTTGTTCTGAAAATCCGTTACCTTTTATATTTGGCTTGAAAATCCAATTAAATGATTCCTTCTCCTGCCCCTTTTGAGCACATCATGCTGACTTCCCTTAGGTCTGAAAGTCAGTCCAGACGGATCGCAGTCAGGATAGGAAAACCCTTAACACCCCCCTTCTTGACAAAGGAGAGCAGGTTTTTCCTTATTCTGACACATTGTCCCTCATTGCGATCAACCTGGTCAAGCAACTGGCTTTCAGATCGGAGGGAAGTCAGGATGACATGATGAAAACGGGCAGTAGAGCGAATCTTTTAACTGGATTTTCAATACAAATATAAAAGGTAATGGATTTTCAGAACATAATATTCAGGATAGAAAATGACTTTGAATAAATCAGATGGGCATTTCTTTTGTGAGAAATATATACAGAAACCTAAGGAAGGCTAAAGAACCTCACGCAGTAGAGAATCTGCAGAGCTCGTTAATGAGCACTGCTCTGCAGATTCTCTGTTGTCGGGTTCTTTGGCCTTCCTTAGGTTTCTGGGTATATTTCTTTGTGAGGTTTCTAGTCTCAGAGAGCACCACACTATTTAGTGTTTACTGGCCAGCTGATTTGACCTGTGCTTGTCACTTAATATTTGACAATGGGACATTTATTTTGTGACATTACTATCTCTTTAAATAATTACCATGGAAGAAGTGGGAAGGGGTTCTACACCAGGCCTGTCTCTCCTGTACCCACTTTCCAGCTCTGACAAGGTACCCCGGTTCCCATCAAGTATAATGGAACTTTCAACACCTTGAATGTTAGGGAGACAGGTCTCTAATGCAAGATCTCACCAGCATTCAATGGGTTAAAACCCCAATTTAAAGGGATGGTAATGTTTCACAATAAAAGCCTCTCCAATTAATCTTCATAGTATTTGGGCCATGGAAAATGTTATTTCAATACTAATCAGAGTTGTAATTGAATGATAAAGAATCCCCCTCCCACCCCTTTTACTGATGTAACACTGTTCACCTCAGAGCAGCAAGGCTGTCTGGATGGATCACAGAGAGGGACAATCTTCAGTGAGCAGAAGGAAAAACCTGATAAACATGTTGAGGGAGCAGGGTTTTCATTGTTCTCACAGTAAGTAGATTGTCCCTTGCTGTGAGCTGTCCGGTCAAGTGACCAGATTCCACATCTGAGGGGAGGTGGTTACACTAGGTAAAAGGGGCAGGAGGAGAGATACTTTATCATTCAGTTACTCTTGAACTACAACTCTGACAGTATTGAAATAACACTCCCCATGGCCCAAATAATATGAATTGGAGCTGCTGTTTTTGTGAAACATTACTATCCCTATAAGCCAATAAGAATTTGGGGCAGTTTCATGGGTTCCCTGAGGTGAGGTTGGTTGGCCCTAGAATGTCCTACTCCCTGCTCTAGTGGATGGGTGTGTCATGCTTGCCATGTACAGTGAGTCTCCCTGCAGGGAGAGGTACTCCCTTCTTTCATTGTAAGGTAAGGGGGAGTTTTTAAATAGAGGTTGTGAATTTCCAATAGTATGTGACTTTGCATTTAAAATAAACGAAGAATGGAGAAATACAGCAGCTGATTAAATATCTGTTCTACATTTTTATTCCTTAAGGTTCCAGTGAAGGCTCTCTGGCCCTTAACACTATTCATCCCTTTTCCTAGGCATGAAATACCACATCAATCTTGATGTGACTGTCCAGGCTTCTCTGTAAATACAGATGCTTGTCTGTACCTTTTGGTGTTTTTGTTATTCAGTATGCACCAAGCTACTTGCTTTTAAACTTCAGCCTGTTAAGTTGCTTCAGGACTGGCTGCGGGTACAGCCTGTTCTGTAGTACAGCACAAATGCCACCTACCTACCTGCCTGCCTCTAGGGGTGGCAGTAAGGAGGAGTGAATTTGACAGGAGTGGGCAATGGCTTCTGCACGGAGTTTCCCCTCCCTCATCTTCTTCCTTAACATGAAAAACAGGCTTGGAATACTCCATGTTTTAAGCCAGACTCAACTTGCATGCAGGCCTACAGTAATCCAATAATGAACAACAACACCACCACCTGCTGCTGCTGGTAGGAAATCTATGGCTCGCACTATTTGTCTCTCTTATTTCCCAAATTATCAAGCGCAGCAGTGGAATTTGCTGTTATACTGTCTGGCACACATAGTGCAGAGGAGGTCACCACCGCTCCACTATGACTGTCGCTCACTGTGACTGCTTCATCCGCTGCTGCCTTACCACTTAGAACCCACACGTCTACTGTCTGGATCACTTTTTCTGCAGTATAATAATCCATCTAGCCTCACTCCCACTTCCTGGTCGCACAATGTGCAGCTAAACCCTTGGGGTCTCAGAGGGGTTGCAATGCGTAACCTTCTGTCGCACGCATCACGCCTGCATCCTCTGCTTCTGCCTTACCAGTTATTATCCACACTGCCACTCTCTACATCAGTTTTCCCACTCTATAATAATCACACACACACACACACACACACGGACAGACACTGCAGGAGCTCACACACTCGCGCGTGCAGGAGGACAGACACTGCAAGAGATCATAGACAAACACAAAATGCAGCAGGACACAGACTGCACTCTTTCAGTGCTATGATTTGCAAAGTGTTACCGATCTCTCTGCCACTCAAAGGGTTAAGCATTTACTTAAAATAAAAGGATGGGCAAGCCGTCCCACACTGCTAGTGTGTGTGTGTGTGTGTGTGTGTGTATGTATGTATGTATATATATATATGTATATATAAATTATTTATTTTTCTGTTTTCCATTTGCACAACCTGAATAAAAAGATTGTTACCTACACAGCACTGTAAAGCTCCTGCACCAATCCCAGGGTTGCCAGAGCCCACACCTCTGCAGTCAGAACCTACAGATCCAGGGGAAGAGCAAAAGTCGCTATGGTAATACTTTTATTAAGGTTACCTCCAAGTCTTCTTTATATAATTTTTCTTAACACATAGCACTATATATAATAACTTATAGTTCAAACTCTATTCAAGCTGAAAGGATCCCCCTCCTGCCCCTTTCCCTGCTTCACTAAGTCTTGGCCTGATAGAGCGCGGGAAGGAAAATTCTTCAGTAAGCAAAAGGAAAATCATGCCCTCCTCAAGGAAGGGGGCAGGTTTTTCCTTATTGTTACTGAATGAATATTGTCCCTCCCTGCATCCGTCCAGTCCCACAATTGGATTCCAGATCTAATGGGAGGTGGCTAGGAGGGGGATCCTTTTGTCTTGAATAGCATTTGAACTACAGCACTGTAAGTAATTAAATATATTACAAAAACTCACAGATAAGCTTTAATAGAAGTATTACTATCCCTTTAAAAAATTATATACTCTTGACATTTTCCAGTGTGGCCATGTTGGGGATTTTTGTTGCCTTTTTTAATTATTATAAATATGGACAGAGGATGACCAGAATCAACGGCTGCTTCTACCTCCCACGCTGGATACGGACATTGAGAGCCACATTGTAGGGAGAAGAGTGTCTCCGCTGTACTGGGGACAGTAACATGAGGTGCTGAATCTACATTATTTTTGTCATTGGGACAACTTCTTTATACATTAACAGCACTATTTAACCCTTTGAGTGCCAGAGAGGTAACTAATGCATTGCACTACAATGCATTGGATGCCTTTCCAGCAATCAAAGAGTTAACTCTGACTTGTCACTACTGTATACTGCATGGCGCTCTATGGCTTAAAATGCTGGTATAAGAGTCTCTCCCTCTCCCTCTCTCCCTCTCCCAATACACAGCACTGTAAAGCTTCTACACTAATCCTATCTATCTATCTAAAAGAATAAGCCTCATTGCATAATTTATGGTACCTCACACACAGAACATAATTTATGTCTCCTCAGAAAACAAACACACATTGAACAAAATGCCTCATTACATAATTTATGTCTCATTAGGAGACACAACTCCTATTGGGTGATTCAATGGGGACTTTGCTGCTCTCATTGGGTGATTCAATGGGGGCATGTTTATCATACAGTTAGTTGGCCCGCCCCCTCCAGCCCGCCCACCACTATCCAACTGACAAAAAAAATATAGCTGCCACTTGCTCCTGAAGTAGGGGTTATCAATAACTTCTCCTGGTCCACACACACTGTCACTCAGGATCATGACCCCACAAACACACTGCTTCACCTCCCACAGATAAATGTAACCCTCCATACACTCTGTTTCAGTACGAGGGTGTAATGTTTCCATAAAATACAAACACTCAGGGATAAACTTAATAACAACTCTTTTATTTAACTCTTTTCATCTCTTCAGTCACCTCACTAACTGTCTGTTTTCAACTGTCACTCCTCCACTTCCTACTTCCCGCCCTTTCTCCTTAAAGGGAGAGAGATGCTTTGCTGTATGTTACAGAGGGTAAGCCTCAAACACCACTTTCTAGTTGTTCCCTCAGCATATTGCTACGCTGCCTCAACTGAAGAGCCACCGTGTGTTATATTGCTATGTTACCTCAACTTAACCCTTTGAGTGCTAGAGCGGTACGCAATGCGTTGCGTAACCATCTGGCACTCAAAGGGTTAAGTAAGGAGTTGTTTCTGCTCCCGTTGGGTGATTCAATGGGGGAGTGATTTAAATCATGCAGGGAGTTGGCCTGCCCGCACTATCCAGCCCGCCCACCACTATCCAGGTAACCGAAAAAACAAAATAGCCTCCACTCGCTCCTACACCACAGACACAAACACATCATACAAAAAACATACACACACACACACTCAATCACACACACACACTCACAATAATTCACACACTCTCACACTCACACTCTCATTCACACTCTCACTCTCATACACCCTCTCACTCACACTCTGTCACACTCTCACTCAATCACACACACTCACTAACACACTCACGCAATCACTCACATGCAATCACTCACACTCACACCCCGAGAGCCAGCACGATCCACCTTCCACCATAGTCTCACTCACTCACACCCCGGGAGCCAGCACGATCCACCTTCTACCATAGTATGTACAATTACCACATGTATTTCAACTACATGAATGAATGCCACTCACTCACACACACTCATTCACACCCCGGGAGCCAGCACGATCCACCTTCTGCCATAGTATGTGCAATTACCACATGCATTTCCACTATATGAATGAATGCCACAGTGGAGGCATAAGTACAAACACAAACTGATTACAATGACACATAAGTCACCCCCTTATGATTCACTTCTGTGTGTGTGTCTGTGTGTGTGTGTGCCTGTGTGTTCCTCACTGTGTGTGTTGCATGTCTGTATCACACTCTATGTGTCTGCATGTTGTGCATTGCATGTATGTATGTATGACTGTGTCGATCTTTATGCATCTCAGTGAATGCGTGTGCATTCGCGTGTGTGTCTGTGTGTATTTGTCTTGCATCCGTGTGTGCGCATTAATTCCCTATATATCCTAACGGGCAACATGATGGGCAATGCCGTCCCACATTGCTAGTATATAAAATAGCAGGAATTTAAATTGCTTACAGGGATAGTAATGTATCGCAATAAAAGCAGCTCCAATTAATATACATAGTATTTGGGCCATGGAGAGTGTTATTTCTATACTGTCCGAGTTGAAGTTCAAGAGCAATTGAATGATAAAGTATCCCCCTCCTTCCCCTTTTACTGATGTAACACTGCTCACCTCAGAGCAACAAGGCTGTCTGGATGGATTGTAGAGAGGAACAATCTTCATTGAGCATAAGGAGAAATCTGTCAATGGGGGTAGGGTTTTCATTGTTCTCACAGTAAGAAGATTGTACCTTGCTGTGAGCTGTCTGGTCTCAAGACCAGATTCCACACCTGAGGAGAGGTGGTTACACTAGGTAAAAGGGCCAGGAGGGGGATACTTTATCATTCAATTACTCTTGAACTACAACTCTAGCAAGGTGTTGTGGCACTTTAGGGTGCCTTGCCCATCAACATAGGGTGCCCCATGTTTACTATGAAAACTTTGCTAAAAATGTGAATATTGACTTTTAAATTTAGGTTTATGGAACGTGTTATTCACAATATTTTGATTTTTGTTATTTTGATTGTAAGAGCTAATAACTGTAATGTATCCTTCATAAATGTAATACACCTTTCATTATGTGTCTGATAAATTACATTATATATGTTAGGGGTGCCGCGAGCAAAAAAAGATTGAGAACCACTGGTATAGAGTGAAGAAAAAACAGTGCTGCACCAAGTATCTAGTCGTAAACATTCTTTGGTTTAATAAAAATAAATAGTAAAAGCAATTAAAGTGGAACTATTACCTTCAAAATATTGCCCCCCCCCCCAATCCTTTAGTAATGTAGCGATAGGTAAAGCCATACTTTTATTATGATGAAAAAGTCAGTGTAAGTAAACTATAAAAAGGCATTATTTGCCCCCAGTGATATCTCTCAAACCTTTATGTTTTGAGAGATATTCACTCGCAAAGTTCCCCCCTCCCGCCCCTTTCCCTGAAGTCAGCATTGTAGCTGATTGCAGGGGAAGTATGTCCTACGATCATCTGGCGGCTCTGCAGCTGAGCAGTGATTGCAATAATAAAAAATAAATCATTCACTTAAAACGTCTTCTACGCGTGCTTGGTTTGCAAGCACACGTAGAAGACCTTTTAAGTGAATGATTTATTTTTTTATTATCGAGATCGCAGTTCAGCTACAGAGCCGCCGGACAGTCGTACAACAGACTTCCCCTGCAGTCAGTTACAACGCTGACTTCAGGGAAAGGGGAGGGAGGGGAGAACTTTGCAAGTGAATATCTCTCAAAACATAAAGGTTTGAGAGATATCACTGGGGGCAAATAATGCCTTTTTTTACTCCTACAATATTGGGATAAGTAATTTTAAAGTATTACTATCCCTTTAAGGTCTACAGACCAGAGCAGTCCATAGGATTGTGAAGCAACAGCGCCACTGTAAATTTTCAGGCCACTGTGATATTCCACCTAAAAAATTCAAGTTTGAGCTGTTATAATTTCTTTATAAAATATATCTCAGCAGTGAGAGTACCCTTGTTTTACTCAGGGACATAAGCCCTACAACATTTTTTGTACATCTTAAGTATTACTATGCCTTTAAGGTAACGGAAGTTGCTGAAGGCGCACAGAGATTCTCTTGTAAGCTCTGTGCCCTGGATGCCTGCATAAGGCATTTATTTTCTTTAATAAAGCTGACTTTTTCATCATAATAGCAGTATGGCTTTACCTATCGCTACATTAGTAAAGGATTGGGGGGCAATATTATGAAGGTGATAGTTCTGCTTTAAAGGGATAGTAATGTTTCATAATTAAAGCAGCTCTAATTAATCATCATAGTATTTGGAATTTGGAGAGTGTTATTTCAATTCTGTCAGAGTTTTAGTTCAAGAGTATTTCAATGACAAAGTATCCCCCTCCCGTCCCTTTTACTGATGTAACACTGCTCAGCCAGTTCAGAAGGGAGGTGCCCAAGTAGATTGCAGAGAGGGACAATCTTCAATTAAGATAAGGGAAAAACCTGAAAAACTTGTCAAGGGGGGCAGGGTCTTCATTGGTCTCATAGGAAGAAGATTGTCCCCTTCTGTTATCTGTCTGGTCTACGGACTGGATTCCACATCTGAAAGAGATGGCTTACACTAGGTAAAAGGGGCGGGAGGGGAAACTTTGCTTCTGAATACCTCTCAAACTATAAATGTTTGAGAGATAAGACTTATATCATTCTTCATGTTTTTTTAATGCCTACAAAATAAAATAAAGATAAAACAAAGTATTACTATACCTATAAGTTGTGCAAAAAGTACTATTATGAAGCCAAAAAAAAGGCAATGGCTATTGCACATTCAGACAACATGGACCATTTTAACCCCCTTAGATGCAAGAAAGTTCTCCAACGCACTGCTAAACAATCCGTTAGAGTGCTGTCTACAATCCAAGGGGTAAAGAGTTTTGTTAATAGGGTTGCACCAGGATTTAGTGTGAACCTAAAGGCTTCTCCTACCACAAAAACTTTGAATACCATTGTAGCGTGGAAAAACTTGGCAGGGTGTGTGTAATGCATTACAAAATAACCACACTGACACAATTTAGAAATATATAGAAATATATTTACTGTAATTTCCGGACAGAGCGGAAGTGAGGTGTTGAGTTACTCTCTACACTGCGGAGCTGTGACAGGAGGGGGGGGCAGGGGGCGTGCGCAGACGGAGCCAGGCAAGACATTGTATTGCAAGCTGCAGAGCATCGCACCCACCACATTTTATACTTGTGATTTTATACTTGTGAAGAACATTACTCTGTTAACCTCTCACCTGCCAGGCACGAGCAGAGCATCTCTTTTTCCCAAGTGTATCAAGTGGCTGAGAAACCTGCAGAGCATCGCTCTTTCATATCTAAAGACCTGCCTTGTCTCTCCATTTGTTGCTTGGTAGATATTTATATGTGCGTGCATAATTAAAATAAGAGGAGCAATTGTGGTTACCACCTGTACCAGAGGACAAAAAAATACCATCGTTTTAAAGGAATAGTAATATTTAAAGGGATAGTAATACTTAAAATGTAAAAAAATATATGTTGTAGGGTTTATCCCCCTGAGTAAAACAAGAGTACTCCATTAATTTTTTACTACCTTAATTTAATTGTTTACTACCTTAATTTTTTAGGTGCAATATCACAGTGGCCTGAAATTGTACAGTGGTGCTGTTGCTACACGATCCTATGGACAGCTCTGGTCCCGGGACCATAAATCTCCATAGGATGGTGTAACAACAGCGCCACTGTACAATTTCAGGCCACTGTGATATTGCACCTAAAAAATTCAGCTTTGAAAATTAATAACTTTTGAATGAAACACCTTTCAGCAGTGGGAGTACTCTTGTTTTACTCAGGGGGATAAACCCTACAACATATTTATTTTACATTTTAAGTATTACTATCCCTTTAATATGCTAAAAGGTGTTTTATTCAAAAGTTATTACAGTTCAAAGTTGATTTTTTTTTTCAGGTGCAGCACTACAGTGGCCTGAAATTGGGGGTTAAAAGTCCCATTTAGATTCAAAGGCTATTTTTGTCACCCTATTGTACAGATGGTTTGCTCCAGAATTGCACTTTTTTTTCTCACTTTTTCTTATACCTTACTATAGGGATGGGATACCTGCATCTCTCCAGCTTCCATTACACTACAGACGCCATTAAACACTGCCGGCCAACATGTATCCAGTCTGACCAAGGCTGGAAACCACAGGTTGCTCAGACTTGATATAAAGACTGTGGGAGTATAGTTTCCTGTACAGCTTGACTGCAAATAAATGCAGCCATATTCACCAAGAAATGCGTATAGCAATTTTGGGGCCATCCAATGCCACCGTAGGGGACAATTTTAAAAAATCCATTTGATCTTTTAAATTGGGCTTTAAATCCCTATAATGTGTTCAAGATCTCCCTAGCATTCAAGGCATTAAAAGCTCTGAGCTCTTCGCCACAATTGTTGGGTATTTATCCACGATCGCCTGTAATTTCCGAAATACAAGAAAAATACAACCTAGGTACTGCAGTGTGAGCATGCTATGTTAAGTGTATGTATGCCCCACAGAGTTTTATAGGATCCTCCAGCCTGAAGCTGGTGGAAGGAAATGGTGGATCAACCTTCTTTGAAGAAGAGAGTCCCAAGTATGACTCTGCCATTAGTGAATGTGCAAAGAGTATACCCTTGTGCATTCAGCCAATTTCGGTTTGAGGAACAGTGGCCTCATTTCACTACCCCCTACTTCAGGTTTCATCTATCCAGGCAGATGTTGACTGCAGTCCACAGGCTGGCCACTCATGCTTTACAGAAGTGGTAGGCAATTGTTGGAGACTACAACTCCCATCATCCCAAGCAAACAACAGCTGCTTGGGGATAATGGGGAGTGTAGTCTCCAACAGCTGGAGCTCCATCAATCAACTACTCCTGCTCTTGAGTTGAGTTTCATACCTTTCCTTTATCTCTTACTGGTCAACTGGGAATAATGGGAGACGTAGTTCAACAACATCTTGAGACCCACAAGTTAACCCCCCACCCTTAAGAATGTTAGTCTTATGACCCACGTCCCTGCAAAGCATTGTCACTTTAACAACTTCCTAACCCCCTCATGTATCCTCTTTGTAATAGAACATTCTGAAGCCTGTTCCCTGTACTGATTCAATGCTCTGTTTAGGGGGACCACGTGTCCTAAATTGCCCTAGACAGTCCCAGATTTTAAATGTGTGTCCCTTGTCACGGGCAGCCCCATTCTGGGACAGTACAAAGCTCAGGAATGCAGACTACAGAGTTCTAAACACTAAATGCAGAACAGCATATTGATACTGTGACAGGAAGTGATGCCTTTGCTAGGCTACATAAAAATGGCTTCCAGACAGAGCTCTAAACAAGAGAGAACACTAAGCCTAGTTCCTGATATCAGTCAGGAGCTGCAGTGCTGTTTAATGTAATGCTAGATTAAGGCTTTGGGTCTGATGTACATTTTCTTGTAGCCCACAACATGCATCACTTTCTGTCACAGCAGTCAATGGGTAGTTCTCCCTCTAGTGTTTAGATTTCAGTGGTACGCTCTTCCCTCTGCAGTGTTCCTGAAAGGCAGAATTTAAATGTGGTCACCCTAGCTCCGTTGACCATCGGAGCAGCTGGATAGCAATGACCTGCAGGTTGATTAGTCAATTTTTGAACTTCTGACTGTAAGGGGCTTCAACTCCCATTGGTTGGTGATGATGGGATTTGAAGTCACTGGCAGCAGGAGATCCAGCAGTTGTCTATGCCTGCAGTGGAGGGTGGAACATCTACAACCTGTGATGATCTGCTTTTCACTCCTTTGAGACCATCCTGTGTGGTGGTGCAATGCTCTGCAAAACTCTTATTTATGTTTCAGTGACATTTTTTTCTAGCGGTGAGCAGGTTAAGGAGTGAAGCTCTGCAGGGTTCCACTTGAATTTAGTGATTCAGCCTTAGGTTGTTTGCAGGGCATCTCTAGTGGTGCACAGGTGATGGAGTGATGCTCTGCTCATTCCTCCCCCCACCAAACTAATAAGAAGTGATGCTCTGCAGCTGGAGATTTCCCAGTCAGTCTCCAGAAAGAAGTGTCAAGAACAAGGGGAGAGGAGGGAGGGCGGAATGGTTTAACCATTTTACTGCCAAAGCAGCAGGCATAGAATGGGCAGAAATAACCCCTTCTTCACCAGAAAAAAAACAGACAGAGCAGACAGCATTAAAACCATTTTCTGTCACACATACACACACACTGGCACAGAACAGACATAATTAACCATTTTCAGTGCCAGAGGAGTGCGTTGGATACCCCATTGGCATTCAAAAGGGTTAACCCCTTCTCTGCCAGAGTAGAATAGGAAACTGACCATGTTTCTGCTGCCACCGCAGTTGGCACACCCAGGCATTCAGTAGGCAGAAATTGCCCATTTTCTACCAAGGCAGGAGGGGTAGTCTGGCATAACATGGGCACCATTAATGCCTTTTTTCTGCAATAGCAGCAGGCCAGTACTGAAAGAGCGGTTGCTATTACCCCCCTTTTGCCAGGACAACAAGAGCACACTGACAGAAAGGGCAGTATTAACCCCCTTTCTCTGCCACAGTAGCAGACACACACTGGCACAGAAGGGGGAGATTAAGGGGTTATTTTAGAAAGGGGCTGCCCACGTTACTCAGAGTTGTAATACTGGTGGCTGTTATCGTAGTTCTCATCTTCATCTGTAGGGTAGTTTGGCACCAGGCAGTACTTGGAGTCATAGACTTGGCGTGGCAGCCCGTACACAGTCATGCCATGCTGAGATGCCCCCTTGTTTGTTCCCATTTGCAGAGAGATGGTCTGGGTGTCACAATGCTCCATGCCAAGCTTCTGGTCAAAGATCTGGCGTTTGGTACCCGGGGCTGTCATGCCAGACTGGAAGAAGAGAGAGAAAGATGAGAGATGTATAGGATGCAATATTGTGTATTTCAGGAGCGTAAGAAATTGTATAATCCAGGGGGTGATCAGTAATTGTACCTCCATCTGTTGGGGACTACAGCTCCCATAATCCCCAATCAGCATTTGGCTGGTTGAGGATGATGGAAGTTGTAGTTCCCAATAGATTGAGGTACAAAGATTGATTATCCATGGTACAAGGTGAATAGAGGGAGAATAATTTACCCATCCCAGTTCCTCTTCTTCATTCTTAACCCCTCCTCCAGTCACTCACCTCTGTGCTTGGTCTTTAGCTCCATATCCAGTCACTGACGCCTTCCCTTGATCACTGTCTTTCACTCCAGTCAGTGACCTCTGCCCTTGGTCATTATCACCCTCTCCAGTCAATGACCTCTGCCCTTGGTATTTTCCTTTTCCACCCACCAACTCGCTTCTTAGTCACTAATCCCTCTCCTTAGTCCTTAGCGTTTCCTCAATCAACTGAACTATCTCTTCAATATTTACCCCATTATTCAGAAACTAACCCCTCTTGTAAGTGCTTATCCTTTGCTGTAGGCCAGGGATGGACAATGTGAAGCCCTTCAGTTGCTGGCAGACTACTACTCCCATTATTCCTTGGTTCCTCCTCTAACCAAAACATTTCTCCTGGTCCCTTCACTCAGTCTCATTGGTTTTTAGCTTTCTCCCAATAACTAGCCAACAGCCCTTTCTTCACTCACTATCCCCTCTCCTTGATCCTTAGTCCCAGCTCCAGTCACTAGCCATTCTCCTTGGTCCTTTATATTCCATCCTCCAGTCACTAGCCATTCTCCCTGGTCCTTCATATTCCCTCCTCCAGTCACTAGCCATTCTCCTTGGTCCTTCATATTCCATCCGCCAGTCACTAGCCATTCTCCTTGGTCCTTCATATTCCCTCCTCCAGTCACTAGCCATTCTCCTTGGTCCTTCATATTCCATCCTCCAGTCACTAGCCAATCTCCTTGGTCCTTCATATTCCATCCTCCAGTCCCTAGCTATTCTCCTTGGTCCTTCAATCACTAACCCCTTTTCTCGGTTCTTAGACTTCCCTTCAGTCTCTAATCATTCTCTGCAGTCCTTACCTCTCCTACATTCACTAACCCTTCTCAGAGGTCCTTAGCACTGCCTTCAGTCCCTAACGCCTCTTTTCCAGATCTAGCCTCAACACCAGTCATTCATTAGCCCTTTGCCCAGTCCCTAACTCCACTGCTCTGTCCTTATCCCCTCCTTTAGTCACTAATACTTCTTTGTGAGCCTTAGCTACATTCAATAACCCTTCTCAGAGGTCCTTAGCACTGCCTTCAGTCCCTAACGCCTCTCCTCCATACTTAGCCTCTCCTCCAGTCACTAATTAGCCCTTCTTCCAGTCCCTAACTCCTCTCCTCTGTCCTTAGCGTCTCCTCCAGCTTCAAATTCCTCCTCTCAGTCCTTATTTAGCCAATTTAATCTCTCCTTGTTCCTTATGACATTTAACAGTCACTGACTCTCCCCTGTGGTGCTTTGTCTTCCAGTCATTAACAACCAATCCCCATTTTGGCCTGTGATGCCCCCCCCTTACCTGGGATGCTCCTTTATTAGTTCCCATCTGCAGGCTGATTGTTGCCTGGTCCACTGGTTGGTCAGTTCCCAATTTAGGGTCATACAGATGCCTACGGGTGCCATATGATGTCATGCCCTTCTGACTGGCAAACTTGTTGGTGCCCATCTGTTCGTGGTGCACAGATACATAGATAAGTGTAAATAGATGTCAGTTCATCACAAAACTCCCACCAGACATGCCCCATTATTTATCCAACTCCAAAGTTACCGTAGTCTAAATATGCTGATGACCCCTCTATGTATTTATGTAAATGTTAATACTTACATTAGATGCCCAAACAAAATCAGTGGCCTGTTATTTACATATGCTCTGTTGCGTTGGTCTATGGACTAAAGGATGCCAGCCTTGTTCGTCACATACATATTTTAAATCTTTGAGTGCCAGAGGGGTAAGCAACGCATTACAATTAACTTGTTTTAAGAAACCCTATATGTTATAGAGCTTTTTTTTGCTAAGTAAAACAAGGCATTCCCACTGCTGTCAGCTGTTTTATTCAAAAGTTAAAACTGTGCACACTATCAGGGAGTGACAGAGTAATTACTTTCTGAAAGGTCAAACTAACAGGAAGTGACTCAGCAGTTTCTGTAACATTCTACGGAGAGCTGTTTGTCAGTGACTCTTCTGTAAAATGTAATAGAATAATAGAAATCTGACCACTAGAGGGCGCTTAGTGTAAAAAAACAAAACAAAAACTCCAAGGGGATTATAAACTAAGGAGTGATAAAGAGATGATAAAGTGGAGATAACATCTCCAGTGATATCATTCTCCAATTCCTGTGTTACTCTATGGAGCCTATACACTAAGATCGCCAGAGACTTTGAATCTTAGTGCATAGGCTCCATAGAATAACATAGGAACTGGAGAAGTGATATCACTGGAGATGTCATCTACACTTTATCAAATCTTTATATTTAGTACATAACCCCCCAAGAGTTTCAACTATACTAATATACTAATTGTATCTCTTAACAGTGGGAATACCATGTTTTTACTCAGCTGGAAAATATTCACAATATAGTTTTGACATAAAAAAAAGTTTACTGCTCTTTTAAAGGGATAGCTATGTTTCAAAATAAAAGCAGTTCTAATTAATCTTCATAGTATTTGGGCCATGGAGAGTGTTATTTCAGTACTGTCAGAGTTGTAGTTCAAGTGTAGTTGAATGATAAAATATCCCCCTCCCACCCCTTTTACCTAGTGTAAGCCACCTCCCCTCAGATGTGGAATCTGGTCACTTGACCGGACAGCTCACAGCAAGGGACAATCTTCTTACTGTGATCATAAGGAAAACCCTGCCCCATTGACAGGTTTTTCAGGGTTTCCCTTATGATCACTGAAGATAGTCCCTCTCTGGGATCCATCCGGACAGTCTTGCTGCACTGAGGTGAGCAGTGTTACATCAGTAAAAGGGGTGGGAGGGGGATATTTTATCATTCATTTATTCTTGAACTACAACTCTGACAGTACTGAAATAACACTCTCCGTGGCCCAAATACTATGAATATTAATTGGAACTGCTTTTATTGTGAAACATAACTATCCCTTTAAACTACTGGGAATTTTTTTCTTCCCTGTTTCTTCCCTATGGTGCAGTTGATTTTTCCCAAAAATTGCTACACTTTTGTTTTTTAATGCATAAGGCCCCCTATCTGTATGTCTACCGATACTGCCTATCAGCCGGCCTGGATTAATTCTTTGAGTGCCAATGAGGTATTCAGTGCATTGCAAAGGAAAGCATTGGATACCTCTCTAGCACTCAAACAGTTAATAGGCATCCATAAATCTACTGGGTCCAAACTGCTTAACCCCTAGAATTCTAGTGCTGTCTCCAAGACAGAATGTAGTGCCATATGCAAAAATAATGAAGTAGAAAAATGTTGGAGCAAACTCAAATCAGCCATTGAGAAAAAACTAAAAATGTACAACATTCACAATGATTTAAATTGGGTTTTTCACCCTTTGAATGCTTGAGGTATCCAACGCATTCCCTTGCAATGTATTGGAGGCCTCTCAGGCATTTGAGGGGTTAAAAGTCACATTTAAATCAACAAATGCTTTTATTTGACCCTGATATCATTGTGTGCTTAGCGTTTGCCTTAACCCTTTAACTGCTGGCAAATAAGTAGTATTTGCCTATTCCGCCACCTCCTGTGCCAATCACCTGGAGTCCGATGATGTTTCTTCCTTCCTTGAGTTTTTCTGGTTGAAATCTCCTCTCCTGACGGTCTGCATATTTCACCCCCAAACCCATACTCACTTTGGCACCTTTTGACTTGGCCTGAAGAGTGGAAAGATGAGTTAAATAGATGCTGGAATAGTCGTCTGTACTGTACCTGTGCTGTGTATACATGTCATGGTGTAGTAGTGTGTGTGTGAGGAGGAGACTGGCACTGCTGCTGTCTGTACTGTACCTGTGCTGTGTATACATGTCATGGTGTAGTAGTGTGTGCGAGGGGAAGGCTGGCACTGCTGCTGTCTGCACTGTACCTGTGCTGTGTATACATGTCATGGTGTAGTAGTGTGTGTGAGAGGAGGAGACTGGCACTGCTGCTGTCTGTACTGTACCTGTGCTGTGTATACATGTCATGGTGTAGTAGTGTGTGCGAGGGGAAGGCTGGCACTGCTGCTGTCTGCACTGTACCTGTGCTGTGTATACAGATCATGGTGTAATAGTGTGTGTGAGAGGAGGAGACTGGTACTGCTGCTGTCTGTACTGTACCTGTGCTGTGTATACATGTCATGGTGTAGTAGTGTGTGTGAGGAGGAGACTGGCACTGCTGCTGTCTGCACTGTACCTGTGCTGTGTATACAGATCATGGTGTAATAGTGTGTGTGTGAGGAGGAGACTGGTACTGCTGCTGTCTGTACTGTACTTGTGCTGTGTATACATGTCATGGTGTAGTAGTAATATTAGTAGTGTGTGTAGAGAAAACTGGCACTGTAATCTGTGCTGTATCTATACTGTGTATACATGTCATGGTATAGTAGTAGTAGTAGTAATGTCTGTATATATGTGTGTGTGTGTGTGTGTGTGTGTGTGTGTGTGTGTGTGTGTGTGTGTGTGTGTGTGTGTGTGTGTGTGTGTGTGTGTGTGTAGGTGTGTGTGTAGGAGGCTGGCACTGTACTCTGTGCTAAATCTGTACTGTGTATACATGTCATGTAGTAGTAGTAATAGAAGTAGTAGTTTGTAGGAGATTGTCACTGTACTATGTGTACTGTATATACATGTCAGGTTGTAGTAGTAGTAGTAGTAGTAGTAGTAGTAGTAGTAGTAGTAGTAATGTTTGTGTGTAGGAGTTTGTAGGAGGATGGCACTGTACACTGTGCTATATCTGTAATGTGTATACATGTCATGGTGTAGTAGTGTGTGTAGGAGGCTGGCACTGTGTTCTGTGTGCTATATCTGTACTGTGTATACATGTCATGGTGCAGTAGTAGTAGTAGTAGTAGTAGTAGTAGTAGTAGTAGTAGTAGTAGTGTGTGTGTGTGTGTGTGTGTGTGTAGGAGGCCGGCACTGTATTCAGTGCTATATCAGTATTGTGTATACATGTTATGGTGTAGTAGCAGTAGTGTGTAGGAGGCTGGAACTGTACTCTGTGCTATATCAGTACTGTGAATACATGTCATGGTCTAGTAGTAGTAGTAGCAGTAGTGTGTAAGAAGCTGGCACTGTATTATATCTGTACTGTGTATACATGTCATGGTATAGTGGTACTTACCACGCTGGCTAATGCCAGTAGTGTGGACTGGACCTGGGTTAAGTTGCAGTTCTCAAACAGATCATTTGCCTCGAATATATCATGTGGTTTGACCCCATATTCTGTGATTCCCTTGATAAAGTTGCCAATGTTTTCCAGCTACAATGATACAGGTAAAGCGTAGGATGTTTAATAACGGCATGCTCTTGGGTCGTATGCAGAGAGAAACAGAAGAACCATTCTGGTGCTAACCAACTGCACCACGGGGGACAAATAAAACATTGTCACTGAATAAGTGGATCAATTTTCTACTTGAATGCTAGGGGTGCCTTATACACAATGGGAAGCAATGATTTTCATTCAAAGGGTTAAAAGTCCTGTTTAAATTAATGGTAATGTTTTATTTGTTCCCCATAATGCCACTGGTTTGCTCCAGAACTGCGCCTCTTTTGGTTTCTGCCCTTACTCTACGCACTCACAGAATCTACCAGGGTTAGCTTAGAGGGAAATGATCTCTTTAATAGTCACCTGATGCCAGTTTTGTGTAGACTCGTTGATCTTCCGAACAGATCCAGGTTGAAGCTTGTTAATTAACCTGTCAAAACAATATTGAAGTTAAATACAGTGACTGTTCCAGGCATCCTCTTCACAGTGACGCAAAGCAAGCAACACAACCCTTCTTTATCAATGTGCGGAAAAGTAAGTAGTTTGATAGCTTACTGTGGTAATGATCAGCCAGGACAAGAAACGCGTAGACCTTTTAAAGTGGAATTTTCACCTGTGGAATTCCTGCTCCCGTGTGAATAAGCAAGCTACATCAAGTCTCAATAGTGTTTTTTTGTGGGGTTTTTTTTTTGTTTTTTGTTTTTTTAAGAAAATCGCTGTGCTTCATAAAAAACTTCAATTTTATGGGAGTGACGTCAACAGGAGGCAGTCTGAGGTACAAGCTGTACCGCAGACAATGCTGTCCGCCCCCTTTAGCTTCATATGCCTGTTCACCACCCAATACAGAATGACGTGTTCCTGCACACTGAGCACGAGCGCCAGGGAGAATGAGCAGGTGCACACAGGGATTACCAGGGGAGGGCTGGCAATTTGTGGCCTGGAGGGCAGCTACAATCAAGTGGCCCGATTTTACTATCGTTCCAGCCCTCTGTCCCAGCCCACCCTATTTTGATAATTTTAAAATTGCCATTCACCCTTTGAGAGCCAGAGGGGTATGCCACTCAAAGGGTTAGTGTTGTGAAGTAAGGCAATACCACAGGTCTTACAACTGAAATGGGGTTACACTGGTGCAACTACAGAGCTTACAATCTGAGTAAAGCTGCACTAGTGATACCATAGAGCTTACAAGAGAAATGGGTTGATCTACTAGTGTAGCTCCATTTGGATTGTAGCTCCATTTCAATTGTAAGCTCTGTGGTATCACTACTGCAGCTACATTTGTAGCAAAAAGAGGGAGTGGCCCACCAGCCCAGACATAAGACTGGCCCAGGGGGCAATTGCCCCCCTGCCCCCCAGGCCAGCCCTCCCCTGGGGATTACAGCAAGGGAACGCTGACAATCATGCTGTACGTACTCAAGACGGCATTGCCACGATCGATCAGACTGACTATGGGAGACTAGAAACATTTACTAATTCTAAAACTGTCTGTTTTGGACTACTACCGTTTTTTTTACATATTGGGGAGATTCAAGATAGGTGATAGTTCCACTTTAAAGGGATAGTAATACTTCATTTTATCTTTATTTTATTTTGAAGGCATTAAAAACATGAAGAACAATATAAGTCTTATCTCTCAAACCTTTATGGTTTGAGAGATATTCACAAGCAAAGTTCCCCTCCCGCCCCTTTTACCTAGTGTAAGCCATCTCTTCTCAGATGTGGAATCCAGTCCATAGACCAGACAGATAACAGCAGGGGACAATCTTCTTCCTATGAGAACAATGAAATCCCTGCCCCCCTTGACAAGTTTTTCAAGTTTTTCCCTTATCTTAATTGAAGATTGTCCCTCTCTGCAGTCTACCTGGGCACCTCCCTTCTGATCTGGCTGAACAGTGTTACATCAGTAAAAGGGGCGGGAGGGGGATACTTTGTCATTGAATTACTCTTGAACTACAACTCTGACAGAATTGAAATAACACTCTCCAAAGTCCAAATACTATGATGATTAATTAGAGCTGCTTTTATTAGGAAACATTACTATCCCTTTAAATGCTGTAAGATATTTGTAGATTTCTGTAATTTCCATACCTGGGAACGCTCGGGGATTTGACCCAGATCTCAGATTCTCATGGTGAGACAATCCAGTGTTACCTTCTATGGTCTGCACCAGGTATCTACTTCTATAGTCTCTGAACTGGGGTCATTTCTACTAGAAAGGCTGAGGGAAAAGTCCTTCTTGCCTTGTGCGTTTTTTAGAAGTGATGTATTAAAGCTGTAGTTTGTTAAAGGTCCTTACAGACCAACTACATCACCTCTGGGTTAGAGCAAACAGGCATATATAGCCTACAATCTGTGTTATGGGTTACTTTAAGAGTTAATATTTCAAAGATCTCTGGGTCAGCTCAATTTGAAAGTCCACAGGTATGGTCACATCACTACTCTTCCAATCTATATGTAGGTCTTAAAGGGGTAGTAACTTTTAACAAATAAAGCAGCTCCAATTAATCTTCATCTTATTTGGGCCAACGAGGGTGTTATTTCAATACTGTCAGAGTTGTAGTTCAAGAGTAATTGAATGATAAAGTATCACCCTCCCACCCCTTTTACCTAGTGTAAGCCCCCTCTCCTCAGATGTGGAATATGGTCCTGGGACCGGACAGCTCACAGCAAGGGACAATCTTCTTACTGTGATCATAAGGAAAACCCTGCCCCCTTGACAGGCTTTTCAGGTTTTCCCTTATGATCACTGAAGATTATCCCTCTCTGCAATCCATCCGGACAGTCTTGCTGCTCTGAAGCGAGCAGTGTTACATCAGTAAGAGGGGCGGGAGGGGATACTTTATCATTCAATTACTGTTGTACTACAACTCTGACAGTATTGAAATAACACTCTCCATGGCCCAAATACTATGAAGATTAATTAGAGCTGCTTTTATTGTGAAACAGTTCTATCCCTTTAACAGCACATGCTGTTGCCCTTTGTCACGAAGACCCAGCACCATTCTAGATATCTCCAATGGCAGTACCAGCCTTTCACTGACAAATATGTTAAACAGTACGATCGTCATACATGCACTCAGCAGATAATGCCATTTCACATAGCTCACACAATCCGCAAGTAGCAACACTGTTTCAAACAGTGAGCCTTCCTGTATCCATCTCTCCACTTTAAAGGGATAGTAATGTTTCATAATAAAAGCAGATCTAATTAATCTTCATAGTAATTGGGCCCTGGAGAGTGTTATTTCAGTTCTGTCAGAGTTGTAGTTCAAGAGTAATTCAATGATAAAATATCCCCCTCCCACCCCTTTTACTGATGTAACTGCTCAGCCAGAGCAGAAGGGAGGTGCCCAGGTAGACTGCAGAGAGGGACAATCTTCAATTAAGATAAGGGAAAAACCTGAAAAACTTGTCAAGGGGGGCAGGGCTTTCATTGTTCTCATAGGAAGAAGATTGTCCCCTGCTGTTATCTGTCTGGTCTATGGACTGGATTCCACATCTGAGAGGAGATGGCTTAAACTAGGTAAAAGGGGTGGGAGGGGAAACTTTGCTTGTGAATATCTCTTAAACCATAAAGGTTTGAGAGATAAGACTTATATCGTTCTTCATGTTTTTTTAATGCCTACAAAATAAAATAAAGGTAAAACGAAGTATTACTATTCCTTTAAACAATGTTTCTCAACCAGGATGCTGTGGCACTTTAGTACACAGTGGACTCCAGCTTTGAGTGCCACATCTTATGTAAGAGGATATTGTTACAAATGTTAACCCCTTAAGGACCAGTGGTTCCGGGGTGTGTGGTCCTTTAAGGACCAGATAGGAAACTTTGACGTGCCGTCCCACGTGACTGATCACGTGGGGCGGCACGCCGAACGGGGGACTGAAAGAGATTGCTCCGGTCTTGGAGTGGTCAAATTCAGTCCCCGGTATTACTCACCGCGCCCCTACAGGAGCGCGGTGAGTAAAAGTACGTGACGTACCAGGACGTCACTGATCCTTAAGTTCAGGACCAGCGTGACGATCCTGCCACGTCAATGGTCCTTAAGGGGTTAACACTGAGTTTCTAATGTATGTTTATGGAAAATATTACCGGCATGCACAATAAGCTCTTTGTTGATATTCTGACTTTGAGACCTAAGAATCACTGTACATTTATGTATTTTTCCCTTCATTAAGTCCTTGAGAAATAAGGTATAAAATGCTAGGGATGCCCTTAAAATGACAGGTTGCAAGTTAGGGGCGGCTTGAGTGATTGAGAATCATTAACTTCATACTCTGCAAGGATTTCAAGTGACTGATCTGTCCTGTAATGTGGGACTCTTACTGAACAGTGGCCTGGAGTGTGAGAGTATGGTCAGGACAAAGAAGAGGAATGCTGTAGAGATGACCATAACGTTACATTATGCGGGGGATGTCATATTGTAGGGCTTTTCCTGCCAAATACAACAAATGCACTCCCACCGCAGGCAGTTATTTTATTCATAAATGACTTCAGTAGAAACTGTCACAAAGTTGTAAATATGATATCACATTTTGTGGAACATTGCAGGCAGCAGCTCAGCACTCTTGTAGAATGCAATAAAATAGCAGCCTGGACACATGAGCTGTTTAATCACCAGGTGGCACTGTTGCTAACAGTTTCATTTAGCTTTTTGGGTGCCAGAGGGTTATGCCATTATACTCCTCTGGCATGCAAAGGGTTAAAAACCCCCCCAACAGTTTGAGCAGTAATAACAATCTCCTAACAGTAGGAATATTCTATTTTTACTTGGCAGTGAAACCACCACACTATATGTGTTTTTACATAATGAAAATGTTCAGCCTGGCACTGACAAGCAAGACCTACACTTGCTCTGTACTCAGGGCTGGCGCCACCTATAGGCGAGGTAGGTTCCGGCGTAGGGTGCACATCTACTTGGTGCGCAGGCACGCAGCAGATCAGAGACGCACGCACCTCTGCGACTACTGTAAAGGAGAGATAGAGGCATGCACCGTGTTACAGTGTTGCTGTGTCGCCGGACCTCAGACAGCGTCAGTCCAATCGGAATAAGTAACATCAAGTTCAAACTAAAATAAAGAGGATATCCAAGTGCCCTTAAACAGAAGGGGAAGGCTGCACTTCCAAAATGTAATATCCTTTGATATTAGACCGCTGCCATTTGCCAACTCCCATCTGTGAGCAAAAAAAAAAAAAATTATATATATATAAAAGCAGATATACAAAGTATTGGTGCACATCCACATTTTCATCACCATTAACCCTTTACTCTGCAGCATTATGCCTGCATATCACTACTATATTAAAGATGAGATAGTGAAATGCAGGCATAATGCCGCAGAGCAAAGGGTTAATGGTGATGAAAATGTGGATGTGCACCAATACTTTGTATATTTGCTTTTAGCTATTTTGGTCAAAATTGGTTGCACTCCAGCAATTTTAAATGTGTTTTTTTCTTTGGGTGTGCTTGCCAAAACCTGGACTGGAATTATATATATATATATATATATATATATATATATATATATATATATATATACATACCTACTAGTTGTACACGGACCAGATTGCCACCCAGCAACGGCCACAGTGCAGTCATGAATAGTAGAGACTGCCAGCACCGCGGCTGATACGGTGGGGGGGCACTCCGGATTCAGAACGTAGTCGAGGACTATGATCTGAATTCGGAGCCCCGCTTCATTATCAGCCGCGGTGCTGGCAGTCTGTAGTGAGCATGACTGCAGCATGCGCAGCCATCTCTAGTGCGAATGACGGCTTCTGACAACAATTTAGCGAATTATTATATAGGATATATATATATATATATATATATACACACACACACACACACTCTCTCTCTCTCTCTCTCCTTCCCCACTTGCTCTGAGGTTGACTAATAACATTCTATTATTCAGCTGCCGATTCGGTTAATTCCAAGAGCGTGCTCTGAAAGCTCATTGAGTCCTATTGGGAGAAAGGTGCTATTTAAATACTAGTTATTATTATAATGCAAACTTGACACACTCACTCGCACAGGATGACTCCATCTTTCAGTGAATCCATAAACTTGTTCCCGATGTTCCTGCCTGTCGTGCTCTCGATCCATTCTCTCAGCTCGGCCTCTTTCTGGGGGTCATACTTCTGGGCCAACTGAAATCAGAATACACAGGTCTGTCACTGTCTGGCACCCTTTAGTCCAGTGATTCTCAGCCAGGGTGCCGTGGCATTTTGGTGTGCCACAGACATCATCTTAGGGTGCTCCACATTTTCAATGAAGACAAACAAAAATGATCTTTTAAATAAAGATGAATAGAAATTGTTCTGCACAATATGTTTACTTTTGTTACTATGATTGTAAAACCTAATAATAACTGTATATTTATGTATGGAACCTTCATTATGCCCTTGATAAAGTACACTAAATATGTTAGGGGTGCCCCGAATGTTCTAGATTATGTGTTAAAGGAGCAGTAAACTTTTTTTATGAAAAAATATATATTGTAGGGATTTTCCCATCGAGTAAAATAAGGGTACTCCCAGTGTGGAGAGATTTATATTTCCAGAGTTATTACAGTTTAAACCCATGTTTTTTTTTTACATTAGCAGTGCCCTCTAGTGGTCAAATTATAATTAGATTTCCTGTTAGATTCTAATGGAGAGGAAAGTCAGAAAAGTCAGAGACATACAGTTCTCCATAGAATGTGATAGAAACTGCCTGTCACTTCCTGTCAGTTAGAACTATCAGGAAGTAAACACAGTAAATTCACTTCCTGTCAGTTAGAACTATCAGGAAGTAAACACAGTAAATTCACTTCCTGATTATTTAAACGGCTATATTTTTTGAATAAAACATCTGACAGCGATGGGAGTGACCTTGTTTTATTCAGCAGGAAAAGCTCTATAAAATTTGTGTTTTCATAAAAAAAGTTTACCGCTCCTTTAAGGGTGCCCCATACAAAAAAAGACTGAGAACCACTGTTTTAGTCTGTCGGCATGTCTGCCATAGCACCCTCCAGTCCATAGGCAATATACACAAAACAGAAGAGGAGCAAACCAGCGGAACTATAAATCACAAATAAAAAAAAAATCACAAATGCTAAGTAAAACAATTTCCATTTAAATGTTATTACATCTCAAACGTATATTGTTTTTACTCAAACTGCCACCAACAGCACCAGGTGGTGTCCGAAAGGCATTATTTTATTATAATGTACTCAATGGAAGAGTCTGAGATATCCTATATAATAATTCGCTAAATCGCGTGTAACGCCACGACATGCGCAGTAGACACTGCTGTGCATGCTGCAGTCATGAGCAGTACAGACTGCCCGCACCACGGCTGATACAGAGCTGGGCGCTCTGAAGGAGCGTCCAGCTCTGTATCAGGTGTGGCGCGGGCAGTCTCTACTGCGCGTGACTGCCCCGCGACCGGGTGGCTGTGACACTGTGGCCCGTGTAATGGGCTGTTTAACTAGTATATTATATAGCACAACTTTCCATAATAAGTTATGATGTTAATAGCACCACCTGGTGTCCACATGGTAAAATTGCAGCTTAATGTTTAACCTCTTGAAGACTAGAGCTGTGTACAAAATATCGCTTAAAAAAATATATTAATACAAACTTGAGCAAAAAAAACACAAAAAGTAGGAAATAAGCACTTGGATCTAGTAATACCAAAATGAATATAAATGGCACAATGATATGTATAGACTAATGCAGGGCTTATAATTTTAAGTCCTTTGCTACTAGCCAGACCTGAAAAGTTACTCGCCACTGCAATACATAACATACCCACCAGGACTGAATTTCTACTCGCCAGGGCTAAATTTTCACTCGCCATTGGCTAGTGACGAGTGGAAATTTTGAGCCCTGGACTAATGTATTTATTCTAAACAAGAATATATGTAAAAAAAACAATGAATAATAATAATAATAATAATAATAATAAACTATACATATAATAAATACAAATATAACAGATATATCTAAGCTATAAAAAGTCCCAAGAAAAACTCAAAATGTGCAAAATTTGGGAAAAGAGATAATTAGATAATCAGTTTGCAGCTGAAAGTCTGTAGAGAATAATTTGTAGTAAATGATATGAAGCCAGTTCCTATGTTGTATACAAAAGGTATACAGACCTCTATGCAGATGGCGCTCCCGCACAGTCCTCTCATAATGCAGAGCACTGGGAGATGATGTCATCTCCCAGCGCTCTGTATTACTAGAGTACAGAGGGAGATCAGCTAATAGAATGTTGCGGGCGCCAGGCGGTGTGGTTGCAGGGGGTAGCCGGTCCCCTGGAGTAACGGGTCCGGTCGGGGGTGCGACCCCTATTGTTACGCCACTGGTCCTTAACCCCTTAGCGACCTCCCGATCTGGGGCTTGGAAGGCCGTTCAATACAGCAGACTTTTTTTTTTTTTGCTAGATAAATTCTAGGATGGAGGAGAGGCGCACAGCCACGCCTCCATCCCAGAATTCCATGATGTGCCAGGACAGTCACTGGTCCGTAAATGCCGGTGCCCGCCTGACCTGGCACGTCATGGGTCCATAAGTGGTTAAAAGGTTAAGCAGGATCATACTTTCCGCCTGCCTCAGTTTGAATGAACCGCCAGCAGCTGTCATACATACCTCCCAGCATTTCAGATGGACACGTTAGCTTTAGGGGGCATTGCTGGTGGGGTGGCTGGTGGGACGGGGCATTAATGAGAATTTTTAGGTTATTTCATGACCTACTAACACGATTTGTTTAATTCAATAAATGATTTAGAGCAAAACCAAATGTATAATATATAAACACATATAGTGAAGTTTATACAAACATTAATGTGAGTGTTATTGCTGTGGAGCAATGTGATACACTTATATACACACCACACAGTCTGATCTTCTAAACACAGGGACACCAGGGTGATACACTTCTATACACACCACACAGTCTGATCTTCTAAACACAGGGATACCAGGGTGGGTGAGAGGGACAGAGGGATTTGCGTCTCAAAGAGGGACTGTCTCTCCTAAAAAGGGACACTTGGGAGGTATGGACCCCTAATATCTCCTAAAGAGGGACATTTGGGGGGTAGGGCGCCCTAATATGTCCTAAAAAGGGACATTTGGGGGTATGGACCCATAATATCTCCTAAAGAAGGACATTTGGGGGGTATGGACCCTTAATATTTCCTAAAGAGGGACACTTGGGCGGTAGGGACCCCTAATATCTCCTAAAGAGGGACACTTGGGAGGTATGGACCATTAATATCTTCTGAAGAGGGACACTTGGGAGGTACGTACCCCTAATATCTCCTAAAGAGGGACACTTGGGAGGTATGGACCCCTAATGTCTCCTAAAGAGGGACACATGGGAGGTACAGAGCCCTAATATCTCCTAAAGAGGGACACTTGGGAGGTATGGACCCCTAATATCTCCTAAAGAGGGACACTTGGGAGGTGTAGACCCCTATCATCGCCTAAAGAGGGACACTTGGGAGGCATGGACCCCTAATATTTCCTGAAGAGGGACACTTGGGAGGTATGGACCCCTAATATTGCCTTAAGAGGGACACTTGGGAGTAATGGAATATGTTATCTTATGGACAACTGTGCTAAGTCAAAAGTCATAGTGGCAGTTAGGATTTTCAGGCCATAGTAAGGAAAGTGTGTGTGGGGGGTTATTAGAAGGTGGTAGTTTTCCTTTAAGAGCCCTGACACAGGCTGTGTAACAAAGAGACGTGTGTGGGTGGCAAAAGGTGGGGAGGAGAAGGTACAGATTCCAGCCCTGAGAGCATAATAATGGCATCTGTGTGGTTTATATAAAGAACAATGACCCAGTAGATGTTAGCGTGAACCAAGTGCAGAGCTATGTGAGAAATTACCAGACAATCTGCCAACATTCACTGCATGCCAGACCGCTAGGACCACACGCACCAGCCCCAAGAGGGCCGGACTGGCATGCTGGGACCTCTAGGAACAGAATGTTACATTATAGGTGCAACTTAAACCTTTGAGTGCCAGAGAGGTATCCAACACAATGCATTGGATACCTCTCTGGCGCTGATAAGGTTAATAAACTAAAGAGGCTCAGTTCTTTAGGAAACCAATGGCTCTGTAGGGGACAAAAATAAATGTTTTTAACCCCTTGAAGGTAAAGCAATGTGTCGCAGACCTGTGTAGCATCCAAGGATTTAATAGCCCCATTTAAAGGGTCAGTAATGCATTATCTAACTTTATTTAACCCCTTAACGACCAGCCGCGCAGGCACGTGGCGGTCACTAAAGGACCAGGGAGCTTTTTTTTTTTTTTTTTTTTTTTAAGATTTCGATTCCGGACTCCCCAAACGGTGTGCAGCCGCGGGGGGAGCCTGGAATTCCATGACGGTCATAGTATGTCATGGGTCGTTCAGTCAGATTTACCCATGACGTACTATGACCGTCAAGTGTCGTTATGGGGTTAATATTGTAGAGGTTCCAAAAATAAAACATTTGGAGAAAGTGGCATCTCTCAAACCATTACAGTTTGAGAGATATTCGCAGCTGAAGTTCCCCCTCCCTCCCCTTCTAACGTCAGCCCTGTGCTGACAACAGGAGATCCCGGTCCTGGGACCAGCTGGTGGCTCTGCAGCAGAGCCGAAATCACGTTATTTAAAAAGAATTACTTCATTGGAATGGTCTACAAAGTGTGCCTGGTTTGCAAGCACACTTTGTAGACCGGTCCATTGAAGTAGTTCTTTTTAAATATCGCTATTTCAGCTCTGCTGAAGAGCCGCCGGCTGGTCCCAGGACCGGGATCTCCTGGTGTCAGCACAGTGCTGACGTCAGGAGAAGGGGAGGGGGGGGGGGACTTTAGATGCAAATATCTCTCAAACTGTAATGGTTTGAGAGATGCCACTTTCTCCAAATACTTTATTTTTGGAACTCCTACAATATTAAACAAAGTTAAATACGGGCATTACTGACCGTTTAAATGAACGGATCATTTTATTTGTTGTTTACATTGCAGCTGTATCGCCCTAGAATTCTACCGCATTTACATAGCACACCAGCCCTGCTATGTATTACCAGCCTGGTACAATGGCACATACCATATGTATGAGGGTGGACTGGCGCAATTCCGGTGTGAGGGACATATACTACTTCTGATTTAAATGGTGTTTTTAACCCCTTAAATGTCACATAGGTCTCCAGTGCATTGAGTTGCATATAGCAGAGCAGGAAACAGGGCAAGATGGAGGCCCAGTGACAGCTGTATGTGTGATGAGGAATACTGAATAGAAAGAAGGGTAAGATGGCGGAACAGTGACAGATGAAAGGCATACCTCCCAATGTCCCTCTATGGGAGATATTATGGCTCCATACCTTCCAATGTCCCTCTTTACGAGATATTAGGGGTCCATACCTCCCAGTGTCCCTCTTTACGAGATATTAGGGGTCCATACCTCCCAGTGTCCCTCTTTACGAGATATTAGGGGTCTATACCTCCCAAGTGTCCCTCTTTACGATATATTAGGGGTCCATACCTCCCATGTGTGCCTCTCTTTAGGAGATATTAGGGGTCCATACCTCCCAAGTGTTTTTCTTTAGGAGATATTAGGGGTACATACCTTCCACGTGTCCCTCTTTAGGCGATATTAGAGGTCCATACCTCCCAGGTGTCCCTCTTTAGGCGATATTAGAAGTCCATACCTCCCAGGTGTCCCTCTTTAGGAGATATTAGGTCTCCATACCTCCCAAGTATCCATCTTTAAGAGATATTAGGGCTCTATACCTCACAACTATCCCTCCTAAGGAGATATTAGGGGTCCATACCTTCCAAGTGTCCCTGTTTAGGAGCTCTTAGGGTTGCATACCTCCCAAGCTTTTCTCTTAAAGAGATATTAGGGCTCCATACCTCCCAAGTGTCCCCGTTTAGGAGATATTAGGGGTCCATACCTCCCAGTTGTCCCTCTTTTGGAGATATTAGGGGTATATACCTCCCAAGTGTCCTTTTTTAGGAGATATTAGGGGTACATACCTCCCAAGTGTCCCTTTTTATTCAGGACAGTCCCTCTCTGAGGCACAAATCCCTCTGTCCCTCTTTCCCACCCAGGTGTCCCTGTGTTTAGGAGATCAGTCTGTGAGTGGTGTATATAAGTGTATCACCCTGGTGTCCCTGTGTTTAGGAGATCAGACTGTGTGGTGTGTATAGAAGTGTATCACCCTGGTGTCCCTGTGTTTAGGAGATCAGTCTGTGAGTGGTGTATATAAGTGTATCACATTGTACCACAGAAATAAAACTCACATTACTGTTAGTTTAAACTTTAGTATATGTGTTTATAAATTAGTCTATGTAAATAAAATAATTTTGTTGACTTATAGGTGTCAATAGGTCATGTAATAAAAAATAAATTATTGGTAGTGCCACACCTACCAGTCACACCTCCTAAAACACAAGTGTCCCTCTTTAGTCATGTGAAATGTTGGGAGGTATGTATGTGGGGTCAGAATAGGAATAGCAGAGTAGAAAGCAGGGCAAGATGGAGACAAACTGACATGTATGTGCATGGGGCTCAATAAAGGTATAGCAGAGTAGAGTACAAGACTTGTAGGCTGCTGTGTTTTGTGTCAGTACATGAATATCAAAGTAGAAAGCAGGGAAGGATGGAAGTGTTGTGGAAGCTGTGTGTTCAATACAGGAATAGCAGGGTAGACTGCAGAGTAAGATGGAGATGTGATGACAGGACTGTGCATGTTGGATGAAAATACAGGAATAATAGAGTAGACTGTGGGGCAAGATTGAAATGTGGTGACAGGACTGTGAGATGTTAGTACAGGAATAGCAGAGTAGACTGCAGGGCATAATGGAGATGTAGTGATGGGACTCTGCGTGTCGGATGCCAGTACAGGAATAGCAGAGTAGACTGCAAGGCAAGATGGAGATGTGGAGATAGAACTGTGTGTGGGAATCAGAACAGGATAGCAGAGTGGAATGCTAGAAACAGCTGTGTGTGGGTCATTACAGGCATAATACAGTAGAATGTGGGATCAGTACTGGAATAGCAGGGTGGAATGCAGGGCAAGATGGAGGCTTAGTGACAGCAGAGCGTGTTGGGTCAGTACCAGGATAATACAGTAGAATGTGGGGCAGTACTGGAATAGTAGAGTGGAATGCAGGGCAAGATGGAGGTGTAGTGACAGCTGTGTGAGTGTGGGTCAGTACAGGGATAATACAATAGAATGTGGGGCAGTACTGGAACAGCAGACTGGAATGCAGGGCAAGATGGAGGTGTAGTGACAGTTGTGTGAGTGTGGGTCAGTACAGGGATAATACAATAGAATGTGGGGCAGTACTGGAATAGCGGGTGGAATACAGGGCAAGATGGAGGTGTAGTGATAGCTGTGTGAGTGTGGGTCAGTACAAGGATAATACAATAGAATGTGGGGCAGTACTGGAATAGCGAGTGGAATACAGGGCAAGATGGAGGTGTAGTGATAGCTGTGTGAGTGTGGGTCAGTACAAGGATAATACAATAGAATGTGGGGCAGTACTGGAATAGCAGGTGGAATACAGGGCAAGATGGAGGTGTAGTGACAGCTGTGTGAGTGTGGGTCAGTACAGGGATAATACAATAGAATGTGGGGCAGTACTGGAATAGCGGGTGGAATGAAGGGCAAGATGGAGGTCTAGTGCCAGCTGTGTGAGTGTGGGTCAGTACCAGGATAATACAGTAGAATGTGGGGCAGTACTGGAACAGCAGAGTGGAATGCAGGGCAAGATGGAGGTGTAGTGACAGCTGTGTGAGTCTGTGTCAGTACCAGGATAATACAGTAGAATGTGGAGTCAGTACTGGAATAATCATGTAGAATACAGACCAGGAAGATAGCGACCTGACATAGCTTTGTGTGTAGAGTTAGGGAAGGAATAACAGCTGTTGCTACACCTCCATCTTGTCCTGCGTTCTGCTCTGTTACTCCGCTACTAACTCTACAGACAAAGCTATGTCGCGACACTGTTCCTGGCCTGCATTCTACTGTGCTATTCCTGTACTGACCCCACATTCTTCTATGATATACCTGCACTGACCCCACACACAGAGCTGTCACTATACCTCCATCTTTCCCCGAATTTTGCGATTTGTGTGTGGGTTCAGCACAGTAGAATGTGGGGTCAGTACTGGAATAGTAGAATAGAATGCAGGCCAGGAACAAAGTGTAGGGACAGGAGTTAGCAGAGTAATAACAGAGTAGAACGCAGGGCAAGATGGAGGTGCAGTGACAGCTGTGTGTGTGGGGTCAGTACAGGAATAGCAGCATAGAAAACAAGGCAAGATGGAGTTGGACTGACAAAAACACATTCTCCCCTCCCTATCTCTCTTGCTGTCTCCTCTTCTGCCAACCAAAACACTAACAGATCTACTTGTATAAATAATTTACCAAACTAGGCAGAAGAGCAGAGAGAGGACACAGGGGCCGTCCTGCCCTCAGCTCAATCACTAACACTGAGCTACCCAATACTCTGTGTAGTCATAATAGCTACATGCTTAACCCTCAGCGTGCCAGACAGATAACCCTCTAGCACTCAAAGACTTAAAATGAGTTTAACTTGCCTTGATAATCACACTGATCAGTGCTTTGTACAATGGTACTGAGTATGTACTCACTGATAATGTTCACACTGCACTGTATAATGGTACTGAGTATCTACACACTGATAATGATCACACTGCACTGTATAATGGTACTGAGTATCTACACACTGATACTGATCACACTGCACTGTATAATGGTACTGAGTATCTACACACTGACACTGATCACACTGCACTGTATAATGGTACTGAGTATCTACACACTGATAATGATCACACTGCACTGTATAATGGTACTGAGTATCTACACACTGATAATGATCACACCGCTCTGTATAATGGTACTGAGTATCTGCACACTGACACTGATCACACTGCTCTGTATAATGGTACTGAGTATCTACACACTGATAATGATCACACTGCTCTGTATAATGGTACTGAGTATCTACACACTGATACTGATCACACTGCACTGTATAATGGTACTGATATCTATACACTGACACTGATCACACTGCTCTGTATAATGGTACTGAGTATCTACACACTGATACTGATCACACTGCACTGTATAATGGTACTGATATCTATACACTGACACTGATCACACTGCTCTGTTTAATGGTACTGAGTATCTACACTCTGATAATGATCACACTGCACTGTATAATGGTACTGAGTATCTACATACTGATACTGATCACACTGCACTGTATAATGGTACTGAGTATCTACACACTGATAATGATCACACTGCTCTGTATAATGGTACTGAGTATCTACACACTGATAATGATCACACTGCTCTGTATAATGGTACTGAGTATCTACATACTGATACTGATCACACTGCTCTGTATAATGGTACTGAGTATCTACACACTGATAATGATCACACTGCACTGTATAATGGTACTGAGTATCTACATACTGATACTGATCATACTGCACTGTATAATGGTACTGAGTATATACACACTGATAATGATCACACTGCACTGTATAATGGTACTGAGTATCTACACACTGATAATGATCACACTGCACTGTATAATGGTACTGAGTATCTACACACTGATAATGGTCACACTGCACTGTATAATGGTACTGAGTATCTACATACTGATACTGATCACACTGCACTGTATAATGGTACTGAGTATCTACACACTGATAATGATCACACTGCTCTGTATAATGGTACTGAGTATCTACACACTGATAATGATCACACTGCTCTGTATAATGGTACTGAGTATCTACATACTGATAATGATCACACTGCTCTGTATAATGGTACTGAGTATCTACATACTGATACTGATCACACTGCTCTGTATAATGGTACTGAGTATCTACACACTGATAATGATCACACTGCTCTGTATAATGGTACTGAGTATCGACACACTGATAATGATCACACTGCTCTGTATAATGGTACTATCTACACATTAATGATAACACTGCACTGTATAATGGTACTGAGTATCTACACATTAATGATAACACTGCACTGTATAATGGTACTGAGTATCTACACACTGATAATGATCACACTGCTCTGTAGAATGATACCGAGTATCTACACGCTGATAATGATCACACTGCTCTGTAGAATGATACCGAGTATCTACACACTGATAATGATCACACTGCACTGTATAATGGTACTGAGTATCTACACACGGATAATGATCACACTGCTCTGTATAATGGTACTGAGTATATACACACTGATACTGATCACACTGCTCTGTATAATGGTACCGAGTATCTACACACTGATAATGATCACACTGCTCTGTATAATGATACTGAGTATCTACACACTGATAATGATCACACTGCTCTGTAGAATGATACCGAGTATCTACACGCTGATAATGATCACACTGCACTGTATAATGGTACCGAGTATCTACACACTGATACTGATCGCACTGCACTGTATAGTGGTACTGAGTATCTACACGCTGATAATGATCACACTGCTCTGTAGAATGATACTGAGTATCTACACACTGATACTGATCACACTGCACTGTATAATGGTACTGAGTATCTACACACTGATAATGATCACACTGCTCTGTAGAATGATACTGAGTATCTACACACTGATACTGATCACACTGCACTGTATAATGGTACTGAGTATCTACACACTGATAATGATCACACTGCACTGTATAATGGTACTGAGTATCTACACACTGATACTGATCACACTGCACTGTATAGTGGTACTGAGTATCTACACGCTGATAATGATAACACTGCTCTGTAGAATGATACCGAGTATCTACACACTGATAATCATTACACACTATGTATAATGGTACTGAGTATCTACACACTGATAATGATTACACACTATGTATAATGACAAAGAATACTCAGTCAGTATGCTTATTCTCTCTTCTAATATGTGAAAGCTACTTGGAGAAGTTAAACAGTATATTATAAACCCAGTAGTCTAACATTTTTTTCTCCTGGAGAAATACTTCACGTACCCATAAATTCCTCTAAACATCCCCAAAAGTGACTGCACTGCCAGGGAATTATTCACCCTCCTAATAATAGCTTCAGACTGAAATGCGGAGGCTCCTAACAGAATTTCTCATGCAAGAATGTCCTAGGAAAGTATTCTTGCTAATTGCCAGCCACTAATTAAGAAGCTGGGGAGAACATATGAATGAATGAGTGGGGGGATGGGGATGGTGGGGGGGTAATCTCACACCTGGGTTTATCCCCCTTATAGACTGGATTTCATCAATAGCCTTATATAGAAGAGGCATTTCATAAAAGAGCACATGCAGCCTTATATGGTGTGTACTCTGCTCCAGGAGAACGTCTGTACTCTACAGATCGCTGCAGCTTCAGGCTGGCGCACACACAGTTAAGTTTACCATGTCTCATCACAACCTGCCCCAGGATACAATGAATTTAATTAATTCCAAAGGCATTTTAAACATTTAAGGATAAAAAGGGGTGTGCAATGCATTGTGAACTAATGTGCTGCACTCCCTCTGGTTTTTAAAGACTTAATGGGGTGTAACTAAGTTGGGTAAAAAGCAGACTCCATGTCCCATAGCTCCCTTCTGTCTGTGTAACCGTGCAGTGGGAGGGACAGACTCCATGTCCCATAGCTCCCTCCTGTCTGTGTCACCCTGCAGTGGAAGGGACAGACTCCATGTCCCATAGCTCCCTCCTGTCTGTGTCACCCTGCAGTGGGAGGGACAAACTCCATGTCCTATAGTTCCATCCTGTCTGTGTCACCCTGGAGTGGGAGGGACAGACTCGGTGTCCCAAAGCACCCTCCTGTCTGTGTCACCCTGCAGTGGGAGTGACAGACTCTGTGTCCCACAGCACCCTCCTGTCTGTGTCACCCTGCAGTGGGAGGGACAGACTCCATGCCCCATAGCTCCCTACTGTCTGTGTCACCCTGCAGTGGGAGGGACAGACCACATGGTTCATTGCTGTCTCCTGCCTGTGTCACCCTGCAGTGGGAGGGACAGACTCCATGTCCAATAGCTCCCTCCTGTCTGTGTCACCCTGCAGTGGGAGGGACAGACTCGGTGTCCCACAGTATCTTCCTGTCTGTGTCACCCTGGAGTGGGAGGTACAGACTCGGTGTCTCACAGCACCCTCCTGTCTGTGTCACCCTGCAGTGAGAGGGACAGACTCCATGCCCCATACCTCCCTCCTGTCTGTGTCAACCTGCAGTGGGAGGGACAGACCCCGTGGTTCATTGCTCTCTCCTGTCCATGTCACCCTGCAGTGGGAGGGACAGACCCCACGTCCCATAGCTTACTCCTGTTTGTGTCACCCTGCAATGGGAGGGACAGACCCCATGCCCCATACCTCCCTCCTGTCTGTGTCACCCTGCAGTGAGAGGGACAGACCCCGTGGTTCATTGCTCTCTCCTGTCTGTCAGTATTTATTTTCAAGCCATACTAGAGAAGATGAACTAATATGATTTTGTGCTAAACCAGGAGCTGTTGCTAGAGCAGTCAGTGGACATCTCTGGCCAGCTGACCACAAACCTCCAGAACAGCACTGTCCAAGTTCAGTCCTCAAGGGCCACCAACAGGGCAGGATGTAAGGATTTCCCAGATTAAGCACAGGTGAGTCAGTCACAATGAATGATCCACTGATTAACTCATCTGTGGTTAATCAGGGAAATCCTTACATCCTGGCCTGTTGGTGACCCTTGAGGACTGAACTTGGACACCCCTGCTCCAGAAGATGCTATAGCAACAGTGCCTCAGTAAAATATCAGGCCGGGATGTAAGTTTGAGCTGCAATAACTTTTGAATAATAGCTAGCGAATGGTACACGATGTTGGACATACGATTGGGCATGCCATGCATTTTTTGGACCCATTGGACTACTGCAGTAGTGAGCCCACTCGTGTGAAAATAGCCATCCCTGATTCACCACCTGCCGCCAATCTCCACCCCCTGCTCCCCTGGGGCGGGGCAGACAGCGAACCACAAACAGAATTTTACAAATCCTATATAATAATTCGCTAAGTTTTGTGTAACGCCCGACATGCGCAGTACAGACTGCCCGGGCCGCGGCTGATACAGATCTGGGCGCTCAGAAGGAGCGTCCAGCTCTGTATCAGCAGTGGCGCGGGCAGTCTCTACTGCTCGCGACTGCCCCTGCCGTAGGCACTGTGGCCCGTGTAACGGGCTGTTCAACTAGTATAAAGATATATAAAGAATTGTTAAACAGAGTATGGGCATTTTAGGGGTACTCCTTTCCCCTGAATATTGTTTATGATATCTATTAAGGCAGGCGAAGATGAAACTGGCATACGTTCTCTCCATTATAATGCCATGGTGGAGGCACTCAGCAGCCTGTAGGCATTACATGTTCATAACATGTAGCCCTCTGGTACTCAAACTAGGTCTGGTCACACCTCACCTTTAACCATGGACACATTTGAAAAATGCATACTGCAGGGCTGCATTGATTTCAGTGCAGTCATGAAATATGTCTGTTTCCTCTGTGTTCCTGGTTAAAGGTGAGGTCTGGTCAGCCTAGCTCAAAGGTTTAATCTGACCCTTGGTTTTGGCTTGCTAGGCAGTAGAGCTGCCATACAGAAAAAAATCCAACTGCTGAGTTTATCTGCCAAGGAAGAAAGATACATTTTATCACAAAGCACAAGTGATAAACAATGTATCATTCTGCCAGTGTATTAAAAGCCAGAATTGACACAGTTTATGGTACAATCAAGAATCACAAGGAACATCCAGACATAACACTTTGTTGCTTTCACTCACATGTCACTCAGGAATGGGGCAGGGGTATTAGTCAGTGGTGGTGTACAGGGGCATAACTATGGTTGGGGGGGAGAACGTGCAAACTGGGTCCGGCGTCCATTGATGGCCCACTGAGTTACACTCATGTGAGAATAATTGTGTTTTTGGGGACCCAAGAAAAAATGTTTGCACTGGGCCAGTCGATGACCAGTCACACCACTGGATGTGTATTTTACATAGCTCTAGATTTTGAGCATAGAAGTGTCTCTCAGACCAAAATAATTACCCATCCCTTATGTAGTGCACTCCCCTAAGTGTACCTCTGGAGACGGAGGTCAATGCCAGCAGAGTTTACCTGAGAGAGACAGCCAGTACTGCCATATATATTATAGATCTTCTATAATACATATGGTGGGATTGTCTGACTGTGTTCATAGATGCTCATTAACCCAGAAATTTAGCCAACCCAAATCATTGCTAGCCTCTTAAACCAGCAACTAAATTAGCTCGGGATGTGCCTAGAATGTAATTAGTCAATGGGCAAGTCGTAAAAGAAAACTGTGTTTCACGGACCCCTAATAACACCCCCTCCCCCCTACAAAAAAACAAAACAAAAAAAAAACAGTTTTTGTAAGGCTTTATATAAATGACTCCTAAATGATGGCGGATTACTTCAGAGAACATAACATCATTTAAAATTGTGCTGTACTTGTATCTGGAGTTTTCAAGAATTGGACCTCAATCTGGATCTCAATTGACTACTCCTACTTAACCATTTGAGTGTCAGAGATACCCCCAATACATTGCAACACAATGGGGGTTAAGCACTAAGGAGTGAAAAAGAGGTGATAAAGTGGAGATGACATCTCCAGTGATATCACTTCTCCAGTTCCTATGTTATTCTATGGAGTCAATGCACTAAGATTTCTCCAGTTCTGGACATCTTAGTGCATTGTCTCCATAGAATAGCATAGGAACTGGAGAAGTGATATCACTGGAGAAGTCATAACCATTCTATCACCTCTTTATCACACTTTAGTGCATAACCCCAAGTGTGTTGGACACCTCCCTGGCCATATACCCAAATGAAAAAAGGAGCAATTTTGGAACAATCCAACTGAACCATAATACACAAATGAAAAAAAATTCCAAGATTCCCCTTGATTTAAATGGGACCTTTAATCAATTAAACCTTTCAGTGCCATAGGGGTACGCAACGCATTGCAAAGCAATGCGTTGCACACTCCTCTGGCACTCAAAGGGTTAAATGTGAGAGAGGTTGCTAATGCATTGAGAAGCAATATATTGAAGAACTCGCTAGCATTCATGGGGTTAAACATTTCCATTTAAATCCATCATACAGTTGGCTTGCCTCAGAAATACACCATTTTCTATGTGCTTATTGAGCTTCGTGTGCAAGTTGGGGACCGCATATCCCTTTAAATCAGGGGCACTTCTAGAATAAACAGGGCAGATTCCTGGACAGTCCTATAGAATGAAGCTGTCATAAGCGTCACTGATTACATGGCCACCTTAGCGCAAATGGGGTGTCCAATGCTTTGTAGAAGAGGCCACTAGACTAAGCTGACCAGGCCTCCCCTTTAACTGGGGGCACATATGAAAAACGCATACTGCAGGGCTGCTTTGATTTCAGTGCAGTCCTGAAATATGCCTATTTCCTAGGTGAGCTCTGGTCATGCTACACTACACAACCTGTGTCACTGAAAGTGTTATATATATATATATATATCTATATATCTCCATAACAGGGACACCTCCTTAACCACTTAAAGATGTACATGTACGTCATGAGTACAATGTGCCTAAAGGATAAGCTGACCAGACCTTCCCTTTAACCGGGGACACATAGGAAATAGGCATATTTCAGAAATGCACTGAAATCAAGGCAGCCCTGCAGTATGAATTTTTCATATGTGTCCCCAGTTAAATCGGAACTACCACCCCTGTTAAAATTTGTCCAAAATAAATAGTCATCTGGCGACTAGCTGCTCAGTAGTGCTAGTCACCAGAATTATTACCTGGTTATTGAGAATTAAACACTGTTCCGGGACTGACAGGCAGGAAACAGCGCAGACATCTTTCCATAGTGACGTCTGTGCACCTGCGCTGTCAGTCCCTTTTGGAGCCGAACGGCTCTTAGCAACTCCTCCTAGAGCCGGCTGGGACTGATAGCGCAGGCACGTGGACGTCACTATGGTAAGATGTCTGAGCTCCATCCTGCCTGTCAGTCCGGGAGCAGTGTATTATTCTCAATAACCAGTTAATAATTCTGGTGACTAGCACTATTGAGCAGCTAGTCGCCAGATGGGTATTTATTTGGGTCAAATTTTAACAGGGGTGGTAGTTCCACTTTAAAGGAGATGTCTGGTCACCCTTATAAAGGACCCATGATGTTCCTGTACATCCTGGAATCCAGGGATCCCCACCTGGCTGCATGCCACTTGAGGATCCCTGAATCTGTAGGGAAAAAAAAAAAAAAGGTCTGTGGTCTTTAAGTGCCGGCTGCTTGTCTTAAAGAGATAGTAATATTTTATATGTAAAAAAAAGATATGTTGTAGGGTTTATGTCCCTGAATAAAACAAGAGTACTCCCACTGCTGAGAGATATTTTATTAAAAAATTATAACACCTCAAACTTGAATTTTTTAGGTGCAATATCACAGTGGCCTGAAAATGTATAGTGGCACTATTGCTACACCATCCAATGGAGATTTATGGTCTACGGACCAGAGTAGTCCATAGGATGGTGTAGCAACAGCACCACTCTAAATTTTCAGGCCATTGTGATATTGCACCTAAAAAAATTCAAGTTTGAGCTGTAATAATTTTTCAATAAAATATCTATCAGCAGTGGGAATACCCTGCCTCAACATCAGAATGACTTGATACAAAGTGCTTATTACAATAGGCTGACCTCCCCTTCTTTAATTGGGATCCATATGACTTACACATGTTACAAGGCTACAGTGATTTGAGCCATGCAAAACACATCTCTCCTGTGTGTCTCCAGTTAACCCCTCTTACTGAACAGCTGCGCAGCAATCAGCCAGCAGTTAAAGGGGTAGTAATGTTTCATAATAAAAGCAGCTCTAATTAATCATCATAGTATTTGGACTTTGGAGGGTGTTATTTCAATTCTGTGAGAGTTGTAGTTCAAGAGTAATTCAATGGCAAAGTATCCCCATCCCGCCCCTTTTACTGATGTAACACTGCTCAGCCAGATCAGAAGGGAGGTGCCCAGGTAGACTGCAGAAAGGGACAATCTTCAATTAAGATAAGGGAAAAACCTGAATAACTTGTCAAGGGGGGCAGGGATTTCATTGTTCTCATAGGAAGAAGATTGTCCCCTTCTGTTATCTGTCTGGTCTATGGACTGGATTCCACATCTGAGAAGAGATGGCTTACACTAGGAAAAAGGGGCGGGAGGGGAAACTTTGCTTGTGAATATCTTTCAAACCATAAAGGTTTGAGAGATAAGATTTATATCGTTCTTCATGTTTTTTTAATGCCTACAAAATAAAATAAAGATAAAATGAAGTATTACTATCCCTTTAAGGACCACAGAGCATTTTTTAAAATTTGCCCAGTGGATTCAGGGGTCCCCGTGAGGCGTGCAGCCGTGCGGGCACCACTGAATTCCATGACATGCCAGGACCGTCTCTGGTTCTTGATTGCCGAACCGCCGTGATGGTCCTGACATATCGTGGCTCCATAAGGGGTTAAAGAAGCAGTATGTTCCCTTTAACTTCTGAAATCACCTCAGTGCATGCCCCTTCCCATTCCCTTGTCCAGTGCATGTGAACTTGCTAACCTACATGCATGCAGCCATAGGCATTTTGTCAGAAATGGAAAAATTTGATGGAAAATCAACAGAATTAAAGGTAAAAAAAAAAGTCTCTTTCTTTGATTTAAATGGATCTTTTAATCCCTCGCATGCTAGCGATATCTCCAGTGTATCATTCTGTAATGTTCTGGGGACCTCTGTAGAATTCAAGGGGTTAAATGTTCAATTTAAAGCAGAACTAACACCAATAACAAACGTTGTCTGTAATATTTCCCTATCTGGCGACTAGCTGCTTAGTAGCGCTAGTCGCCAGAATTATTACTTGGTTATGGAAAAATATGAAGTGATCCTCGGCTGACAGGCAGGACGGAGCGCGGACATCTTGCCCTAGTGACGTCCGCGCGCCTGCGCTGTCAGTCCCAGATGACTGTAGGAGGCGTTGCTAGGAGCCATTCGGCTCCGGAAGGGACTGACAGCGCAGGTGCGCGGACGTTACTAGGACAAGATGTCCGCTCTCCGTCCTGCCTGTCAGCCGAGGATCACTTCAAATTTCTCCATGAAGAGGTAATAATTCTGGCGACTAGCGCTACTAAGCAGGAAATACTACAGACAACGTTTGTTATTGGTGTTAGTTCCGCTTTAAATCAAGGAGACTTTTTATGACTGTGCCTGGCCATCTCCCTATTAGCTTAACCCTTTAAGTGCAGGAGGGGGTACACAATGCATTGTGAACCCCCTCTGGCACTCAAAGGGTTAACCTTTAAGGTGCAGAGGCATGTGCAACGCATCGCTTTGCAATGAGTTGCTCACCTTCCCCCGGTCCTCAAAGGGTTAAAAAGGATTTGATTTCTTTAATCCACAAAAGAAACTTACATCAATCCCAAGAGCTCTTTTCCTTCCCTTGCTCAGTGTTTTAGCCTCTACCACTTCTGCTGGGAGGCTGCTCCATGCACCTACCTCCTTTCCATAAAGTAGAATTCTCTCCTATTCCCTGTGTTTTCCACTCTCCACTCAGATGACGCACACCCCCATTCTCGCATTCACATTTTTATCCTCCACGAACATTACTAAATCCCCGTTTGGGGATGTCTATAGCATCTAAGAGATAACTAGACTTGTAGGGGTTAATACCTCTATATCACCCTAGACCAGTGATTCTCAACCAGGGTGCCGTGGCACTTTGGTGTGCCTCGGACATCAACTTAGGGTGCCCCATGTTTTCTATGAAGTCTCACAACAATGGACTTTTAAATAAAGATTTATAGAAATTGTTATGCACAACAGATTTAGTTTTGTTATTATGATTATAAAACCTAATACTAACTGTATATTTATGTATTGTATCCTTCATTATGCCCTTGATAAAGTACATTAAATATGTTAGGGGTGCCCTGAATGTTGTAGATTATGTGTTGGGGGTGCCCCGAACAAAAAAAGATTGAGAACCACTGCACTAGACTACTACCTGGTTGTTTTGGACACCAATATTATTTTATATTTTCCGTTTCATCAATGTGTATTTAAAAAAAATATATATTTAACCTGTTGATCTCCAGACAGGTTTAGCATTACTAACATCCAATGAGTTAAAGTATATTTAGTGTCGTCCTGTAAATGAAATACACCTTTTACATATGTAACTAGCTGGAATCCTGCTGAGTCTGGTATACAAAAAAAAATGGAGCAATTCCTGAGCAAACCAACGGTGCCATAGGGGGATGAATGGAAATCCCAAAATCCCAATTACCCCAAATGTCAAATTTAACCCCTTAAATGATAGAGAGGTCCCCAACGCTTTACAAAGTCTTGTGTTGGAGAGCTCTCTAGCAATCAATGGGTTAAAAGCCCAGTTTAAAAATGGACCTCCTAGTATACTTCTTTGATCAAATATCAAAGAGAGATATGGTAAAAATATGATTACAGGGTGAAATTTTGAGTCCTCTCAAATCATTGATTAACACATGAGCTTTTGAGCCAAGTCCCTCACCTTGCTCTTGACCTCTGCACTGAGTCCATAGGCCGGGCCCCTGTTGAAGTGAGTAGACATATTGAGGGATCTTTTTCTCTGTTCCTCTGTCTCGCTCCCTGGCTCCGTCAGAAGATGCTCTAAGACTTTTCCTGCAACTTTTTAAATGTCTCATCCTCTGGGAGATGTGTGTCTGGAGATGGGCCCTTGGATTGGTCAGCGCTTGGCCTATCAGAAGGCAGCACTCCCTGTGATGTCAACATGTTGGTATTAAAAAAAATAATGAAATATATATTTATATAGAGAGCGATATCAGAACTGTGTCAGATTTTCCAACTTTGGAATTTTTTTTTTTGCTGCTGTCAGAGAAAGTAGGAGGGGAAAGAGGGAAGGGAGGAGAGGTAAACCGATAGAAATAGGGGAAAGAGAAAGAGAGATGGGGGGGTGGACAAATATTTGCAGGGAACTGGGAAGTCAGAGAGGTAGTGAGAGAGAGTTAAAAAGAGTGTGACAGAGGAGAGACAGATAGAAGAAAGAGGGTGGGAAAGACAGACGAGAAGGGGTGGGGTGTATGTGTGTATCTCTGTCTGTCTGTTTACCTATATCTGGGGGTGAAGCAGACAGAGGAAAGGATTGAAGGGGGCCAGCTATAAGTCAAAAAGATTATCTTTTCAGCCGTTGTTGAACTACAGATCACATCATCTCTATGCAATCATGCCTCTTTAACTGTAGCTGGACTGTTGCTGGACTGGGAGTTCTACCCATAGCTGGACAGGCACACGATGCCCTGGACTATGATGAAAGGAAGTGACAGTTGGGGGTTGTAATCAATATTTTAACCCTTTGAGGACCAGGGTGGTGGGAAATGCATTGTTTCTCAATGCTTTGCCCACCCTTCTAGACCATAAAGTGTTAGCTTCTTCTTAACTTAAAATGTTAAAGCACAAAAATTAATAGCAAAGTATATGTATTTAAAATGAAGTATATGTTGTAACTCTTTACTGTCCATCTCATCATAAGTGTCTACTTAAAATAAGAAGAGGTTATCGCTAAGTAAAAATGTTCCACACAGTGTGAAAGAGATAACGACAAAGACAGGAGTGAGGGTGATTATGGGGAGATGTGGGATAGGGAAGAGTAGAGAGGAGGGAGAGCAGGACAGATGGAGGGAGAACAGGACATATGGAGGGAGTGCAGGACAGATGGAGGGAGAGCAGGACAGATGGAGGGAGTGCAGGACATATGGAGAGAGGGCAGGACAGATGAGGGAGTGCAGGACATATGGAGAGAGGGCAGGACAGATGAGGGAGTGCAGGACAGATGAGGGAGTGCAGGACAGATGAGGGAGTGCAGGACAGATGAGGGAGTGCAGGACATATGGAGAGAGGGCAGGACAGATGAGGGAGTGCAGGACAGATGGAGGGGGAGCAGGACACATGGAGGGAGAGCAGGACAGAAGGAAGGAGAGCAGGACAGATGGAGGGAGTGCAGGACATATGGAGGGAGAGAAGGACATATGGAGGGAGTGCAGGACATATGGCGGGAGTGCAGGAAAGGACAGATGGAGGGAGAGAAGGACAGATGGAGGGAGTGCAGGACATATGGCGGGAGTGCAGGACAGATGGAGGGAGTGCAGGACAGATGGAGGGAGTGCAGGACATATGGAGGGAGAGAAGGACATATGGAGGGAGTGCAGGACATATGGAGGGAGAGAAGGACATATGGAGGGAGTGCAGGGCACATGAAGAGAGAGAAGGACAGATGGAAAGAGAGCAGGACAGATGGAGGGAGTGCAGGACATATGGAGGGAGTGCAGGACAGATGGAGGGAGTGGGAGAGCAGGACAGATGGAGGGAGTGCAGGACAGATGGAGGGAGTGCAGGACATATGGAGGGAGAGCAGGACATATGGAAGGAGTGCAGGACAGATGGAGGGAGTGGGAGAGCAGGACAGATGGAGGGAGTGCAGGACAGATGGAGGGAGTGCAGGACATATGGAGGGAGAGCAGGACATATGGAAGGAGTGCAGGACAGATGGAGGGAGAGTAGGACAGATGGAGGGAGTGCAGGACAGATGGAGGGAGTGCAGGACATATGGAGGGAGAGCAGGACATATGGAAGGAGTGCAGGACAGATGGAGGGAGAGTAGGACAGATGGAGGGAGTGCCGGACATATGGAAGGAGTGCAGGACAGATGGAGGGAGAGCAGGTCAGATGGAGGGAGTGCAGGACAGATGGAGGGAGAGCAGGACAGATGGAGGGAGTGCAGGACAGATGGAGGGAGAGCAAGACATATGGAGTGAGAGCAGGACATATGGAAGGAGAGCAGGACAGATGGAGGGAGTGCAAGACAGATGGAGGGAGTGCAGGACAGATGGAGGGAGAGCAAGACAGAGGGAGGGAGTGCAGGAAGTGAAATTTGAGAAGGAAGTGCAGCAGAAAGAGATGACATTAGAGTGTAAGCTTTTAGGGTCTACTGCAAAAAATAAAAATGAACTAGTCCTGGCCCAAACCAACAGCACCATAGAGAGAAAGTAAAAAAATCCCATTCATTTAACACTCTGAGCTCCAGAGAGATATATCCAACACATTCCATTGCTATGCGTTGCAATCATCACTGGCACTCAAAGAGTTCATTAAATGAAGCTTTTAACCTACTGACTGAATGCTACAGAAATCTTCAATGCATTGAAAAGACTGCAATTGGCGACCACTCTAGGATTCAAGAGGTTAAAAGTTCAGTTTAAATCAATGGAAATGTTGATTTGTTGTCAGTGGTGTTGCTGGTCTGACAGAGAACGTCTCCACTTTTGTCTTTGTGACACTGCAGAGTTATATAAAGTTACAGTCCTCATTCATTGTGTACCCCAGTGACAGATCTGAGCAGTCGGCTCAGTTATCACTCCCCATACAATGTTAGTGTATAGAGCTGCCTGTGTATATCTCTCTCTGTACTTATAAGGACAGTGTATGTCTGGAATTCCCTGTACGTCTATATTATATACATCATTATTTATTGAACTACAGTAAGTGGAATAGTTCTTTGTCCAAAGCTAAAGCTACAGTAAACCCAGCTCCTTAGTGCCTTATTGTCCTGTAACATCTTATTACAATAACCCAGCTCCTGAGTGCCTTATTGTCCAGTAATATCTTATTACAGTAACCCAGCTCCTGAGTGTCTTATTGTCCTGTAACATCTTATTACAGTAACCCAGCTCCTGAGTGCCTTATTGTCCTGTAACATCTGATTACAGTAACCCAGCTCCTGAGTGCATTATTGTCCTGTAACATCTTATTACAATAACCCAGCTCCTGAGTGCATTATTGTCCTGTAACATCTTATTACAGTAACCCAGCTCCTGAGTGTCTTATTGCCCTGTAACATCTTATTACAGTAACCCAGCTCCTGAGTGCCTTATTGTCCTGTAACATCTTATTACAGTAACCCAGCTCCTGAGTGCCTTATTGTCCTGTAACTTCTTATTACAATAACCCAGCTCCTGAGTGCCTTATTGTCCTGTAACATCTTATTACAGTAACCCAGCTCCTGAGTGCCTTATTGTCCTGTAACATCTTATTACAGTAACCCAGCTCCTGAGTGCCTTATTGTCCTGTAACATCTTATTACAGCTCTTGAGTGCCTTATTGTCCTGTAACATCTTATTACAGTAACCCAGCTCCTGAGCACCTTATTGTCCTGTAACATCTTATTACAGTAACCCAGCTCCTGAGTGCCTTATTGTCCTGTAACATCGTATTACAGTAACCCAGCTCCTGAGTGTCTTATTGCCCTGTAACATCGTATTACAGTAACCCAGCTCCTGAGTGTCTTATTGTCCTGTAACATCTTATTACAGTAACCCAGCTCCTGAGTGTCTTATTGCCCTGTAACATCTTATTACAGTAACCCAGCTCCTGAGTGCCTTATTGTCCTGTAACATCTTATTACAGTAACCCAGCTACTGAGTGTCTTATTGCCCTGTAACATCTTATTACAGTAACGCAGCTCCTGAGTGCCTTATTGTCCTGTAACATCTTATTACAGTAACCCAGCTCCTGAGTGCCTTATTGTCCTGTAACATCTTATTACAGTAACCCAGCTCCTGAGTGCCTTATTGTCCTGTAACATCTTATTACAGTAACCCAGCTCCTGAGTGTCTTATTGCCCTGTAACATCTTATTACAGTAACGCAGCTCCTGAGTGCCTTATTGTCCTGTAACATCTTATTACAGTAACCCAGTTCCTGAGTGCCTTATTGTCCTGTAACATCTTATTACAGTAACCCAGCTCCTGAGTGCCTTATTGTCCTAGTAACATTTTATTACAGTAACCCAGCTCCTGAGTGTGTTGTTGTCCTGTAACATCTTGTTACAGTAACCCAGCTCATGAGTGCCTTATAGTCCCTGTAACATTTTATTCAGGGCTGGGGCCACCTAATATTCAAGACAGGTCCACACGCACCTCGGCAGCTGCTGCTGTTCTGTACCTGGTGCAGAAATTGAAGAGGAGAGAGAGAGAGAGGCTCCACTCTGAAAAAAGCGAGTACCTACAAAACCTCCTCCTGCCACCACCACCTGACCAGCGAGTCATGATCTGGAGCCAGCATTACTGAGAGGAAAAGCATAGTAACATAGTAATTTAGGTTGAAAAAAGATTTGCGTCCATCCAGTTCAACCCTTTTCTTATTCCTGTTTACCATCGTTGATCCAAAAGAAGGCAAAAAAAAACCCCTCAATATAGCAATTTCAAATTCTACCCTGAATGGGGGAAAAATTCCTTCTTGATTCCAAACGGCAATCAGATTTCTCCTTGGATCAACAAGCCCTAACTAAATATTAATCCCAATACTAACATACATAGCCCTCTATGTTATGCTCTTTTAAATAAGTATCCAGGCCCTTTTTAAAGGCGTCTAATGTATTCGATAGCACCACCTCCTCAGGCAGTGAATTCCATACCTTTATTGTCCTTACCGTAAAGAAACCCTTCCGCTGTTGTAGATTAAATCTCCTTTCCTCAAGTCTAAGTGGGTGGCCACTTGTCCTGTGTACTGTTCTGTTAATGAACAGGTCTTTGGAGAGCCCTTTGTATGGGCCATGAACATATTTATATAATGTTATCATATCCCCTCTAAGATGCCATTTTTCTAGTGTGTACATGTTTAACTTTTCTAGCCTTTCTTCTTAACTAAAACTTTCCATTCCCCTTACTAGTTTTGTAGCCCTCCTCTGCACTCTCTCTAGTTCCATAATGTCCTTTTTCAGAAAGGGCGCACAGAATTGAATAGCATATTCTAGGTGGGGTCTTACCATGGACCTGTAAAGAGGCATAATAATATCTTCCTCCCTTGAGTCTCTACCCCTTTTAATACATGCCAATATCTTATTGGCCTTTGCAGCTGCCATCTGGCACTGCATGCTGCTGCTAAGTCTATTGTCTACCATTACTCCCAAATCATTTTCATTAGTAGATTTACCCAGAGAAACACCATTTAAACGATATGTTGCATTTTTATTATTATACCCAAAATGCATAACTTTACACTTGTCTGTATTGAATCTCATTTGCCATTTGCCTGCTCAGTTACTCAATTTGTCCAAATCCTCTTGTAATGAAGACACATCCAGTTCAGACTTTATTACCTTACTTAATTTTGTGTCATCGGCAAACACTGATACATTCCCTTTCTATACTATCTAGCCCAGTATTTATTGGCCCCTCCCCCCCTTCCTAGTTTAAAATCTCCTCCAACCGTCTAGTCATCCTCTCCCCAAGCACTTGAGACCCTCTTGCATTCAGGTGCAATCCATCCCTACTATAGAGATTGTACCCCAAAGCAAAATCAGCCCAGTGCTCTAAAAACCCAAAGCCCTTCTTCTTACACCAAGACTTCAGCCATGCATTGAGCTCCTTAGTATCCCGCTGTCTCTCTGACGTAGCGCATGGCACAGGTAGTATCTCTGAAAATACTACCTTGGAGGTCCAGTTCTTAATCTTATTCCCTAAATCCCTAAAATTACCTTTTAGGACTCTCCACCTTCCTCTTACTTTGTCATTGGTTCCAATATGCACCAAGACAGCTGGATCCTCTCCAGCCCCTCCCAATAATCTGTCCGCCCTGTCTGCAACATGCCAAACCCGGGCACCCAGGAGACAGCAAACCATTCAGTTGCTGCGATCAGAGCCACAGATTACCCTATCTGTTCTCCTAATAATAGAGTCCACTACCACCACGACCTGCCTAGGCTTCACTTTCCTCTGGATCCCCTCTGTGCTAGAGGAGCTGTTCTCCTGGCTGTTAGGGAGAAAAGTCTTCTCCAGCAATTCCACTTCTGGGTTTGCCTCCCCAACATCTTCACTTAAATGAGCAAATTTGTTGGGATGGAAAAACTCTGGACTGGCTGTCCTCTTCCTCTTCCCTCCCCCACTGCAACCACTTCTAACTGTCACTCAACTATGTGCCTGGGTCCCTTCTACCTGATCTCCTCCCTCTTTGCTAGGTGACTCAGCTAGACTCTGCTCAGTTAGCAAGAGACTCCTCTCTAGGTTGTCAATATCTCTCAGTGTTGCACTATGACTCTCTAGAGCTACAATCTGAGCTTCTAGAAAGGCCACTTGCTCACATTTGTCACAGAGGTATGGACCCTTGAACTGCTGTTCCAAGCATGCACACACACATACACACAATGCGTTGCAGGGCACGAGGAGCGGGAGAAGCTGCCAATGAGTGGAAGCAGGGAGTGGTGGAACAGAGATATGCACAGCGCCACCTTTCCACCCCACTCCAGCCAGGCCCAGTGTTGGCTGGTAAGTTAAAGACAGGCAAGTCCTTCAGACTGAGATGGAGGATCAAATGATCACGGCCTGTGTTGAAGTTGAGACTTTTTGCAGGCTGGAGTTAAACAGGGGGACAACATGTTTAGCAGAGCCTGTTTCTGTACCCCTGTCTGGTGGGTAGCTTATGTACGAGGGGGTGCTGATAAGCATTGAGCCTTACCCAGAAAAAATTGAGCTAGGAAGCTGTAACCGCTGCACTATTCTACATATTCCCCCAGGAAGTCAATGCACTTGTGACATCTATCCTGCAGCTTAAGTCCCTGCAAATACAATTCTTCCAACTGCTCGTGTAACCACTAATTTGCAGCATTAGTTGCCTCCAGAACACTCCCAAATCGTTGTCCCTTTAGGTGTTTTTTGAGATTGGGGAACACATGATAGTCAGAAGGAGCCAGGTCGGGTGAATAGGGTGGATGGGGCATCACTTGAAAGCCTAAGGAGGTCAGTTTTACCATTGTGTCACCTGCAGTGTGTGATGAGGCATTGTCATGCAACACGATGACACCTTTGGAGAGCTTTCCTCTACGTTTTTCCTTGATGTTTTGCCTCAACTTCGTCAATAAAGCACAGTAATATGTTGCATTGATGGTTGAACCCTTTTGGAGGTAGTCCACCAGCAGAACTCCCTTCTTATCCCAAAAAACTGTTTCCATTTGCTTCTGCACTGACCTTTGCACACTGAACTTCTTTGGCCTGGGGGAACCACTGTGCCTCCATTCCTTATACTGTTCCTTTGTCTCAGGATCATAACAGTAGATCCATGTCTCATCCCCAGTTGCCAGTTTGTCCAGGAAATCGGACTAATTTCTTGCGAAATGTTCCAAAACAGCCACTGATGTCTCCACACGTCTCCTCTTTTGTTCGGTTTCCAAAAGTTTTGGGATCCACTTTGCTGCAAGCTTTCTTATTTCCAAGCTGTTGTGGATAATGGCACCAACTCTCTCAAGTGATATTCCCAAATATGTAGCAATATGTTTGGCTGATATTTGGCGGTCCTCCATGATCATGTCATGGATGGCTTTCACATTTGCAGGCACAGAGACAGAAACAGGCCTTCCACTGGGTTTCTCACTTTCAACACAGAAATGGCCAGTTTTGAAATTGACAACCCAACGTTTAACTGTTGCATATGAAGGGCCACTGTCACCCAAAGTTTGTGACATTTCTTCATAGATCTGCTTCGCAACTTTCCCTTGGAGAAACAGGAACTTGATTATGGTCCTATGCTCTTCCACATTGAACTATTTTGGAGGTGCTGCCATGTTCACTTTGGACCTTACAAATAAAGATAAGTTAAAATCATAGGTAGTTGATTTTTGCACCATTGAATATAGACAAATTGGCAAGTACACTCTGCAATTTACAGCTTCCTAGCTCAATTTTTTCTGGGTAAGGCTCAATACTTATCACCACCCCCTCGTAGTAGTCCGTGAGGCAGCATGCATGTTAAATGCAAACAGTTAAATACTAACTGTATAAATATAATTTATTTATCTATTATGCAGCAGAAAATGGACCAAAACTACTGGCACTGTTCATTCATTCTTCATTAATGATGAAGAACAGTATTAGTGAATCAGTGTTTTTGGTCCATTTTCTTTAGTTGTATAATAGATAAATAAATTAGATTTACAGTGCTGCGTATATATGTGAGTGACCCTGAATAGTGATGAGCGAGCATGCTCGGCCGAAGCTCGGTTCGGCTCGAGCATCGTTCTGCTCGGCACATGGCGGTACTCGTACGAGTACTGCATGTGCTCGCCCGCCATGTTCGGGTCTCCTCCCCGCACGTTTCGCGGCTGCTGCGCAGCCAATAAACGTGCGGGGAGGCTCTGACATCAGTGTAATGCCAGCAGCCATGTTGGCTGCTGGCATTACACTGATTGGCTGGCCAGAACCCGTGATCGGGTGCTGTATAGCACCTGACCAGCGAGTTCGGCTCAGTCTTAGCCAGGGAGAGATGAGGATAGGAAGGGAAAGTCAGTGTAGGGAGAAGAAAAGTGTGTTTGAACAACAAAAAGACCCAAAAGTCCTTTTTAGGACTATTGTGTGTGGGGGCAGCAGTTATATTTTGTTTTGGGGGGCAGAGTTTAAAAAAAAAACGTCACATATTCCGTTCACTGTGCCTAGCCGCAGATTAGCAGCACATTCTGTTTAGTGTGCAAAGTTGCAGATTAGCAGCACATTCTGTTTAGTGTGCAAAGTTGCAGATTAGCAGCACATTCTGTTTAGTGTGCAAAGTTGCAGATTAGCAGCACATTCTTTTTAGTGTGCAAAGTTGCAGATTAGCAGCACATTCTGTTTAGTGTGCAAAGTTGCAGATTAGCAGCACATTCTTTTTAGTGTGCAAAGTTGCAGATTAGCAGCACATTCTGTTTAGTGTGCAAAGTGTAAAAAATAAAAGTCACATATTCCGTTCACTGTGCCTAGCCGCAGATAAGCAGCACATTCTGTTTAGTGTGCAAAGTTGCAGATTAGCAGCACATTCTGTTTAGTGTGAAAAGTGTAAAAAATAAAAGTCACTTATTCCGTTCACTGTGCCTAGCCGCAGATAAGCAGCACATTCTGTTTAGTGTGCAAAGTTGCAGATTAGCAGCACATTCTGTTTAGTGTGGAAAGTTGCAGATTAGCAGCACATTCTGTTTAGTGTGCAAAGTGTAAAAAATAAAAGTCACATATTCCATTCACTGTGCCTAGCCGCAGATAAGCAGCACATTCTGTTTAGTGTGCAAAGTTGCAGATTAGCAGCACATTCTGTTTAGTGTGCAAAGTGTAAAAAATAAAAGTCACATATTCCGTTCACTGTGCCTAGCCGCAGATAAGCAGCACATTCTGTTTAGTGTGCAAAGTTGCAGATTAGCAGCACATTCTGTTTAGTGTGGAAAGTTGCAGATTAGCAGCACATTCTGTTTAGTGTGCAAAGTGTAAAAAATAAAAGTCACATATTCCATTCACTGTGCCTAGCCGCAGATAAGCAGCACATTCTGTTTAGTGTGCAAAGTTGCAGATTAGCAGCACATTCTGTTTAGTGTGCAAAGTGTAAAAAATAAAAGTCACTTATTCCGTTCACTGTGCCTAGACGCAGATAAGCAGCACATTCTGTTTAGTGTGCAAAGTTGCAGATTAGCAGCACATTCTGTTTAGTGTGGAAAGTTGCAGATTAGCAGCACATTCTGTTTAGTGTGCAAAGTGTAAAAAATAAAAGTCACATATTCCATTCACTGTGCCTAGCCGCAGATAAGCAGCACATTCTGTTTAGTGTGCAAAGTTGCAGATTAGCAGCACATTCTGTTTAGTGTGCAAAGTGTAAAAAATAAAAGTCAATTATTCCGTTCACTATGCCTAGCCGCAGATAAGCAGCACATTCTGTTTAGTGTGCAAAGTTGCAGATTAGCAGCACATTCTGTTTAGTGTGGAAAGTTGCAGATTAGCAGCACATTCTGTTTAGTGTGCAAAGTGTAAAAAATAAAAGTCACATATTCCATTCACTGTGCCTAGCCGCAGATAAGCAGCACATTCTGTTTAGTGTGCAAAGTTGCAGATTAGCAGCACATTCTGTTTAGTGTGCAAAGTGTAAAAAATAAAAGTCACATATTCCGTTCACTGTGCCTAGCCGCAGATAAGCAGCACATTCTGTTTAGTGTGCAAAGTTGCAGATTAGCAGCACATTCTGTTTAGTGTGGAAAGTTGCAGATTAGCAGCACATTCTGTTTAGTGTGCAAAGTGTAAAAAATAAAAGTCACATATTCCATTCACTGTGCCTAGCCGCAGATAAGCAGCACATTCTGTTTAGTGTGCAAAGTTGCAGATTAGTAGCACATTCTGTTTAGTGTGGAAAGTTGCAGATTAGCAGCACATTCTGTTTAGTGTGCAAAGTGTAAAAAATAAAAGTCACATATTCCATTCACTGTGCCTAGCCGCAGATAAGCAGCACATTCTGTTTAGTGTGCAAAGTTGAAGATTAGCAGCACATTCTGTTTAGTGTGCAAAGTGTAAAAAATAAAAGTCACTTATTCCGTTCACTGTGCCTAGCCGCAGATAAGCAGCACATTCTGTTTAGTGTGCAAAGTTGCAGATTAGCAGTACATTCTGTTTAGTGTGGAAAGTTGCAGATTAGCAGCACATTCTGTTTAGTGTGCAAAGTGTAAAAAATAAAAGTCACATATTCCGTTCACTGTGCCTAGCCGCAGATAAGCAGCACATTCTGTTTAGTGTGCAAAGTTGCAGATTAGCAGCACATATTCCGTGTAATATGAAGAAGGCGGGTAAAAAGGGACGGGGAAGTGGACGTGATCCTGATAGTTCAGGGCGCGGGTCAGGACGCGTAGAAACTGTGCCTGGTGCCAGAGCACAAGAAAGAAAGACATCCACCATACCTAGCTTCATGTCTCAGTTTACAGGGCGTCGCAGGACATCACTCTCGAGGTCAGACCACTGCGAACAGGTGGTCGGTTGGATTTCAGCTGATACTGCTTCCAGTCGGTTAAGCACCACCCTGTCTTCCACCAAGTCCACTCTCAGTAGCCAAGAGTCTGGTCAACATAATCCTCACCCTGATCATCCTTCCTCCCACCATAGAGGGTCTGGCCAAAGAAGTGATCCCACACTGGGATATAGTGAGGAGCTCGTCTCATCACCAATCCTTCATTTGAACCTCTCTCCAAGCATGCTTGCAGAGGAACATGACATCTTGTGCCCTGATTCACAACCTCTAGAGGGTACCCAATCACAAGAAGATGACAGAGGGGAACGGCATTTAAGGTCAAAGGAAGTGGATGATGATGATGAGACACAGTTGCCATCAAATCAACCACTATTACTGTCTCAAGACCTTGATGAGGAGGATGATACACAGTTGTCAATGACTGAGTATGTGGTGGGATCAAGAAATGAGGAGGATGATCAGAGTGAGGAAGTGGAGGAGGACTTGGTGGACGATGAGGTGACTGATCCCACCTGGGAAGGTGGAGAGCCGAGCGATGACAGCAGTCCTGAGGGTGAGCCATCTGCAGCACCGCAACAGGCTGGAAGAGGCAGTGGTGTGGCTAAAGAAAGAAGGCGGACCGCACCAAACCGGCCCGCAAATGTTCCACGGAGCACCCCCTTGCGTAAATCTCCCTTGCCAAGGGCTAGGTGTTCCACGGTATGGCGTTTTTTTAAGGAAAGTGCGGACAACAAAAAAATTGTAGTTTGCAACCTGTGCCACACCAGAATGAGCCGAGGCATGAACACTAGAAACCTCACCACCACCAGCATGATCCGACACATGGCATCCAAGCACCGTAATAAGTGGGAGGAACGCCCGGATCGCCAATCTGTGTCTGCAGGCCACACCACTGCCTCCTCTTCCCCTGTTTTCGGTGCCGGCCAATCGCCTGTCGAAGGCGCAGGCCCGCATACCTCCCGCCCTGCACCTGTACCATCTGAAGCACCATCAGCGACCACATCCACTTCCCTGTCCCAGCGTGGCGTCCAAATGTCGTTACCCCAGGCATTTGAGCGCAAGCGAAAATACCCAGCCACCCACCCACAGGCCATAGCACTAACCTCACACCTTTCCAAATTACTGGCCATCGAAATGCTGCCATTTAGGCTTGTGGAGACTGAGTCCTTCCGCAGCCTGATGGCAGCAGCTGTCCCTCGGTACGCAGTCCCCAGCCGCCACTACTTTTCCCGGTGTGCCGTCCCCGCCTTACACCACCATGTGTCCCGTAACATCACCCGTGCCCTGACCAACGCAGTTACTGGGAAGGTCCACTTAATGACTGACACATGGACAAGTGCTTGTGGCCAGGGACGCTACATTTCCCTGACGGCACACTGGGTGAATGTCGTGGAGGCTGGGAGCGACTCGGACCCTGGGATGGCACAGGTGCTACCCACGCCGAGGATTGCGGGCCCTACCTCCATCAGGGTTTCCGCCAGCACCTACGTTATTGGCTCCTCCTCCTCCGTTTCCACCTCCGAATTCTCTGCGTGCAGCGCCACTCACCCATCAGCCGGTAGCTGGAAGCAGTGTAGCACTGCAGTGGGGAAGCGTCAACAGGCCGTGCTGAAGCTGATCTGCCTTGGGGACAAACAGCACACGGCCTCAGAGCTGTTGCAGGGGATTAGTCACCAGACTGAGCAGTGGCTCTCGCCACTCAACCTGCAACCAGGCATGGTTGTGTGTGATAATGGGCGTAACTTGGTGGCGGCTTTGGAGCTCGGCAAGCTCACACACGTACCATGCCTAGCGCATGTATTTAATTTAGTGGTTCAGCGATTTCTAAAAACCTACCCCAATTTGCATGATCTCTTGACCAAGGTGCGCCGCGTGTGTGCACATTTCCGTAAGTCATCAACAGCTTCAGCCGGCCTGTTGAAGCTGCAGCAGCGCTTACAATTGCCAGCTCACCGGCTGCTGTGTGACGTGAGCACGCGCTGGAACTCCACCTTCCACATGTTGGCCCGGCTTTGTGAGCAGCAGAGGGCAGTAGTGGAGTACCAGCTGTTACACGGTCGTCGCCTCTCCGTTCAACTTCCTCTAATCAGAAGTGAGGAGTGGGAATGGATGTCAGACCTCTGTGAGGTTTTACGCAATTTTGAGGAATCGACACAGATGGTGAGCGGCGATAACGCTATTATCAGTGTAACCATCCCACTTCTGTGTCTACTGAAACGCTCGGTGCTCACAATTAAAACCGACGCTTTGCATGTGGAAGAGGTGGAAATGCGGGAGGAAGAGCTTACACAAGGTGATAGCCAGAGCACCCTCACTTCGTCTTCTCAGCGACAATTGGAGGAGGCGGAGGAGGAGGAGAAGGAGGAGGAAGACACGGTTGCCTCCGCTACAGAGGGTAGCCATGGAACTTTAGTTCCATCTCTTCAGCGTGGGTGGGCAGAAGAGGAGGAAGAGGATGAGGAGATTGAGAGTCATCCTCCTGGTGAGGACAGCGAAATCTTGCCTGTTGGTACTCTGGCACACATGGCTGACTTTATGTTAGGCTGCCTTTCCCGTGACCCACGCGTTATACGCATTTTAGACAACACGGATTACTGGGTGTTCACCCTTCTGGACCCCCGCTACAAAGAGAATTTCTCATCTCTCATTCCTCCGGTGGAGAGGACAAGCAAAATGGTGCAATACCAGAAGGTTCTTGTCAAAAAATTGCTCCAAAATTTTCCATCTGACAACGCTGGCGGCAGAGTACGTGCTACCTTGGCCAACCGAGAAGGGGAGAAAAGGGGAGCACACAGCAGTTCCGACAAAGGCAGGGCAACACTCTCCAAGGCGTGGGACACCTTCATGACACCCCGCCAGCACCCTCACCCTGATGCGCAGCCTAGTGTCACAAGGAGGGAAAAGTTTTGGAAGATGGTGAAGGAGTACATAGCAGACCGTGTCAGCGTCCTCAATGATCCCTCTGTGCCTTACAACTACTGGGTGTCCAAGCTGGACATGTGGTATGAACTGGCACTCTACGCCTTGGAGGTGCTGGCCTGCCCTGCCGCCAGCGTTCTGTCTGAGCGGGTATTTAGTGCTGCTGGTGGCATCATAACAGATAAGCGTATCCGCCTTTCCACCGAAAATGCTGATAGGTTGACACTTATAAAAATGAACAAGGCCTGGATTTCCCCTGACTTCTCCACTCCACTGGAGGAAAGCCCCGGGTGAACATAAAGTCACTTTATATATGTTATTTACAATGATGGGAATACTCTGTATTCCCATTCACCCCTTCCACCCAAAAAATGGGTATATGGTTGACTCTCTTCCATATACCCTGGGATATAATTTTTATATAGGGCCAGCTCACCAGCGGGCCCTGTGATATAATTTTTATATAGGGCCAGCTCACCAGCGGGCGCTGTTTGACAATTTTTGTATAGGTCAGCTCACCAGCGGGCCTTCTCATATAATGTTTTATTGGGTCAGCTCTCTAGCGGGCCCTCTCATATAATGTTTTATAGCGTCAGCTCACTAGCGGGCCTTCGCATATAATGTTTAGGATGGTCAGCTCCGCAGCAGACCCTCACCCATAATGTTTTAGATGGTCGGCTCAGCGCACGTTTCCCTCTTAATCATGGCCCCAGTTCAGAAAAATCGAGGAAATTTTTTGCAGAATTTGTCTCTGCGCACGTTTCCCTCTTAATCATGGCCCCAGTTCCGAAAAATCGAGGAAATTTTTTGCAGAATTTGCAGATGATATACAAGTAAATATACAGCAAATACTGTTTGGTAACAATTTTTCGCCTAAAGTCGTTTTTATCTTCCTTTTTGTGTGTTTTACGGTCAGTCTGTAAAAATGGCGTACTACGGGCGAAACATCGTTCCCAGCAGCGACGTTGGAGTCCAAGATGCATCCAGACATCCTCCCTATGCTGTCCCTGAACCATTTCTGTGGTGTTTACATCATTTTCTGCCCTTTTCCTATGGACCAGGCACCCTCCCCTCATCAGAGCAGGGGGTGCCTGGTGTAATGCTCGAGTCCTCCCATTGACTTCAATGGGGCTCGGGTGCTCGGCCGAGCACTCGAGCCTCCGGGGGCGCTCGGTCAGAGCACCCGAACACCCGAGCATTGGGGTGCTCGCTCATCACTAACCCTGAACTGTATGAATTTGACATGTCTAGCTTAAAGGAACAAACCAGTAAGTACTAACCACTAGATAGCCAGGGTCCTGCTAAAAACAAGTTGTCCCCCTGGCTAGCTCCAATTTGCTCAGTTATATCAGAGGTTATGTGATGAAGTCAAATCTCAAAACCCTTGAACAGGTTAACCCCTTTGGTCCTTGAAGGGTCAACATGGAATGTTCTTTGTTCTGGGTGGCATTATCTTGTCTCAATCACACTTGCCTTTCTGTGAAATAGATTGGCTTGGCAGGGTGCCTCTGGTTTGGGTATGTACTGTACCGTGGTCCAGGCTTCTCTATGCTGTTTCTCTCTGCACCCAATACACATTTTGGCAATCTCAGCAGTGAGAGATGTTGGAACATTCAATGAGTTAACCAGACTGGGGAATAAGGAGGAAAGAGAGCTGTCCAGCACATGGAGATGTATAGGGTAAATAACAGTTAATTTTAGGCTTTAACTCTTGGAGTACCAGAGATGTATTCACACATTGCGGTGCAATGCGTTGTATACCTCTCTGGCACTCAAAGGGTTTTTATATAAAAACTATTACGGGGTTTCAAGGGGTTAACTCAAGCTGTCCTCTAAATCTGAAACAAAAAACATCTGTTAATTAGCACATAAGTTGGGGTATAAGTGGCAGGTCATAAAGGGCCGGGGAACAAGGGGCAGGGCCAAATGGCGGCAAAATTAGGTTTTTTTCCTAAGGTGGCAAAAATCCTTGTACCAGCCCTGATTTTATTACAGTAACCCAGCTCCTGAGTGTCTTATTGTCATGTAACATCTTATTATAGTAACCCAGCTCCTGAGTGCCTTATTGTCCTGTAACATCTTATTACAGTAACCTAGCTCCTGAGTGCCTTATTGTACCTGTAACACCTTATTACAGTAACCCAGCTCCTGAGTGCCTTATTGTCCCTGTAACACATTATTACAGTAACCCAGTTAGTGAGTGCCTAATTATCCTGTAACATCTTATTACAGTAACCCAGCTCCTGAGTGTCTTATTGTCCTGTAACATCTTATTACAGTAACCCAGCTCCTGAGTACCTTATTGTCCTGTAACATCTTATTACAGTAGCCCAGCTCCTGAGTGCCTTATTGCCCTGTAACATCTTATTACAGTAACCCAGCTCCTGAGTGCCTTATTGTCCTGTAACATCTTATTACAGTAACCCAGCTCCTGAGTCTCTTATTGTCCTGTTATATCTTATTACAGTAACCCATCTCCTGAGTGTCTTATTGCTTCTGTAACATTTTATTACAGTAACCCAGCTCCTGAGTGTCTTAGTATCCTGTAGCATCTTATTACAGTAACCCATCTCCTGAGTCTTAATTCTCCTGTAACATTTTATTACAGTAACCCAGCTCCTGAGTGTCTTAGTATCCTGTAGCATCTTATTACAGTAACCCAGCTCCTGAGTGCCTTATTTTACCTGTAACATTTTATTACAGTAACTCAGGCCTTGAGTGCCCAGGGGTGGACTGAGCGTGGACTGAGCATTTGGGCATTTGGTCATGGACCAAGGTCCCACCACTGGGGGAGGGCATGCCCAGAGGGCAATTGGGGACAATTTATAGTTTAATCGGACTGCTCATCTGGCCATTGACCAGCCTGACAAAGCTTATGGATCTAGCAGATGGCAGTGTTTCAGTTTGCCTCCATTTTGATGTATTGTTTTCCAGGACCTGCTATGTCCTGTATTCCAGTTGTACGACCAGATGTGACAACCAGTTGAACAATGTCTTTTGCTCTGTGCACGTAGCAGGTCCTGAAAAAGAAGCTATGAAGCAGGAGGCAAATTCAAGCATGCTGAACAGAGCATAATTAAGACTCCATAGGGCCATAGGCAGGATCCAGAATTGCCCCTCCCCCCCAGTTTGGGTCCCTCTAACCTTTGCCTCAAACCTCTCTTGGTTTGCCAATTTTTATTGTGGGTAGAGATACTAGTACGAACTTACTTAAAGACAAAATTAATACTTTAAGTGGTTAAACGTACTACAGAGCTTCTAATTTAAATGGTGCTACACATGTGGTTCCACAGAGCTTACAAATGAAACGGAGCTACAAAATTATACCAGAGAATTTACAATTGAAATAGGTCTTCACAAGTGATACCACAGAGCTTGCAGTTGAAGTGGAGCTACACTAGTGATACTACGGAGCTTACAATTGAAATAGGGCTAGAAAAGTGACCCCACAGAGCTTACAACTGAATGGGGCTATATAATTAATACTTGAGAGCTTACATTTGAAATCGAACTACACTATTTATTTATTTATTTATACCATAGAGCTTACAATCGAAATTGAGCTACACTAGTGATATTACAGAACGTACAGTTGAATTAGATCTAAAATTATACCAGAGAATTTACAATTGAAATAGGTCTTCACAAGTGATACCACAGAGCTTGCAATTGAAGTGGAGCTACAATAGTGATACTACAGAGCTTACAATTGAAATGGGGTTAGAAAAGTGACACCACAGAGCTTACAACTGAATGGGGCTATATTATTAATACTTGAGAGCTTACATTTGAAATCGAACTACACTATTTATTTATACCATAGAGCTTACAATCGAAATTGAGCTACACTAGTGATATTGCAGAACGTACAGTTGAATTAGATCTAAAATTATACCAGAGAATTTACAATTGAAATAGGTCTTCACAAGTGTTACCACAGAGCTTGCAATTGAAGTGGAGCTACAATAGTGATACTACAGAGCTTACAATTGAAATGGGGCTAGAAAAGTGACACCACAGAGCTTACAACTGAATGGGGCTATATTATTAATACTTGAGAGCTTACATTTGAAATCGAACTACACTATTTATTTATACCATAGAGCTTACAATCGAAATTGAGCTACACTAGTGATATTGCAGAAGGTACAGTTGAATTAGATCTAAAATTATACCAGAGAATTTACAATTGAAATAGGTCTTCACAAGTGTTACCACAGAGCTTGCAATTGAAGTGGAGCTACAATAGTGATACTACAGAGCTTACAATTGAAATGGGGCTAGAAAAGTGACACCACAGAGCTTACAACTGAATGGGGCTATATTATTAATACTTGAGAGCTTACATTTGAAATTGAACTACACTATTTATTTATACCATAGAGCTTACAACTGAAATTGAGCTACACTAGTGATATTACAGAACGTATAGTTGAATTAGATCTACACTAGTTATACTCGGAGCTTACAACTGAAATATATCCACACTATTGATACCACAGATCTTACAGTTATATGACCACCAATGGGAAGTCATATAATTGTAAGCTCTGTGGCATCACTAGTGTATCAATATTTCAGCTGGCAGAAGAGAGAGTACACAAGAGGAAGAGCAGTACTAAAGGGGAGAAGACAAATGCAAAGGCGTGAGACAGGGTAAAGGGAAGAATGTAGGTGCTTGGGCCACCCCCTCAGGGTTTTAGGAGCTTCAAAATACAGAAGGTGGGGTTATTGGATTTTAAAGACAACCACAGTTTTCCTGTCACTGAGCACATGTATATATCATCTTCATCATCTTCAGTCATTGTTGACCGAAGGCAGGGTGAAGGCCTTCTCAACAAGCCTCCAACAACTTTGGTCCTGTGCCTTTTGTTGTCACTGTGAACTAACAATTTTGGTAATTTCATCTACACCTCTTGTCTTTGGTCTTCACCTTTGGCATTTAGTATGAGGTGGAATCCATTCCAAAATTTGTTTGGTCCATCTACCATCAGGTCTTCTTGCTATGTGGCCTGCCCATTTCCATTTCAGGCGCTTTACTATTTCACAGGGCTGGATTTACATATCAGGAGCCTGTAGGCACAGAAATTTGAAGCACCCCCCTCCCATGGGCCATCTGCACTGGATTCCTCCACAATGCTCCTAATCTCCACGTTGCCCCCCCCATCAGCTCCACATTGCCCTCCACCCCATCAGCTCCAACTTGCCCCCACCATCTCCACATTGCCCTCCGTCGGCCCCAACTTGCCCCCCATTAGCTCCACATTGCCTCCCCCCGCCCCTCCCATTGTCCGTTTCCTACCTCCCTGGTAGGAGATCTGTCATCTGTCTGTGCTTCCTTTGGCACAGTCTTGTACCTGACGGAGCTCCCGCGCGGTCTCCTGTTCAGGAATGCAGAGCGCTGGGAGATGATGTCATCTCCCAGCACTCTGCATTCCTAAAGAGGCGACGAGGGACCTCAATCAGGTACAAGACTGGGGGGGCAGGCAATGTGAGTGGGTGCCGCCGGCGCAGCCAGCGAGGCGCCTAGTTTTTTTTTGTTTTGTTTTTAAAGAATTAAAAAAAAAAAAAAAAATACAAATGGCAGGTGCCCCTCATTGGCGTGCGCCTGTAGGCAGGTGCCTACTTTGCCTAATGGCAAATCCGGCCCTGCTATTTCAGTGATGTCATAGACCTTTGTTTGCTGACAAATCCATGCACACGTTTTTTGGTCTCTTTTTGTTATGTTTAGAATTCGCTGCTCCATACTTACTAACCTTAAGTGTTTGTATGGCGTTAGCATTCAGTGTCCATGTTTCACAGCCATATTTAAGGACTGGAAGGACACATTGGTCAGAAACCTTTTACTGGAGGCAGAGTGTTCAATTTGTCTTAATGACAATACTACTGAGTTTTCAATTTGCTTGCCATTCCAATTTTATTTGTCGCTCAATTTCCATCATGCTGTTCCCATCTGAGGACATTTCCTGTCCAATGTAAAACATACTTGTCCACCTCTTCTAGCTCTTGTCCATCTACTGTGATTATTCTTGGAACAGTAAATTTGTTACCCATGATTTTGTTGATATTCTTCTTCAGGCAAAACTTTTTTGCTTTCCTGCTGTATCTCTTCAATGCCTTGTTGCAGTTCTTCAGGCAAAGAATACTGGCAAAGAGTCTATTGTCTGTGTGACGTAAGTGATGTTGGTAGTCTCCATTGATCTTATGTCCTTTCTTTGTCCCAATTTAGTTTGTTGAGAATGTCTTCTAAACAAGAAGAAAATAGTTTTAGGGAGAGTGTTTCTCCTTGTCAGACCCTTCTTGTATGTTGATCTGGACTTTATCATTGTTGACCTGTATTGATACAGTTGCATTTTCATATATTGATTGGAGGATATTGATGTAAGTGCTATCTATTCCTTGGTTGATGAGGGCATTGATTATTTCTTGTTTTTTCACTGAGTCAAAGGCCTTTTCGTAGTCAATGAAGGCTAAGCACAATGGAAGGTTGTATTCATTATGTCGCTCTATAACTTGATGCACTGTCTGGATATGTCCCATTGTACTGAATCTGCTCCTGAAGCCTGCTTGTTCTTTAGGTTGTGACACATTAAGTATTGTCTCCATTCTTCTTGGTAGTACCTTTGTGAAAATCTTGCAGACCACCGGCAATAGGCTCATTGGTCTGTAGTATGTATGTATGTATAGATATAAGATAGATAGATAGATAATTTGTTTTTGTTTTTTAAGTTTCTTTGAAATCTCTCCTCTCCCTCTTCTCTTGCAAGCACATGCACTTTACACATGCAGATCTGCACACATTAGATTGCATTAAAGGGATAGTAATACTTTGTTTTAACTTTATTTTATTTTGTAGGCATTAAAAAAACATGAAGAACGATATAAGTCTTATCTCTCAAACCTTTATGGTTTATGAGATCTTCACAAGCAAAGTTTCCCCCTCCCGCCCCTTTTACCTAGTGTAAGCCATCTCTTCTCAGATGTGGAATGCAGTCCATAGACCAGATAACAGCAGGGGACAATCTTCTTCCTATGAGAACAATGAAAGCCCTGTCCCTCTTGACAAGCTTTTCAGTTGAGTTAATATGGGAACAGACCACCTCCCAGAAGGTATATATGAGTGGACAAGACCACCAGATATGAAAAAGAGATCCTATACCCTCATTGCATCTCCAACAGGTAGGAGAGGTGTTACTGTAAATTCTGGATAATTGTAAAGATGTGGTGTACCACCTAGATATAAGCTTGTAGTTCATCTCCCTCAATCTAGTGGTCCGAGCATATCTACCATTGTCTCTGAAGATAGAGGACCAGTGTGAGAAATCTAACAGAAGACCTAAATCATGTTCCCAAAGCTTCAAGAAATATGGTTTAGGGGAAGTATGCATGGGAGTGGAAGACATGAGGAGATTCTAAGCAAACGAGTTTGAGCGAGTGGATCGGAGTGGAGAGGAGATAGCTGATTCGAATTTAGATAAAGCCCTGTCTAGAGTATCATATTTGTCAAATCAAGATAGCCAGTGCCATCCTTGTAGGTATGACCACCAAGAGACATTATGAGGTTCTAGGCGTTCTTGGATATAGGCTCTTGAAAAGTGAGATGGCAGGGAGCGAAGGGACTGGAGGGTATCTAAGTTAGCATGTTTCCAACTGAGGAAAGCGGTCGGTGGCATCCCAACAGGTGAGTCCGGACTGCCCACTAGGGATTTCAATGGCGATGGAAGTACAGAAAGGTGCAACCTATCATTAATGGTGTGCCAAGTTGACAACAGATGATTCAATATAGGGTTGTCACTATATGAATGAGGCAGAGCATCTTTACTAACCCATAGGAGTTGCAAAAAATCCAATTGCCGATGGTCATCAATTATGGTACAAGTCCAAACTCGGTTGCCCGTCTTTGCGACATCTATAAATTTTGCTAGGGCGGAGGCTTTATAGTATTCTCCGATATTGGGAATAGCCAGACCCCCCTGAGAGATCGACCTCGACAAAATAGAGAATCTGAGTCTGTGGTGTTTATTGCCCCAAATAAAGGAATTAATGACAGCTTGAATTTTAGACAGAATGTGAGAGGGGAAACGTAAGGGAACAGTTTGGAATATGTATATAAGTTTAGGAATAATCATCATCCGAACAACGTTTATACGTCAAAACCAGGACAAATGCATCGGAAGCCATCTCTTAAAATCGGACTGGATAGAGTCTAAGATGGGCATTATATTAAGGGTAGCAATCTCCGTAACTTCGCTTGAGATTTGCACACCCAGATACGTAATGTGGGAAGAAGCCCATTTAAATGGGAAGTCACGCGTTAGTCTACCCACCATCTCTTGCGGGACATTAATGTTCAAAATTTCTGACTTAGCTAAATTAATTTTTGCGCCGGAAACTCTAGAATAAGAGCTTAAAATCTGTAGAACAGGGTGCAATGAAACTTCTGGATTGGTAATCGTCAAAAGCACATCATCCGCAAATACGAATACTTTATGAATAGAGGTTCCTACTGTAATACCCTGGATAGACGACTCGGATCTAATACATTGTAAAAGTGGTTCCAGGGTCAAATTAAATAGCAGAGGCGAGAGAGGGCATCCTTGCCTGGTACCATTTCTAATGCAAAACGCATCTGAAAGGATACCACTGACCTGGATTCTCTCCATCGGTGACTCATATAGGATCATTATACACTGCACTATATGTTGACCAAATCTAGTGTGTTCTAAAACCGAGCAAAGGTAACACCAATTGACCCGGTCAAATGCCTTCTCGGCATCAATACTCAGGAGGATCGTAGGTATATTATTCCGTCTTGCAATATGAATCATTCAATTACTCTTGAACTGCAATTCTGACAGTATTGAAATAACACTCTCCATGGCCCAAATACTATGAGGATTCAATGAAGCTGCTTTTATTTTGAAACATTACTGTCCCTTTAATCCCTACTGCTGCCACATACCTCTGGATGCAGAGCAGATCGCAGGAGTGATACATCACTCCATGTGAAAGGAGTGTGCAGCACGCTGCCTCTCACATCCATACAAATGCGACAGAAATGGAGAGCGGCTTTGCCCGCCTCTTCATAATGTCACAGTTGATTGTTTTTTGTGATTGGCTGACCATTATGCCGATCACTGCAATAGAAGGGATGCCCTCAGTTCGAACCTATGAGAAAATACTATAGCAACTTAGAAGGCACATTACTAGCATCATCTCTGCTATTTTTGTGGCAGGACCCCCCAACTTCACCAGACCATAGGCAGGTGCCAAGGGTGCTTTGATCGTAGTAACACAGTAACAGAGTAAATTAGGTTGAAAAAAGACACAAGTCCATCAAGTTCAACCTTTGTCTTATAACCCAGTGGCCAGAGGATTATATAGCTTTCCTGCTGCCAAATAAGTTAGTCTTTATAAGACCTTCGTTTTTTGCCTACTAATACACAGTATAACCCTGTATGTTCCCTTTTGAAAGAAATCTATCTAATCTTCTCTTAAATGTATCCATTATATCTGCCATAATCACCTCCTTGGGCGAGGAATTCCAGAATTTAACAGACATTAAAAAACCCTTCCTCTGCTGAAGTTTAAACCTCCTTTCCTCTAATGTCAAGGGATGTCCCCTGGTCACCTGATCAGGCCTTGGAATGAATAGCTCACTGCAGAGATCCTTCTATTGACCTCTCATATACTTGTACATTGTGATAAGAATAATAAATAAACCAAGATTGTCTAGTCGTTCCTCATACATCAAGTTCTCCATTCCCTTATTTAAATGTTTTTGCACTTCGCTGTTCTCTCTCTAGTTCTAGAATATACTTTTTCAGAACTGGTGCTAAAACTGCATTACATATTCTAGGTGAAGTCTTACCAGTGATTTGTACAGTGGCAAAATTGTTCTCCAGTCTTGCTTCAATACCTCTTTTTATGCAAGACAGGACTTTGTTTGCTTTTGCTGTTTGACACTGGTCACTGTTTCCAAGTTTGTAGTTGAAAAGGATACCCATGTCTTTCTCTAGCAACGAGTCACCTAAAATGATTCCATTAAGTTCATAAGTAGCCTTGGGATTTTTTTGAGCATTTTATATAAATCCCTCTGTAGAGAACAAATATCCTGTTCTGAATGTATTGCCCTGCATAATTTAGTGTCATCTGCAAATATTGATATTTTGGTTTCTGTATCTATTTCCAGGTAATTTATAAACATGTCAAAAAGCGGTGGACCTAGTACTGTACCCTGAGGTACTCCACTCTAAGCCTTTACTGTATTGGAGAATTGTCTGTTTACAACCACACACTGTTCCCTACCTTCAACCAGTTTTCTATCCAATTGCAAAGGTTATCCCCTAGCCCCAATTTCCTTATTTTATACCCCAGCCTCCATTGTGGCACTGTATCAAATGCCTTTGCAAAATTTAGATATGCTTTATCAACTGCTTTACCATTATCTAGGTTGCTACTTACTACTTCATAGAAGCTGAAAAGATTAGTTTGGCAAGATCTCTTCCTCATATAACCATATTGATTCCTGCTAATAATCTTATTTTTGTGGTGTAATCCTGAATATAATCCCTTATTATCCCTTCTAGCAGTTTTCCCACTACAGTGGTCAGACTCACAGGTCTATAATTCTCAGGTTCTGTTTTAGTTCCGTTCTTAAATAGACGCACTACATTGCTTTATGCCAATCATATGGCACTGAGCCTGTGGTGAGAGAATCTTTAAACAGTGAAAAGAGGGTTCTTGCTAACACTGCACTGAGTTGCTAAAAAAACGTTGTATGTGTACCATCAGGACCTGCTGCTTTGTCAGTCTTGTGTTCAGCCTTCCCATGACCTTTTCTTGTGTTAAACCAATGATAATGGTACGGTTTTATTTGTTACTTGATGAGGCTCTTCTTCCTTGTTCACTTGTAAATAATGATGCAAAAAAAGTATTTAGAATATTGGCCTTTTCCTTATCCTCTCTAATCAACTCACCTGTCTCATTTTTGAAAGGTCCAGTGCACTCCCTCTTTAGTTTTTTGCCATTTATGTATCTGAAAAACTTTTTTGGATTAGTCTTGCTCTCCCTTGCAATCTGAGTTTCATTATCTATCTTTGCTAACCTAACTGCCTTTTTGCAATCTTTGTTGTACTCCCTGTATTTTAAGAAAGAATGTTCTGTTCCTTCAGACTTAAATAGTTTAAATGCTTTTTTTCCTTGCCATTTCCTTGTTTACATTTGCAGTTAACCACAGTGGCTGTGACCTACTTCTTTTGCATTTGTTCCCCAATGGTATATACTTTTGGGTACATTTCTGCAACCTAAATTTTAATTCTATTTTTCCTCAGTATTTTTGCCTTTAAATAATTTATTTTAGTCTATGTGTTGCATTGATGCTCTTAACATTTTGAAGTTAGCTTTTTTTTTAAATTAAGAGTTTTGGTCGATCACTTTGCCAAATTGATCTCAAATGTAGTGTTGTGACACTGTTTCTCAAATGTTCACCTGCCTTAATACTGGATACCATGTCTATGTTATTCGTTATCACTAGCTCCAATACACTGATATTTCTTGTTGGCACTTACACCATTTGTGACATGTAGCTTTCCCAAACAATGCTCACGAACCTGCTTCCCTTCGCACTTTGACAGGTCTAATGTTTCCAGTTGACATCCGGATAGTTAAAATCTCCCATAATTATAGTATTCCCAAACTGTGCAGCTTTCCTCGTTTGTGATAACATGATCCAGCTGTCATGCTGATTGCTATGGCGGTAAGGTGAAAAAGAGGAGAGGGGGATTAACGGATTGTGTGATACCACAGCTTTACAACTGAAATGGATTTGGAACTAAATGAAACCACAGCTCACTATTTAAATAGGGCTACATAAGTGATATAACAGAGTTTACAACTGAATCAGAGCTACTCAAGTGATACCACTAAGCTTACAATTGAAATGGAGCTACATAGTTAATATAGTGCCTTATTGTCCTGTAACATCATATTACAGTAACCCAGCTTCTGAGTGTCTTATTGTCCTGTAACATCTTATTACAGTAACCCAGCTCCTGAGTGTCTTATTGTCCTGTAACATCGTATTACAGTAACCCAGCTCCTGATTACCTTATTGTACTGTAACATTTTATTATATTACCCCAGCTCCTGATTGTCTTATTGTCCTGTAACATCTTATTACAGTAACCCAGCTCCTGTGTGTCTTATTGTCCTGTAACATCTTATTAAAGTAACCCAGCTCCTGGGTGCCTTATTGTCCTGTAACATCTTATTATGGTAACCCAGCTCCTGAGTGCCTTATTGTCCTGTAACATCTTATTACAGTAACCCAGCTCCTGAGTGCCTTATTGTCCTTGTAACATATTATTAAAGTAACCCAGCTCCTGAGTGCCTTATTGTCCTGTAACATCTTATTACAGTAACCCAGCTCCTGAGTGCATTATTGTCCTTCTAACATCTTATTACAGTAACCTAGCTCCTGAGTGCTTTATTATCCCTGTAACATCTTATTACAGTAACCCAGCTCATGAGTGCCTTATTGCCCGGTAACATCTTATTACAGTAACCCAGCTCCTGAGTGCTTTATTATCCCTGTAACATCTTATTACAGTAACCCAGCCCCTGAGTGCAATATTGACCTGTAATATATTCTTACAGTAACCCAGCTCTTGAGTGCCTTATTGTCCTTCTAACATCTTATTACAGTAACCTAGCTCCTGAGTGCTTTATTATTCCTGTAACATCTTATTACAGTAACCCAGGTCCTGAGTGCCTTATTGCCCTGTAACATCTTATTACAGTAACCCAGCTCCTGAGTGCTTTATTATCCCTGTAACATCTTATTACAGTAACCCAGCTCATGAGTGCCTTATTGCCCGGTAACATCTTATTACAGTAACCCAGCTCCTGAGTGCTTTATTATCCCTGTAACATCTTATTACAGTAACCCAGCCCCTGAGTGCAATATTGACCTGTAATATATTCTTACAGTAACCCAGCTCCTGAGTGCCTTATTGTCCTTCTAACATCTTATTACAGTAACCTAGCTCCTGAGTGCTTTATTATTCCTGTAACATCTTATTACAGTAACCCAGGTCCTGAGTGCCTTATTGCCCTGTAACATCTTATTACAGTAACCCAGCTCCTGAGTGCTTTATTATCCCTGTAACATCTTATTATAGTAACCCAGCCCCTGAGTGCAATATTGACCTGTAATATATTCTTACAGTAACCCAGCTTCACCATGAAACACAACTCTTAGTCTTCAATGATTTTTTATTAATTTGAGGTTATGTATATGCCTCAGGAAGTTTTGAAACATTTTTTAGAGCTTACTACAGTCTTTTTTGTGGCTGAGAAAAGTTAGTGTACTGCACAATTAAAGTAATATATATATATATATATATATATATATATATATATATATATATATATCTCTAATACAGCTCTAGCTTAACCCTTTGAGTGCCATTGAAGAGCAATGCGTTGAATGCCTCTCTGGCACTCAAAGGGTTAAAGGGATAGAAATGTTTCAGAAAAAAAGCAGCTCCGATTAATCTTCATAGTATTTGGGCTGTGGAGAGTGTTATTTCAATACTGTCAGAGTTGTATTTCAAGAGTAATTGAATGATAAAGTATTCCACTCCTGCCCTTTTTACTGATGTAACACTGCTCACCTCAGAGCAGTAAGACTGTCTGGATGGATCGCAGAGATTGTCACAATCTTCACTGAGCATAAGGAAAAACCTGAAAAACCTATCGGGGGGGGGGGGCAGGGTTTTCCTTATGATCACAGTAAGAAGATTGTCCCTTGCTGTGATCTGTTCGGTCAAGTGACCATATTCCACATCTGAGGGGAGTAGGCTTATGCTAGGTAAAAGGGGCGGGAGGGGGATACTTTATTATTCAATTACTCTTGTACTACAACTCTGACAGTAGTGAAATAACACTCTCCGTGGCCCAAATACTATGAAGGTTAATCAGAGCTGCTTTTTATGTGAAACATTACTATCACTTTAAGAAGTATCTTTGTCCTTTTGATTTGCTACAATCAAGAGTCTCTTTGCTATTCGCAACTTATTATCATTTCATACTGAAATAGACCAGGCTTTTGTTATACTCCTTTACCTGCGCTATTATTACAAGATTATAAGAGACAATCTTGCTTTTTGTGGCGAACCAGATTGTTCTCTGGTGTTCATTTAACTATTTCAGTGTCAGAGGGGAATGCAATGCATTGCAAAGCAATCCGTTGCGTACTCCCTGCCACTCAAAGGGTTAATAATTTTCTCTGTGTGTGTAGATTTGGCAAGCTGGATTGTGCCCTGGTACTTCACATATATTTTAGTATTTAAATCTGGCAAGCCGGATAGTGTCCCAGCATTTTCTCTACATGTTTCTGCTGTGTTCTATTTTAGTGTAATTAATAAAAGTTACGGTTTAGATATTTGTCCTCCTGTTCCTACAGCTGGCTAAAAGCCAAGGTGAGCCGTTACTGAGTGTTCATTTTGCAGGGTTATCTTTTTTTCTTTTATTTCTAGACATTTATTTCTCCTGCAACACCTTTAATTGGGCCACTGGTGTTTATTCGGCCATTGCAGGGCTATGTTCTAGCTGACTCCTGTAACATCTTATTACAATAACACAGTTCCTGAGCGCCTTATTATCTCTGTAACATCTTATTACAGTAACCCAGCCCCTGAGTGCCTTATTGTCCTGTAACACCTTATTACAGTAACCCAGCTCCTGAGCGCCTTATTGTCCTGTAACTTCTTATTACAGTAACCCAGCTCCTGAGTGCCTTATTGTCCTGTAACATCTTATTACAGTAACCCAGCTCCTGAGTGCATTATTGTCCTGTAACATCTTATTACAGTAACCCAGCTCCTGAGTGCCTTATTGTCCTGTAACATCTTATTACAGTAACTCAGCTCCTCAGTGTTTTATTGTCATGTAACATTTTATTACAGTAACCCAGCTCCTGAGTGCCTTATTGTCCTGTAACATCTTATTACAGTAACCCAGCTCCTGAGTGCCTTATTGTCCTGTAACATCTTATTACAGTAACCCAGCTCCTGAGTGCCTTATTGTCCTGTAACATCTTATTACAGTAACCCAGCTCCTGAGTGCCTTATTGTCCTGTAACATCTTATTACAGTAACCCAGCTCCTGAGTGCCTTATTGTCCTGTAACATCTTATTACAGTAACTCAGCTCCTCAGTGTTTTATTGTCATGTAACATCTTATTACAGTAACCCAGCTCCTGAGTGCCTTATTGTCCTGTAACATCTTATTACAGTAACCCAGCTCCTGAGTGCCTTATTATCTCTGTTACATCTTATTACAGTAACCCAGCTCCTGAGTGCCTTATTGTCCTGTAACATCTTATTACAGTAACCCAGCTCCTGAGTGCCTTATTGTCCTGTAACTTCTTATTACAGTAACGCAGCTCCTGAGTGCTTTATTGTCCTGTAACATCTTATTACAGTAACCCAGCTCCTGAGTGCCTTATTGTCCTGTAACTTCTTATTACAGTAACCCAGCTCCTGAGTGCCTTATTGTCCTGTAACATCTTATTACAGTAACCCAGCTCCTGAGTGCCTTATTGTCCTGTAACTTCTTATTACAGTAACCCAGCTCCTGAGTGCATTATTGTCCTGTAACATCTTATTACAGTAACCCAGCTCCTGAGTGCATTATTGTCCTGTAACATCTTATTACAGTAACCCAGCTCCTGAGTGCCTTATTGTCCTGTAACATCTTATTACAGTAACCCAGCTCCTGAGTGCCTTATTGTCCCATAACATCATATTACAATAACCCAGCTCCTGAGTGCCTTGTTGTCCCGTAACATCTTATTACAGTAACCCAGCTCCTGAGTGCCTTATTGTCCTGTAACATCTTATTACAGTAACCCAGCTCCTGAGTGCCTTATTGTCCTGTAACATCATATTAGTGTAACCCAGCTCCTGAGTGCCTTATTGTCCTGTAACATCTTATTACAGTAACCCAGCTCCTGAGTGCCTTATTGTCCTGTAACATCTTATTAGTGTAACCCATCTCCTGAGTGCCTTATTGTCCTGTAACATCTTATTAGTGTAACCCGGCTCCTGAGTGCCTTATTGCCATTGACTTCACAAAATAGAGCAGAGCAGTAGCAGTCTAGGGGTGTGTAATCTGCACTCCTGGCTCTCTCCCTGTCTTTTGCTCACTACAATCCTTATAAGTCCGTCTCCGGGAATCTCTGGGTTTTAACATTTAAATAAATCTGGTAGCAATGCAGTGAGCAGGAGCTGGAGCGAGAGAGCCTGGCAGGGAGCCTGAGAGAGGAGGGAGACAGACAAAGAGAAAGAGAGAAGGAGAGAAGGAGAAACATTCCTGTCTTTAAACCTGCTTTTGTAAACAGATGAATGTGCCACTGCTTCAGTCTTTATATGGAGCTGATGGTCTCTTAGCCAAGAGTCTGCTCACACGACTCGTACTAAAATATTTACTCCAAGCCTAAAGAGCTGACTGTCTATTTTGCATAAAGGCTAATTACACAACCTATTTAACATAACTTGACTCCTGATTACCTTATTGTACCTGTAACATCTTATTACAGTAACCCAGCTCCTGAGTGCCTTATTGTCCTGTAACATTTTATTATAGTAACCCAGCTCCTGAGCGCCTTATTGTCTTGTAATATTTTATTACAGTAACCCAGCTCCTGAGTGTCTTATTGTCCTGTAACATCTCATTACAGTAACCCAGCTCCTGAGTGTCTTATTGTCCTGTAACATCTCATTACAGTAACCTAGCTCCTGAGTGCCTTATTGTCTTGTAATATTTTATTACAGTAACCCAGCTCCTGAGTGCCTTATTGTCCTGTAACATTTTATTACAGTAACCCAGCTCCTGAGTGCCTTATTGTCTTGTAATATTTTATTACAGTAACCCAGCTCCTGAGTGCCTTATTGTCCTGTAACATTTTATTACAGTAACCCAGCTCCTGAGTGTCTTATTGTCCTGTAACATCTTATTACAGTAACCCAGCTCCTGAGTGTTTTATTGTCCTGTAACATCTTATTACAGTAACACAACTCCTGAGCCCCTTATTGTCCTGTAACATCTTATTACAGTAAGACAACTCCTGAGTGCCTTATTGTCCTATAACATCTTATTACAGTAACCCAGCTCCTGAGTGCTTTATTGTCCTGTAACATCTTATTACAGTAACCCATCTCCTGAGTGCCTTATTGTCCTGTAACACCTTATTACAGTGACCCAGCTCCTGAGTGTCTTATTGTCCTGTAACATCTTATTACAGTAACACAACTCCTGAGCCCCTTATTGTCCTGTAACATCTTATTACAGTAAGACAACTCCTGAGTGCCTTATTGTCCTGTAACATCTTATTACAGTAACCCAGCTCCTGAGTGTCTTATTGTCCTGTAACATCTTATTACTGTAACCCAGCTCCTGAGTGTCTTATTGTCACTGTAACATCTTATTACAGTAACACAGCTCCTGAGTGTCTTATTGTCCTGTAACATCTTATTACAGTAACCCAGCTCCTGAGTGCCTTATTGTCCTGTAACATTTTATTACAGTAACCCAGCTCCTGAGTGTCTTATTGTCCTGTAACATCTTATTACAGTAACACAACTCCTGAGCCCCTTATTGTCCTGTAACATCTTATTACAGTAAGACAACTCCTGAGTGCCTTATTGTCCTGTAACATCTTATTACAGTAACCCAGCTCCTGAGTGTCTTATTGTCCTGTAACATCTTATTACAGTAACCCAGCTCCTGAGTGCTTTATTGTCCTGTAACATCTTATTACAGTAACCCATCTCCTGAGTGCCTTATTGTCCTGTAACACCTTATTACAGTAACCCAGCTCCTGAGTGTCTTATTGTCCTGTAACATCTTATTACAGTAACACAACTCCTGAGCCCCTTATTGTCCTGTAACATCTTATTACAGTAACCCAGCTCCTGAGTGTCTTATTGTCCTGTAACATCTTATTACAGTAACACAACTCCTGAGTGCCTTATTGCCCCTGTAACATCTTATTACAGTAACCCAGTTCCTGAGTGCTTTATTGTCCTGTAACATCTTATTACAGTAACCCATCTCCTGAGTGCCTTATTGTCCTGTAACATCGTATTACAGTAACCCAGCTCCTGAGTGCTTTATTGTCCTATGACATCTTATTACAGTAACCCAGCTCCTGAGTGCTTTATTGTCATATGACATCTTAATGCAGTAACACAGCTCCTGAGTGCCTTATTGCCATGTAACTTCTTTTCCCTGGTCCTTCATCGGCAGCGTTCACCAATGGGTTAAGCTTCCATCCCCAGCCGAGATACAGGAAACACCCCTCAAAAACGTAATAAAAGGCATTCCCCTCCCCCTCAAGGGTGTCTTTTTTGTTTCCTGCCTCAGCTGGGTTGGAAACATCCTGTGTTTAGAGCATTTGGCTTAAAAACATTTTCTTCGTGCCTACCCAGAGTTTTCTTTAAAATTCTTCTAGTGGCACCAGGTCTCTCACTCCCTGGCGGTCCAGAGCTTTCCGCAGATGCCTCCATTCATGGCTGGCCACCAGGAAGGCCCCGTTATACGGCGGTGGCATATTCTCCTCGGATCCTTGTTTTGGCTTCAGTGGGAAGGCCGTTCCTAAACCAGGCCTTCCTTCGCTGCTTCTCCTTCCCTCTGGGGAGAGCTCCGGCCACAGGCTTCAGTCTACCCCATTGCCAGCATCCAAGAGGGCGCCAGACTTTGATTTGGGCCTGTGATGTCATCAGGCTGGGACACATCTCTGCAATCATCCTGTACTGCACCTTTTCTGTTCCCTACTAGGGTTGAATGTGCTCAAAGATAAGCTTCGTTCTTTCTGGGCTTGTATCAGTCTAATAGTTACTTTGTGCTCCTCTCCTGTTAGGATACAGAGTTTCTGGTGCTGTTCTCCATAGGTGGCTGCCCCAGTCCTGTTAACTCCAGATTTCTGGGTGAGTTTTCTGCTGTCTTAGCTTTCATGGTCTGTTTACTTTCAGGCAGGGTCTTTCTTTTTTAAGACCTGTTTTGTCCTCTTTTCCTTTAGCCTCTGTCCTGCTATATGGATCCAGGATTAAGTACGCTGCAACCTAAGGCCATTGGGTAGGTTCTTTCGTATCAGGTAAGATCTTATATTTTTTATTTTAAAAAGAGTGATAGGTTGGGTGATGGGACTTCTTTTTTATTTTGTCTTTCCAGCCCTTCTGGTATGGATTCTACCTCTGCCCCTCCATACAGACTTTGTTTTGCCTGCAACAATGAAGCAATGGAAGGGAAAAAGATTTGAAGGACCTGTTGGCTAGACTTCATCCAAGACTCCCCTTCCACATCCACTGACATTTCCTCGGTCATCAAACAGGCTGTGGTCCAGGGATTCCAGGAGGCATCGTCCATAATTCCCCGCAAACTTTGCAGAGAAAGGGATGATGAATCATGGTCTGGGTACTCAGACCTGGACATTCCGAATCTCAGAGACTCCATTGACTCAGAAGAAGAGGATACCACAGACCTCACAGGGTTTGATACCTCTCTTATGGAACCATTGATTAAATCTGTCCGGCATATGCTGAGCCTGCAGGAATCTCAGGATAATCAACCATGTGACAGAATGCTATCTTCCCTGAAGAAAAAGTCTTCATCTTTTCCTCCCCATCCAGTTATTAAGGAGCTCATATTGTAAGAGTGGCGTAAATCTGATAGAAGATGTAAGCCCACCTCCCGCTTACTTAAGATGTATCCTTTTGCATCAAAGGACTGCGAGTTATGGGATTCTCCCCTTAAGGTAGATGTGGCTGTTGTACACTTGGCCCGCAAGACTACCCTTCCATTGGATGATGCGGCCTCATTCAGAGACCCTTTAGATAGACGTCTAGAGAATGACTTAAGGAGAACCTTTCTTGCTATCGGCTTGGCATCCAGACCAGCGGTGGCCTTAACCTCTGTTTCCAGGGCAATGAGGATTTGGGTAGATCAAATAGAGCAGGCTTTACTTCAAGGTGAATCTCGCTCCTCCATTGCTGAATCACTCAACGATCTTAAGTCCGCTACGGACTTCATTATGGACTCCTCTATGGATCTGGTCCACCTTCAGTCCAAGGCAATGCTGTTAGCTGTCTCAGCGAGGCGGGCTCATTGACTCCGCCCTTGGAACGTGGACAGTATCTCGAAGATTAATCTCTGTTTTTTTCTGGTGGCATCCTCTCCATCCCTTGTAAATATATTGGAATTCCTGTCAGAGGGCTTTCAGAAAGGTTTGAGTTCCAGTACCCTCAAGGTTCAGGTCTCAGCCATTTCTGCTATTACAGGGATTAGATGGCACAGCAGAATCTGGTAATACGTTTATTTAGAGCTTTACAATAGATTTGCCCTTCTGTCAGAGTTTTATCTCCTCCATGGGACCTTCCTTTAGTTTTGGATGCCCTTTCTTCAGATCCATTTGAGCCATTAGACGATATCTCTTTGGGCCTACTTTCCATCAAGATGGCTTTTCTAATAGCCATTACGTCCGCTAGGAGGGTCTTGGAGCTCCAAGCCCTTTCAGTAAGGGAACCGTACCTACTTTTAAACTAGGACAATGTCATTCTGAGGCCCATACCAGAGTTTCTGCCCAAGGTTGTCTCTACTTCCCATCTCTCTCAGGACATAGTTCTGCCCTCCTTTGTCCCAGATGTTACCAACGGGGACAAGCTGGAATGGAGTAATTTTGATCTCGTCAGATACCTTCAGGTATATGTTCAAAGAACGGACTCCTTGAGGAAGTCCCTCAGGACACAGACAGGGATGGCCTGTCACTAAAGCAAATGTTTCCAGATGGATTGTTTCCTGTATAACTAAAGCTTATCAGGCAAAAGGTCTTCAGGCACCACGAGGTATTAAGGCCCATTCCTCCAGATCGGTAACAACCTCCTGGGCAGCAGAGGCCAGTGTATCCTCAGACGACATCTGTAAGGCAGCAACCTGGTTGTCTAGCACCACCTTTGTTAGACACTACCGTCTGGACGTACGTTCCAGGGGACCTTCCACTTTTGGAAGGGAAGTTCTGTTCTCTGTCTCCTCTATTGCTCACAAATGATTTATAAATGAATCTTGATATTTTTGCAGTACTTTATCTCTCGGGTTGTCTATTTTGATCCCGTCCTGTTTTCATTTCTTGGGTATTCTACCATTGGTGAACGTTGCTGATGAAGGACCAGGGAAAAAGGAAAATTATTTCAGCTTACCATTATTTTCCTTTCCTTGTCCAGAAGAGGCAGCGTTCACAGGATTCCCCTCCGTATTTTCTACTTTGTCTTGTCTTGGCTAGTTACTCAGACACCCCTAAGTGTGAGGGGAGTGCCTTTTATTACGTTTTTGAGGGGTGTTTCCTGTATCTCAGCTGGGGATAGAAGCTTAACCCATTGGTGAACGCTGCCTCTTCTGGACCAGGAAAGGAAAATAACGGTAAGCTGAAATAATTTTCCCTTATTTCAGTAACCCAGTTCCTGAGTGCCTTATTGTCCTGTTACATCTTATTATCGTAACCCAGTTCCCGAGTGTCTTATTGTCCTGTAACATCTTATAACAGTAACCCAGCTCCTGAGTGTCTTAATGCCCCTGTAACATGTATTACAATAACCCAGCTCCTGAGTGCTTTTTGCCCTGTAACATCTTGTTACAGTAACCGAGCTGAGTGCCTTATTGCCATGTAAATTCTTATTTCACTAACCCAGCTCCTGAGCACCTTATTGTCCTGTATCATCTAACTACAGTAACCCAGCTCCTGAGTGCCTTATTGTCCTGTAACACCTTATTACAGAAACCCAGCTTCTGAGTACCTTATTGTCCTGTAACATCTTATTACAGTAACCCAGCTATTGAGTGCCTTATTTTCCTGTAACATCTTATTACAGTAACCCAGCTCCTGAGTGCCTTATTGCCGGTAACATCTTTTTTTTTACAGTAACCCAGCTCCTGAGTATCTTATTGTCTTTGTAACATCTTATTACAGTAACCCAGTTCCTGAGTGCCTTATTGTCCTGTAACATCTTATTACAATAACCCAGCTCCTGAGTGCCTTACAGTCCTATAACATATTTTTACAGTAACCCAGCTCCTAATTGCCCTTTTGCCCTGTAAAATCTTATTACTGTAAGCCAGCTCCTGAGTGTCTTATTGCCCCTGTAATATCTGATTACAGTAACCCACCTCCTGAGTGTCTTATTGCCCCAGTAATGTTTGTTTACAGTAACCCACCTCCTGAGTGCCTTTTGCTTCTTTAACCTCTTATTACAGTAACCTAGCTCCTGAGTTCTGAGTTCCTAATTGCCCCTGTAATGTTTGATTCTAGTAACCCAGGTCCTGAGTGCTTTACTGCCTAGGTAGAGTGCTGAGTTGATTTTCTGCATTATCCTGGCCCAGGGTGGGTGAGGAAGTGATGTTCTCTCTGTGTTCCTACCTCTGGAATTTTTTATATTATTTGGATGAACAGATTTTCTGAACAATTGTATATTTGTCTTGTGAACAGTTTTTTTTAGAAATCCTCAGGGCACAAATATCCTGTTTAGTTATGATGTGCCCTGGCCTGCCTTGTAGAGACAGAATGTGGGGGGTTCTTCCTGTGCCATTCTCTCTCTTTATTTTATTTGGTATGATACAGTGGATCTTAGACTGTTTCTGATGGAACCCTAACAATCAAACACCTAACCCCTTGAATCCTAGAGAGTTCTTCAACAATTGTTAAAAAGTCTATAGCACCACATGTCTTAAAATAGTGACATTCTCAATCCTTGTTACCCTGGCTCCATTAAAAACATTTGTCCTTTGGAACCCACAATAATACCCCAGGTTCTTCGGAACACAGTTTGAGAACATTGCTATATTACAGCTCCTGCATGGTCTGAAGAATCTACGTGATAGGCAACCAGATTCACCCCAAGGGCCACATATATGTTGCTTTTGTTTTAGGTGGGCGGGAGGGGTGAAAATAGATTGTGTGATGTGGTAAGGGAAAATTATTTACTGTTCCCACTGTAACAGTAGGGTGACGACATGACCCAGATTGCCCGGTGCCAGATTTTAAATATGTAACCCAGGTCCTGGGCAGCCCCCTTCTGGGACAATACAAAGTCCAGGAATGAAGATTCCAGTGCACATAGTTCTAAACACTAGAATGAGATCTGTCCATTGCCTGCTGTGACAGGAAGTGATGCATGTGCTGGGCTACAAGAAAATGGCCTCCAGACAGAGCTCTAAACACTACAGTGGGAATTGAGCCTTGATCCTGGTATCAAATAGGAGATGCAGTGCAATTTTGTTGTAGTGTAAGCCCAGTTTAAGGCTTTGGGCGTGTTGTACATTAACTTCTAGCCACACGTCAGACATCACTTTCCATTACAGTGTTCAAAGGACAGTTCCCCCTCTAGTGTTTGGAACTCTGTGGTATATTAGAGAAAGAGCAGGTTACACACTGATGTCCAGTGATATACAGTGACTCCTCCTGAATAGCTGCACTAGAGCTGAGGACATGTTTTCTGCTGCTCTCATCTCCGCAATGTCCCTGAATGGCAGAATGGAAATGTGGTCACCATATGTAACAGAGAACAGACTTAGGTTTTCTGAAAACATCTATGAGGGCCTCATGAGGTCACAGGGCCACCCATTACCAATCACTGGTCTAGGTGCTTGATATGATATGGACATAATCAACATAGCTGTCAGTGGCGTAACTATAGGGGTCACAGGGGTTGCACCCATGACCGGGCCCGTCACTCCAGGGGCCCGGCCTCCCCCTGTGACCCCCTTGCCTGATGCCTGCAATTAAGTAATGCAGAGGGCTGGGGCTCTGCATTACGAGAGTGCCAGTCTGCAAGAGGGAGATCAGTATTCCCTCCGGGAGACCGGCACTCTCGTAATGCAGAGCGCTGGGAGATGACATCATCTCCCAGCGCTCTGCATTACTGAAGAGGACCGCGCAGGAGAAGAGGTCTGTGCAGAAAGAGGCACAGACCTGTCCTCTGCCACTGGACCACCAGGGAGGTAGGAGATTGAGACGCATTGTGGAAGGGGCGATGTGAAGATTGAGGGGCATTGTGGAAGGGGTAATGTGGAGATTGAGGGGCAATGTGGAGATTGAGGGGCAATGTGGAGATGGGGGCAATGTGGAGGTGGTCGGGGGGGCCCATGGAAATTCTTGCACTAGGGTCCCGTGGCTTCTAGTTGCTTGTGAATATCTCTCATGTTTTTTTAATGCCTACAAAATAAAATAAAGATAAAACGAAGTATTACTATCCCTTTAAAGGGACATCACCAAAAATAAAATTAGAAGAGTTAAAATCCGTTAAAATATTACATGGTCATAGGAAGTGTTTTTTTTTTTTTTTTTAAAGTTTTCTTTGCCAAGAAAGTTTTATAATTTTTCAAAATAGATGTAAAACGAACCACGTTAAATCAATACTGCGGTGCAGTGCAATGCAATCTCTCTGGCACTCAAAGGGTTAAAAAAATGATTAAAAAAAAAATAACTTCCAACAATTACATCAAAATAAGAACCCACTCAGATCAGTTGTCTGAGAACTTTATCGCCTGTTCATGTTTTTAATGAAATCATTGTCATGCATTGACCTCATCAGATGTCACAGCAAAAATGGGTCAAATGGTTATGCACAGCGGCTTCTAGATAAATAGGAAAAAGCATGTTAATCACTTATATGGGGTTGATGCACCTAATTTTGACAAATACTGGACTGAACTGGACAATTTACACACATTAAAAAGAAAGCGTAGGATTATATTTTAGGGATGTTAACATATGTTTAATTACATTTTACACATGCTAGCTATAAATATTTGATATTTAATATATCATCCTAACCTATTGCTTGCGCACCTCCCAGCCAATCAGCTTCAAGCACCTTCACTTGAAGCTGATTGGCTGGGATGCGCATAAGTACACATCCCAGCCAATGGCTGTGAGGGAATTTGAACAGAGACTGCCCATATATAAATGCAGTCTCTGTTCAAATACCCTCAGTGTGGCCCATGCGTTAATGAAGAGGTGGTTCATAGGAAAGTAGGGGTTAATTTTCATTTTCTTTTAAAATATGTGGGGGTATTACGTGGAGGTATTCTTTTACACTATGTGGAGACATCTTTATATATAAAAAAATGTTTTGCTCAAATATCCGGCACCCTCATACATCTTTAACCCTTTGAGCTCCAGAGAGGTACGCAACGCATTGCTCTGAAATGTGTTGCATTGCGCACACCTCTGGCACTCAAGGGGTTGAACTATGTATGAGTGTGCGGGATATTTAAGCAAAACATTTTTTTATACTTTTCTTTTTTCTTTACAGATAGAAGATGAAAGAAAGAAGACAGAAGATAAGAAAGAAGATAGAAGATACAAGACAGAAGATAGTAAAGAAGAAAGAAGGTGGACAGGATGCTAAGGACTCCGCTGGACATCAGGATTAACGGTAAGTGTTACTTTTTATGTGATGTTACTTTGTACCTTAGGCAGGTTAACACTATGAGTGCCGGCGGGGTGATTATAGCCCACTGGCACTCATTATTATTATTATTATTCTTTATTTATATAGCGCCAACTAATTCCGCAGCGCTGTACAATTGGGAATAGACATACAGAGGTATTAAATAGTACAATCAGATGTGTAGAACAGGAGGATCAGAGGGCCCTGCTCGTGAGAGCTTACAGTCTAGAGGAAGGTAGGTTTGATACAGAGGGAGTAAGTGCTATTGGGTGTAAGTGCCTCCTGTCACATGAACTGCCGGTCAGTGGGTGGGAGTGAGTAGGGTTAATTCTACTAACAATGCACACTTTTAAGCACTTTGGATGTATTGATATGGGGCTTAGAGCCCCATATCAATACATTCACTGGGGACTTAGGGGTTTTTTTGCCTTTCAATAGCTGTGTCAGCTGACTAAAGATCCTATAAGAGACATTACCCTTAAATGTAAGCGCTAAAGTGAGTCCCTTATCGAATCTTAACAGCTAATATAGTCTATTGAATTGCAACTTTTGGAATTTGTTTCATTTGTCAATGGGCCAAAATGGTTCACTTTATCGCCAAGTAAGAGATTTTTTTGCCTGCATTTTTTTATAGCACTGTGAACTGAATGGCTTACAGTGCTTGAAAAAAATGCCATCAAAGGCTTCTTGGCTCAACAGGGACAACTGATTCGGACCTTTAATGCTCTGTGTGATGTAATACAGTGTTAGTGTCGCAGATGCACTGAACGCTCTGTGATCGATGTAATACCATGTTACACTCTTCATGCAGCACTGAACTCTCATTTTTACTCTACTGGTTGGCTGTTTTTCATTGGCTAACAAAGTGCCATGCGTTGCCCATACTACAATGTTATACTCTCCCAGCAGCACTGAATGCTCTGTGTGATGTAATACAATGTTATACTCTCCCAGCAGCACTGAATGCTCTGTGTGATGAAATACAATGTTATACTCTCCCAGCAGCACTGAGTGCTCTGTGTGATGTAATACAATGTTACACTCACGCTGCAGCACTGAATGTTCTGTGTGATATAATACAATGTTACACTTTCCCTGCAGCACTGAATGTTCTGTGTGATGTAACACAATGTTACATTCTCCCTGCAGCACTGAATGCTCTGTGTGATGTAATACAATGTTACACTCTCCCAGCAGCACTGAATGCTCTGTGTGATGTAATACAATGTTACACTCACGCTGCAGCACTGAATGTTCTGTGTGATGTAACACAATGTTACATTCTCCCTGCAGCACTGAATGCTCTGTGTGATGTAATACAATGTTACACTCTCCCAGCAGCACTGAATGCTCTGTGTGATGTAATACAATGTTATACTCTCCCTGCAGCACTGAATGCTCTGCGTAATGTAATACAATGTTGCACTCACGCTGCAGCACTGAATGCTCTGTGTGATGTAATACAATGTTACAGTCTCCCTGCAGCACTGAATGTTCTGTGTGATATAATACAATGTTACACTCTCCCTGCAGCACTGAATGTCCTGTGTGATGTAACACAATGTTACATTCTCCCTGCAGCACTGAATGCTCTGTGTCATGTAATACAATGTTACACTCTCCCAGTAGCACTGAATGCTCTGTGTGATGTACTACAATGTTAATACTCTTCTGCAGCACTGAATGCTCTGTGTGATATAATAAAATGTTAACACTCTTAGTGCAATCCTGAACATTCTGTGTGATATAATACAATTTTACACTCTCCTGCAGCACTGAATGCTCTGTTTGATGTAATACAATGATACGCTATCCTGCAGCACTGAATGCTCTGTGAGATATAATACAATGTTACACTCCCCCTGGAGCATGAATGCTCTGTGTGATATAATACAATGTAACACTCTCCTGCAGCACTGAATGTTCTGTGTGATGTAATATAATGTTACACTCTCCTGCAGCACTGAATGCTCTGTGTGATGTAACACAGTGTTACATTCTCCTGCAGCACCGAATGCTCTGTGTGATGTAATACAATGTTACACTCTCCCTGCAGCACTGAATACTCTGTGTGATGTAATAAAATGTTACACTCTCCCTGCAGCACTGAATGATCTGTGTAAAAATTCCAACAGATTTAAATGGGACTTTTAATACTCTGAATGCTAGACAGGTCTCCAATTCCTTCCAAAGCAATCTTTTGGAGACCTAGTATTCAAAGAGATAAAAGCCCCATTTAAATCAGTTGGAATTGGGGGAATTTTATTGGTTAGTTATTGCATCATTGGTGTGTCCAAGAATTGCACAACTTTGCCTTTAACCCTTTGAGTGGCAGAGGGGTACGCAACGCATCTGGCACTCAAAGGGTTAAAACTTACAGCACTGCGTTCCCTCTAGGTGAGCAACCTAGCAGTAAAAGAGTTAAAATAGTACCGTTTATGAAAAATGAATTGCCCAGGGCTGCTTTAAAGTAACAGATGCACCTATGGCCCCATAGGGGTTTTTTTTATCTTTCAGTACTTGCCTACTCTTAGAAGGACCACTGTTAACCCTTTGAGTGCCACAGAGGTTCCAACGCATTGCATACCTCTCTCTGGCACTCAAAGGGCTAAAGAGGCTTATCGCAGGAAAAAAGCAGGTCTGGCACTAAAAGTTTATATTTATTTATTTATTTTGTTGGGGGGCTGGTACAGGTATTGGACCCCATAAGGACGGTCCGCACACGCACACGGCCGGCACTTAAGGACCACTGATCTTTTTTTTTTTTTTTAAATCCGGTTCAGGGCTCCCCGAACGGCTTGCAGCCACGCAGGGAGCCCTGAAATCCATGACGGTCCTGGCACGTTGTGGGTCCTTATGCACACCAACCCATGACATTCCAGTATCGTCATGGGTCCTTAAGGGGTTAAACAGTTTCCCTTACTGAAAATTCCCTGTGTTTTATTTCAAGATTTATACGTTACTAAGGCGCCATGAGATAAAGCCACTTTATCATCAGAGTTTTATTACTGGTTTACGTTGCTGCTCTGAATATTGGCCGGTACTAACATTGTACACGGACTGCCTGCTCTTATGACTATGTTTGGTTCCTGAATATTTTGCCAAATCTTTTTAGAGCTGTTATAACAAAAGGGCACAGTGTGACGCTGCCCTGGTTCCACTGGTGGAAGCGCCCCTTCCCCCAACACCACCATCAGAGGGAGGAGCAACTCATACAACACTGTTAAAACTGGAGCTCCCTCTGCCGGACTATTTCGGGCCTACTATATACTCTTGACATGTATCAGAATACCCTACTGGCTAGGTCCCTTTAAACTACATAACACATAGTAATAATAATTTCTCTCACCAACACTTATCTTACAATGGCCTGTAAACTCTAACCTTGTACCTTTACTCAAGAGATAACATCTTCAGTAATACATATAATGTCCATACCTGTGAATTCTCCAGACCTGTCCTGGAGACTCCAGTTTTTATAGTTAGTTACCAGGGACAGGGACTGATTCTCTGTGGTGGTGAGTTTCTTATGAAACTCTGCCCACTTCTCCTTCTTCCCACCCTGTTTCTCTCACTTCCTGCCCACTTCTCCTTCTTCCCACCCTGTTTCTCTCACTTCCTGCCCACTTCTCCTGCTTCTCTCCTTGTTCCTCCCACTTTCCGCCCACTTCTCCTCCTTCCCACCCTGTTCCTCCCACTTCTCTTCCTTCCCACCCTTTCCTCCTACTTCTAGCCCACTTCTTCTCCTCCTCACCCTGTTCCTCCCACTTCCCTCCCACTTCTTCTCCTTCCCACCCAGTTCCTCCCACTTCCCTCCCACTTCTCCTCCTTCCCACCCTGTTCCTCCCACTTCCCTCCCACTTCTCCTCCTTCCCACCCTGTTCCTCCCACTTCCCACCCACTTCTCTTCCTTCCCACCCTTTCCTCCTACTTCTAGCCCACTTCTTCTCCTCCTCACCCTGTTCCTCCTTCTTCCCTCCCACTTCTTCTCCTTCCCACCCAGTTCCTCCCACTTCCCTCCCACTTCTTCTCCTTCCCACCCAGTTCCTCCCACTTCCCTCCCACTTCTCCTCCTTCCCACCCTGTTCCTCCCACTTCCCACCCACTTCTCTTCCTTCCCACCCTTTCCTCCTACTTCTAGCCCACTTCTTCTCCTCTTCACCCTGTTCCTCCTGCTTCCCTCCCACTTCTTCTCCTTCCCACCCAATTCCTCCCACTTCTCCTCCTTCACACTCTGTTTGTCCCACTCCTCCTCCTTCTCACCTTGTTCTGCCCACTTCCTGCCAACTTCTCCTCCATCTCACCCTGTTCTGCTCACTTCCCGCCAACGTCTTCTCCTTGCCACCTTGTTCTGCTCACTTTCCACCTACATCTCCTCCTTCGTACCCTGTTCTGCCCAATCCTCCTCCTTCCAATCCTGTTCTGCCCACTTCCTACCCTCATCCCGCCCACTTTATGGCACAAGGACATTAAGCCCCACCCCCACATGTGAGTAAGCCCTGTCCCATTATGACACAAATCACATAATTTATATCTCCCAGTAGCCCCACTTGAGCCCTCTCCAGGAGCTCAAGAAGACAAAATTCCCAGGTATGGTCATATCCATGGAGGCGGACATGACAGATGCTAGCAGAACCACATGACCTCAAACTGTGATCACTGCAAATGCTAATCTTACCCCTTTAAGGACCAGAAGGGTGCACAATGCATTGTTTCACAAGGAGTTGCAGACCGACCCATTTGTTCCTTAAAGGCTAAGTTAGCTCAAGCACTCCGTATGGTTTTCAGATCTCCTATTTAAAACTGGACACATCCGATACGTGGGAACCGCAGCAGACCCTGCAGCAGGAATTTTTTCATATATGTCCAGCTTTAAAATTATGATTTGGCAACCCTAGCACTGCCAGCAACTGTCATGTCCACCTCCATAGACATGACATCCAGGACTGGTTGAAGATGTTAGCTATAGAACAAAAGCACAAGGCCAAAATTAATTTGGGCTATTAGATTCTCCAGACATACTAAGATTAGTAGGCGGGTTATTATTAGAAGATGTTAGTTCCCCTTTAAGAGCTCCTCTCAGTGCCACTAAGTGGGAGGAGCTAAGTTTCAAAACTGGAGGGAGTTGTCAGGAGAGCGAGGAGAAGCTGCTGGAAGGACAAGCTGGTCACCTTGGTATGATTTGTGAACTAACCCATGCTATTTCAACCCCAGATACCACTCCTTAATTTTTTGCAGGGGATCATTCAAGTTTTAGGGGGTTCCTGATATCCTACTGGCTTCTCTTCACTCTCAAAATGCAGAAATACTCCAGGGAGTTCATTCATGTGTGTACAGTGATTTCTTTATTTAGAAGGGAATCCATGATCTGGGCTCACAAGTGACTGGAATCCAACCATCCCGTGTGTCTCAGTCTCTCAGCCTTAAAGGGATAGTATTACTTCAAAACTACTATCCCTCATATTGTAGCCCTTAATAAACTGAGTTAAATTACACCAGCGGCATCTCTCAGACCTTTATGGTGTAAGAGATAGCCGCTTTCAAAGTTTCCTCTCACCTGCTGTCAGCGTTCTGCTGCCAGCAGGAGAATCTGGTCTCTGAATCAAGCGGAGGCTCTTCAGCAGAGCCGATATCTCATTATGGAAGGAGAAATGATTCATTGAAACAGTCTTCTACGTGTGCTTGGTAATCAAGCACACGTAGAAGACTGTTTCAGTGAATCATTTTTCCTTCCATAATGAGATATCAGCTCTGTTTAAGAGCCTCTGCCTGTCCCGGGACCGGATTCCCCTGCTGGCAGCAGAACGCTGACAGCAGGGGAGAGGAAACTTTGAAAGCGGCTATCTCTTAAACCATAAAGGTCTGAGAGATGCCGCTGGTGTCATTTAACTCAGTTTATTAAGGGCTACAATATAAAAATAGTAATTTTGAAGTAATACTATCCCTTTAATAGGCACTTTCTCTTCAAGATGATCACCAGAATGTGGTGCCTCCCACTTCCTGCCCACTTCTCTTCCTTCCCACCCTTTCCTCCTACTTCTAGCCCACTTCTTCACCTTCCCACCCAATTCCTCCTACTTCTCCTCCTTCACACTCTGTTCATCCCACTTCTCCTCCTTCTCACCTTGTTCTGCCCACTTCCTGCCAACTTCTCCTCCTTCTCACCCTGTTATGCTCACTTCCCGACAACTTCTTCTTTTTGCCACCCTGTTCTGCTCACTTTTCACCTACTTCTCCTCCTTCTTACCCTGTTCTGCCCAATCCTCCTCCCTCCAGCCCTGCTCTGCCCACTTCCTACCCTCATCCCGTCCACTTTATGGCACAAGGACATTAAGCCGCACCCCCACATGTGACTGGAATCCAACCATCCCGTGTGTCTCAGTCTCTCAGCCTTAATAGGCACTTTCTTCAAGATGATCACCAGAATGTGGTGCCTGCACTTCAGACACTAAGACTGGGATAAAGGCCTGATGAAGAATATACTGCTGATTTCCACAGGTGGGCTAGAGACACTCTGTGTCATGGGCATCTGCAGAAATGTTTCTAGGGGCTAAGCCATAATAGGCCCCAGTCTAGACCGCCTAGCCCCTATAATTATCCAGGGGGAAGAAAGTGGGGTGGGGGAAGTGCCCCATCGTACCCACCACCCCACCCTCGTGGACACCCATACTCTCTGGAATAGTGATCTGGCTGGAAAGGATCAGAGTGGCAGAACAACCCCTGTGCTTGGCCAGAGACACTCCCCTGTGGATTCTTTGCCAAAGAGGAGGATGAAGTCGATCAGGAAGGAGTATGGTGCAACTCAGTTGTACTTAAAGGGATAATAATGTTTCATAATAAAAGCAGCTCTAATTAATCATCATAGTATTTGGACTTTGGAGAGTGTTATTTCAATTCTGTCAGAGTTGTAGTTCAAGAGTAATTCAATGACAAAGTATCCCCCTCCCGCCCCTTTTACTGATGTAACACCGCTCAGCCAGAGCAGAAGGGAGGTGCCCAGGTAGACTGCAGAGAGGGACAGTCTTCAATTAAGATAAGGAAAAAACCTGAAAAACTTGTCAAGGGGGGCAGGGCTTTCATTGTTCTCATAGGAAGATTGTCCCCTGCTGTTATCTGTCTGGTCTATGGACTGCATTCCACATCTGAGAAGAGATGGCTTACACTAGGTAAAAGGGGCGGGAGGGAAAACTTTGCTTGTGAATATCTCTCAGACCATAACGGTTTGAGAGATAAGACTTATATCGTTCTTCATGTTTTTTTAATGCCTACAAAATAAAATAAAGTTAAAACGAAGTATTACTATCCCTTTAAAGCAAAACTACCACCCTATATAAAGTCTCCCCCAATAATTAGGAATATGGTGATTAGCTTCTTAACAGTGCTATTATCGGACACAAGTACCACATTCTGAAGGAATTCTTCTTCTTCTTCTTCTGGGACCAGCCGCCAGGCTTGCACACAGACATCTTGGCTTGGAGATGTCTGTACACCTGAGCTGTCCATCCCGGTCTCCTCTAGGAAGCGCTGCATCGGTACCTTAACATACAGGAAGGGACTGACAGCGCAGGCGCACAGATACCTCTAAAGCAAGAAGCCTGCACATCAGTCTCAGGAAAAGAAGGTTTACTTCAGAACCTGGTACTTGTGTCCGATAATAGCACTATTAAGAAGCTAATCGCCATATGTATGAATGTATATCTTTATTTATATGGCGCCACACAGTGTACAGAGCACCTTACAATAGACATATGTTACAATAAATAAGAGGGGATGAAATAAGTGCGACATTCATAGAAACAATGGGAGAGAGGTCCCTGCCCCAAGGAGCTTACAGTCTAAATAGTTAAAAGGAAACATACTGTTTCAATTAGAAGTTTGGAATTTCAGAATAAAGACAAACACTGAAGTGAAATGCAGTTTATTTAAACACGCAATAATTAAAAAGGTTATGGCCAGAGACATACAAAACAAACATACAATAAGTAAACAAGTTACTTATGAGAGACATACAAAACAAACATTCAATAAGTAAACAAGTTACTTATAGGAGACATACAAAACAAACATTCAATAAGTAAACAAGTTACTTATAGGAGACATACAAAACAAACATTCAATAAGTAAACAAGTTACTTATGGGAGACATACAAAAACAAACATACAATAAGTAAACAAGTTACTTATCTATCCCCTGGAGCAAAACATCAGTGTGTGAGATCCTTACACGCTAACTCCGTAGGATCACATACAGGTGAATAGCCCAACAGACCTGACGTCCCAAATGGCTAAACAGCAACACACAAGTTTGGATGAGGTACAGTCTACAGAGGTGAATAGCCCGACAGACCAGACGTCCCAAATGGCTAGACAGCAACACTGTACCTCTCCTACGTGAGACCAGGTACACTTTTTCCTAGTCTCCACAAAATGGCTCTGACCACTGTTGTCTTGATTACAGGTTAAAATACAGGCTACGCCCTAAGATGTCTAAAACTACGCATGCGTATGTGCTTGGTTATATAACACTGAATATAGAGACATCTCTAAATGATACTCATAAACACTACGTCTTACAGTGCCTACCCCTCTGCTGTTGCGAAACCTAATGCAGAGCATTAACCCCCAACTGACCGTGAGGAGAACACCAAAAACCATCCCTTACACATACAATGGGGTAAGAGGGGTGTCAAGTGCTGAGATTACAAGTGCTGAGTTTGGCCAAAGCCAGTGCATGGTCCTAGTGCTGCAGAAGATAAGATATCAGGGTAGACTTAAAGACAGAGGGGGATTGTTCTAGACGTAAGGAGAGGGGTATGGAGTTCCATAGGTATGGAGCAGAAAGCGAGAAAGGTTTGAGACGGGAGAGGGCAGAGGGTGTGGATGGTGCAACAAGCCATATGACTAATTATTGGTGGGGGACTTTATATAAGTGGGTAGTTCCACTTTAAACATCACAGACAACACAGTAACAGCAAGACATTCAACAGCAGACAGGAATAACTCTGGAACATGGCAGAGTACAGCCTACGCTTGCACCCATCGAGCAGGGACAGTCCAAGATGTCTAACTTTTGCTGTGGTACAGACCCTACATTTATTCCCAGCTTATTCTCCGTACATGGTCTCAGCCCTCAAGCCTGCTGGAGAACCACCTGGAGTACCTGCAGTTGTTCCTAGGAATAATGGACACATAGTAAGGACAATGCTTCTCCTGAGTAGATATAGACTCTCTGGTGCCCAGTCTTATGAATTAGCTTAGTCAACCATGGTGATGAACCAGCCAGATCACATACAAGTAATACAATATACAATATATATTAAACACAAAGCAAAAATCTAATCCCACAATATTTAATTGAATATAATTTATATCTAACAAGATCTCTACTTATATAACACCAAACATAAACACACTAAAATTACATTATTAAATAAACTACAGCACCACGTCCATAAGCAGAAACCAACTATATTTTGTTAGGTTAAATTTATACCTAACAACCCCCTCCCCAACATATTGCATGAACTCAAATTGTACTACAAGACCAAATGTTCCTTCTGGGGCTGTGAGTGGGGAACTGGGATACATTAAAGGGAAGAGGGCGGGGACAAAGTCTGTGGCTTCAGCATATGTATGGGATACATTGTTGGCTCTGGTGGCCTTGGTAAATCTGCAGAGTATTTTCCATACTGCTGTCTCCCTTCCTAACCATCACAAGCTGACAATAGGGGACAGGGTGATGGAGCATCCAGATGTTTGTCAGCCAGCTCCTGTCTGCTTCTCCCTAGTCTGCCAGGGTGTCAAGAAGCGGACACCTGGCTATTCCTTGATGTTGGGCTGTTGGCACCCTCCTCCTCCCTGGTAGACCTGGGGGTGGGTCATAACAGTCAGGTCCATCATGGTTTGTCCAAGTCTTTGAAGGATAACCTCATCCAAACTGGCATTCCTAGTACGTTAGAAAATCTGGAACTCTTGTCAATCCTGGTAGACTAGATCCTATGTGAGTGGCATCAGAAGAGGTCTATTTCATTGGGCCTCTATGATAGATTCCCTGGCTTCCAGGCCTATTCACAATCTCTGCTTGATAAATGGACAGCAAAACTGATGCAAGCAGATTTTATGTGGACTTCTGTTTACCATGAGGCAAAAAACAGCTGTGTTTTTACTTTGTGAAACCGGGACATCTTATTCACTCTTGTCCAGTACAATCCCAGTGTACTACAGTTGGATTCATAGGAGCTTCTTGCAGCTTTACTAACCACAGTGCTCCTCCACCCTCTGTTTTTATGCTGTCATGCAGGCACCAATAAACCTTTCTTCAAGTATTCCTGCTGGAGCCACCCAAAAGTCAGTTACCCTCCACCTCAGAACACTCTTCCCATTTACTGTGGACCAGATGTGTCCTATTTCTACATCTAAGATTTTGACCTTGCCCATATTTGGGTGAACTTGATGAGGACTCGGCTGACTCTGCTAGTTATCCTGTAGTTGACAAACTCTGACCCTGAGGAGTTTTTATGGTGCTCGTCACTCATGGGGAGGGGTGACAATGTCACTGTTGCATCTCTAGTCATGTATCTGGCTCTTACCAGGTTTGAATTAGAAACATTGTGGCTACAAGTCCTGCACTTACAACTCAGCCACTAGAGGGACTTGATTCAACAGAACTTCTGTTACAGCTTACTGCCTTCTGGATCTTTCCCTGATTCCTGACTGGCAAGCATGTTCAGCTGTTCCTTACTACTGAATGGATATTTATATCATCTTTTCAGTGTTCATTTGTTGTGGCCTAGTGTTATGGATGTAATGTATTCTTTTCTGCTTCATCTTCCAATTTCTGACCTAGGCTTGTTGACCTACACTTATGAGCCTTTCCTGCCTGCCCTAGTGACTGCTGGTTGGTTTTGGCTTTGCACCTTTGCTGCTGGCCCCTGAATTCTGCTATGGCCCCTCACTAATGAAACAGTGCTGCCTGCCTCGACCTGGACCTGTTTTGTGACTCTGCATGTTCATGGCTCCACAAACATGGGGAAACACCCTGAATTTGCTGACTAGGGTGACCACCATTTGTTTCTGCCATTTAAGGACATTGCTAAAAAAAAAAGATGAGCAGAGTAATTCTCCTTGGTTCTGGTGTAGCCACATGGGCAAGTTCATCTGACATCACATGATTAGAGTGTTCTTAGCCTACATAAAGTGTAGATGCAACTCCTGTTTGGCATCAATACGTAATGGTAAATTCTCCCTTTAGAGTTTAAAATGCAGTGTGGAGGTCAACACTGGTTCACTATGAAATGTCTCCCACTTCTGGGCAACCAACTAATATATAATATATATATTCTCATGACCTGGTATCTTGTGTATATTGGGTCAGTCTTTCTCAGCAGCTATTATATATATTTCTAGATTATCTGTTTTATTATATAATTGAGTCTTTTTATACCTGTTGGGTACCCTTGACCTGTGTGATACCTGTGTGACACCACAGAGCTTGTTATCTACAGTGTGAGACCTGTGTGATACTACAGTGCTTGTTATCTACAGTGTGAGACCTGTGTGACATCACAGAGCTTGTTATGTACAGTGTGAGACCTGTGTGACACTACAGAGCTTGTTATCTACAGTGTGATACCTGTGTGACACCACAGAGCTTGTTATCTACAGTGTGAGACCTGTGTGACATCACAGAGCTTGTTATGTACAGTGTGAGACCTGTGTGGCACCACAGAGCTTGTTATCTACAGTGTGAGACCTGTGTGACACCACAGAGCTTGACATCTGCAGTGTGAGACCTGTGTGACATCACAGAGCTTGTTATCTATATTGTGAGACCTGTGTGACATCACAGAGCTTGAAATCTGCAGTGTGATACCTGTGTGACACCACAGAGCTTGTTATCTACAGTGTGAGACCTGTGTGACATCACAGAGCTTGTTATCTACAGTGTGACACCTATGTGACACCACAGAGCTTGAAATCTGCAGTGTGAGACCTGTGTGACATCACAGAGCTTGTTATCTACAGTGTGAGACATGTGTGACACCACAGAGCTTGTTATCTACAGTGTGATACCTGTGTGACACCACACAGCTTGTTATCTACAGTGTGAGACCTGTGTGACATCACAGAGCTTGTTATGTACCGTGTGAGACCTGTGTGACACCACAGAGCTTGTTATCTACAGTGTGAGACCTGTGTGACACCACAGAGCTTGAAATCTGCAGTGTGAGACCTGTGTGACATCACAGAGCTTGTTATCTATATTGTGAGACCTGTGTGACATCACAGAGCTTGAAATCTGCAGTGCGATACCTGTGTGACACCACAGAGCTTGTTATCTACAGTGTGAGACCTGTGTGACATCACAGAGCTTGTTATCTACAGTGTGAGACCTATGTGACACCACAGAGCTTGAAATCTGCAGTGTGAGACCTGTGTGACATCACAGAGCTTGTTATCTACAGTGTGAGACATGTGTGACACCACAGAGCTTGTTATCTACAGTGTGAGACCTGTGTGACACCACAGAGCTTGTTATCTACAGTGTGAGACCTGTGTGATACCACAGAGCATGTTATCTACAGTGTGAGACCTGTGTGACATCACAGAGCTTGAAATCTGCAGTGTGAGACCTGTGTGACATCACAGAGCTTGTTATCTACAGTGTGAGACCTGTGTGACATCACAGAGCTTGTTATGTACAGTGTGAGACCTGTGTGACACTACAGAGCTTGTTATCTACAGTGTGAGACCTGTGTGACACCACAGAGCTTGTTATCTACAGTGTGAGACCTGTGTGACATCACAGAGCTTGTTATCTACAGTGTGATACCTGTGTGACACCACAGAGCTTGTTATATACAGTGTGAGACCTGTGTGACACCACAGAGCTTGTTATCTACAGTGTGAGACCTGTGTGACACCACAGAGCTTGTTATATACAGTGTGAGACCTGTGTGATACCACAGAGCTTCTTATGTACAGTGTGAGACCTGTGTGATACCACAGAGCTTGTTATCTACAGTGTGAGACCTGTGTGACACCACAGAGCTTGTTATCTACAGTGTGAGACCTGTTTGATACCACAGAGCTTGTTATCTACAGTGTGAGACCTGTGTGATACCACAGAGCTTGGTATCTACAGTGTGATACCTGTGTGACACCACAGAGCTTGTTATCTACAGTGTGAGACCTGTGTGACATCACAGAGCTTGTTATGTACAGTGTGAGACCTGTGTGACACCACAGAGCTAGTTATCTACGGTATGAGACCTGTGTGACACCACAGAGCTTGTTATCTACAGTGTGAGACCTGTGTGACACCACAGAGCTTGAAATCTGCAGTGTGAGACCTGTGTGACATCACAGAGTTTGTTATCTATATTGTGAGACCTGTGTGACATCACAGAGCTTGAAATCTGCAGTGTGATACCTGTGTGACACCACAGAGCTTGTTATCTACAGTGTGAGACCTGTGTGACATCACAGAGCTTGTTATCTACAGTGTGAGACCTGTGTGACACCACAGAGCTTGTTATCTACAGTGTGAGACCTGTGTGACATCACAGAGCTTGTTATGTACAGTGTGAGACCTGTGTGACACCACAGAGCTTGTTATCTACAGTGTGAGACCTGTGTGACATCACAGAGCTTGAAATCTGCAGTGTGAGACCTGTGTGACACCTCAGAGCTTGTTATCTACAGTGTGAGACCTGTGTGACACCACAGAGCTTGAAATCTGCAGTGTGAGACCTGTGTGACATCACAGAGCTTGTTATCTACAGTGTGAGACCTGTGTGACATCACAGAGCTTGTTATCTACAGTGTGAGACCTATGTGACATCACAGAGCTTGAAATCTGCAGTGTGAGACCTGTGTGACATCACAGAGCTTGTTATCTACAGTGTGAGACCTGTGTGACATCACAGAGCTTGTTATCTACAGTGTGAGACCTGTGTGACACCACAGAGCTTGTTATCTACAGTGTGATACCTGTGTGACACCACAGAGCTTGTTATCTACAGTGTGAGACCTGTGTGACATCACAGAGCTTGTTATCTACAGTGTGAGACCTGTGTGACACCACAGAGCTTGTTATCTACAGTGTGAGACCTGTGTGACACCACAGAGCTTGTTATCTACAGTGTGAGACCTGTGTGACACCACAGAGCTTGTTATCTACAGTATGAGACCTGTGTGACATCACAGAGCTTGTTATCTACAGTGTGAGACCTATGTGACACCACAGAGCTTGTTATCTACAGTGTGATACCTGTGTGACACCACAGAGCTTGTTATCTACAGTGTGAGACCTGTGTGATACTACAGTGCTTGTTATCTACAGTGTGAGACCTGTGTGACATCACAGAGCTTGTTATGTACAGTGTGAGACCTGTGTGACACTACAGAGCTTGTTATCTACAGTGTGAGACCTGTGTGACACCACAGAGCTTGTTATATACAGTGTGATACCTGTGTGATACCACAGAGCTTCTTATGTACAGTGTGAGACCTGTGTGATACCACAGAGCTTGTTATCTACAGTGTGAGACCTGTGTGACACCACAGAGCTTGTTATCTACAGTGTGAGACCTGTTTGATACCACAGAGCTTGTTATCTACAGTGTGAGACCTGTGTGATACCACAGAGCTTGTTATCTACAGTGTGATACCTGTGTGACACCACAGAGCTTGTTATCTACAGTGTGAGACCTGTGTGACACCACAGAGCTTGTTATCTACAGTGTGAGACCTGTGTGACATCACAGAGCTTGTTATGTACAGTGTGAGACCTGTGTGATACCACAGAGCTTGTTATCTACAGTGTGAGACCTGTGTGACATCACAGAGCTTGAAATCTGCAGTGTGAGACCTGTGTGACACCACAGAGCTTGTTATCTACAGTGTGAGACCTGTGTGACACCACAGAGCTTGAAATCTGCAGTGTGAGACCTGTGTGACATCACAGAGCTTGTTATCTACAGTGTGAGACCTGTGTGACATCACAGAGCTTGAAATCTGCAGTGTGATACCTGTGTGACACCACAGAGCTTGTTATCTACAGTGTGAGACCTGTGTGACATCACAGAGCTTGTTATCTACAGTGTGACACCTATGTGACACCACAGAGCTTGAAATCTGCAGTGTGAGACCTGTGTGACATCACAGAGCTTGTTATGTACAGTGTGAGACCTGTGTGACACCACAGAGCTTGTTATCTACAGTGTGAGACCTGTGTGACACCACAGAGCTTGACATCTGCAGTGTGAGACCTGTGTGACATCACAGAGCTTGTTATCTATATTGTGAGACCTGTGTGACATCACAGAGCTTGAAATCTGCAGTGTGATACCTGTGTGACACCACAGAGCTTGTTATCTACAGTGTGAGACCTGTGTGACATCACAGAGCTTGTTATCTACAGTGTGACACCTATGTGACACCACAGAGCTTGAAATCTGCAGTGTGAGACCTGTGTGACATCACAGAGCTTGTTATCTACAGTGTGAGACATGTGTGACACCACAGAGCTTGTTATCTACAGTGTGATACCTGTGTGACACCACACAGCTTGTTATCTACAGTGTGAGACCTGTGTGACATCACAGAGCTTGTTATGTACCGTGTGAGACCTGTGTGACACCACAGAGCTTGTTATCTACAGTGTGAGACCTGTGTGACACCACAGAGCTTGAAATCTGCAGTGTGAGACCTGTGTGACATCACAGAGCTTGTTATCTATATTGTGAGACCTGTGTGACATCACAGAGCTTGAAATCTGCAGTGCGATACCTGTGTGACACCACAGAGCTTGTTATCTACAGTGTGAGACCTGTGTGACATCACAGAGCTTGTTATCTACAGTGTGAGACCTATGTGACACCACAGAGCTTGAAATCTGCAGTGTGAGACCTGTGTGACATCACAGAGCTTGTTATCTACAGTGTGAGACATGTGTGACACCACAGAGCTTGTTATCTACAGTGTGAGACCTGTGTGACACCACAGAGCTTGTTATCTACAGTGTGAGACCTGTGTGATACCACAGAGCATGTTATCTACAGTGTGAGACCTGTGTGACATCACAGAGCTTGAAATCTGCAGTGTGAGACCTGTGTGACATCACAGAGCTTGTTATCTACAGTGTGAGACCTGTGTGACATCACAGAGCTTGTTATGTACAGTGTGAGACCTGTGTGACACTACAGAGCTTGTTATCTACAGTGTGAGACCTGTGTGACACCACAGAGCTTGTTATCTACAGTGTGAGACCTGTGTGACATCACAGAGCTTGTTATCTACAGTGTGATACCTGTGTGACACCACAGAGCTTGTTATATACAGTGTGAGACCTGTGTGACACCACAGAGCTTGTTATCTACAGTGTGAGACCTGTGTGACACCACAGAGCTTGTTATATACAGTGTGAGACCTGTGTGATACCACAGAGCTTCTTATGTACAGTGTGAGACCTGTGTGATACCACAGAGCTTGTTATCTACAGTGTGAGACCTGTGTGACACCACAGAGCTTGTTATCTACAGTGTGAGACCTGTTTGATACCACAGAGCTTGTTATCTACAGTGTGAGACCTGTGTGATACCACAGAGCTTGGTATCTACAGTGTGATACCTGTGTGACACCACAGAGCTTGTTATCTACAGTGTGAGACCTGTGTGACATCACAGAGCTTGTTATGTACAGTGTGAGACCTGTGTGACACCACAGAGCTAGTTATCTACGGTGTGAGACCTGTGTGACACCACAGAGCTTGTTATCTACAGTGTGAGACCTGTGTGACACCACAGAGCTTGAAATCTGCAGTGTGAGACCTGTGTGACATCACAGAGTTTGTTATCTATATTGTGAGACCTGTGTGACATCACAGAGCTTGAAATCTGCAGTGTGATACCTGTGTGACACCACAGAGCTTGTTATCTACAGTGTGAGACCTGTGTGACATCACAGAGCTTGTTATCTACAGTGTGAGACCTGTGTGACACCACAGAGCTTGTTATCTACAGTGTGAGACCTGTGTGACATCACAGAGCTTGTTATGTACAGTGTGAGACCTGTGTGACACCACAGAGCTTGTTATCTACAGTGTGAGACCTGTGTGACATCACAGAGCTTGAAATCTGCAGTGTGAGACCTGTGTGACACCTCAGAGCTTGTTATCTACAGTGTGAGACCTGTGTGACACCACAGAGCTTGAAATCTGCAGTGTGAGACCTGTGTGACATCACAGAGCTTGTTATCTACAGTGTGAGACCTGTGTGACATCACAGAGCTTGTTATCTACAGTGTGAGACCTATGTGACATCACAGAGCTTGAAATCTGCAGTGTGAGACCTGTGTGACATCACAGAGCTTGTTATCTACAGTGTGAGACCTGTGTGACATCACAGAGCTTGTTATCTACAGTGTGAGACCTGTGTGACACCACAGAGCTTGTTATCTACAGTGTGATACCTGTGTGACACCACAGAGCTTGTTATCTACAGTGTGAGACCTGTGTGACATCACAGAGCTTGTTATCTACAGTGTGAGACCTGTGTGACACCACAGAGCTTGTTATCTACAGTGTGAGACCTGTGTGACACCACAGAGCTTGTTATCTACAGTGTGAGACCTGTGTGACACCACAGAGCTTGTTATCTACAGTATGAGACCTGTGTGACATCACAGAGCTTGTTATCTACAGTGTGAGACCTATGTGACACCACAGAGCTTGTTATCTACAGTGTGATACCTGTGTGACACCACAGAGCTTGTTATCTACAGTGTGAGACCTGTGTGATACTACAGTGCTTGTTATCTACAGTGTGAGACCTGTGTGACATCACAGAGCTTGTTATGTACAGTGTGAGACCTGTGTGACACTACAGAGCTTGTTATCTACAGTGTGAGACCTGTGTGACACCACAGAGCTTGTTATATACAGTGTGATACCTGTGTGATACCACAGAGCTTCTTATGTACAGTGTGAGACCTGTGTGATACCACAGAGCTTGTTATCTACAGTGTGAGACCTGTGTGACACCACAGAGCTTGTTATCTACAGTGTGAGACCTGTTTGATACCACAGAGCTTGTTATCTACAGTGTGAGACCTGTGTGATACCACAGAGCTTGTTATCTACAGTGTGATACCTGTGTGACACCACAGAGCTTGTTATCTACAGTGTGAGACCTGTGTGACACCACAGAGCTTGTTATCTACAGTGTGAGACCTGTGTGACATCACAGAGCTTGTTATGTACAGTGTGAGACCTGTGTGATACCACAGAGCTTGTTATCTACAGTGTGAGACCTGTGTGACATCACAGAGCTTGAAATCTGCAGTGTGAGACCTGTGTGACACCACAGAGCTTGTTATCTACAGTGTGAGACCTGTGTGACACCACAGAGCTTGAAATCTGCAGTGTGAGACCTGTGTGACATCACAGAGCTTGTTATCTATATTGTGAGACCTGTGTGACATCACAGAGCTTGTTATCTACAGTGTGAGACCTATGTGACACCACAGAGCTTGAAATCTGCAGTGTGATACCTGTGTGACACCACAGAGCTTGTTATCTACAGTGTGAGACCTGTGTGACATCACAGAGCTTGTTATCTACAGTGTGAGACCTATGTGACACCACAGAGCTTGAAATCTGCAGTGTGAGACCTGTGTGACATCACAGAGCTTGTTATCTACAGTGTGAGACCTGTGTGACACCACAGAGCTTGTTATCTACAGTGTGAGACCTGTGTGACACCACAGAGCTTGTTATCTACAGTGTGATACCTGTGTGACACCACAGAGCTTGTTATCTACAGTGTGAGACCTGTGTGACATCACAGAGCTTGAAATCTGCAGTGTGAGACCTGTGTGACATCACATAGCTTGTTATCTACAGTGTGAGACCTGTGAGACATCACAGAGCTTGTTATCTACAGTGTGAGACCTATGTGACATCACAGAGCTTGAAATCTGCAGTGTGAGACCTGTGTGACATCACAGAGCTTGTTATCTACAGTGTGAGACCTGTGTGACATCACAGAGCTTGTTATCTACAGTGTGAGACCTGTGTGACACCACAGAGCTTGTTATCTACAGTGTGAGACCTGTGTGACACCACAGAGCTTGTTATCTACATTGTGAGACCTGTGTGACACCACAGAGCTTGTTATCTACAGTGTGATACCTGTGTGACACCACAGAGCTTGTTATCTACAGTGTGAGACCTGTGTGACACCACAGAGCTTGTTATCTACAGTGTGAGACCTGTGTGACACCACAGAGCTTGTTATATACAGTGTGAGACCTGTGTGACACCTCAGAGCTTGTTATCTACAGTGTGAGACCTGTGTGACACCACAGAGCTTGTTATCTACAGTGTGAGACCTGTGTGACACCACAGAGCTTGTTATCTACAGTGTGAGACCTGTGTGACATCACAGAGCTTGTTATCTACAGTGTGATACCTGTGTGACACCACAGAGCTTGTTATATACAGTGTGAGACCTGTGTGACACCACAGAGCTTGTTATCTACAGTGTGAGACCTGTGTGACACCACAGAGCTTGTTATCTACAGTGTGAGACCTGTGTGACACCACAGAGCTTGTTATCTACAGTGTGAGACCTGTGTGACTTCACAGAGCTTGTTATCTACAGTGTGAGATAAAAATGTTGCCACAGAACTTGAAATGTACAGTGAGTGACAACACAGCACCACAGTGAATAAACCAAATACACTACCAAAGCTTGCATTCTGCAAGGAGTGACCAAAGAGGGGTCGGTCCATAGCAAGTCATGTCATCATTTGGGTGATTCACATGATACCACAGAGCTTACAGTTTACATGAAGTAACAAGCATGACATCACAGTGCTCACCAAAATGACTCCACAGAGCTTAGTCTACAGGAAGTGACCAAAATGACACCACAGAGCTTACTATCTATAGGAAGAAACCAACAAGATACCACTGAGCTTGCAATAAACAAGATGTTACAACATGGCACCACAGAGCTTGTCATCTGCAATAAATTACCTACATGGAGAAGGCCATATAGACGGAAAGCTCTGTGGAGTAATGTGGATGATGACCTACATGATACTACACAGCCTATAGTCTACAGAGAGGGACCGACATGGTATCATAGAGCTTGCAATCGATAAGAAGTGATGCAAACACACGCATTGGCCCTACACAGAAACCACACACATTCACCTACACAATGACCCCCACACATTCACATACACACACACACACACACACACACACACACACACACACACAGTGTCACCAAACACCTTCACCCCTCTCTCCACTCCCATTCACCCAGCAGCACACAGAATACTCACATACAAGCGGCCCAACAAACTCACACCCAGTGTCACCAACCCTGCTACCCAGCGCTCACCCACACCACATTCATACGAGTGCACCTTCACTCCTTATAAAATCACACAAATCTGTACTGGCCCACATTTGAAGAAAATGCATCATAAAACATATATATACACAATAATGTAGAATGCGTTGCCAACCCCTCTGGAACTCCAAGGGTTAGAACCTGAATACCGTGCTACTCCTACTGTTGGAAGTAGCTTTGTTATAAACTTGTTAAATGCTCAGTTCCCTGTTTCTGTGTCAGACCTGCAGCTCTTTATTTATTTTCTTTGGTACAAAGCCTGGTACACACTAGCCTGTCCAGAGAAGCTTTAACTCTCCACTGCAGAGCAATACGATAAGAAGAGGCACGGAATGTTACTACAGCAGCATTCCACTAGGGCTTCAAGAACTGGCTATTTTAAAGGGATAGTAATACTTACAATGTAAAAAAATAAATATATATGTTGTAGGGTTTATCCCCCTTAATATAATAAGGGTATTCCCACTGATGAAATGTGTCTTATTCAAAAGTTATTACAGCTCAAACCTTAACTTTTAGATGCAGTATTACAGTGGCCTGAAATTGTACAGTGGCGCTGTTGCTACACCAAACTATGGAACTTTATGGACAACTGACCAGAGCTGTCCATAGGATGGGGTAGCAACAGTGTCACTGTGCCAATTCCAGGCCACTGTGATACTGCACCTAAAAAAAAAGTTTATGCTGTAATAACTTTTGAATTAAACGCCTCTCCACAGTGGGAGTTCCCTTGTTTTACTCAGAAGAATAAACCCTACATTATATATGTATTACTATTGCTTTAACCCACTGGATGTAGACACATCTTCAGTGGTTTGTGCAGCAGTGCATTGGAGAATTCTCAATGACCCAATGTGTTAAAGGGATAGTAATGTTCCACAAAAACAGCAGCTCCAATTAATCTTCATAGTATTTGGGCTACTGTGAGTGTTATTTCAATACTGTCAGAGTTGTAGTACAAGAGTAATTGAATGATAAAATATCTCCCTCCTGTCCCTTTTACCTAGTGTAAGACTCCTCCCCTCTGATGTGGAATCTGGTCACTTGACTGGACAGATCACAGCAAGGGACAATCTTCTTACTGTGATCATAAGGAAAACCCTGCCCCCTTGACAGGTTTTTCAGGTTTTTCCTTATGATCACTGAAGACTGTCCCTCTCTGTGATCCATCCAGTCTTGCTGCTCTGAGGTGAGCAGTGTTACACTAGATGGTAGTGAGCATAAGGAAAAACCTATCAAGAAGATTGTCCCTTGCTGTGAGCTGTGTAGTCTTAATGGGATAGTAATACTTCGTTTTAACTTTATTTTATTTTGTAGGCATTAAAAAAACATGAATAACGATATAAGTCTTATCTCTCAAACCTTTACGGTTTGAGAGATATTCACAATCAAAGTTTCCCCCTCCCGCCCCTTTTACCAAGTGTAAGCAATCTCTTCTCAGATGTGGATTGCAGTCCATAGACCAGACAGATAACAGCAGGGGACAATCTTCTTCCTATGAGAACAATGAAAGCCCTGCCCCCCTTGACAAGTTTTTCAGGCTTTTCCCTTATCTTAATTAAAGATTGTCCCTCTCTGCAGTGTACCTGGGCACCTCCCTTCTGATCTGGCTGAGCAGTGTTACATCAGTATAAGGGGCGGGAGGGGGATACTTTGTCATTGAATTACTCTTGAACTACAACTCTGACAGAATTGAAATAACACTCTCCAAAGTCCAAATACTATGATGATTAATTAGATCTACTTTTATTATGAAACATTACTATTCTTTTAAGACTAGATTCCACATCTGTGTGGAGATGGCTTAAACTAGGTAAAAGGGGTGGGAATAACACTTTCCATGGCCCAAATACTATGAAGATTAATTGGAGCTGCTTTTATTTTGAAACATTACTATCCCTTCAATCTGTGGTGCCTAGCTGGACAGCTGATGCACCACCAAATGATGCACCATGCCCCCCCAAAAAAACAAAAACACACCACACTCCATCCTGAATTTAATCCTCCAGCATCAGAAGTTTAGTTGAAACTACTCCATAGTGCCTTAGAACCCACTCCCCTGTCCAACGCCTAAGACCCCCCCCCCAAATAAAAAGGTCTGTCAAAATAAATAATCCAAACACGATAACTCATGTCCTTCAACAGTGGACTGCTGCCAGCATCCCAGGGAAGGTCATAGTCTAGATCTAGTTCTCATCAGAAATTGTTCTGTCTCTGACTTCACAATTTTCCCATTTTCTTTCTCTGATCATCATCGTATCTCCTTCACACTCTCACACACCTTCCCCTGCCCTCCCTAAAACACCCTTCCTAACCAGGAACCTACACTCAGTCAAACTACCAGACTTGGCATTGACTGTGCAAACTTCCCTCTCTTCTCTCTGCCCTACTACTACTTGGACCTGCATGCTCCTCTCCAACTTCGACACTCCTGCCCCAGGAATCCCAGACCCTGGCTAAATTCAACAACCCGCAAAACACCTGTTATCGAGCTGCAGAACATCTCTGCTGAAAGTCTCATTCTGTTGCCGACTTCCACCATTATAAATTCATGTTATCCTGTTTTAATACAGCTCTCACCCAGACTATATAGCACTACTTCTCTAACCTTATCACTACCCACAAATCTAACCCACGTGACCTCTTTAAAATCTATGATTCACTTCTCAAACCCCCAACCTTAAGCTGCTCCTCCTTCTCCAACACTCCACAGAACTTTGCTGACTTTTTAAAAAAAAAGTCACAGTATATCCAACAAACCATACCCTCTTCATACTCTCCTCCTATCCACCTGATTCCTACTTCACCTCAAGCAATCCTCAGCTCGTTATACCCTATAACAGTGTCATGTCCTTGCCTTAGGGCTTCTCTCCTAGTATCTCTGATTGGCTTATTCGTCTTTATCTACGTTGCTTCCATGCAGGTAGATGCTCATTCTTCAAGCTCCTTCCGACTACCTGCTGTTCCTCTCATTTTTCAACGATTTGACCTTGGTTTGTCTCTGACCTTGTTCATTGCCTGTGATTCTGTTTCTTTGCCTACCCGGTACTGATCTCGGCTTACTCTCGGCTATCCAGCTTTCCCAGCATCTGACCTCGGCCTATACTCAACTATCCAGCTCACTCGATCTTCCGGTATCCATACTCGGCCTGCCTTCGACCATCCAGTCTCTACAACCTTCCGGTACTGACTTCAGCTCAACTACAACCAACCCTGCTACCAAATCCACAGCACCCGATCTCAGCTAAGTTTTGACTATCCTGTTTATTCAACTTCACGGCATTCGACCCTGATCCTTCTAGGACTATGACTCTTCTCATTCGACCACCCTCTTGAGTTCCTCCAGCCCAGCATTGCCTGCCTCTCATTGACTTTGCCTGTTCGACTCGCTGACCCTGTTCACCCTCCTCTCCTCACCCTCCTCTACAGGGGCTCAGCTAGAATCCATTTTATTTGAGTGGTTTGCCTCCAGTGGTGACTGTGTGTGCTCATCCAGCTATAAGGCTTCGTGGTCTGCATCTTTAATTAAGGCTTTGACACAGACACATACAGCACTACCTACACTCCCAAGCCACGCTCCCCAACCAGCCCACCCCAGCCTCCAGCAGACCACTCAGTAGTGACTTTGTTCAGACAGTTGCGCATTACAAACAGATGAAGAGGTATCTCTCTGACTCTGCACCCACTACCTGCCCCTCGGATCCCATACCCTCTCACCTTATTAAGGCTCTTGCAACTTCTCTTGTTCCCAGCCTTATTAATATCTTTAACTCCTTTCTTTCAACCAGAACTTTTTCATCCTCATTTGAAAAATGCAATAGTCAGACCAATACTCAAAATAAACCTCCTCGTCCCCACCTGTCTTTCAAATTACCATCCAGTTTCACTCCTCCCCTTTGCATCTAAGATGTTGGAATGCCTTGTATTCTCTCGCTTCATCTCATTTTTCAATTCCAACTCTCTTCTATCTTGACCCTTTACAGTCAGGTTTCCATTCCAACTACTCCACTGAGACACCCCTAGCAAAAATTACTAATGACCTACACACAGCAAAGGACAATTCAGTATACTAATCCTACTAGATCTATCTGCTGCTTTTGACACTGTTGACCATGCACTCCTACTAGACACATTGCACTCCCTTGGTATCCGTGACACACTTCTAGAATTTCCTCCTATCTCTCTAAACATTATTTCAATGTTTCTATTGCTAACACTTTCTCATCTCCCCCATGACCTCACAGTAGGTGTTCCTTAGGGATCAGTCCTGGGACCACTTCTCTTTTCCCTCTCCAACCTCTCATTTGGTGACTTCATCTCATCTCTTGGCTTTAATTACCATCTTGCAAATGACACTCTAATCTATCTCTCATTCCCTGACCTCACTCCAGCTGTACAGTCTCGAGTCACTCAATGTCTCTCAGCTATTTCATCATGGATGGCCCACCGCCATCTTAAACTTAATATGGCTAAGACAGAGTCGGTGGTGTTCCCTCCTAAAACCCATCCACCAACCCCCTTTTTACATCACAATTGACAACATTCACTCAGTAACCAAAGCATGCTGTCTTGGGGTCATACTTGATTCTACATTAAAATTCCTCCCATTCTGGTGCATTACTTGGTGGTGCTTTAGATGCCTTTGTGGGTGCCCACGGAATTAAATATAAATTATTGTTTAAATGTCATATCAATAGATTGTAAATGCCAGGAAATATTTTATTATTGACCCTGTTGTGTCCATTTTATTTTATCCTGCTAATATGTTGCCTTTTGTTTTGATAATCAATGGGACAAGTATACTGTGTATCATTGCCTTTGGGGCTCCCTCTGCGTGAACCATCATGGTTTGGGATCTGTCACGATTTCGACTATGGCAGCGACTCCTGGGTATATGGCCTGTGCGAACCACTGAAGAGTGCCATCCATCTCTGTTCTGTGGTGCTGGACTGGATGGAGACTTAATGACAATAACATAATACCTGTGGATTGGTTAAGATTGCTGGCATCTTTCTTTTCTAAACTTGGGCTTTTGAGGAGGTGGCGGGCTCAGTGTGAAATGAGTAAAGCCAGTGGACATATGTACAAATGCTCCAGTGGCTGCACTGATGGGTATGGGCAACAACATATAATCACTGTGGTGTGTAACGGTTGTCTCACTCCTCCAAGAAGCCCCGTATGCCTGCCCCATAGCATGTGCTGGGAAACACATAAGTGAGAGTGTTCTAAACTATTCAAGTCCTATGTTATTCTATGTAACCAATGCATTAATATCTCTCAGGTTAGAGATTGAAACATAGTAAATTAGGTTGAAAAAAGACACAAGTCCATCAAGTTCAACCTTTGCCTCATAACCCAAAGACATGAGGATTATATAGGTTTCCTGATGCCAAATAATTAAGTCTTTATCAGACCTTCCTGTTTTGCCTACTAATACACAGTATAACCCTGTATGTTCCCTTTTGAAAGTAATGTATCTTCTCTTAAATGTATCCAATGTATCTGCCATAACCACATCTTCAGGCAAAGAATTCCATAATAATAAACAGACCTTACTGAAAAAAATAATTTTCCTCTGCTGAAGCCGAAACCTCCTTTCCTCTATTTTCAAGGAGTGTTCCCTGTGTATTTGATCAGGCCTTGGAATGAATAGCTCACCAGAGAGATCCTTGTATCTTAGGTATCTAAGTGCATTGGCTCCATAGAATAACATAGGACTTGGAGGGTTTAGAACACTGAAGAAGCCATCTCCACTTTATCACCTCTTTATCACTCATTAGCGCATCGTCTCCAGGTGTCATTCATATACACACAACTTGTCTCTCACTGTGTCTTATGAATGGAACAAGGAACCGAACTCTGTTCCCCATCTGGCTTCATTCATACACACAGCTGGACTCTCAATGCAGGGGGATTTATAAAGCTCTTAATAAAAAGCAGAATAATCTCCAACTAATCTCCAACTAAACAACATTTTCTGACACTCAAAATATACTAATCACCCAACCTACTTTCTCCTGCATCACTAAGTGGGAATGGGCTTACATCCAATCAAAGGAACTGTGCATTATATAAGTGATTGTGAAGGGAAAAATCTTGTCAACTCTTCAGAACTGCGTTGCTCTTCTAAGCCTAGTTCACACTGACAGTTTTGTTGCAACAACAATTTTCACAGACTAAACATGACTTTACACTGGTGAGCATTGCACTGCTCACATCCTCAAGCACAGAAAGGATTAATCCTCAGTAAATGTTAGCGATAATGAAGCACTGTAACAGGAAGTACCTGCACAGGATTCCTTGATCAGCATAATCTATACACCTAAATAACTCTAAAAATAGTTTTCTGAATTAAAAAAATGTCTAATACAACATAGAAGTGATTTTGAAAGTTCTTTCAAAATTACCAAAGTATGTCTAGGAGAGGGTGTCCTATGTGCTGAACACTTTTCTGGCATAATAGGATTAAATATTAAGAACAAGACCAGTTCATACTCATCCGCTGTTTTTTTTTTTAACTTGTCGCACTTATTGGCTGTAATGGATATAGCTGGGAACTCTCTGGATTTGCCCCGGAGACTCCGATTTTGACTCTGCATTACCAGGTCTCTTGGGCAGAGTCTGGTTAGCCAATTTTGGGGGTATGCTTGTTTAAGAAGGAGCTCCCTCTTTCAAATTCTCCAGATGTGAGGAATTTCTTGGTGCTCCTTCCCTGTCAGTTCCACCCACTCTCCGCCCACTTCTCCTTCCCCAGCCTATTGTCTATATTTTAAAGATGTTTCTGAAGCCCCGCCCCCAGTCATGATTAAGCCCTGCCCATTTTTGACACAAATTGCCTCCCTCAGTGGCACCACAGGCCGACCCCTCTGGGGAGGCCAGAAGAAAAAGTTCCCAGGTATGGTAATGGACCTGTGGTCATTACGGACTATGGTTGCTAAAGGATAGACTAAACTGGCCCATAAAAACACAAGGTTCTCCAGCTGTCCTTCTGTGTGGGCTACCAGGCCGCAATACACTACCACAGCCAGGCAGCCGGAATTCCCACCTCCCATTTTGAAAATGAGGTGCCTCGTTGATTGGTCGCCTCTAATCCAGAACTGCATGGGGATGGGAGTTTGGTCAAAGGGTAGGCAGCCTGCTGATTGGTCACCACTTGTCAAATCTTGTTGCTCAGGTCCCCATTGGCTCTCAGGTAACAGAATAAAACTATGTGATGCAATGCCAGCATCCACATGATTGGTCGCCACACATATGTCCTTCTTGCTCTGATACCCATTAGCTGGAGATCAGAGTGGCAAGATTAAATTATGTTTCTTTGTTCCTTTGTTCTCCTGTGTTATAAATGTCTCCCTGTGTCCCAAATAAAGTGTTCTTGATCTGCAATGACTTGGTTGGCATGATTTAATACAGGAATGGTCTAAGGAGTCCCCTGTGACCCCCATTCTCTGGACCTCTGCTATCCCAGACCGGCAAGGCTGCCCCTCTGTAGCCGCACCATCAAGAAAGAAGCCTGGGACGACGGCCAGGAACTACATGGAGTTCCTGGTTCCCGTTGACTATAGGTGATATATAAAAATTCCCTTTGATTCAATAAGGATTAACTCCCTGGGTTCTGTATAGAATTCCATTCTATAGCTTTGCAATACATTAACCCTTTGAGTACCAGAGGGGTATGCAACGCATTGCTTTTGCAAAGCGTTGCGTACCCCCTCTGGCATTCAGAGGGTTTAGAGACATCTCTACCATACAAGGGGTTAATTTTATAAATGTGAATTAGTGTTGCCCTTGAATTGATCCACTTTTATTTGTATTGATATGCCTTGTTAACACTCTTATGATTACGGTAGGTAGATGATGGTAGACAAATAAAGCCTATTAATGTGATCTTCTAATTGTAACAAAACACAACAATTCTATACAAGTGTGACAAAGGGCCTTATTCACCAAGTTGGACAAGTGGAATTGTGGAGCAAATCAACAGCACCATGGAGATGAAATGAAAATTCCGCAGGTCTCCAAAGCATTGTGATGTCTTTTATGCACTGGATCCCACTAGACACCAACTAAACATGTTCTAAAACTCGACTATTGAGGGGGGCCTTAAGAGCCTAGGTGGCAGCCCCCTGCTCCAAATGAGCCCATAAGTACCCTATCTCAAAAGAAGGTATTCTTGTGTATTATGTCATGTGATGTCACAATCACCCAGCATTATAACACAGTATAGAATGGGGGAGAAGGAGTTCTTAAAGAGATCCACTCTCAACCCCTTTGCACTACAATTTTGGGGGTATGTTTGTTTAAGAAGTAGCTCCCTCTTTCAAACACGGGTAGCCATTTACATGTACACATCGGGTAATCACCCGACATGAACAAAATACATAGTGTGAGCATAGTCAAGTTGGTGGGACTTCTACTCCACCTCCTCTTGCTCTAAAAATGTATAGGTTCCTCTTTCGTTCGGGGGGGGGGGGGTAAGCAGTGCATTGCTTACTGATCTGGCATTCAGCGGGTTAATAATATGCATGTTGGGTCATCTATTGAACACCCAACATGTTATAATTGTTTTATTGATAGGTGCATGTGGGAGGAACCCAGAAAGAAACATAGAATTTGACGGGACGATAAAAACCATTCTGCCCATCTAGTCTGCCCGTTTTCCTACTGTAAAAACCTCAAACCTTATTTGATCCTTGGTCTTGTCTTATGATCAAGACAGCCTTATACCTATCCCATGCATGCTTACAATCTGTATTAACTTCTACTACTTCTGCTGGTAGGCTATTCTACTTCTCCACTACCCTCTCAGTGAAGTAAAACTTTCTTACATTACGTCTAAATCTGTGTCCCTCTATGGCCTCTTGTCCTAACATTTCTATTATTTGAAATGTACTTCCCTCCTGCACTTTATTGAATCCCTTCATGTATGTGAATGTTTCATCATATCCCCTCTCTCTCTTCTCTCCTCCAGGCTATACATGTTAGATCCTTTAGTCTATCCTGATATGTCTTTTCCTGTAAACCAGTCACCATTTTAGTAGCCCCTCTCTGAATTTTCAGATGTCACTCACGCATCTGCACTCACCGATACACACATGCATGCACACACACACACATACATATGTGCACACGTACACATATGTATACACGCACACATACACACACACACTGCGTATGTAGAGGGACATGTATACTCACATTTGAAAGAGAAGATGATGGTGCTTTTGAAAACTACTTATGATGGGTTACAGATTGATCACCCAGCAATGTACATATTCATATTTGAAAAATGAAAGCTTGTGGTAGGAATGGTTTTATTGTGCCCCCTATACAATGTCAATTTATACTAAACTAGTTGAAGAGCCCATTACATGGGCCACAGTGCCACTGCCAGCCGGTCGCAGGCAGTCATGTTCAGTAGAGACTGCCCGCGCCGCTGCTGATAACAGAGATGGACGCTCCTTCGGAGGGTCCAGCTCTGTATCAGCAGCGGCGCGGGCAGTCTCTACTTTGCATGACTGCAGCACGCGCAGCAGTCTGTACTGCGCATGACTGTGGCGTTACACACGTTTTAGCTAATTATTATATAGGATGGGGTACCTTTTTTTCTCAGACTAGCATTATGTACTGAGTACCTTATGAAATTCCATGGTTTTCAAATATTTTTAATATCTTTGAAGTGGGGGGAATAATAAAAAAGCACTATTTTTCATTCAGGAAACATCTGTACACACTAGTGTGGGGGTACTAAGGCTACAGTGCCCGCATTTGATGGGCCAGTTGTCTGCTTTCCAAAACAGTATGCCTTGCCTACCTTTCCCCCATGTCTGTAATTGGTATGACCATTTTACTGCAGGCAGATAACACTGACATATTTAGTTTAGTGCTCTTGGCGGTATGTCAAACCATACCAATGTGTGGGGAGCCATCTTTGTAGTAGATATTGACTACAGTAGGACATTCCATGGCTTTCAAAGGTTTTAGTATCTTTGAAATGCTGGAAATGTTAAAACATACTATTTTGCTTTCCTTTAGTGCCTTCGGAAAACATTGGTGTACACCAGCCTAGAGGTAGAAAGACAAGTGACCCCTTATTTGATGCAGTATGTTGTCCTATTTCTAAAACGGTAAGCACGGTATATCTTTTCTTCATATTTCTACCGTAAAATCTCAGGTATACTACGCACCTGTGTATAATACGCAGGTGTATATTATGCCCATGATTTTAGGGGAAAACAAGAGTGCCTATGTATAATACACACCCTTGTTTAAATCCCTTCCCTCCCTCAGAACTATCCGCTGCTAAAATACCATTTACTTACGTCAAAATTCAAGTCCCCGCACTTTCTCCATTAGCAGGCAACATATAACAGATGTCAATATATTCCCTGCAGGCGGTATGCTTCCATTCACCTCCCACTTCCTTCCGGCTATGGTATTGCCCTGTGAGGACCTTCAGATCCTCATAGGGCATTACCATTGGCTGGAGCCGGTAGGTCCTGAAGGAAGCAGGCGGCCAATGGAAGCATGCCGCCCGCAGGGAATATTGACATCTGTTATATGTAGCCTGCTAATGGGGAAAATGTGGGGACTTGAATTTTGATGTAAGTAAATGGTATTTTAGCAGCAGATAGCGCCGGGAGAGGGAGGGAAGGGATCTGGCAGGCTTAATTTTCTTTCTTTTTTTTCTTTTTTATAAAAAACTCTCGGGTATAATACGCACCCCCCACTTCACATAAGGTGAAGTGGGGTAAAACTGTGCGTATTATACTCGAGATTTTACGGTATTTGTTACAGCCATTTTAGTACCAAGTTTTGGATGAGGTATTTTTGTACTCTTACCAGTGAGGTGTGATTTCTCTCCAGAGAGGATCTTCTAATGAATACTGTAGGAGATCACATAGTGTTCAGATATTTGAGTATCTTTGAAGGGGGTAGAAATGTAAAAATAAAATGTATATTTCTTCCTTTTGTACCAGCATCTTGAAACATTTGTGTGTACTGAGCAAAGGGTGGAAGTCTAAGTGATTATTTTTTTGATAAAGAGGCTATATATATATATATATATATATATATATATATATATATATATAAAAAGTCAGAAGTGGAAAGCACTCACTCTTACAAGAGCTACTGCCCAGATGCACAATCCCAATTGTAGATACAGCAACGTTAAAGAACAGGGCAGCACCAGTGGGTCTTATTTAACAAGCGAACAAATACTTTATTTGAGTGAGAAAAATTCGTCGAATTTTTCTCACTCAAATAAAGTATTTGTTCGCTTGTTAAATAAGACCCACTGGTGCTGCCCTGTTCTTTAACGTTGTTATATATATATATATATATATATATATATATATATATATATATATATATATATATATATATATACATTTGTTTTTACTTTTAATTTATTTTTTTTTTTTTGCTCTAGTGCCAATGTGTGCCTTGGGATAGAAAAACAAAATGACTGACTGACCAGTCCGTCAAATTTTAATATTGTGTACTTTAAAACATATATATACAAAGTAGGATGACCTTCTTTATTTCTCGTTATCATGTGCTTAAAATGCATAATGGTGCAAAAACTGAAAAAAAAAAAAAAAAAAAAAAAACACAAACAAAAAAAACAACTGTACACTTTTTTTCTAATTGCTACTTTTTTATAAGAAGACCTACACGTAAAAAGACATTTTTGAGTTTTAGTGAGTTAATGCTAAACATATATATAAGCATTAGCTAATGGAACACAAAAAATATATATACACCAAGAGGAATATAGCTGATTTTTTTTTCACTTTATAGGAATTTCAATCAAAGCATTTTTTTGCTTTTCGGGTGAATTTTTTTTGGTCATGTTAGGGGATATCCATAAACCGCATGTGTGGGTTGTTCTCAGAAAAGCATGGATAATTGTAGTCTGACTGCAAAAAAAACAAAAGTGTCAAAATGTTCATAGAAGTGAAGTGGTTGAAGTCCAGTGTGGGTGTGGTGTGTCTGTCTTTACATACTACCATTAATATCCATAAGCTTTTTAGTGTCAGAGGGGTGTGAAATGCATTGATCATTCTGGCACTCAAAGGGTTAATTGCAACAAGTGTGACTGCAATATCAAATTCGGACATTCTCTCCACTGTGCTATGAATGAATCTAGGCAGAGCCCACACCTTAGGGCAGTGGTTCTCAACTCCTGTCCTCAGGACCCACTAACAGGCCAGGACTTAGGGATTTCTCTGCTAGAGCACAGGTGTGGTGATCAGAGACTCATTCACACTGATTAACTCACCTGTGCTCTAACAAGGAAATCATGTGATCAGAGGCTCATTCACATTGATTAACTCACCTGTGCTCTAACAAGGAAATCATGTGACCAGAGGCTCATTCACATTGATTAACTCACCTGTGATCTAACAAGGAAATCATGTGATCAGAGGCTCATTCACATTGATTAACTCACCTGTGCTCTAACAAGGAAATCATGTGATCAGAGGCTCATTCACATTGATTAACTCACCTGTGCTCTAACAAGGAAATCATGTGATCAGAGGCTCATTCACATTGATTAACTCACCTGTGCTCTAACAAGGAAATCATCAATTCCTGGCCTGTTAGTGGGTCCTGAGGACCGGAGTTGAGAACCACTGGCTTAGGGGCATTTATGACAGCACTGTGATTCCTCAATCTGGCTTTGATCAATAAGTAGCATACTGTTCAGGGAATTAACATAATGTGTTACACCATTATACTGAAATAAGTTACTTTTGTATTGTATTGTATTATATATTTTTATTTATATAGCACCAACCAGTGTACTTGGCACTTTACAGTTTACATATAGAAGGGGTACAATAAGTGTGGTGATTAAAGGGACAGTAATATGCCCTAAAAAATATTTAGAGTTAGGTAGAGGTTCAAAAAAGAAACTAATTGCCACAAATCCTCTCTCTCAAACAGTTATGGTTTGAGAGATATAGGCACTGAAAGTTACCCCTTCCCTCCCCTTCTCCTGATGTCAGCTGTAAAGCTGAAAGCAGGAGATTCAAGTCGTGAAGCTCGAGGAGGCTCTACAGCAGAGCAGAAATCATAGTAACATAGTAAATTAGGTTGATTAAAGGGATAGTAATACTTCATTTTAACTTTATTTTATTTTGTAGGCATTAAAAAAACATGAAGAATGATATAAGTCTTATCTCTGAAACCTTTATGGTTTAAGAGATATTCACAAACAAAGTATCCCCCCCCCTGTTCAACCAGATCAGAAGGGAGGTGCCCAGGTAGACTGCAGAGAGGGACAATCTTCAATTAAGATAAGGGAAAAAGCTGAAAAACTTGTCAAGGGGGGAAGGGCTTTCATTGTTTTCATACAAAGAAGATTGTCCCCTGCTGTTATCTGTCTGGTCTATGGACTGCATTCCACATCTGAGAAGAGATGGCTTACACTAGGAAAAAGGGGCGGGGACGGGAACTTTGCTTGTGAATATCTCTTAAACCATAAATGTTTGAGAGATAAGACTTATATCATTCTTCGTGTTTTTTTAATGCCTACAAAATAAAATAAAGTTAAAACGAAGTATTACTATCCCTTTAAAGACACAAGTCCATCAAGTTCAACCTTCTCCTCATACCCCAGGAATTGAGAATTTTATAGCTTTCCTGCTACCAATTAAATTAGTCTTTATCAGACCTTCCTGATCGGCCTACTAATACACAGTATAGCTCTATATGTTCCCTTTTGAAAGAAATGTATATAATCTTCTCTTAAATGTATCCATTGTATCTGCCATAACCACCTCCCTGGGCAATGAATTCCACAATTTATCAGACCTTACTGTAAAAAAAACCCTTCCTCTGCTGAAGTCTAAACCTCCTTTCCTCTAATCTCAAGGGTTGTCCCCTGGTCACCTGATCAGGCCTTCGAATAATTCTTTATTTCAAAAGAATTACTTCATTGGAACGGTCTACAAAGTGTGCTTGCAAACCAAGCACACTTTCTAGACTTTCCAATGAAGTAATTCTTTTGAAATAGTGCGATTTCGTCTCTGCTGCAGAGCCTTCGACTGGACCCCAAATCGGGATCTCCTGCTGTCAGCAGAGCGCTTACGTCAGGAGAAGGGGAGGGAGGGGGGATCTTTCAGTGCCTATATCTCTCAAATCATAGCGGGTTGAGAGATAGGATTTGTGGCAATTAGTTTCTTTTTTGAACCTCTACCTAACTCTAAATATTTTTAGGGGACATTACTGACCCTTCAAGTGCTTATAAAGACAATCATAAGGGGAACACCAGATGAGTACACATTAGGATTAAAGGTCTCTGCCCCACAGAGCTTACAATCTATGTATTGGAAGGCGACATACAGATACGAGCTGGTAGAGGAGGAAGTGCAGTTTTTACATGTTAATGTATCAAATTACATTTAACCCTATGAGTGCCAAAGGGGTATGCAACGCATTGCAAAGCAATGCGTTGCATACCCCTCTGGCTCTCAAAGGGTTAAGCTAAAATGGCTAATACAATACATAGGCACATTTTAATTATACATAAGACAATGAACTTGTCTTACCAGTGAGTCACTTCACACATACACCGATTGTGCTAATTCCAAATAATATTAATATAATATATATATATATATATACACATACACACATATATATGAATCCAGTTACTATCCATATAAATTGTATGAAATCATCCTATCCTGATCATGTCTAAATCTGCCATTTTCTGGTGATCCCAATAACGTGATGTCATAAGGTGTCACTAAACTACATTCCCACTGTGTGTGTCAGGGTACAGAAATTCCCAGTGAGTGAGAATTGGGATTGTGTGTGTTGGGGGGGGGTGTCTGACTTACATAAGTATGGCAGCTTTTCCTAAAATAGTAATACTAAAATCCAGCATAGCAGTGAGTATAACAAGCCCTGCCGAGGTCTCTGCTCAACATCAAAGTGCAATTTAAACACTGAAAGAGGCGCTTGTAAAAATGCGACAGGGGATGGGTGTAAGAAAGGGAGAGAGGAAAAGAATGAGGATACGGAGAAAGGAGGGGAGATGAGAGAGTTAAAGGATGAGAGGGAGAATGAGAACGACTGTAACAAGGATAGACGTGAGGTACAGGACAAAAGAATCCAAATGACTCAGGTTTAAACAATCATACGCTTAATATATGGGTCAGTGCAGTACGATAGAATGCAATGCAACATCCATATATTAACCACTTGGATGCCAGAGAGACCCATCATATTGCAAAGCATCTCTCTTACAGCAGGAGAAGTTAGTAAAATTGTATAGGATGTAATAGGATTGTCACTGTACGGACTCACCAGTGAGACACAGCGCAGTACAGAGTCCATATAGTAATAGGATTGTACACTGTACGGACTCACCAGTGATACAGTCACAGTACAGAGTCCATATAGTAATAGGATTGTACACTGTACGGACTCACCAGTGATACAGTCACAGTACAGAGTCCATATAGTAATAGGATTGTACACTGTACGGACTCACCAGTGAGACAGTCACAGTACAGAGTCCATATAGTAATAGGATTGTACACTGTACGGACTCACCAGTGAGACAGTCACAGTACAGAGTCCATATAGTAATAGGATTGTACACTGTACGGACTCACCAGTGATACAGAAACAGTACAGAGTCCATATAGTAATAGGACTGTACACTGTACGGACTCACCAGTGAGACAGTCACAGTACAGAGTCCATATAGTAATAGGATTGTACACTGTACGGACTCACCAGTGAGACAGTCACAGTACAGAGTCCATATAGTAATAGGATTGTACACTGTACGGACTCACCAGTGAGACAGTCACAGTACAGAGTCCATATAGTAATAGGATTGTACACTGTACGGACTCACCAGTGATACAGACACAGTACAGAGTCCATATAGTAATAGGACTGTACACTGTACGGACTCACCAGTGAGACAGTCACAGTACAGAGTCCATATAGTAATAGGATTGTACACTGTACGGACTCACCAGTGAGACAGTCACAGTACAGAGTCCATATAGTAATAGGATTATACACTGTACGGACTCACCAGTGATACAGACACAGTACAGAGTCCATATAGTAATAGGATTGTACACTGTACGGACTCACCAGTGAGACAGTCACAGTACAGAGTCCATATAGTAATGGGATCGTACACTGTACGGACTCACCAGTGAGACAGTCACAGTACAGAGTCCATATAGTAATGGGATCGTACACTGTACGGACTCACCAGTGAGACAGTCACAGTACAGAGTCCATATGGTAATGGGATCGTACACTGTACGGACTCACCAGTGAGACAGTCACAGTACAGAGTCCATATGGTAATGGGATCGTACACTGTACGGACTCACCAGTGAGACAGTCACAGTACAGAGCCCATATAGTAATAGGATTCTACACTGTACGGACTCACCAGTGAGACAGTCACAGTACAGAGTCCATATAGTAATAGGACTGTACGCTGTACGGACTCACCAGTGAGACAGTCACAGTACAGAGTCCATACAGTAATAGGATTATACACTGTACGGACTCACCAGTGAGATAGACACAGTACAGAGTCCATATAGTAATAGGATTGTACACTGTACGGACTCACCAGTGAGACAGTCACAGTACAGAGTCCATATAGTAATGGGATTGTACACTGTACGGACTCACCAGTGAGACAGTCACAGTACAGAGTCCATATAGTAATAGGATTGTACACTGTACGGACTCACCAGTGAGACAGTCACAGTACAGAGTCCATATAGTAATGGGATCGTACACTGTACGGACTCACCAGTGAGACAGTCACAGTACAGAGTCCATACAGTAATAGGATTATACACTGTACGGACTCACCAGTGAGATAGACACAGTACAGAGTCCATATAGTAATAGGATTGTACACTGTACGGACTCACCAGTGAGACAGTCACAGTACAGAGTCCATATAGTAATGGGATTGTACACTGTACGGACTCACCAGTGAGACAGTCACAGTACAGAGTCCATACAGTAATAGGATTATACACTGTACGGACTCACCAGTGAGATAGACACAGTACAGAGTCCATATAGTAATAGGATTGTACGCTGTACGGACTCACCAGTGAGACAGTCACACTACAAAGTCCATATAGTAATAGGATTGTACACTGTACGGACTCACCAGTGAGATAGACACAGTACAGAGTCCATATAGTAATAGGATTGTACGCTGTACGGACTCACCAGTGAGACAGTCACAGTACAGAGTCCATATAGTAATGGGATTGTACGCTGTACGGACTCACCAGTGAGACAGTCACACTACAAAGTCCATATAGTAATAGGATTGTACACTGTACGGACTCACCAGTGAGACAGTCACAGTACAGAGTCCATACAGTAATAGGATTGTACACTGTACGGACTCACCAGTGAGACAGTCACAGTACAGAGCCCATATAGTTATAGGATTGTACACTGTACGGACTCACCAGTGAGACAGTCACAGTACAGAGTCCATACAGTAATAGGATTGTACACTGTACGGACTCACCAGTGAGACAGTCACAGTACAGAGCCCATATAGTAATAGGATTGTACACTGTATGGACTCACCAGTGAGACAGTCACAGTACAGAGTCCATATAGTAATAGGATTGTACACTGTACGGACTCACCAGTGATACAGACACAGTACAGAGTCCATATAGTAATAGGATTGTACACTGTACGGACTCACCAGTGAGACAGTCACAGTACAGAGTCCATACAGTAATAGGATTGTACACTGTACGGACTCACCAGTGATACAGTCACAGTACAGAGTCCATATAGTAATAGGATTGTACACTGTACGGACTCACCAACGAGACAGTCACAGTACAGAGTCCATACAGTAATAGGATTGTACACTGTACGGACTCACCAGTGAGACAGTCACAGTACAGAGTCCATATAGTAATAGGATTGTACACTGTACGGACTCACCAGTGAGACAGTCACAGTACAGAGTCCATACAGTAATAGGATTGTACACTGTGTGGACTCACCAGTGAGACAGTCACAGTACAGAGTCCATATAGTAATAGGATCGTACACTGATTGTACACTGTACGGACTCACCAGTGATACAGTCACAGTACAGAGTCCATATAGTAATAGGATTGTACACGCCAGCAGGAGAGTGAAGAGTACAAAGCTGGAGTCACCAGCGGGAGAGGGCACAGACAGAGTTCATGTATTAATAGTATTAGGATTGTGCACTGTAAGGAACACAACAGTTAAGTACAAAAAGGAGACAGGGGACTATTTAAATCCAGTAGACTAAAAGGATTATAACTTGTTCACGTTATTCTAGTAGAGACAGAGGTAAATGATACATGATACAGATTAACAGGATTGCTCATTGTTTTTGTCACACAGTAGGGACAGAAGTCGTCACACATTCCTGCAGATTAATAGGATTGTACTTTCCGTGTTTGTCTCGCTGGCAGGGATAGGAGGACAGGATGCCTAATACAAATCCTACAGCTCTATGGGATTTTATAAAGTGTACCATCTCTAGGAAAAACACAAACCCTTGTGTTGATGACTCATTAAAGACCTATCAGCTTTCCAAATCCTTCCATCAGCGCTAGCTTCCATCTTGAAAGGTTTTCATGTTCATTCCTCCTTATCAATGTAATACGCCCATGTGATGGAACCTGATAGGTTCTAGCAGCCTAAGAAGGCAGAGATAGGTGCTTTTTCTGAACACTTGGATAATTAATTATGCAGTTTTATCTGAACAAGTCAGAGAACAAAGTTCTGGTGAGATTAGATTCCCCAACTACTATATCAAATACCTATAAAACCATTAACCTGTTTGTAAAAGCAAAGCAGATATTCTAAGCAGACTAACCCTTTGCGTGTCAGAGGGGTTAATTTAAATAACTACACTTAATGAGATTAAAAGCTGAGTAGGTAACAGGTCCACTTTAAAGAAGGGGTAGTCAACTGATGGACCTCTAACCGCTGGAGTCTAAAACTCCCATCATCCCCAATCAACCAATGGCTAGAAGTCAAACTCTGGATTATGTAGTAAAACAAAAAAGAACAGCAAAACAAAACACCTCTAGGCATAAAAATTGCTGGTACGATAGTGTATTAACCGTCTCCCTCCAAGTATATATAAAAATATACTATTAAGGGTACTGTACTGTCAGAGACAAAAGAGGAAAGGGATTTGGGTATAATTATCTCTAATGGCTTAAATGTAGGCAGGCAATGTAATAAAGCAGTGGGGAATGCAAGCAGGGTAATGGGTTGTATAGCTAGGGGCATTAGTAGCAGAAAAAGGGAAGTGGTCGTACCACTACAGATCTCTAGTTAGTCCTCACCTAGAGTATTGTGTACAGTACTGGAGACCCCATCTCCAGAAAAATATAGATACTCTAGAGAAAATTCAGAGAAGGGCTACTAAAATGGTGACTAGTTTACAGGAAAAGACATATAAGGATAGACTAAAGGATCTGAACATGTATAGCTTGGAGGAGAGAAGAGAGAGGGGATATAATAGACATCCAAATACATGAAGATTCTACAAAGTGCAGGAGGGAAGTATATTTCAAAGGAGTAAAAATGTTAGGACAAGTGGCCATAGTCTAAAAATAGAGGGACCCAGGTTTAGATGTAATGTAAGAAAGTTTTACTTCACCAAGAGGGTAGTAGATAAGTGGAATACCCTACCAGCAGAAGTGGTAGAAGTTAATACAGTGACAGAATTTAAGCATGTATGGGATAGACATAAGACTGTCCTTACTGTAAGAAAAGACCAAGGACCAAAGAAGGTTTGAGGTTTTTACTGTAGGAAAATGGGCGACTAGATGGCCGAAATGGTTCTTATCTGCCATCAAATTCTATGTTTCTATGAGATTTGTTGGAGGCTTCTCCTTCCTCCCAGTGTAGACAGCCTGCATTGGATATGGAGTGTCACTCCAGGCTGGTTACTTCCTTGGTAGCTCTTAGTGCTGATCACAAATGAGAAAGGATGTAGAGAGAGATTTATTTAAAAAAAAGTATTAAAGGGTTAGTAATGCCCAAAATAATGTGTATTCTTTATGGTAGATTTTACAAAAATAAAGTATTTACAGAAAGTCCTAGCTCTCAAACCGTTATGGTTTGAGAGATATCTTCTGCTAAAGTTCCCCTTCTCCTGTAAAGCTGACAGAAGGAGATCCATGACAGCCGACACGGGGGGGCTCTTCAGCAGATCCGAAATAGCAATACTGGAAAATAATGACTTCATTGGAAAGGTCTACAAAGTGTGGTGCAAACCAGGCAAACTTTGTAGACCTTTCCAATGAAGTAATTCTTGTCCAATAACACGATTCCGGTTCTGCTGCAGAGTTCCCAGACTGGGATCTCCTGCTGTCAGCAGAGCGCTGATGTCAGGAGAAGGGGAGGGAAGAGAGGAACTTTAGCGGAGGATATCTCTCAAACCATAAATGTTTGAGAGATAGAATTCTCTGCAAATACTTTATTTTTTTTTTTAAATCTACCATATGGAATACACTTTATTTTGGGCATCACTAACTCTTTAAGAACTGTCTTTCAATCAGGGCAACTGGCGATAACGCCAGTTCTTATTTATAAATGAGTAAGTGCACCGTTATAAATATGGTATTAACAATCTGATGTTAACGTAAATTAGGAGTCAGAGATGCTCAGCTAGGAATGAACCTGCAACACAAATTTGCAGGCCCTCTAGGAGTGGTGTCCTACCTAGGATACAGTTTCTTTCAGCCACTAGTGATTTTCACATAGAGGAAACATCCTAAAGCATATCATACTGGTCCTGCCATAACAGCAGTCCAACCACGAAATGCCAGGCAATTCCTCTCTGAACAAGAGAAGCAGCCAACCCCAGACATAGTTTCAGCCTTGTTGGGCCTTGTCAGTGAGGTGCAGCTGATCTCTCTAAGCACTGACTCCTAATCTACATATGCAAATTACCCTTGGGATTATTCACCCCAAGGGTAATAGGGGAATTCAGCATTGGACACCTTGCTCACAGTGCTGAGAGAGATCCACTGTACCTCTCTGATGAGGCCCAACAAGGCCAAAACATACATCTGGAGTTGGCATTGCAGGTTCGTTCCCAGTTGAGTGTCTCTGACTTACAATCTAAATCTGATGTTAACGCCTGGAACGGTTAAGAACACCTTATAGCTTTCCTTAACATTCTGGCTAAAATGATGTTGATAAATTGTCGCAGTTAGCGAAATTTTTTTATAAATTTGTTGTGTAACAATTCTTAAGAAATTTTACGTTACTTTTACAGAAACAAGTACGTGGCCATAAGTTTCCCAAAATTCCGCAGGCTTATTTTTAAATGCCAAATTCAGTTTTGGCAACTTTTACTCAATATTTTTTCATAACGCCAAGTCTATAAATCTCCCTCCCAGTTCCCAATAATAGGCCACATATTTCAGGTCAGAATATGTAGACTGAACCTCCAAAAATGAAAGGTTACTTGGAACGTGTATCATGCAATATAATCCAATAAAAGCAAATATATAAACTGGGAGCAACCCCTTCGTATCATAAGGGAATGTAGAGTTAAGAAAAATGTACCTAAATCTTTATTAGGAAGCTAAAAAGTCAAGAGAAATAGACAGGGGAGGGCTGGCCTGGGGGGCAAGGGGGCAATTGCTCCCTGGGCCAATCCTATCTCTGGGCTGGTGGGCCACTCCTGCTTGTTGTTGCAAATGTAGCTACAGTAGTGATACCACAGAACTTACAATTGAAATGGAGCTACAATCCAAGTGGAGCTACACTAGTAACATAACCCATTTCTCTTGTAATTTCTATGGTATCACTAGTGTAGCTTTACTTAAATTGTAAGCTCTGTAGTTGCACCAATGTAACTCCATTTCAATTGTAAGCTTTGTGGTATTGCTTGCCTTACTTCACAACACTAACCCTTTGAGTGCCAGAGGGGTATGCCACGCATTCCGATACCCCTCTGGCACTCAAAGAGTTAATGGCAATTTTAAAATTTAATAAAATGGGGCGGGCTAGGACAGTGGGCTGGAATGATAGTAGAATTGGGCCTCTTGATTGTAGTTGCCCTCCAGGCCACAAGTTGCCAGCCCAACCCTGGAAATAGAAGACACACCAGGCCCTCATCCGAAACACAAAGGCACAAGGATCACTGCTGGGACAAGTCCCTGGTTACTGCTTTCCACAAAACATAAAAATTAAAAGTTGAAAACTAATAAACAGTAAAACAATTTGACAAAGAATAAAGCATATACGTGTACCAATAATGCTGGCAAGCTCAACACATTGTGTGACTAAAATTTTTGATTACCCTGGATTAACCCTTTGAGTACCAGAGGGGTATGCAACAGCCCTATAAAAAACCCATGCAATATCAGATACTCTGGCAATCCAAAAAGAAAAGGATCGCTAAGGGTATGGACAACCCCACCAACAGTATCAAGGAAAAACTGTAATAAATAATAACAGTAATAAAAGAAATGTAAAAATAACATAAAAACCAGACTGTGATGGTACCAGCGGACACCCAGCCTCAGTGTCCCCGTCAATGGTCACTTCTTCCGCTTTGAGCCAGATGGACATCCAACAGCATACCGCAATATACCCCAAAATTAGGTAAAACTAGTGTCAGGGTACCAAGAGCACACTCTGGATACAGCAAGCTTTTACCTCACCAGACAACACCAGTGTAGGTTAAGACAAGAACTGCTTTATTGTAACAAACCACACATATTTGTACACAAAACCTACATTGAAATACATGGACAGGCAGGATACAATAGGTGAGTCACAGGGATAATATAATCACAATATACAAGACAAAGGGCCAACAACAGAAGGTCCCAGCAAATACAATAACTCAGACATGATTGAATTACTACACAAAAGGCTAGCAACAAATGGTACAACACAACACAAAGGGCCAGACATGATTAGGTTAGCACACCACAGGGGGTCTCAGTACAGTTCACAATACACTGGCTTGAGTAGCTACAATACACATTGGAAGTAACTTTGGCTAAACTCAAATAATTAACCCTTACTGCCCATTTCCCTGGAAATAAGCCTGCAGTCCATGGTTGTCAGTCTCTTTGAGCCCAGAAATGTCCACAGTCTCTGGGGTTTCTTGGGATACCAGTTCCAGACCCAGACAAGGGCTCCAGTAATGGACTATGATCCATTACAGGATCCTCCATGGCAAGGGGAAAACAGGGCAGAGATTAGTTTCAGGGAGAGGCCATACCCTGTTCCAGGGCTAGGTCCATAGTCTGTGGGTAGGAGGCTGGTCCTGAGGCCCCTCCAGGAGCCAGGGGCCCAGTTTTTGATATCTTTTATTGGCTAACTAAGCAGATTTAGAATGCAAGCTTTCAAGACCTTAGGTCTCTTCCCCAGGCATGTTATACAGATAAATATGAAAACATCTCTCTTAAATACAAGTACACGTTGCATTGTTTAGCATGGAAATCAGATAAGGGAACTATCACGGTGCCCGTGATTGGTGCTGTTCAGTTTCAGTCAATTGCTGAGTATCATGATTGGCTGTCTGTGATTAGCCCTCCTCACACAGCCTTTTTAAACCCAGGCTGAGCACTTCCAGGTTGCCCTTTCGTGGTGTTTCTGACTCCACTCTTCCTGACCTGCTTGTCAGGCTTCTGGGCCTGTTCCTGCTGTTCCTGCTGTACTTGCTGATCCTGTGTTCCAGTGTTCCAGTGTTCCTGTATGCTAGTGTTCCTGTGTTCCAGAGTTCCAGTGTTCCTGTGTTCCAGCACCTCGCGGGTTAATCTTACTGAGTTCCAGTGTTCCTGTGTTCCAGCACCTCACGGGTTAATCTTACTGAGTTCCTGAATCCCCTGCTCCAGCCGTCGCTCTGGCGACATTGTTCTTCTCGCTGCTGATCATACTTTGTGGGTTTACTCCACTAAACCTGGTTGCGATATACATTGTTGGTCTCAGCGTGCGGACGCTGGTTTACTCCATTAAACCTGGTTGCGCTCATTACTGTTGGTCCCAGCGTGCGGACGCTGGTTTACTCCACTAAGCCTGGTTGCGATATACATTGTTGGTCCAAGCGTGCGGACGCTGGTTTACTCCACTAAACCTGGTTGCGATATACATTGTTGGTCCCAGCGTGCGGACGCTGGTTTACTTCACTAAACCTGGTTGCTATATACATTGTTGGTCCCAGCGTGCGGACGCTGGTTTACTCCACTAAACCTAGTTGCGATATACATTGTTGGTCCCAGCGTGCGGACGCTGGTTTACTCCGCTAAACCTGGTTGCAATATATATTGTTGGTCTCAGCGTGCGGACGCTGGTTTACTCCACTAAACCTGGTTGCAATATACATTGTTGGTCTCAGCGTGCGGACGCTGGTTTACTCCACTAAGCCTGGCTGCGATATACATTGTTGGTCCCAGCATGCGGACGCTGGTTTACTCCACTAAACCTGGTTGCTATATACATTGTTGGTCCCAGCGTGCGGACGCTGGTTTACTCCACTAAACTGGTTGCGAGATACATTATTGGCTCCAGCGTGCGGACGATGGTTTGCTCCACTAAACCTGGTTGCGATATACGTTGTTGGTCCCAGCGTGCGGACGCTGGTTTACTCCACTAAACCTGGTTGCCATATACATTGTTGGTTCCAGCGTGTGGTCACTGGTTTGCACCATTAAACCTGGTGGCGCTATTACCATTAGTCCCAACGTGCGGACGTTGGTTTGCTCCTGAACATCCAGTACTGTGATCAGTCGCTGTCCACTTCCTTGCAGTTGTCTGAGTATCCCTGGCAATAGACTCCTGCTGAGTAAGACCTCTATACTTATGCTCTATGCTGTCTTAGTCACCTTGTAATTCACCATCTTTAAGGTTGCCTTACCCGGTATTGGCAGGGCCGGTAGAGCCTACATTCAGCATTCCGTGGGGGCTGCCTTGCCCGGTATTGGTAAGGCCGGTAGAACCAGTATATGTCATCTCACGCTTGCCTTACCCGGTATAGGCAAGGTCGGTAGAGCCTGTCATTAAAACTGTCACTTGGGTTGCCTTGCCCGGTATTTAGGCAAGGCCGGTAGAACCTATTATATGTTATATTATTGTTGTATTGTTATGTATGTTTACCCTACGGGGACTGCCTTTAACTTTTAATAAAGTTAAGTTATTTTACCAAACCTTAAGTCTGAGAGTCTTCAAATCCGTGACAGGAACTCGATCCAGATCCAGATACTTTGATCAGTCAGTGGTAAATTGCACTCTTCCTCTGAGGCTTTAGAGGTATTTACGATGCTCTTGGGTCTGTTGGAAAGGTCAATCCACTAAGTGATAATGTGACAAAAACTCTCTTTTCTATTTAAACCACTACAAATTGCATTGTGCCCATTTTGACAAGATACCAATTCCAAACACCCAGTTACTCCATAAGATCAATGGTACCTTCACCTGTAAATCATCCAAAGTAATTATCATGTGTGCAAAATGCCCAACAGATCTGTATGTGGGAGAAACTGGACAGCCATAACATAAAAGGTTCAATTCCCACAGATCCAGTGTTAATAACAAAAAGACAGAGACACCAGTAGGAGAACATTTTTGTTAAAATGGGCACAGCGTCAGGGACATTACGTTAACTGTATTGATGGGATGGTTCCGCACTCAGAGGGACAGAAAGGTATGGGAGGTAAAATTAATGTTAAAATTTAATGCAGTTTGTAGTGGTTTAAATAGGGACAGAGAGTTTTTGTCACATTATCACTTAGTTGGTTGACCTTTCCAACAGACCCAAGAGCATAGTAAATACCTCTAAAGCCTCAGAGGAAGAGTGCAATTTACCATTCACTGATCAAAGATATCTGGATCTGGATTGAGTTCTCTTATCTGATTTCTATGATAAACAATACAGTGTGTACTTGTATATAAGAGATGTTTTCATATTTATCTGTATAACATGCCTGAGGAAGAGACCTAAGGTCTTGAAATCTTGCATCCTAAATCTGCTTAGTTAGCCAATAAAGGTATCAACAACTATATTTGCCTCCTGTATTTCTACGGCTAACACGGTACCAACTCTCATCTGTTACGTAAAAGTAAGGCACTAAATATAACGCAAATGGTTCTATTTTCAATCAAGAAGACTCAGCGATCTACTTAATTTAAAACATGACTATCCCTTTAAGGTGGGATTGTAAACACACAGTGTTACACAAAATTATATTATGAATATAATAAAAATCCTGAACAGCTACTAGTAACAGCTATTGAAAGAATGAACCCTTTGAGTGCCAGAGGGATACGGAACGCATTGCGTTCCATACCCCTCTGGCACTCATTGGGGTAATGTTCACTATGGGGGTGGCGACAGATTGCGTACTCTAAGGAAAAGGGAAACATTTTGGATCAACGAATTAAAAACACTATCACCACAAGGGTTAAATGTTGATACTGACCGAGGCGCTTTTATTGAATAACTTTCATTAATTTTTCGATCCGCTAGTATATATATGAGGATTAAGTACCCCTTAGTGTAAAAAGTTTTATCTGTATGATATACCTTTTATGGGATCTGCGGATTCATTTATTTACTTTATGTTTTAGGAATTTTTATATCAGATAATTTATAGAATATTATATTTCAAGTTTCTCTTTGTTTTAGCTTCATGTTTTTTTTTTATATATATATATATATTGCGACACTGAGGGTTAATATTCTTATTGTGTCACCAAGTACCGACTTGTGGTTTACGCACATGTACTCCCTATTTTTTCTATCCCACAAGTATTTCAAGGCCGCCGGGGTTGCTAATATGTGGATAATAACTCCATAATTAGTTCTCTTCTCTGAAGAAACTAGGCAGCCATATGGTGATCTAACGTACCGATGGTTAAGTAGGGGTCTATTACATATGTGGTCTTGCTAGACTTTGATATAGATAGGAGGGGGCAAGCAGAGGCGTAACCAGAAGCCACGGGGCACTGGTGCAAGAATTGCCATGGGCCCTCCTACCACATTAGCCACCTCCACATTGCCCCCCATCTCCACATTGCCCCTTCCTCATTGCCCCTCAATCTCCACATTGCTCCTTTCACATTGCCCCCATCTCCACATTGCTCCTCTCACATTGCCCCCATCTCCACATTGCTCTTTCCACATTGCCCCTCAATCTCCACATTGCTCCTTCCACATTGCCCCTTCCACAATTCCCCTCAATCAGGGCTCAAAATTTCCACTCGCCACTAGTCAATGGCGAGTGAAAATTTAGCCCTGGCGAGTAGAAATTCAGTCCTGGTGGGTATGTTTTGGCTTGCAGTGGCGAGTAATTTTTCAGGTCTGGCTAGTAGCAAAGGACTTAAAATTATAAGCCCTGCCCTCAGTCTCCACATTGCTCCTTCCACAATGCCCCCATCTCCACATTGCTCCTTTCACATTACCCCAATCTCCACAATGCCACTTCCACATTGCCCCTAAATCTCCTACCTCCCTGATGGTCCAGTGGCAGAGGACAGGTCTGTGCCTCTTTCTGCACAGACCTCTTCTCCCGCGTGGTCCTCTTCAGTAATGCAGAGCGCTGGGAGATGATGTCATCTCCCAGTGCTCTGCATTACGAGAGTGCCGGTCTGCCGGAGGGAATACTGATCTTCCTCTGGCAGACCGGAACTCTCGTAATGCAGAGCCCCAGCACTCTGCATTACTTAATTGAGGGCATCAGGTGAGGAGGTCACAGGGGGAGGCCGGGCCCCTGGAGTGACGGGCCCGGTCACAGGTGCGACCCCTATAGTAACGCCACTATAGATAGCACAAAAAACCTAATTGTAGTAATTAGTTTGAGTCAAAATAGTAAAAAATAATTTTACTTCTAAACACATACACAAGGAATCTAGCAATCCCCTGTAGAAGTGGTTCAAGATGGATAAAAAGTTGTTATATAGAACATGCAAATAAAATCAGGTGGATTCTGACTTTTGTATAACGGAGTGTATACAGGGCGCAACAGGATAAGCATATCTTCCCATATATACAGATGTAATATATTCAGTCTACACTAAGTATACACATATGGACCTATGACGGGAGTTGTAAATGAGGTATACCCGGACTGTTTTAAAATGAGCTGAAGAGACAATGTATGCAGTGGCCCCTTACATTCAAAATGTAACCAAGTGAAACATAGAATTTGACAGCAGATAAGAACCATTTCGGTCCATCTAGTCTGTCCATTTTCCTACAGTAAAAACCTCAACCCTTATTTGGTCCTTGGTCTTTTCTTACAGTAAGGACAGCCTTATGCCTATCCCATGCTTGCTTAAATTCTATCACTGTATTAATTTCTACCACTTCTGCTGGTAGGCTATTCCATTTATCTACTACCCTCTTGGTGAAGTAAAACTTTCTTACTTTACGTCTAAACCTGTGTCCCTCTAGTTGTAGACTCTGGCCTCTTGTCCTAACATTTTTACTCCTTTGAAATATACTTCCATCATGCACTTTGTTGAATCCTTTCATGTATTTGAATGTTTCAATCATATCCCCTCATAGAAACATAGAAAGTGGCATTCAATAAGTTCCGTTCTGGTATGAAAGTATAGGTGGGCACTTATTTGAATCCCATGAAGGGTCTCAGCATGTCTCACAGTTCAAGTGCCGGTTTCGTTTTCCTCTCCTCCATCATCTTTGCTCTGAAATAATGTCGTGTGTCCTTGAGTATATCTGGTCCTTGTGCGTTCTCTGGTCAGAGATCTGTTTTTTCCGGTTGCAGGCTAGTAATTCAATGAGTTTCGGCGCATAAACTTGCGCCTTCCTCTGGAAGCGTGATGATATAGATGGTGCGGAATATCTACAAAATATAGGTGAACATAGTCCTGTTCATACAGAAGATTTTGTCTACTGTTAGGGGAGGTCCTGTGCGCTATCTGTATATGCGGGGTACAGCAGGTCAGCGTGTGCACCCACATTTTAGTACAGATGTTAACCATAAGTGATATATAGGTGTCAGTATAAGCCTTCTTGTGCCATTGGATATCTAATATTTAGATGCCCTTCTCCTGACTAAGGTTTTTTTAGGTATGGGCTCATGGCTACTGTGCAATGCTTTTTTGAGACAGGATCTTAGATTATTACTTATTATTTTGTATAATACATTTTTTTAATATTCTTACACTAAAGATGTGTTATTGTACTTAATTATATTTTATTATAGTTATCTTTGTGGGCCCGCTTTGCTGGATTATCTGAAGGACTCCTATTAACCCTTTGAGTGTCAGAGGGTTACGCAACACATTGCTTTGCAATGCGTTGCATAACCCTCTGGCACTCAAAGGGTTAAGAAATATTTGTCTAATTGATGCAGTGGGGTGACCAGTTGAACTAGAATTATCAGGAGGTATATAGGTAGCTAGTTTGAGCAGGCTCACATTCTTATTTCTTTTACTTTCTGCTGAGGAAGTGGGCAGAGTCCCACAAAACGCGTTAGGAATTTTAGCACTCTTTCAGTGCCAGTCCCTGTACAGTGACCATATGTACTGGAATTTATATGTGTGTCCGCTGTCCTAGGCAGCCCCCTTCAGGGACAATACAAAGCCCCTGAATAAAGAATCTAAACACTAGAAGTAGACCTACCCATTGCCTACTGTGACACAAAGTGATACCTCTGCTGGGCTACAAGAAAATGGCTTCAAGACAGAGCCCTAAGCACTAGAGATGGAACTGAGCCTTGATCCTGATATCAAACAGGGCTGCAGTGCAATTTTGTTGCAGTGTAACACTAGTCTAAAGGCTTTGGGCATGCTGTATGTTATCTTGTAGCAACCACAGGCATCACTTTCTGTCACAGCAGTCAATGGGCAGTTCTCCCTCTAGTGGTGTGCCAGATAACAGCAATTTGCGCACTGATGTCCAATGATGTATACTACTAACCCTTCCCTCATAGGTTCGCTAGAGCGGAAGAGAAGTACTCTTGTCACCACAGTGTCCATGAATGGCAGAATGGAAATGTGGTCACCATAGGTCCCTTAGCTAAGCTCCCTGTGGATAACTCTTGGACGCATAGAGCAGGTTAGAGACTATCCCATTCTTTTTGCCTGGACTATATGCCACAAGGTGGACCTATTCTTTGGACCATTAAACATCGGATTTTGGTCCATCTGGACAGGCAGAAATAGGAGTCCAGCTGGTGATACTTTACTGCATGTGAAAAAGAACCAGAGAGACACAGCATCCTAGCTGAATAAGTGGGGACTTTGAGATGCATAAGGCCCAAGAGGAGGGCAATGTGAGTGCCTATGTATTATTGTCAATGTTATATTATGCATTAAACTGCTACACTTAGTGGTGTTTACCCTGTTTTGTTGCACTTATTGTTTTCAAATATCAGATACTCCTCTTCCATGTTAACTTTCAATCTCAACCCCCACCCCCTCGTCTCTCCTCCACTCCCTAGTCTCTCCTCCACTCCCCACCCCCTCGTCTCTCCTCCACTTCCCAGTCTCTCCTCCACTCCCCTCCCCTCTTTCCTACTTCCACACTCCCCGGTTCCCTTGTTCTCTTCTCCTGTGCTGGGTAACCCATGGTACTCCTTCTGTTGTTGGACAGCAAATCCCCATCATCTTCAAGTGATCATTGGATGCCTGAGGCTTATGGGAGATTTAGGTTTAAATGAGGCTGTTAACCCATTTTATGCTCCAGCACACTGCAGTTTTCAAACTGAAGCAGATGTCAACAGTACAGTGGGTAGACTATGGGGACCAGCGGGGAGATGCACTAAGAGGTGATAAAGTGGAGATAACCTCTCCAGTTTATCGCTTCTCCAGTTCCTATGTTATTCTATGAGGCCTATTTACTAAGACCTAAATATAGAAATTTATCTTTCCGCACTAATACAGAACCATAATAGGATCACTCGTTTCTGTTGTTATTCATTTCAACAGGAAAGGTTCTCTGATACATAAATTGATGAAATCTTGGTGCATAGGATCTATAGAATAACATAGGAATTAGAGAATTGATATCACTGGAGAAGTCATCTCCACTTTATCTCCTCTTTATCACCACTTAGTGAAACTTCTCCCGCAGTCCAGTCGGCAACAGAGTCACACATGAAGTCCGGGGGGGGGGGGGGGGGGAAGAGAGCTTCAAATCACAACATCTCCAATCAGTGCTGAAGGGAGATTCATTAAGCGGTGATAAAGAGGTGATCAAGCGGAGATAACTTCTCTAGTTCATCACTTCTCCAATTCTTATGTTATTCTATGGAGCCTATTCACTAAGATCTCACCATAAAATAACATAGGAATTAGAGAAGTGATAAACTGGAGAAGTCATCTCTGCTTTATCACCTCTTTATCACCGCTTAGTGAATGGAGATGTTATGATTTGATCCTAGGCACAATTGCAAAATTCCTAGTGGCCACGAGGAGTTTCTGACCATAGAAAGGGACATAAAGAGTTATCAGTAGGAGATGGTTCTGTGTATTAGAAGTCAGTCGTAGACTCATATTTATATACTGGAACAATGATGAAATTAGTCATTGAAGGGCCCTGGGGGCAAACATTTTTTTGGCCGCTACAGAAAAATATTCTCCCAGGGGCATAACTAGAAATTACTGAGCCCTGGGGCCAATAAGTACTCTTGGATGGCCCTGGGGCCTCCCCTCACAGCTGCACTGTCAACACTCTTTTAACCCCTTAAGGACCGGACATTATGGGACATTTCCGTCCCATAACGTCCGCATAGGGGCACGTTGACGGGCCGGTACACGTGACCTGTCACGTGTATCGGCGCGTCATTATGGGGCTTGAAATAGATCGCTCCGATCTTGGAGCGGTCTATTTCATGCCCCATTTTTACTTACAGCGCTCCCGGTAGAGCGCTGTAAGTAAAATGTACGTGACGTACCAGGACCGTCAAGGGTCTTTCAAGAAAGTTTACCCTTGACGGTCCTGGTACGTCAAGGGTCCCTAAGGGGTTAATGACTTATGCCCCTGCACAGGAATATACAGCACTTTTCACTGTGTTGCAGTAAAACAAGGGAGTGAAACGGAATGCCACAGAGGTATCTAATGCACTGGAACACCATGGGGGAGATTCACTAAATGGTGATAGAGAGGTGATAAAACGGAGATGACTTCTCCAGTGATATCACTTCTCCAGTTCCTATATTATTCTGTGGAGCCTATTCACTATGATCTCCAAAGCTGAAGAAACCTTAGTGCATTGGCTCCTTAGAATAACATAGGAATTGGAGAAGTGATAAACTGGAGAAGTCATCTCCTCTTTATCACAGCTTAAAATGTTAGTAATGTCCAACAAAAAGGTTTTTTTGCATTTAGAAGAGCTTAAAAAGTTGAGCTAGATGCAAAAAAACATATCTCTCAAACCGCTATGGTTTAAGAGATACTGGCGTTTAAAGTTCGCTGTCTCCTACTGACAGCTGTAAAGCTGTCAGCAGGAGATTTGTGTCGGTCGACACACTGGCGCTTGAGAAGTGCCGAAATCTCGTTACTTACACAGAATCCCTTCATTGGAATGGTCTAAAACGTGTGCCTGTGTCACAGTTTGTTATGACTCTCAGACACAGAGATAGGTAAAAACATAATTTTATTGAAAAGTTAAAGAAAACCCTATTGGGTAATATGCACATACAAGGTATATATAGAGCAATTTACATAGGAGCATAGAATAGATATATGAAATGGGATACAGGCTCTACCAGCCCTGCCAATACCGGGTAAGGCAACCTTAGAAGGCACAGATGGTAACAGGTTCTACCAGCCTTACCAATATAGAAACATAGAAACATAGAATTTGACGGCAGATAAGAACCATTCGGCCCATCTAGTCTGCCCAATTTCCTACTGTGTAAAAAAAAAAAAAAAAAAAACCTAAACCTTTTTTGGTCCTTGGTCTTTTCTTATGTTAAGGACCGCCTTATGCCTATCCCATGCATGCTTAAATTCTGTCACTGTATTGACATCTACCACTTCTGCTGGCAGGCTATTCCACTTGTCTACTACCCTCTCAGTGAAGTAAAACTTTCTTACATTACATCTAAACCTGTGTCCCTCTAGTTTTAGACCATGGCCTCTTGTCCTAACGTTTTTACTCTTTTGAAATATACTTCCATCCTGTACTTTGTTGAATCCCTTCATGTATTTGAATGTTTCTATCATACTGGAGTAACCAATGGCTCATAAGTGCAATAGCAACCAATCTCAGTGGAGCGAACCAGTACCCGCGTACTGGAGTAACTTACGACTCAGCCGGTGCGACAGCAGCCGGTATAGTGGAGCGAACCAGTACCCGCGTACTGGAGTAACCAATGGCTCATAAGTGCAATAGCAACCAATCTCAGTGGAGCGAACCAGTACCCGCGTACTGGAGTAACTTACGACTCAGCCGGTGCGACAGCAGCCGGTATAGTGGAGCGAACCAGTACCCGCGTACTGGAGTAACCAATGGCTCATAAGTGCAATAGCAACCAATCTCAGTGGAGCGAACCAGTACCCGCGTACTGGAGTAACTTACGACTCAGCCGGTGCAACGGCAGCCGGTATAGTGGAGCGAACCAGTACCCGCGTACTGGAGTAACCAATGGCTCATAAGTGCAATAGCAGCCAGTCTCGGTGGAGCAAACCAGTACCCGCGTACTGGAGAAACCTATGACTCAACCGGTGCAACAGCAGCCGGTATAGTGGAGCGAACCAGTACCCGCGTACTGGAGTAACCAACGACTCAATAATAATGTCGCGCAGACCACCGGGACGACAAGCACCCGGTAGATGATGCAACAGGAACCCAGCAGAGTATGAAGAGGATCAGCACGGTAGATGGTCAACCGGATCTGGAATGGCAGCAGGAAACGACGACAGGAACAGCAACTCCAACCGGATCAGGAATAGATGCAGGAACCAGGCGACATGGAGGCAGGAACCACTGGCAATCAGGAACAGCGACAAGGCCCAGGAAGCACTGGAACATGATGCAGGAAGAGCAGCATAGAAACAACACGAAAGGGCAACCAAAGGGTGCCCAAGCTCAGTTTAAATAGGCAGTGCAAGGCGGGCTAAAGGCAAGCAGCCAATGGAGAGCCCCCTATAGGTTATTGACATGTAAATGCAGCAATCACGGGCACCATGATAGTACCCCCCTCTCAAAGACCCCCTCTCCTAGAAGTGGGTCTCGGTTTCTGAGGGTACTTAGAATGGAAAATTTGCAGTAATTTGGGCGCATGAAGATCCTTACTATCAACCCATGATCTTTCTTCAGGACCGTAACCTTTCCAATGCACCAAATACTGGACTTTTCCTCCAACTCTGCAGAAATCAATGACACTCTGAACTTCATACTCCTCCTGACCTTCAACCTCTATAGGCCCTGGCACCACAGGGTTAGTAGTATAATTTTTGCAAACAAGGTTTGAGAGAGACATGGAACACATTATGAATATGCATGGACGCAGGAATGTCCAAAGCATACGAGACCGGGTTAATCTTGTGAATCACCCTATAAGGACCAATGAATTGAGGAGCCAATTTATTAGACGGGACTTGAAGTTTAAGATTTCTGGAGGAAAGCCATACTCTGTCCCCAACCTGAAAGGAAACCGCCGGTAATCATCTGCGATTAGCATGTTTCTGATGGCTCTGGAAGGACTGACCAAGTGTCCTCTGAACCTGTGCCTATGTGGAGCAGAGCTGCTCAATATGCTCATCCAGAGCTGTAATCTGTTGTGACTGAAATGAATCCGGGAGCAAGCAGGGCTGGAACCCATAATTAATCAGGAACGGGGAGCTCCCGGATGAAGAGTTAACTGCACAGTTCCTGGCGAACTCTGCCCAGGGCAACAGGTTGGCCCAGTTATCATGATGGTCAGTAATAAAACAGCGCAGGAACTGTTCCAATCTCTGACTGGCACGCTCAGCGGCCCCATAGGTCTGGGGATGGTAGGCTGAGGAAAAGGACAATTGTATTCCCATCAGTCTTTCACGGATCCGGGTATCAATTAGGATCACATACTCAATATAATCGTCTAGATCCATAGGCATGTCTTCAGCTGCAATTTCATCTTTAATCTGGTCACTCAGACCTTGGGTGAAGGCTGCCAACAACACCTCATTGTTCCAACCTACCTCTGCTACCAAGGTGCGGAATTCAATGGCATAGTCACCAACCGTACGCCTGCCCTGCCGTATTTCCATGAGGCGTTTAGCAGCAGAGGTGGTTCAAACACTCTCCAAAATGACTGCTTTACAGCTGTCAGTAGGAGACAGCAAACTTTAAATGCCTGTATCTCTTAAACCATAGCGGTTTGAGAGATACGTTTTTTTGCATTTAGCTCAGCTTTTTAAGCTCTTCTAAATGCAAAAAACTTTTTGTTGGACATTACTAACACTTTAATTGAATCTCCCCCAATGTGTTGGATACCTCTCTGTCACTTGAAGGGGTAAATAAAGCACACGCTGCTTGATTCTACTGTGCCTGTTAAATTCATTAGGGCCAAAATGAGTTTGAGGGCTGGATTCAAATGCAGGTACTAAATTTATATCTGCTTTTATCTCCAGGTGTCCCCATAGACTTCAATAGAACTTTTTTGTTAAAACGGGAGGTAACATTTATCTCCTGCATTTGAATCCAGCCCCAGTTGGTACACACATTATTGTTTTGTCAGAATTCGATTCCTTGTCCAGCATCCTCCCCACAAACGTTGGTCACGTGAACTCATGTTGCAGCCTAATGCTTGTTGCAGTTGTCTGTTCCTACAAGTAGGAAACTAGCCAACGTTCTATGTTTGACATATTGAGATACATGAGCTGAACTAGCCAACTCCCCAACACTAACTCTGAAAGTACTCCCCTGGTCCTCCACTACACCTAACATTACCAATAAAATACCCTCCTAGTCTTAACACTAACCTATGGCCCATGCCCACTCCCCCTCACCTTTAACAATTCCGCATTTACTTTGATGTCAGTGGTCCAATGATGCCTTCCCCCTAAAATATATATATAAAAAAACTAATATCCCCGTCTGCCACCACCACCACTAATTAAAAAAAAAACACAACAACAAAAAACCCTTCTGGGTCTGCTCAACCCTTTGCCCAAACCATTGTGAGTGAAATATGAACAGACTGGCTTTTATATGACCAATCTCTGTTCAAAGTGGATCCCATGCACCCATTGGCTGGGATGTGGGGCTATGCAAGGCACTGAATGTTCCCTTGAGTAACCTCATCTCCCAGCCAATCAGCATCTTTCTGGAGGGGTCACAGATGCACATATCATCATCCCTCCAGTTATTCAATGATTGGCTAGCTGAAGCAGAGCCGGGTTAAGACCCCATAGGGCCTTAATCAGGATCCAAATTGCCCCCCTCAACCCGCAAACCTCTCCTCACAGTTTACCCATTGTTCTTGTGGGTAAAAGTACTAGTACCAACTTAAAGGGGAACATTCACCTTCACCAAACTTGTGTCCGTAAGTAAGTTTTGGGTTTTTTCCCTCTCGAAGGAAAGCGTGAACGCACTCCCTGGGGCAGCTGGGAGGGAGGTGGAAAGTCCTGTGGCTTCCTGCCGCACATACTGTGTGCCGCAGAACATGGAAGTGGCACATTTTAAGCCTTAATATCTTTACTACCACGTAAAATGGATTTTAAAAAAAAAAAAAGCTTACTTAGTAAATCATACGGACACAAGTTTGGTGACAGTGAATGTTCCCCTTTAATAAAAGACAAGAGGAAAACTTTAAGTATATTATAAGTGTACTGCAGAGCTTAGAATTGTGGTTCCACAGAGCTTACAGCTGAAATGGGGATACAATACTGATCCCAAAGAGCTTGCAATTGAACTGGAGATACAATTTTGATACCAAAGAGCTTATATTTCAAAAGGAACAACACTATTGATTCCATAGGGTTTACAATTGAGCCCATTGTGTATTTCTAACTGGTGGTAGTTTGTAACAGCACAGGCAATAGAATACCAAACTGCAACTTAAAACTACCGCTGGTAATTTTATTTCACTGACGATCCATGATAGAATCCAGCCCAATACTTGAAGAGCTGTTAGAGTCACTGAACACAGCTGTCTTTGGTACATGATGGAAACATCCCCACCTGCTGACCACAGAAGAAAATTGCAGTTTAATGTAACTTTTGAAGAGAATTCCCTTGTTTTACTCATTATGAAAATCCATATAACATGAATGTAATATCAGACATTGGATTTGTTGAAGCTGATTGGCTGGGAGGTGCGTAAGCAAATCCCAGCCAATTGGAGGCTGCCAATTTATTTTGAAACGAGTTTTACATATAAATGTCAGTTTCGGTTCAAAATCCCGACAATCGGACTTGGGCAAAGGCCCAAGTGGTAGGTAGATGGGTGCGTGCACCAGTCCAAATGCCTTCTGCCGCCAGCGGAAACAGCGGCGGTGGAGGAAAGCGGGGGCGATAGTGCCCACATTTCTTCTTCATTGGTAAGATTAAAAAACATTATTGATTTTCATAGTGGATATGAAGATGCCACCTATTTTAACCCTTTGATGCCAGAGGGCAAACCCCACCCCCCAGCACTCAAAGGATTAACGGTCTCATCTTTGGGGGGGCTTAATTTTTTTATTTTAAGTTAAATACAGCACTAATGGGTTTTGGGTTTTTTTTTTTTTACATGACTGAAGAAAGAAAAGAAGACTGAAGAAAAGAAGAAAGAAGAGAAGATTAAAGGGACATTAATACTTAGTTTTATGTTTATTTTATTTTGTAGGCATTAAAAAAAAACATGAAGAATGATAAAAGTCTTATCTCACAAACCTTTATGGTTTGAGAGATATTCACAAGCAAAGTTTCCCCTCACTGACCAAAACGGTCAAGTCTGCCATCTAGCTGTCAGATTTGGAATCCGGTCCACGGATCAGCCGTGGCTCTACAGCAGAGCTGAGATCAAGAGATATAAGAAGAACTACTTCATTCGAATAGTCTACAAAGTGTGCCTGGTTTGCAAACACACTTTTTAGACCCTTCTAATGAAATAGTTATTTTTATATCTTGCGATCTCGGCTCTGATGAAGATCCACTGGTTGATCTGCGAACCGGATTCCAAATCTGACAGCTAGATGGCAGACTTGAACGTTTTGGTCAGGGAGGGGAAACTTTGCTTGTGAATATCTCTCAAACCATAAAGGTTTGTGAGATAAGACATATCGTTCTTCATGTTTCTTTAATGCCTACAAAATAAAAGAAGGATAAAACGAAGTATTACTATCCCTTTAATGAAGAAGATGGACAGTGGAAGACAGGTAAGTGTTATATTTCTGACTGTTTTGAGCTTTTTTTTTTTCCTTTAACGTTCCCACAATTCGCACTATTTAGAGCGTGTTGTGGGAACAAAACGTAAGCTTTCTCAAAAAAACAAATATGTGAAAAGTGCCAGTCGTATGATATTGTTACAACACCTATAAAAGATTCAGCAATGATCTCAAATATATTCACATACTCGTATGGTTCTGATACCAGTCAGTCTAACAAGCAGACAGGCAGAGATTATAAACCCGCCTCCTCTGGGGTAGACTTCCCAATGGATACTTGAGCTGTTTCAACAGGATCCAATTTGGAAAAAGATACAGGCGGAGGATAACCTTAACAAAAGATTTGTTTTGTTAAAAATTGAAAAATAAAAAACAGGCTATAAACGCTTACGCGTTTCACGCTTAAACACCACTTTATCAGAGCTTATACAGCCTAAAATACAATGTTAAAGAGAAGAAAGCTCACAGCGCTTACTCACCATAAAATATCCATATCATATTATAAATTAAATATAAGTATAAAGTTAGAAATATAGATAGCAGAAAGGAATGAGAGGGTTCTCCAGTCCCCCTAACATTAGGCCTAAACCCAAAAGTGAAAACACATATTTAAAGGGTCCCCACTGACGCGTTTATTATAACATCTATCTTCAGAGAATGTCTGTTTTTAATTTAGATAGGGTCTCTACAGGTGTATTAGAGTAGGATTTACCGCAAAGTGAGATACCTTGGCGTGGTGGTAAGCTTACACACGGACTGGCCAATTTGTGGGATGAAATTCTCACTTATTTTCACTTAGATTTACTTTGAGTTATTTCATATGCTAAATGCAGGGCACTTATGTTCACAGTATAAAGAGGAGCACAGGACTGTCTTTTTTGTATGTGTTTACAATGTTAAAGATAAGGAATCTTTTTCATGTTATTTGTTTTTTGAGATTTCCTTGCCGTTTGGGAGTACGTGTTTGCAGTGAAAGCAGTCTTCGAAGAATTTGATCTCAAATACCAGATCCTGCTACTGGGGGCAGTCAATTTCCTAGGAGCTTGTGTGTTGGTTTTGGTATAAGCCATTAGCCAACCAATTTAAAGGGATAGTAATACTTGCAAATTACTAATCCCCATATTGTAGCTTTGTTAAAAAGAAACTTATTGCCCCCAGTGTCATCTCTCAAACAATAAGGGTTTGAGAGATGATACTGGGGGCAATAAGTTTATTTTTAAAGGGATAGTAAAAAGAAACATTTTGCCCCCAGTGTCATCTCTCAAACCTTTATGGTTTGAGAGATGAATGCTTCTAAAGTTGCCCTCTCCCTCCCCCTTCCCCGTAGTCAGCATTTTAGCTGACTCACAGAAATCCGGTCAGAGATCATCAGGCGGCTCTGCAGCAGAGCCGCGATCGCGTTAATTAAAAAAAAAAAAAAACTTGCACTAAAACGGTCTTCTACGTGTGCTTGCAAGCCAAGCACATGTAGAAGACCATTTCAGTGAAAGTTTTCTTTTTTAGTAATGCGATCCGGCTGTGCTGGAGAGCCACCTGAAAGTCATACGACTCTGTTCCCTGCATTCAGCTAGAATGCTGACTACAGTGAAGGGGGAGGGAGAGGGCAACTTTAGAAGCGATTATCTCTCAAACCATAAAGGTTTGAGATGACACTGGGGGAAATACATTTCTTTTTACAAGGGCTTTAATATAGGGATTAGTAATACTGAAGTATTACTATCCCTTTAACAAAGCTACAATATGGGGATTAGTAATTTGCAAGTATTACTATCCCTTTAATTGTGAGTGCGCACATGAAGGGTGATGCTGGTGGTCTGAATTTATCCAGATTGATATACACAAGGGGCACTTCTTTCTTTGTTAACTCCCTTGGTATTTTTTGTTTCCAGTTACAAAGCATGAGTTTTGGCCACCAACACTCATTGTTCCATGTACCTCGCCAGCTATAGAATAGCTGATGTGTAAATGTGAGTCTCTCTCTCTCTCTGTTGTTTTTACCAGTGGTAATAGTATTGAGCCCTATGTCTGTAGTGAAAATGCCCATATTTACTAACAAGTATCTCATATGTAATGCATGTATTTTGTATACAAGACTTATTACTTTGCATTGCTCTCTAGTGCTCGAAAGGTTAAAGTGAGGATAAGCCTCTTTTTTGCATACTATTGGCGCGATGCCGGAAACGTGCACAATTGCTATTTCCCGTGTGAAAACCACTAGGGAATAGGTTTGCACATGATGTTCTTGAATTTTCATGCACAATTCAACATTAGCGAGCGGCTGTGTATATTTATTTTTTTGTGGGCGTGGCTAAGATTAACAAATCTGTGCGAGTGGAATAGCAAATGCGCCTAATGCAGGAACTGCCATTGCGAATTAATTCATACATCTGTGTACTGTTGTCGTAAAATGGAATTTTTCACGTGCAATTCAAGAAGCGCTCGCTATATAGCTTCCTGGATTAGAACATGCGAAAAATCTATCTGCGCACAAAAATGCCTTTATCTGATGCAAAGGTTTCTTGCATCGCCCCATATGTACTCAAATTGTCTAAAATATTTTTCCCCATTATCATTTTTTCTTATACGTTTAGGTCGTTGCAATTGAGATCTCTGGATCTGTGTTTACAACGATATTTCAGTCGGGGACTGTGACATCACCAACTACGTTGCGGTCTGTTTCTCTGAGTGATCTGTATGCTGCAGAGGAAGCTTTTCTACATTACTAAACTGCCTTATTTACATTGTATCTTTTTTTTTTTTTTTTTTTTTTTTTTTTTTTTTAACATTGTTGTATACTCTGTTTCACAGTTATATTAAGAAATTCACAAGAGTATTATTAATAAAAATGCTGGTGAAAGTGAAAAAATAATAAAGTATAGGCAATTTTACGTTACATACTATGACTATGCACTTGTAGAACATGTAAAGCCAAACAGGAAGCTATGACTTTAAGTACTAGGGAACATAATAAACCATGAAGCCTTATTTAGTTAAAGGGATAGTAATACTTAAAATGTGAAAAAAAATATGTTGTAGGGTATTTTCACTGCTGAAAGGTGTTTTATTCAAACGTTATTACAGTTCAAAGTTGACTTTGTTAGGTGCAGTATCACAGTGGCCTGAAACTACAGTGGCGCTCTTGCTACACCATCCTATGGAGATTTATTGTCAACTGACCAGATCTGTCCATAGGATGGTGTTGTAACAGCGCCACTGTACAATTTCAGGCCACTGTAATACTGCACCTAACAAATGTAAGTTTGAGCTGTAAAAAATTTTTAATAAAGCACATATCAGCAGTGAGAATACCTTTGTTTTACTCAGGGGAATAAACCGTACAACATATATTTTTATACATTGTATGTATTACTATCCCTTTAACTTAGGTTCAGTAACTTTCACAAAAAAATAGTACCTGAGTACCTTACAATGGTCTGAAGAGGGCAGCAGAGAATTACTCACACAGTGCTATGTTCAGTATCAGATTAGCTCTCTGCTGCCCTCTTCAGTTTTTTTTGTATTCTGTTTTCTGTAATAAACCTGTAACTCTCCAGAATACTGTCTCAGCGGCAAATAGGTTCCTCAGTATTGGGATCTGAAATGAACCCCCAATGCTCTCCTTTGGTCTCATGGAACAGGACTGAACTACGAGACTGAAGTCTCACAATTCAGTCTCCTGTCCTACTCAATGCCCATAACCTTTAACATTTTTGAAAAGAAAGAAAAAATACATTCTACACGATTTTATATATATCTTTAGATATATAATGCACATTCTTAGTGTAATCTGATCAAAGGAGACAGACACACACAATTGATATTGCATCATAAGATTTTCTTTACGTGTCATATTTTTCTGTCCTGTAAAGACCGTCTCATTACAGTGCATGTCAGGGATGATTCCTGTGCCTGAGTTTCTCTGTAACTTGCAGAATGGACTCAGTAATGATTCCCCTCGCTTATGTGCTGGGTCAAATGGGGTGGTTCTAGAATTAGACAAATCACATCAAAGACTGATGACGTGACATTCAATACATATAACCGACTACTTCAAGGAACACAAACACCTAAAATGATTTTGGCTTATACATACTTAAATACCTTGTACTGTATGCTAGAGTATGCAAAAATTCTTTACTTGTTTTTTGAAGACTAAAATCTGTGTGTTCTGTGTGAAATCCCATTCCGGCATTTTCCAATGTTCCAATTACAAGGAGAGATTGTCCTGTATATCTTTAGATGGACTGTGATAGTATGCCAGCCTTTCTGAATAGCGGGTGCAAATCTCAGTACATTAACAGTATTAGTTAACCAGAATTTGTCTGTATATACATGATAGTCTACACATGTATTAAAATGGCAAGTTTAGGATTAGATTTTAGGGATCCAACATAAAATATCTAGATTTTACAAATGTTAGCTAGAAGTACATAATATATAAAATTATATAACCCAATTTAATTTTTAAGTGTTAGTATCCCTTTAAAACATAACTAATTCCAAACTTAAAATTAGGTTTCATCTCCCCTTCTGCCCTTTATTTCCTTTCTTTGCCCTTTCTCTCTCCACTTTTGCTCTATTTACCCAGCTGAAATATAGATCTGTATTGATCTAATGGTGGCATAAAAATTTGTATTGCTCTGATGGTGGCATCTAACTGCAGTGCTCTAGTGGCAGCATGTAAATCTGTATTGCACTGGTGGTGGCATATAACTCTTTATTGCTCTTTTGGTGGCATATATGAAGCTGATTAAGACAGGAACACAAATGGACCAGTGATGAGATGCATCATGCTAAAGCTTTAACAACTGGTAGGAAAATAAATCAGTATTTTAACAGTCTACCAATGTTTTCCATTGATATAATGTGCATACACACATACCCACTGGCCTGAATGCCATTATTTTAGGTGTAAAGACTTTGTCACTGCTCATTAAATTGGCCTCCCATTTTTTCTTCTGACCCCATGTGTGCACCCCTAAGTAGAAATTCTAAAGTCGCCACTGCTGGTCACAGCAGAACCTGCAATAACCAAGGTCCTGAACTCGATCACAGCAGATTCTGCAATTTCCAAGGTCCTGAACCCTGTCACCGCAGATCCAGCACTGACCAAGATCCTGAATCCGGTCACCGCAGATCCTGCACTGACCAAGGTCCTGAACTCGATCACAGCAGATCCAGCACTGACCAAGGTCCTGAATCCGGTCACCGCAGATCCTGCACTGACCAAGGTCCTGAACTCGATCACAGTAAATCCAGCACTATCCAAGGTCCTGAACCCGGTCACTGCAGATCCTGCACTAACCAGGGTCCTGAACCCAGTCACTGCAGATCCTGCACTGATCAAGGTCCTGAACCCGGTCACTGCAGATCCTGCACTGACCAAGGTCTTGAACCCGGTCACCAAAGATCCTGCACTGACCAAGGTCCTGAACCCGGTCAGCTCAGATCCAGCACTGACCAAGGTCCTGAACCCAGTCAGCGCAGATCCAGCACCGACCAAGGTCCTGAACCCGGTCAGCGCAGATCCAGCACTGACCAAGGTCCTGAACCCAGTCAGCGCAGATCCAGCACCGACCAAGGTCCTGAACCCGGTCAGCGCAGATCCAGCACTGACCAAGGTCCTGAACCAGGTCAGCGCAGATCCTGCACCGACCAAGGTCCTGAATCCGGTCACCGCAGATACTGCACTGACCAAGGTCCTGAACTCGATCACAGTAGATCCAGCACTATGCAAGGTCCTGAACCCGGTCACCACAGATCCTTCACTGACCAAGGTCCTGAACCTGGTCACCGCAGATCCTGCACTGACCAAGGTCCTGAACCTGGTTACTGCTTATCCTTCACTGACCAAGGTCCTGAACCTGGTCACTACAGATCCAGCACCAACCAAGGTCCTGAACCCGGTCACCACAGATCCAGCACTGACCAAGGTCCTGAACCTGGTCACTGCAGATCCAGCACTGACCAAAGGTCCTGAGCCTGGTCACTGCAGAGCCAGCACTGACCAATATCTTGAACCCAGTCACCACAGATCCAGCACTGTCCAAGATTCTGAACCCGGTCACAGCAGATCCAACACTGACCAAGGTCCTGAACCCGGTCACAGCAGATCCAACACGGACCAAGGTCCTGAACCCGGTCACAGCAGATCCTGCACTGACCAAGGTCCTGAACCCTGTCACCGCATATCCTGCACTGACCAAGGTCCTGAACCCCGTCACCGCATATCCTGCACTGACCAAGGTCCTGAACTCGATCACCGTAGATCCAGCACGGTCCAAGGTCCTGAATCTGGTCACCACAGATTGAGCGCTGTCCAAGGTCCTGAACCCAGTCACCGCAGATTCTGTACTGACTAAGGTCCTGAAAACGGTCACCGCAGATCCAGCTCTGACCAAAGGTCCTGAGCCTGGTCACTGCAGAGCCAGCACTGACCAATATCTTGAACCCAGTCACCACAGATCCAGCACTATCCAAGTTCCTGAACCCGGTCAGCGCAGATCCAGCACTGTCCAAGATTCTGAACCTGGTCACTGCAGATCCAGCACTGACCAAGGTCCTGAACCCAGTCACAGCAGATCCAACACGGACCAAGGTCCTGAACCCGGTCACCACAGATCCTGCACTGACCAAGGTCCTGAACCCGGTCAGCGCAGATCCAGCACTGACCAAGATTCTGAACCTGGTCACTGCAGATCCAGCACTGACCAAGGTCCTGAACCCAGTCACAGCAGATCCAACACGGACCAAGGTCCTGAACCCGGTCACAGCAGATCCAACACGGACCAAGGTCCTGAACCCGGTCACCACAGATCCTGCACTGACCAAGGTCCTGAACCCGGTCACCGCATATCCTGCATTGACGAAGGTCCTGAACTTGATCACCGTAGATCCAGCACTGTCCAAGGTCCTGAATCTGGTCACCACAGATTGAGCCCTGTCCAAGGTCCTGAACCCGGTCACCAAAGATCCTGCACTGACCAAGGTCCTGAAAACGGTCACCACAGATACAGCACTGACCAAGGTCCTGAACCCAGTCACCGCAGATCCTGTACTAACTAAGGTCCTGAACCCGTTCACCACAGATCAAGCACTGACCAAGGTCCTGAAAACGGTCACCACAGATCCTGCATTGACCAAGGTCCTGAACCCGTTCAACGCAGATCCAGCACTGACCAAGGTCCTGAACCCAGAGATCAGACTGGCATTGATGGATTTATTTTTTTCAATATCTACAATAATACTGTTTATATTTGCCATTACTAACCATTTAACGGCAGATTAGAACCAATTGGACCATCCAGATTGAACTTTTTAGTTGGTGATAAAAAGTTCAATCCAACATAATAATACAGTATAGATTTGTGTTAATCCCAGGCTATCCTGAATTTCCTTACTCTGTTAGCACCTACCACTTCAGCTGGGAGACTGTTCCATGAATCTACTATAAATTCTGTAAAGTATTATTTATGCATGCTATCCAAGCGTCTCCTCCCCCACCTCTGACTTCAGATCATGTGTCCTCGTTACAGTATTCCTCTGTTTCTGAAAGATGCTTCCTTCCTGAAAATTATTAATAGCCTTAATTTATTATAATCTAAGCAGAAAACCCTAATGACCGCTATTAGCCCCTTCTCTGCGTGAATTGGTTCTCCAAACTGAATATTTTATTGGTACTGGGTATCATGTCCATGGGAGTGGCAGACAAGTTAATCCCTTGGTGAGGTCTTTTAAGGTAGAAAGGAACAATTCAGTGGGAGGAGTTTGGGGTCCTTCAGTTCTGCAACAAAGCATCGTGTCTGTCTCCATGGATGTGTGTACTATATTAACCCTTTGAGTGCCAGAAAGGTATCCAATGCTCTGACGCACAAACGGTTAACCCTTTCAGTGCCAGAGCGGTAGGAATATTGGCCATATGAAGACAAGTGGGGTCTTACAATTAACCCTTTGCGTGACAGTGATGTATCCAATGCATTGCAAAGCAATGCTTTGGCTACCTCTCTGGCACTCAAAGGGTTAAGATTGGGTTGTGTTTATTTAATAAATTTGAAGGTTTTTATTATATTATGCCTTTCCATCCTCAATTCCAAGCCATACACATTACACCCCATATATAATAACTCCCCCACTTACCTTCCTGTGGTCCAAAAATTCTAATGACCCCTATAAATCTTGTCCTTGTGCCTTGGTTCAAGAGCTAACATCTTCAATCAGGCCTGGATGCAGGGGTATAGGAAATGGGGCGATGGGGGGGATGCATCCCCCAGGAAATCATACAGGGGCAGATAATGAAGAAATCCCCCCCAGGCACTAGGTGCACTTTCCCGGGGGGAGCAGGCTCTGGGTCACCGTCAGGAGGGGAGCGCACTGCACAGGCACCTCCTTGTAGTGTGGCCGAGCAGAGCGGACCGTGGGTACTGGAGCTCCTGTATCCTCTACCCTGGTCTGACAGGAAGCTGTTCACCAAGCGCTCCTCTATCACAGTCTGCTTGGCCAGTGCTACAAAGAAGGTACAGAGGGGCTGGGGGGACAAAGTGACACACAGAGGGGCTAGGGGGGCAAAGTGACACAGGGGGGCTGGAGGGGTACAAAGTGACACACAGGTGGGATGGTGTAAAAATGCTATCCCCCCCAGATTTGCGGGGGTTCCTATGCCTCTGCCTGGATGTACCGCACATTGAGGCAGACATGACAGTTTCTAGTAGGGTCACAGGACACACAAACTCCACCTACTGCACATGCTAATGTTAAAGCGGAACTTTCATCGAAAGTAAAGTGCTCCCCCAAATCCTTATTAACATAGCGATACGCATATAAATACTTTCATTATGCTGAGTCAGTCCGGCATTATTGAGGAATACAACTTGTTTGGCAGGCATCTTGCTGTAGTGGCATCTGTGCACCTGCACCGTCTGTCCCTTTCCGTACCTTAAGGTACAATGGTACTCCTCCTCACCAATCCTGGAGGTGAATGGGATGGACAGAGCAGAGATGTCTGCACTGTTGCCTACTGATGTCTGCCGAACCAGTTGTATTTCTCAATAATTCTGGACTTATTCAGCATAATAAAAGTATTTATAAGTGTATCACTATGTTAATAAGGATTTGGGGTGAACTTTAATTTTCCTCTTTAACCCTTTGAGTGCCAGAGAGGTACGTCTGGCACTCAAAGGGTTAACCATTAAGGGGCTGAGGTATGAGACGTCTCTAGCACACAAGAGGTTAATGATGCTTTCCAGCTAGTCCTGGTTCATCCAAGAAGCTCTAGGAATAGAAAACAAGAGACTTAATATAGAGGGAAGGGGTTTATTTTAAAAACGGAAATAAATCTCATAATTTGCAGGAATTAATCTGTTAATATAAGGATTTACGTTTATTGGTCACAGTCTCCAGTGCTGGGGTCACACCAAGGCTTTCTCCCCAATTTTCAATACCCCCAATTCTCTCCCTCTCTTCCCCTCCACAGCAAACGTTAACCCTCTGCGTACCAAAGAGATATCCGACACATTGCAACGCGTTTAATACGTCTCTGGCAGTCAAAGAGTTAAACAGGGGGTGTCCAACACATTGCTTCTCACTCATAGGGTTAAAACATCTGAAAACGAGTGGAGTTAATGTATAGAAGCTGGTTCTGAATCTTCAGATGATGCACCTTAATTGGTGGCAGTAAGAGGATCTTGCATAAATGGGAGTGGCTTGTTCATAGTGTCTGTCCTGCCCTCTACCAGTCATGTGACAGATCTGGATTGGATGAGGGAAACAGCTTGTAAGTGCTTCTTTTGGTTTGGATTGGATGTGGTCCTTACTGAGGGAAGCTTATTGTAGCGGATAAGACATGTCTCCCCACTGTACTTGGAAGATATAGCTACAAAACTGTGAACAGTAGCTTAGTCCATTTTTTAAATGGCACCTATGGAAATACATTGAGGTCAGTGTTTCAAGTCACGGTATTTTATCAGGTATGCTGTGTATATGGATACTGAGATGCTAGGTTATTAGTTCAATTTCAGTGAAGCTTTTCCTGGCTAGTCGTCATATTCTAGACATGGTATATTCATATGGATAAAGTGACTTTTTGTGCATCTCATCTTCAATTTGCCTGGCTGTGTCCTCAGTAGTCAATGCTGGTCAACAACACTGACACTGGAAGTGTAGCCCATACACTTGAAGTTCACGAGGCCTCACCCACTTACACTGGGTATGGCTCAGCCTTGGAAGTGGGTGTGGTCTGACCATATGAGATCTGTCCAAAGAGGTGTTGTCTAGCCACAAAATACTGGGTGTAATTGGTACATTGAGGGGGTTGGCGTGACCTCAATCAGCGTGGTTTCTTCTTGGCTTTCCGTCAGGCTTGGATTTCATGACCTTGTAAAAGCCACGGGCGATTTTGTACATCCAAAAGACATTAAGGATGTCAAGGACCACACAAGACACAATCCACGCCACCTGAGGCCCAATGCCCAGTCTGATGTAACCCTCTGTGCCGAATGTGGCAAAAACCTGTGAGTAGTAGCTGGGGATCACAGCAATGCGGACCACGAAAAAGACAGCAGCCATGACAAAGCCATTTATCAGGACAGGCCAAGAGGAGCGTGGCATCCCAACTACATCAAAAAACCACCTGCAAGGGAACAGAGTTGTGTGTCATTATACAGCCAATCCTACCAGACAGCACAGATCAAATTAAATGGTTTAAAACATCAGCAAAGTGACCAAATGACAGTGGCATTTTTAAAGGGATAGTAATGGTTAATTTTAAGTTGATTTAATATTGTAGACATTAAAAAAAGATTAACATCAATGTAAATCTTATCTCTCAAACCTTTATGTTTTGAGAGATATAACTTGCTAAAACTACCTTTTCCTGGCTGTTTCACTCAAGTCTGCCATCTAGCTGACAGCTGCAGATTCCAGTCATTTGACCAGACAGAGGCTCTTCAGCAGAGCTGAAATCACGCTATTTAGATATAAATACTTAATTGGAAGGTCTACAAAGTGTTCTTGCAAGCCAGGCACACTTTGTAGACTGTTCCAAATTAAGTATTTATCTTTAGATATCGTTATATTGGCACTGCTAAAGAGCCACCGTCTGATCCAGGAACCAGAATCTGCTTCTGACAGCTTTACAGCTCATCAAGCAGAAAGGGGTGGGACCAGAGAACTTTATTTTCCTATATCTCTCAAACCAGAGATACGAAGAAGTGCAAGTACTCTCTTTTAATTGTATCTACCATATAGTTAATACTTCTTTTCTGACATTACTATCCCTTTAAATAATGGTGTAAGTTTAATGACAGTTGTCTCTCACCTCTGATTCACGAACGGTGTAGAAAGTTCTGAAATCAGTCGAAAATTGGCAAAATATGGAAGCACCCCACGATTCTGTGAAAAGAAAGATCAGAACTACAAAGACCAGAATGCACTGCAAATACTGAGCAAAGAAATATCAGGGGTTAATAAGTCACTCACATTGAGAATAAAGTAACCGAATGATAGAAAAATCTTTAGTGTGTTAAAAGCGGAGAGTGCAGGACCCAGAATGCACTGCAAGAAAGTATTAAAAGTCAACAGTAAGAGGGGTTAGGAGTACAGTACCCAGAATGCATTGCAATCCAGAACCAGGTAATGAACAGGGACAGAGGGTTAAGAAAGCATTGCAAGTCAACAGTAAAGAAAGGATAGCACTACAGGACTGAGAATGCATTGTTGAATCTGGCAGGGAACTGGACTACATGAACCAGACTGCACTGCAAACAGAGAATAGGTAAAGAACGAGGGCCTAGAACAGAGATGGGCAACATGTAGCCCTCCAGCTACTGCCAGACTACATCTCCTATCATTTCCTGGGCACCAATGATGGAAATAATAATCTGGAAGTAGACAGAGGGATTAATGTTGCCCACTGCTCACCTTGAAAGTATTTTAAGTCAGCAGTCAGAGCAAATTGGGCTACAAGACCCAGAATGCAAAGCAAATATAGCATTAGACTATAGGCCTCTGAGTAAATTGCAAATACAGGACTGAAAGAGATCAAGACAGCAAGGCCCAGAATCCCTCAATCAGAACCAGGAAGGGAACTGGATTACAGGGCCCAAAATTCACTGCAATTGCAGAGTCAGGTAAAAAAAACTGGACTACAGAACCAGCAATGCATTGTAATTAAGCAGACAGAGAGATCAAGGCTACAAGACCCAGAATGCTTTGTAACTACAAAGCCAGGTAAAGAACAGGGTTACAGGTCCCAGAATGCATTGCATTATATACCAGCACGTATCCATAGGCATAGATCACTGCCAGATGGTGACAGACCATATACGGATCTCTCATCACTTTCCAGAAGCGAGTAAGGAGCAGCAAGTCTGGAACAAGAACACGGGGTTAACCTCTTAAGCACTGGAGCTAGCAGTCCAATCTGCACTATGGCCTCCCTCTCCTATTTGTGCACATTCACTCAATGAGGCCGATTTACTATGAAAAGTGGTGCAATACTGTTGTGAATCATCTGTATGATTAGGAATAAATAAAAATATACATTCATTTAACTAGGGATTTTAACCTCTTGAATGCCAGAGGTCGCCAATTCATTGCAAATCAATGGTCAGTTTTAACTCTCTCACTACCAGTACAGTTGGTTTGCTTGGAAATTGATCTATTTCATGTTAGTCCCTCAACCTTGCTGTCTGTCACTCCTGACTTCTTCCACTGTGCAGGTAAAGGGGAGGTCAGAGAGCACCATACCTCCCAACTGTCCCTCTTTAGGAGGGACAGTCTCTCTTTGAGACCCAAATCCCTCTGTCCCTCTTTTCTACCCTTTTGTCCCTCTTTTCAGGATATCAGAATGAGTATTGTGTATTACTTTGCTCCACAGCAATAAAACTCACATAAATGTGTAGTTAATCTTCAATATATATGTGTTTATAATTTAATCTGTGTAAATAAAATACTTTGGTATTGCTCTAAGTTATTTATTCAGTTAAACAAAGAGGAGCCAGTAGGTCATGAAATAGCCTAAAACTTCTTGGTAATGCCACGCCCACCAGCCACACCCCCATAAACACCACCTAAAACAAAAGTGCCTCTCATTGGCCATTTGAAATGTTGGGAGGAATGGAGCTATCCAACCTCTCTCAAACTCAAAGGCTTAATATACTTAGCATATTTACATATAAACACTGTAGTTTGTGCCACACTTTAGGGGGAGATTCACTAAGCGGTGATAAAGAGGTGCGAAAGTGGAGAGGACATCTCCAGTTGATCACTTCACCAATTCCTATGTTATTCTATGGAGCCTATTCACTAAGATCTTCAGAGTTGAATATCATAGGAATTGGAGAAGTCATCACCTCTTTATCACCACTTTGTGAATCTCCCCCTAGGTGTCTGCAAAGGAAGGCTTTAATCAGAACACTAAAAGATTTTGAATGATGCTTTGCACTGCATTGCGTACCCCTCTGGCACTCAAAGGCTTAATCTCTTGAATGAAAAAAAAAATAAAAAAAAATATATATCTTGGGGACCCCAATAGATTTCAGTGGTCACTTTATAACAAATAGTTGTTTTGAAAGCTTCTGAAATCACCCATATTTTTGTCATTTTTTTCCCCCCAAACAATAGTTTGTGAGATATTTAACTTTATTCATGTCATTTCATGCAAATGAGCCAGGTTGTGACAGTTGGGAGGGAGATCAGTGTGAAATGTTAATGTCTAGCTGACACTAAGGGGTAGTGTGGAATATTAGTGTCTGGCTTGCAAGAAGTGACAGATGGGAGGTAGAGCAGTGTGGAATATTAGTGTCTGGCTTGAAGAAGTGACAGATGGGGGGGAGCAATGTGGAATGTTAGTGTCTAGCTGGGTGGAAGAAACAGTTGGGAGGGAGAGCAGTGTTGAATGTTAATGTCTGGCTGACAGCAAGCAACAGTTGGGAGGAAGTGCAGTGTGAAATATAAGTGTCTGACTCACAGAAAGTAGCATTACGGGGGGAGTGTGGAATATAAGTGACTGGCTTGCAAGAAGTGACAGGAGGGAGAGCAGTGTGGAATATTAGTGTCTGTCAGGTAGTAAACAGAATTTGGGAGGGAGCGCAGTGTGGAATATTAGTGTCTGTCTGGTAGTAAACAGAATTTGGGAGGGAGCGCAGTGTGGATTGTTAGTGTCTGGCTGGCAGAAAGTGGCATGTGGGAGGGACAGCAGTGTGGAATATTAGTGTCTGGCTTGCAAGAAGTGACAGATGGGGGGGCAATGTAGAATGTTAGTGTCTACCTGGGTGGAAACAACAGTTGGGAGCGAGAGCAGTGTCGAATGTTAATGTCTGGCTGACAGCAAGCAACAGTTGGGAGGAAGTGCAGTGTGAAATATAAGTGACTGGCTTGCAAGAAGTGACAGATAGGAGGGAGAGCAGTGTGGAATATTAGTGTCTGTCTGGTAGTAAACAGAATTTGGGAGGGAGCGCAGTGTGGATTGTTAGTGTCTGGCTTCCAAGAAGTGACAGATGGGAGGGAAAGAAGCGTGGAATATTAGTGTCTGGTTTGCAAGAAGTGACAGATGGGAGGGAAAGAAGCGTGGAATATTAGTGTCTGGTTTGCAAGAAGTGACAGATGGGAGGGAAAGCAATGTGGAATGTGAGAGTTTAGCTAGCAGGAAGGGGCAGTGTGAAATGTTAGTATCGGATATACCTGATAGCAATGTCTAATAAAGGTAAATATCTCAAATTATTATTTTAAATAAAAAATGGCTTAGATCAATACAAAAAGGTAAATGATAGAAAGTAGCCGAGCACTCCTCTTGAATAATAAAATCAAGAGGAGTACTCTGCTAGTTTGTATCATTTACACTTCTGAGATGTATAGTCTGTGAGCACCCGGTGAGAATGTGTGTGCGCAGCAGTGTTTTTGAAAATCGTTTTATCAATTCAGGTAATTTGGAAAGCGCTTTCAAAATCAATTACAAAGTAAGAGTATCAACAGGAATATGTATTTGTACCCTAAGATACTGTTGTTTTTCCCCAGAGCTGCTCATCTTTACCTTCTCTAATATGGCCCTTGTGTGTTTACTTTCTCTTAACTCTTTGAGTGCCAGAGGGGTACGCACTGCATTGCAAAGCAATGCACTGTGTACCCGTCTGACACTCAAAGGGTTATGAACTGGAGAAAGGGAATGTGTTTCTAACCAGGGGTGTTGCTAGATATGGAGGGAGATTAAATGGATAGTAATACATCGTTTTAACTTTATTTTATTTTGTAGGCATTAAAAAAAACATGAAGAATGATATAAGTCTTATCTCTCAAACCTTTATGGTTTGAGAGATATTCACAAGCAAATTTTCCCCCTCCCGCCCCTTTTACCTAGTGTAAGCCATCTCTTCTCAGATGTGAATCTGGATGTATGACCAGACATATAACAGCAGGGGACAATCTTCTTCCTATGAGAACAATGAAATCCCTGCCCCCCTTGACAAGCTTTTCAGGTTTTTCCCTTATCTTAATGAAGATTGTCCATCTCTGCAGTCTACCTGGGCACCTCCCTTCTGATCTGACTGAACTGGGAGGATACTTTGCTTGTGAATATCTCTTAAACCATAAAGGTTTGAGAGATAAGACTTATATCGTTCTTCATGTTTTTTGAATGCCTACAAAATAAAATAAAGATAAAACGAAGTATTACTATCCGTTTAAGTCCCAGATCTCATAGTCAGTTTATGGTATGCAGTGGTGGTAATCTCACTCTCAGTAATGGTACAGATGGGCTGATCTAATCATTCATTTGTGACCTTCCCTGTTCTTCAGTGAAGAGTGACTTCTAGACTGGTGTGTTAGTTCAGTAGAAGTGCAGTAGCATTACCATACACGAGGTAGCCACAAGTGATTGCAACGTTCAGTTTCACCTGAAATGGATCCCCCCTAAAATAAGAACAGGCCATTAAAATAATTGTATTTGCGTATATAAAGAGAGGGAGAACATGAGGGGATAAGGGAGAGCGAGACAAGAGGTCAAGGGTGAAGTGAGAGAAGATAGGAAGTATCAGACACAGAGAGAATAAGGGAGGAACTGAAAGAGGAAGAACAGGAAAGAAGCCAGAGAAGGGGAAGAGAGATGGTTCCAGCTAATGTGTGCAGGAGGGGAGGAGGGGAGTGGATGAGAGTAAGAGAAGAGGTAACAGAGAATGGGGACATGAGAATGTAGGGAGATGGCAGAGAGGCAATGAGAGAGAACATGTGGGAGGACAAAGCAAGAAGGTGAAGAAGGGAAGTTATAAGGGGCAGAGAAGGAGAAGAGTGTGAATGGGGAGAATCAACTGAAAGAAAGAAGGGGCTGAGAGTGTAAAGAAAGGGGGGAAACAGGATATCAAAATGGGGAAAATAAAAGAGCAAAAAGAAGAGACAAAGCAAAGGGGCAAATGGTGAAAAGAGGTGGAGAAGTGTAGAGAGCTAGGGACAGAGAATAAGGGAAGAGGAGGATGCCACAGGACCCAGGGGAAGAGGAGGAGGCCGCAGGACCCAGGGGAAGAGAAGGAGGCCGCAGGACCCAGAGGAAGAGGCAGCGGCCAAGGCACCCAAAGGTGGAGAAGGAGGAGCCAGTGGCAGCGGCACCCAAGGGAGGAGGAAGCAGTGGAGGCCACGGGCTCCAAGGGAGGAGGAAGCAGTGGTGGTTGCGGGACCCAAGGGAGGAGGAGGAAGCAGTGGCGGCCACGGGACCCAAGGGAGTAGGAGGAAGCAGTGGTGGCCACAGGACCCAAGGGAGTAGAAGGAAGCAGTGGCGGCCATGGGACCCAAGGGAGTAGGAGGAAGCAGTGGTGGCCACAGGACCCAAGGGAGGAGGAGGAAGCAGTGGCGGCTGAGGGACCCAAGAGAGGAGGAGAAGCAGTGGTGGCCGCGGGACCCAAGAGGAGGAGGAAGCAGTGGCGGCCATGGGACCCAAGGGAGGAGGAAGCAGTGGCGGCCAAGGGACCCAAGGGAGGAGGAAGCAGTGGCAGCCACGGGATCCATGGGAGGAGGAGGAAGCAGTGGCGGCCGCAGGACCCAAGAGAGGAGGAGGAAGCAGTGGCGGCCATGGGACCCAAGGGAGGAGGAAGCAGTGGAGGCCACGGGCTCCAAGGGAGGAGGAAGCAGTGGTGGTTGCGGGACCCAAGGGAGGAGGAGGAAGCAGTGGCGGCCACGGGACCCAAGGGAGTAGGAGGAAGCAGTGGTGGCCACAGGACCCAAGGGAGTAGAAGGAAGCAGTGGCGGCCACGGGACCCAAGGGAGTAGGAGGAAGCAGTGGTGGCCACAGGACCCAAGGGAGGAGGAGGAAGCAGTGGCGGCCGAGGGACCCAAGAGAGGAGGAGAAGCAGTGGTGGCCGCGGGACCCAAGAGGAGGAGGAAGCAGTGGCGGCCATGGGACCCAAGGGAGGAGGAAGCAGTGGCGGCCAAGGGACCCAAGGGAGGAGGAAGCAGTGGCAGCCACGGGATCCATGGGAGGAGGAGGAAGCAGTGGCGGCCGCAGGACCCAAGAGAGGAGGAGGAAGCAGTGGCGGCCATGGGACCCAAGGGAGGAGGAAGCAGTGGCGGCCATGGGACCCAAGGGAGGAGGAAGCAGTGGCGGTCATGGGACCCAAGAGAGGAGGAGGAGGTGGTGACAGCAGGGCCAATGGGAGGAGGAGATGACAGCGGGACCAATGGGAAGAGGAGGCGAAAGCTGGGACAGCAGGACTCATTGCAAGAAGAGGTGGTGGCAGCAGAACCCAAGAAATAGGATTCAGCAGGACCCAAGAAATAGGATTCAGCAGGACCTGGTGTGGTTGTGATGGAGAAGGGTAGTGAGACCTAAAGGAGGAGGAGGCTGCATTGGTACCAAAGAGTAACATAGTGGATGAGGCTGAAAAAAGACATGCGTCCATCAAGTCCAGCCCAAGCCAAAAATACCCCTGTTGATCCGTAAGAAGTAAAAAAAAAAAGCCCTCTGAAGCAATTCCCAATTTAGATCCAAGTGGGTAAAATTGAATTTCTTCCTGACTCCAAATGGCAGTCAGATACTTCCCTGGATCAACATCCTATCTGCATTGAAGCCATCTGTCATAATTCTCAATATTGTTCTGTGCCAGATAGGTATCCATTGCTTTTTTGAATGCAGTTGCATTATTTGCAAGTACAACATCCCAAGGAAAAGAATTCCATAGTGTTGCTGCCTTTACTGTAAAAAATCCCTGCCTTTGTTTTAGTCGAAAGCGCCTTTGTCTTGTCTTAATGGTTGACCTCTTGTTCTTAGCTCAGCTCTTCGCATAAATAAATCATTGGCTAGTTCTTTGTATTGACCTTGAATGTATTTGTAAATGGTAATCATATCACCCCTTAGATGTCTCTTCTCTAATGTAAACAAACCCAGTTTGGCTAATCTCTCTTTATAACTCAGATCCCTTTATCAGTTTTGTTGCACGTCTCTGCAGCCTTTCCAGCTCAACAATGTCTTTTTAAAGAACCGGCACCCAAAATTGTACTCCATATTCTAGATGAAGCCTAACCAAGGATTTATACAGAGGTAGGATAATACTAGCTTCCCGTGCATCTGCACCTCTTTTTATGCAGGCTAGTACTCTATTTGCTTTTGCAGCAGCTGAGTGACTCTGCACACTACTGTGAAGTTTATAGTCTATCAGAACTCCTAAATCTTTCTCTAATGAGGAGTCCCCAAGTTATTACCCATTTAGAGTATATGTAACATGTTTGTTTCTACAGCCCAAAAGCATAACCTTACATTTATCTACATTAAATGTCATCTGCCACTTTTCTGCCCATTCACTCAGTTTATCTAAATCCTTCTGTAGAGAAAAAACATTGAGCTCTGTATGTATTTCCTTACACAGCTTAGTGTCCTCAGCAAAGATTGAGACACTACTTTCAAATTCCCACTTCTAGATCATTAATAAACAAATTAAAAAACATTGGGCCCAGGACTGAACCCTGCGGCACCCTACTTATAACCCTAGACCAATTTGAAAAGGTTCCATTTAAAACAACTCTCTGCCATCTATCATTTAACCAGTTCTCAATCCATATACAGATAACACCGCCCAAAGTGAAGCCTTTTCATTTATGCAGTAACCTGTTGTGAGACACTGTGTCAAAGAGAGAGAGGAAATGAGACCTAAGTGGGGAGGATACATGGGTCCAGTGAACAGCCAGAAGACAGGGGCAAGAGATGTAATAAGAATGTTGGGGTCAGAGAGAGTTTTAAGAGGCAGGGGGCCCAGATAGGGCAGAATTAAAAAAGGGGGCAGGAGGAGCCAGAGCGAGATGATGGGAGGTGGAACTGGACAGACAGCATTGAAGGAGAGGGAAGAAGGGGATAAGATAGAAGTAAACGAGGGGGAGGCGAAGAGGGACGTTTGGGATGAGGCCAGCAGTCAGTAGGGGTGCCTAAGGGGGGACTGAAAAGATATTTAACCCCCCCTGTGGATCGAACTGGTGTGTAACCCATTGCTTTGCAATGTGTTGCGCTCCCATCTGGTCCATAAGGGGTTACGCAAACCTTTGCAACAGAACAATCTGGAGGTTCCCTGTTCAGTGCCAGTAATGAAGGGGTGTAGTCAATGAGTTTGAGGGGTGCAATTCTGGAGTAAAACAACTGCATCACGGGGGAGACATAATATTCCTGTTGATTTACAATGTGTTAGAGACCATTCAAGGGGTTAAATGCCCATTTAAGTCACTGGGAATGTTTGGAGACTTCATTTCTCCCTCATGGTGCAATGGGGTTGCCCCAGAATTGCCCTCATTAGCTTACTGCGCACGGCCCTCGTTCTGCACAGTAATGTCGTGCCGCCAGGGTAAGAGTTAAACGCTGGTATAGAGAGCAGTGACCAGGGGAGGGGAAGATTAACCCACTGCACATAACAAAGGGTTTTCTTGTGTCGCACATGAGAGAGGCTTTTATATGGGATTAGGCATGGAGATGTGTGTGTCTCAGTGTGTGTGTGTCTGTGTGTGTGTGTGTCAGTGTGGGAATAACAGGATGGGGCACAAGGACAGAGCTGTGTGTGCATTGTGTCAGCACAGTAATAGCAGAGAGCTGAACAACAGGATAGAGAAGCAGTGATAAAGCTGTGGGGTCAGCACAGGGGGTTAGACAGAAATACAGGGCACAAGATGTGTGCAGGACTGACAGTACAGTAGTAGCAGAAAGTGCTGCAGTGCAGAATAAAGTTGCAGCGACGGTTGTGTATGGGATTGACAGAACAGGGGTAGTAGACAGGGCCATGAGGCAAGGTGGCGGTGCAGAGACAGGGACAAGTGAATTGTGTCTGCATAGGAATAGCAGAGAGTGCTGCAGGATAGGATGGAGTAGTACTGACAGGTGCATGTGCATGTGTGTGTGTGTGACTGACAGTACATGTGTAGCAGAGAGAACTCCAGGGTACAGTAGAGGTATAGGAACAGATGTGTGAATTGTGCCAACACAGGAACAGCAGAGAGTGCTGCTGGCAAGATGGAGTCACAGTGACAGAGTTGTCAGTTCGGGGACTCTGGAATAATAATAAAAAAAAAAATCTTAGCTGGGCATTAAATGTGCACGCGGCCAGTCTCTAAGGGGTTAAAAGTGGGAGTGGTTTTATCTACCGTCGTATTGTAAGGTATTTTCAGAAAAAAATATTCTTTTAACCGACACTTTTTTGTCTGATTAATGTCATTTTTTCCCGACAAAACAGAAACGGTCTTAACTAGGAGAAGACAAATGAAATCCTGTTGAGTGAGAAGCCATACTGTAGTGTTAGCTGGTAAAAAAAAAAAAAAAAAAAAAAGTCTTTGTATGAAAAGTTGTCATTTTAAAGACAAAAAATGTCTTTGTTTCTTGAAAACGTTCGTTTCAAAGACAAAATCAAAAGACATTTTTAACAACAGAATTTTTAAGGGCAATGTTCATCAAGATCTTCTTACTGCCATATGACATATTTCTAAATGTAATGGATTTACTTCTGAAAATATTGTTGCTTTTTTACCACCAATTCATGATCCTACAATTTTATCATTATGACGACTTTTTGAACATCTCGCCCTAAGTGTTCTTAGCTCCACCCATGGCCACACTCCATTCCTCAGGGTCACACCCCCAAGGCCATCTGCTATTTCCTGGGTCAAAATAAAAAAAGTACTCTTGGCCCATAAAAAGGATAATGTACCCCTCTGGCAATCAAAGGGATAAACCATCTGACCGGGGGGGGGGGGGAATAAAAAATGACCTCATACTATGACATTTTAGTAGTATTTATAACCCTGAATAATCAAGGGTATTCCCACTGCTAAAAGGTGTTGTTTCATTCAAAAGTTATTTCAGCTCAAACTTAAATTTTTTTAGGTGCAGTATCACAGTGCTCTGATATTTTACAGTGGCGCTGTTGCTACACCATCCTATGGAAATTAAGCTGTCGATAGGATGGTGTAGCAACAGCGCCACTGTGCAATTTGAGGCCACTGAGGTAATGCACCTTAAAAAATGAAGTCTGAACTGTAATAACTTGAATAAAACACCTTTCAGCAGTGGGAGTACCCTCCTTTTAATCAAGTCTACAACATTTTTTTTTTTACATATTAAGTATTCCAATCTCTTTAAAGGGATAGTAATGTTTCACAAAAACAGCAGCTCCAATTAATGTTCATAGTATTTGGACCATGGAGAGTGTTATTTCAATACTGTCAGAATTGTAGTTCAAGAGTAATTGAATGATAAATTATCCCCCTCTGCCCCTTTTACCTAGTGTAAACCACCTCCTCTCAGGTGTGGAATCAGGTCTTGAGACCAGACAGCTCACAGCAAGGGACAATCATCTTACTGTGAGTATAAGGAAAATCCTGCTCCCCTTGACAGGTTTTTCCTTATGATCACTGAAGATTGTCCCTCTCTGCGATCCATCCAGACAGTCTTGCTGCTCTGAGGTGAGCAGTGTTACATCAGTAAAAGGGGCGGGAGGGGGATTCTTTATCATTCAGTTACTCTTGTACTACAACTCTGACAGTACTGAAATAACTCTCTACATGGCTCATACACTATGAAGATTAATTGGAGCTTCTTTTATTGTGAAACATTACTATCCCTTTAATCAGGGGAGTCAATGAGGTGCCACGGTGAACCGAAAAGGTTACGTCAGCACCAGCGTACACAACAACCTGCGAGTATTTCATCTACCCTCATCTACTACTGCCACGCTGTTACAGTCACATTCAGTGGAGAACTTTAGACACCAGCTGAACTGTAGGTGCATTTTCAGGACACCAGAGGGCAATATATATATAAAAATAAATAAGTAAAAAGTTAAAACTGTAATAACTTTGGAATTACTCTTCCCAGCAGTGTGACTACTCTTGTTTCAGTTAGTAAGGAAAGCCCTGCAATATTTAAGCAAAACCACAAAGGACCATCCATACACAGGATGCGAAATGTGGAATCTGGTGCAAGCCAACTGCTCCATAGGGGACACAGACGGTTACTTTTATTGAAATGGTGAGTTAAAGGGATAGTAATACTTAAAATGTAAAAAAATATATGTTGTAGGGTTTATCCCCCTGAGTAAAACAAAAGTACTCCCACTGCTGAAAGGTGTTTCATTCAAAAGTTATTAATTTTCAAAGCTGAATTTTTTAGGTGCGATATTACAGTGGCCTGAAATTGTACAGTAGCGCTGTTACTACACGATCCTATGGACAACTCCGGTCCCGGGACCATAAATATCCATAGGATGGTGTAGCAACAGCGCCACTGTACAATTTCAGGCCACCGTGATATTGCACCTATAAAATTCAACTTTGAAAATTAATAACTTTTGAATGAAACACCTTTCAGCAGTGGGAGTACTCTTGTTTTACTCAGGGGGATAAACCCTACAACATATTTTTTTACATCTTAAGTATTACTATCCCTTTAATCCCTTGAATGCTAGAAACGTCTCCAAAATATTGCACTGCAATGTGTTGGAGACCTCTCTAGCATTCAAGTGTGTAAAAGCCCAATTTCAAACAATGTGAACATAATTTTTTTTTTATTATTTCTTCCCTATAAAGGTATCTGGTGTTCTCCACAATGGCACCCTTTTTAGCTTCCTGAATAGGAAGATGACTAGCAGAAAGCGGTTCACTCCCCACCTTAGTGGCTGATGCAGGTACATTGTAGGTATTGACTGCAGAGTCCAAAGCCTCAGATCTCATGATTAAAGCCACAGTTTGACACCTTGGGACATGTACCGTAATGGCTATGGTGCAACTTTGAGGCATTACACACTAGGAACATAACATTTGAAAACTGATAAACATTCAGCCCATCTAGTCTGCCCATTTCTCATACTGTAAAAACATCAGACCCTGTTTGGTCCTTGGTCTTATGTTCAGGACAGCTTTATGCCTGTCCCATGAACGATTAAAGAGATAGTAATGTTTACATATTAAGCCAAGGTCAATTCTTCACTACACTTTTTTATAACGAAGTGTACCTTTAGTCCATAACCTTGTCGTCTTTGTTTTATTTTAAAATGTCTCCCTTCCGTCGCTTTTCATACGTCACAATGCCTCCTCTTAGATATGAAATCTAGTCGCTTGACCACAACACGGGACAATCTTCTGTCTTTCAGTATAAGGAAAACCAAGCACCCTCATGCTCCTTTTAAACTGTGCCTTTGGGTAATAAAATATTATTTGTAATGTGTTGTCTGTAACTTCTATGTTCCCACTGATTTCAATGGGCAAAAAAAGTGGAAGATGGGCACTTTTCGCAGGAAATTTTTCGCCAAGTGGAAAGTGCCATTTTTGACCAATTTCAGTTTGAGGCGGAAAGTTTCGCCCATCCCTACCTACTTGGTGACCACGATAGAAAATGGAAGTAAAATGTAAACTACCACTCCCCCCCAAAAAAAAAGTAATTTTTATTGTAAAATCTCCCAGCAATGGGAATAAACCTTGTTTAATTCAGTAGGAAAAAACTTTTTTATAAACATTTTACTAATCCTTGAAGTCCAAATGGATTTTGAGAGCTGAGGATGATGGGAGTTGTAGTTCTCAACAGCTGACTACCTCAGATACAGATGTAACAGTGTAAGCAACTGTACAGGATGGAGGAGCAGTGGCAAAGCTGTAAGTGAGGATTGTCAGTACAAGAATAGCAGGGAATGGTGCTGGGTAAGATGATGGGGATGCAGGGGCAGAGCTGTGAGTGCAGGGTACAGGAATAACAGAGAAGGATGCAGTGCAGTGAGAGATCTGTGAGTGTGGGGTGTCACAATAGGAATGGCAGAGAACATTGCTGGGCAGGATGTAGATTCAGGGACAGATATGAGAGTAAGGAGTATCAATATACAGGAATGGCAGAGAACATTGCTGGGCAGGATGTAGTCTCAGGAACGGATCTGTAGGGTGCCAATATAGGAATGGCAGAGAACATTGCTGGGCAGGATGTAGGTTCAGGGACAGATATGTGAGTAAGGAGTATCAATATACAGGAATGGCAGAGAACATTGCTGGGCAGGATGTAGGCTCAGGAACAGATCTGTAGGGTGCCAATATAGGAATGGCAGAGAACATTGCTGGGCAGGATGTAGGCTCAGGAACAGATCTGTAGGGTGCCAATATAGGAATGGCAGAGAACATTGCTGGGCAGGATGTAGGCTCAGGAACAGATCTGTAGGGTGCCAATATAGGAATGGCAGAGAACATTGCTGGGCAGGATGTAGGTTCAGGGACAGATATGTGAGTGAGGGGTACCAATATAGGAATGACAGTGTTACGGTAGCAAACAAGACAAGGAGTCAGACAGTATAGTAAAATCACATTTATTAGAATAATAATAGCAATGCCAAAAGAAAATAGTACAAGCAGAGGGTGACTGGAGAGGCTAGGACTCTATCAGAAATAGGAGCCTGCCGATGGGTCAACTACCACTGCTGGAGACTAGGCCGAAGCCAAATGGAGTCTCAAGGAATAGAAGGAACACAGAACAGAACCTACAGCCTTTCATCAGGTAGCGACAAGGGAGACTACTGACTCACGCCTGCAGTCAGTAAGGCCGGAGTCTGCCAGAGCCCCAGGTCTGTACCAGGATGGATGTCTATAGGGTGCAGAGTCACACAGCGTAGTGAACAGACAGAGCCACTGGTCAGCACCAGCTAGTATAGTCAGACAAGCCAAGTTAATTCACGGAGCAGGTAATCAGCCAGAGCCACAGGTCTGCACCAGATAGGATATCCACAGGTAACAGGCAACACTGGGAGGATAGTTGGACAGAGCCCCAGGTCAGCACCAGAATGGGTAGTCAGACAAGCCAGGGTCATGCACAGAGAGGGTAGTCAGCCAGAGCCACAGGTCTGCACCAGAATAGGTAGTCAGACAAGCCGAGTAATACACAGAGCGGGTAGTCAGCCAGAGCCCCAGGTCAGCACCAGAATGGGTAGTCAGAGAAGCCGGGTAATACACAGACTACAGGAACAACTGGAACTAGGACTGCACTAAACAACAACGTAAGGGTCACTGAATGAAGATCCAGTTCCCCTTAAAAAGGCAGCCAGGAAGTAGATAGGTGGAGCTATCTGCCCCAATTAGTATAAGACAAAGACATACGACTTATTGCAACCTTGCGCCCAAAAGTGATGCATGGGATCGCATACTGTGTCATTCAAAAGGAACAAGCCCGCTTCACACGGGGACATGGATGGCCACTGAAGATGCCCAGTATGCCTAGACCCAGTCCCCGGAGTAATGCTGGGGATGACGCCACAGCGACATTTCAGGCCATATACTATCTGCGTCAACCCACATGGTGTAGCTGGATATGAGGTAACTGTGACAGGCAGAGAACATTGCTGGGCAGGATGGGCGTCCAGCGACAGATCTGTAAGTGTGGACTGTCAGTACTGGAATAGCAAAGAATGGTGCTGGGTAGGATGATAGGGGTGCAGGGACAGAGCTGTGAGTGCAGGGTGTCAGTACATGAGTAGCAGACAAGGGTGATAGGCAGGATGTAGGTGCAGGGTCAAAACTGTGTGTGTGGGGTGTCAGTAAAGGAGTAACAAAGGGGTACTGGGAAGAATGATGGAGGTGCAGGGAAAGCATTGAGGAGATTGTCAGTACAGGAACAGCAGTGACTTTGAAAGTGAGAGGGGCAGTGACTAGTGAATGTGAGATGTCAGTACAGAAAGAGCAGAGAAGAATACAAGGGAAAGATGGAGGTGCAGTGACAGCACTGTGAGTGTGGGTGGCAGTAGAGGAATGGTAGAGAAGGAAGAATGGAGGTGCAGAGACAGAACTGTGTGGGTTGTCAGCATAGGAAGAGAAGAAATGGATGGAGGACAGGACAGAGGTGAAACGACATCTGTTAATGAGGAGTGTGAGTATAGGAACAGCAAAGTGTGTTCTGGGGCAGATCGTTGGAGGTGCAGAGTTATGAGCGTGAGGTGCATCTGTACAGGAATAGCAGAGAGCTGTGAGCGTTGGGTGCATCTGTACAGGAATAGCAGAGAGCTGTGAGCGTGGGGTGCATCTGTACAGGAATAGCAGACAGCTGTGAGCGTGGGGTGCATCTGTATAGGAATAGTAGAGAGCTGTGAGCATGGGGTGCATCTGTACAGGAATAGTAGAGAGCTGTGAGCGTGGGGTGCATCTGTACAGGAATAGCAGAGAGCTGTGAGCGTGGGGTGCATCTGTACAGGAAAAGCAGAGAGAGAGCTGTGAGCGTGGGGTGCATCTGTATAGGAATAGTAGAGAGCTGTGAGCATGGGGTGCATCTGTACAGGAAAAGCAGAGAGCTGTGAGCGTGGGGTGCATCTGTACAGGAAAAGCAGAGAGAGAGCTGTGAGCGTGGGGTGCGTCTGTACAGGAATAGCAGAGAGCTGTGAACGTGAGGTGCATCTGTACAGGAATAGCAGAGAGCTATGAACGTGGGGTGCATCTGTACAGGAATAGCAGAGAGCTGTGAGCGTGGGGTGCATCTGTACAGGAATACCAGAGAGCTGTGAGCGTGGGGTGCATCTGTACAGGAATAGTAGAGAGCTGTGAGCGTGGGGTGCATCTGTACAGGAATAGCAGAGAGCTGTGAGCGTGGGGTGCATCTGTACAGGAATAGCAGAGAGCTGTGAGCGTGAGGTGCATCTGTACAGGAATAGCAGAGAGCTGTGAGCGTGGGGTGCATCTGTACAGGAATAGCAGAGAGCTGTGAGCGTGGGGTGCATCTGTACAGGAATAGTAGAGAGCTGTGAGTGTGGGGTGCATCTGTACAGGAATAGTAGAGAGCTGTGAGCGTGGTGTGCATCTGTACAGGAATAGCAGAGAGCTGTGAGCGTGAGGTGCATCTGTACAGGAATAGCAAAGAGCTGTGAGCGTGGGGTGCATCTGTACAGGAATAGCAAAGAGCTGTGAGCGTGGGGTGCATCTGTACAGGAATAGCAGAGAGCTGTGAGTGTGGGGTGCATCTGTACAGGAATAGTAGAGAGCTGTGAGTGTGGGGTGCATCTGTACAGGAATAGCAAAGAGCTGTGAGTGTGGGGTGCATCTGTACAGGAATAGCAGAGAGCTGTGAGCGTGAGGTGCATCTGTACAGGAATAGCAAAGAGCTGTGAGCGTGGGGTGCATCTGTACAGGAATAGCAAAGAGCTGTGAGTGTGGGGTGCATCTGTACAGGAATAGCAGAGAGCTGTGAGTGTGGGGTGCATCTGTACAAGAATAGCAGAGAGCTGTGAGCGTGGGGTGCATCTGTATAGGAATAGTAGAGAGCTGTGAGCGTGGGGTGCATCTGTACAGGAATAGCAAAGAGCTGTGAGCGTTGGGTGCATCTGTTCAGGAATAATAGAGAACTGTGAGCGTGAGGTGCATCTGTACAGGAATAATAGAGAGCTGTGAGCACGGGGTGCATCTGTACAGGAATAGCAGAGAGCTGTGAGCATTGGGTGCATCTGTACAGGAATAATAGAGAACTGTGAGCATGGGGTGCATCTGTACAGGAATAATAGAGAGCTGTGAGCATGGGGTGCACCTGTACAGGAATAGCAGAGAGAGCTGTGAGCGTGGAGTGCACCTGTATAGGAATAGCAGAGAGCTGTGAGTGTGGGGGGCATCTGTACAGGAATAGCAGAGAGCTGTGAGCAGGAGGTAAATCTGCATAGGAATAGCAGAGAGAGCTGTGTGGCAGAATTATAGAAGTGCAGAGGCACATCGGTAAAACAAAAGCAGAAAGCTGTGGTTGATAAAGGGAAAAAACAGTGTGTGCTGGTAAGTGTGGGATATTCACCATATAGGGTCAGAGTTCACAGCATCATCATAGGCCAGGATGAAGAGGCAGAAAGACCCAACAATAAATGCATGGACCGTAGAAACACACCTATCGAAAAGTAGAAATGTTACTATGGCAAAATCCGTAAGGCACTGAGGAGCCAGGTTCTGTAATAAAATGTTACAGGACAATAGGGAACTCAGGAGCTGGGTTACTGTAATAAGATGTTACAGGACAATAAGGTACTCAGGAGCTGGGTTACTGTAATAAGATGTTACAGGACTATAAGGCGCTCAGGAGCTGGGTTACTGTTACAGATGTTACAGGGCAATTAAGCACTCAGGAGCTGGGTTACTGTAATAAAATGTTATAGGACAATAAGGCACTCAGGAGCTGGGTTACTGTAATAATATGTTACAGGACAATAAGGCACTCAGGAGCTGGGTTACTGTAAGAAGATGTTACAGGACAATAAGGCACTCAGGAGCTTGGTTACTGTAATAACATGTTTAAAGACAATAAGGTACTCAGGAGCTGGATTACCTGGAGTCCCATTCACACTGCTTCCCATGGCTCAGCTGTCGGTAGGTGCTGAAGAACTTCGTACAGACCCGGGGGCTGATTGCTGAGAAAAGGATTTGGAAGAAGAGGAAACTAAAGGTAACAACAGAGTAAATTAGCAGTAAACTCTCCTCCATTTTTACTGCTCCCAGTGTGGACACTGAGGGGTGCTGGGAGAGAGTGTCTCTGCAGGTCCCAGTGTTTGATAGGTGCTGTGTCTAGAATAATGCTGTCAGGCACAATAATCTTCAGGATTCACGCTCTGTGAAAGTGTGACGCACTGCGGTCTCCCAAGGTGACGTTCTGCAATGTGGAAACACAAATGGTTAATAAAGTGAATATTAACCCTATATTATTTTATATATTGCAGGGATCTTCTGTCAAGTTAAACAAGGGTACTTTCCACTGCTGGGAGAAGCTGTAGTCCGATGTTATCATACAACTAAAACTTACACAATCATTGAACTGCAATTCTCTATAGTGGTCAAAAGGTGGTGCTGTTCCCATCACTTGCTATATAGAGCTCTAGTGCAGACAAAAAGAAAACAAAGAAGGGGTCAGTATGAGGCACAAGACCAATCCTAGAATTATGATCGTTTGATTGGTCTTGTGCCTCATACAGATCCCTTCTTTGTTTTCTTTTTTGGATATATTTGGGATTGAGATCACCCCATATTATTTATATATATTTTTTTTTATTGGTTAACTACTATCTATAGAATGAGTATTGCTCCTATGTTCTGTTTTTTCTTAAAAAAAAAAAAAAACCTGCCAACTGGACAGAGTTTTATTTAAAAGGGATGTATCACCTCTATAAAACTTAGCCTAAATAGTTAGTCATATTCGATATATAACCTAAGTTTTTCTCTTAAGCATTCTTTGGTCTAAATTGAAGTTGTAAACTCTGCCCTGCACCTACTTCTGCATAGACTGTGGTTACCAGCTCTGTACTGCAGTCCGTCACTCTGCCTCTGCTCCTCTCCCTCTATCCAGCCTCCTCCAATGACAGGGGCTTCTGTCTGTAAGACAGAATCTCTGTCAATGAGAGCACTCCAGCTTACAGACAAAAGCCTCCGTCATTGGAGGAGGCTGGATAGAGGGAGAGGAGCAGAGGCAGAGTGACGGACTGCAGTACAGAGCAGGTAACCACAGTCTATACAGAAGTAGGTGCAGGGCAGAGTTTACAACTTCAATTTAGACCAAATAACGCTTAAAGGGATAGTAATGTTTCATAATAAAAGCAGCTCTAATTAATCATAATAGTATTTGGACTTTGGAGAGTGTTATTTCAATTCTGTCAGAGTTGTAGTTCAAGAGTAATTCAATGATAAAGTATCCCCCTCCCGCCCCTTTTACTGTTGTAACACTTTTCAGCCAGATCAGAAGGGAGGTGCCCAGGTAGACTGCAGAGAGGGACAATCTTCAATTAAGATAAGGGAAAAACCTGAAAAACTTGTCAAGGAGGGCAGGGCTTTCATCGTTTTCATTGTAAGAAGATTACCCCTGCTGTTATCTGTCTGGTCTTACAACCTGATACCCCATCTGAGAAGAGATGGCTTACACTAGGTAAAAGGGACGGGAGGGGGAAACTTTGCTTGTGAATATCTCTTAAACCATAAAGGATTGAGAGATAAGACTTACATCATTCCTCATATTTTTTTAATGCCTACAAAATAAAATAAAGCTAAAACGAAGTATTACTATCCCTTTAAGAGAAAAACTTAGTCATATTTGATATATAACCTAACTATTTGGGCTAAGTTTTATAGAGGTGATACATCCCCTTTACATAAAACTCTGTCCAGTTGGCAGGTTTTTGTTTAAAGAAAAAAAAAAAACAGAACATAGTAGCAATACTCATTCTATAGATAGTAGTTAACCAATAAAATATATATATAAATAATATGGGGTGATCTCAATCCCAAATATATCCAAAAAAAGAAAACAAAGAAGGGATCTGTATGAGGCACAAGACCAATCAAACAATCATAATTCTAGGATTGGTCTTGTGCCTCATACTGACCCTTCTTTGTTTTCTTTTTGTCTACACTAGAGCTCTAAAAGTCATGTTCAATATATAACACAACTATTTAGGCTAATTTATAGAGAGGTGATATATCCCCTTGAACCCTTTATGTGCTCTGCAATGTGTGCATAGCCCTCTGACATTTAAAGGAAAAAAAAAAAAAAAAAAAAAAAGAAGAAAGAAAGAAAAAAGTTTCAGCTGTAATAACTCTTGAATTAAACATTTCCCAGTATGAAGGAATGAATGTTTTCTACAGTGCCACAATTGCATGCAGAGATTTACAACTGAAGTGGTTAGTAAGTACTGAGTTATACATGTGCTTTGCAGGGGAACGGACTATAATCTAAAGTGAATAAGGGAGGTATCCTGAGTACATAAGGGTTAAGTGCAGAATACGAATGAAGGAATTAGGTTTAACCATTGGCACTCAAAGGGTTAAACATAAATGATAATTGCCTTGGCTGTATGAAGAATGAGAGTTCCAGCTGGTGTGTTAACCCCCTCAATACCAGCAAAGCAATGAGTTTCACTCAACAGTCCTCTTTTCACACTCAGACTCACCTAACTAAACACGAGGCTTCCAAAACTACTTTTAACCCTTTGAGTGCCAGAGAGGTACACAATGCGTTGCAATGCACTCAAAGAGTTAATTCTGGTGAATAAAGATTTTTATAGTATCCCCCACCTCTTTGTAGTCCTTACAGAGGTATATATCACGTCTTTACGGCAGCTCCACCCTCTATATCAATGCCAGCACACCGCTAGGGTTGCCACCCTGCCGGTATTTTACCGGCAGGCCGGTAAAAAATTGGCTTCTGTCCAATGTTAAGTCTATGGAGGGAATGCCATGGCCGTTTTTTTTTTTTTTTTAAGAAAAGGTGGCAACCCTACACACCGCTTAAATGATCAGCAGGAGAACAAAATGTCATTCTGCCTGAATTCAACTAATGTGCCCGACTGTTGGGCACAGGGGCGGACTGACAGGACCCAGGGCCCCTGGTCCAAAAAGAGGTCTGGGCCCCCTGCAGAAATCTCCACATTGCCCCTTCATCTCCACATTGTCCCCTTCATCTCCACATTGTCCCCTTCATCTCCACAATGCCCCCTTCATCTCCACAATGCCCCTATCTCCACATTGTCCGCTTCATCTCCGCAATGCCCCTATCTCCACAATGCCCCCATCTCCACATTGCCCCCTTCATCTCCACAATGCCCCCTTCATCTCCACAATGCCCCCTTCATCTCCACAATGCCCCTTGCACAATGCCCCCATCTCCACATCGCCCCTTCCACCACCATGCCCCCTCATCTCCACACTGCCAGTCCCTGGTGGTCTAGCGGCATGGCGAAGTCCCGCGCGCCTCTAGTAATGCAGAGGCTGGGAGATGATGTAATCTCCCAGCGCTCTGTATTAGTAGAACGGCGCGCCGGCGGCTGTGGTTTGAGAGCAGCTGAGCAGCGCTGGAAGCGGCGGCGGGCCCCCTTCGGTCACGGGCCCTCGGTCCGTGACTGAGTGCCTGTATGGTCAGTCCGCCCCTGGTTGGGCATAAGAACCAGAGCATCAAAAGATTCTGGATGTACAGAATTTAAAAGGGGCAAAACCCGAGTCACCACTCATCTCGGTGTCACCAGATGATATCAGAGTTGTTGATATTTTTCCACCTCAACGATTTCAGTTTGTTTTGCAATTGAATTGATCACGTTATAGGTCACATTAACCCCTTAACGACCAGCAGTCGCGGGGTGAGTGGTCCTTTAAGGACCATATAGAAAATTTCGGCGTGCCGCCCCACGTGACTGATCACGTGGGGCGGCACGCCGAACTGAGGGACTGAAAGAGATCGCTCCGGTCTTGGAGCGATCAAATTCAGTCCCCGGTATTACCCACCGCGCTCCTGCAGGAGCGCGGTGAGTAATAGTACGTGACGTACCAGGACCGTCACTGGTCCTTACGTGCCGGACCAGCGTGACGGTCCGGGTACGTCACCGGACTCTAAGGGGTTAAAGGTGGAAAAAGTTCTGACATAATTTTTGTCTCATTCTTTAACATCACAAGAACCTGTCATTTTAACAGCGGTGTGTAGATGTTTTATATCCACTGTATCACCTAGAATCCACTTTCTGGGAAATGTTATTGTAAAACGAACACCTTAAAATGAACGGAGGTTATATACACTTCCTTGTACTTCCTTTAGGCTATGTAAAGCTTCTCTATGACATGAAGCGTAAAATCTATTCTACATTTCTGGGAACTTTAAACATAACTGATCCTGAGACCTTTGAAATATTAACCCCTAGGGTTCCCCATAATGCACATTCTGTCAGTGGGTTCCTGTGAGCTGTAACATATAGGTGATTCAGTCAGTCCACAAGGAACCCTTAACCCTTTGAGTGCCAGAGTGGTACGGAATGCATTACTTTGCAATACATTCCTTACCACTCTGGCACTCAAAGGGTTTAATGTGCTATGAGAGAGAGAGAGAGAAAAAGATCAATCACTGGTTGAACACAAGGAAAATAAGAAGAACATCCAGCTCTGCCTTCCTGATATAAACAGGATCAGTTTTGGGACTACAGAAGTAGTGTACTGGTAACTATCATATAGCAGGTAACATTGGACTCACTCGCCCTGAGAACTGGCACTTCACTTTGAAACCCAGAGATTTGGGTCAAACCCTGAGAGTCCCCAATCATTCCTGCCTTTTCCAGCGCTCCAAGTACCACAATAATCTGAGCAGACTGTCCAGTATTGTCTGTAAATGGGCCAATAAGGTAACAGCATTTCTGAACCCAAGAGAAGGGAGAACTGATTAGAATATATTAACTGACTTAAGTTCATATCTATCTTTACAAACAGCACAAAATTAAATACATGATCTCTGAATAGTACAGATAACACATGGGTTAAAAATCAAGACAGCAAAAACGGGACACAAACGCACACAAACTTGCACTGCAGCTGGAGCTTCAAACCTCTCGTTTTACATGCTCTATATTTTGTGTTTGTCCACTGGTTTCACTGAGCCAGTGAAAGGAGCAGGGGGCCAGCATTTGAGATGAGGGGTTATGTACAGTGCAAGTGGGGAGCCAGTTTCAAACTTGCTCTGAGGACAGACTCAGGAAGTTTCAGACTTGCTCCCTGACTGTTACAGAAACATCTCATAGTGCACAAAATGAGTTGCATACCCCTCTAAAATGCAAATTGTTACAAATGTTAGGGTCTACGACATGACCCTATACACAAGCAATAAGAACAGTGACATCTCTTTTTTATGTATACTTATATTTTCTTATATTGATAGTCTCATTAAATGTATTCATTTAAACAACCTATTCATTGTGCTTTTTGTGTTCCAAACAGGTTCATAGTTTTGGAGAAATTTGGTTTAGTAGTTCAGGGATCTAATCTCAGCAGAGCTTTGTTCTCAGGCAGAGCTATATAATTAGTTAATTATCCCCCCCCCCCCACACACACACACTTTCCTCACCCTTTCCACCTACTCCCCAACTTGTTCACCCCTTTTTTGGGACAGACCCCCACCTTCCTTCATTCCTATACCACAAACCTATATGGAGCCCTCCTTCACTGTAGCATAAATTTCAATATATTTGAACATTTCCTCCTCCACCCATACCTGTCATTCTGAGCGGTTGCTGCCAGCAAAGTTCCCATGCATAACAATGCTGCTTTCTGTTGCAAATGAACCAAGGAGACAAAAAATGTGGGTATGTTCTACATTAGTGTATATTTAAGGCATACATACACACTGGCTGGTACAAAATGCCAATTCATGTGCAAAATAACTGGACGCAACATGTACCCAAATACTGTACAGCCATAAAAGCTTGTAAGTTAAAATGTGTGACACTTCTGGAGCAAACCTCCGACATGACCTCTCTAGCATTCAATGTGTTAAAAACTCTGTTAAAATCAAAGGGATTTGTCATTGATGTCCTATGGAACATTGGGTTGCTGTGGAATTGATTATCTTTAGATTACTGAATGCAACCCTTAGTGTTTAGATTTAAGAAAAAAAGATTAACCGAAAGAAGGGAATCCTGTCCTGCAGAGTTTGCACTAATAAACAGAGGGACACAGGTACAATACAGGGAGAGGAGGAACCACTGGGAGAAGGGAATCCTGTCCTGCAGATCTTACACTGTAATATACAGAGGGACACAGGTACAATACAGGGAGAGGAGGAACCACTGGTAGAAGGGAATCCTGTCCTGTAGATCTTACACTGTAATATACAGAGGGACACAGGTACAATACAGGGATAGGAGGAACTACTGGGAAAAGGGAATCCTGTCCTGCAGATCTTACGCTGTAATATACAGAGGGACACAGGTACAATACAGGGAGAGGAGGAACCACTGGGAGAAGGGAATCCTGTCCTGTGGATCTTACTGTAATATACAGAGGGACACAGGTACAATACAGGGAAAGGAGGAACCACTGGGAGAAGGGAATCCTGTCCTGTAGATCGTACACTGTAATATACAGAGGGACACACGTACAATACAGGGAGAAGAGGAACCACTGGGAGAAGGGAATCCTGTCCTGTAGATCTTACACTGTAATATACAGAGGGACACAGGTACAATACAGAGAGAGGAGGAACCACTGGGAGAAGGGAATCCTGTCCTGTAGATCTTACACTGTAATATACAGAGGGACACAGGTACAATACAGGGAGAGGAGGAATCACTGGGAGAAGGGAATCCTGTCCTGTAGATCTTACACTGTAATATACAGAGGGACACATGTACAATACAGAGAGAGGAGGAACCACTGGGAGAAGGGAATCCTGTCCTGTAGATCTTACACTGTAATATACAGAGGGACACAGGTACAATACAGGGAGAGGAGGAATCACTGGGAGAAGGGAATCCTGTCCTGTAGATCTTACACTGTAATATACAGAGGGACACAGGTACAATACAGAGAGAGGAGGAACCACTGGGAGAAGGGAATCCTGTCCTGTAGATCTTACACTGTAATATACAGAGGGACACAGGTACAATACAGGGAGAGGGGGAACCACTGGGAGAAGGGAATCCTGTCCTGTAGATCTTACACTGTAATATACAGAGGGACACAGGTACAATACAGGAGAGGAGGAACCACTGGGAGAAGGGACTCCTGTCCTGTAGATCTTACACTGTAATATACAGAGGGACACAGGTACAATACAGGGAGAGGAGGAACCACTGGGAGAAGGGAATCCTGTCCTGTAGATCTTACACTGTAATATACAGAGGGACACAGGTACAATACAGGGAGAGGAGGAACCACTGGGAGAAGGGAATCCTGTCCTGTAGATCTTACACTGTAATATACAGAGGGACACAGGTACAATACAAGGAGAGGAGGGACCACTGGGAGAAGGGAATCCTGTCCTGTAGAGCTTACACTGTAATATACAGAGGGACACAGGTACAATACAGGGAGAGGAGGAACCACTGAGAGAAGGGAATCATGTCATGCAGATCTTACACTGTAATATACAGAGGGACACAGGTACAATACAGGGAGAGGAGGAACCACTGAGAGAAGGGAATCCTGTCCTGCAGAGCTTACACTGTAATATACAGTGGAACAGTGGGACACAGGTACAATACAGGAATAAAGATAATACTAAGAAAAGAAAACCCAGTCCTACAGTGCTTACACGATTACATATACACATATGCAAACAAGATACATACTGTGTAAAGGATGAAGTTGTTGGCAGAGCAGTGACAGAGCACTCGTGTCAATCAGCTGACCTTTGAGCTGCCGGATCATTAATATTTGATCCACCTCTCACTGGTGACCTATGTACAGAGTAAATAAATACACTATGCCAAGGTCACTGATCACATTTCTGCCCAGTAACATATTCCATTTATCCAGCTCCTCAATGACCGATTACCACTGTAATTACAGTACCCTGCAGAGCTTACACTGTAACATTACAGTAACCCAACTCCTGAGTGCCTGCATGTTCTACATAGTAGAGGAAGAACTGCCCATTGACTGCTGCGACAGAAAGCTTTGTCTGTGGAGGGCTAAACACTCAAAGCCTTAGGAAAAAGCATTACACTACAACAAAAGTGCACTGCAGCTCCTGTGTGTGTGATATCAGGATCAAGGCTCAGTTCTCTCTCTAGTGTGCAGAACTCTGTCTGTAGGCCATTTCCTTGTAGCCCAGCACAGGAATCACTTCCTGTCACAGTAGCCAATGGGCAGTTTTCCATCTTGTGTTTGGAACTCTGTGCTCTAGAGTCTTTATTCCGAGACTATGTATTGTCCAAGAAAGGGGCTGCCCGGGACAAGGGACACACAATTAAAATCCAGAACTGTCCTGGGAAACCCGGTATATGTGGTCACCCTAACAGGCAAGACAGGATCCCAATGGCAGGTTATATGAAGCTGAAGTGGAGCAGCTCTGAAGGCAAGCTTGAGTGCGCCACTTGAGAATGATGCCTGGGAGCGGATTTGGATATGGGTGTCCCCTTGTTGTGGAGCAAGACCAAAGACAGATGTCAACCTCAAGGTCAAATATCTGACCCTGGTTGCACCAGAATGAGACCAGATTCAGGGTTCAGTCTAAAGGTTCCAGGCAGACAGAATACATGTTTTTTTTCCAGGAGACAAGACAAGGATTAGGGCAGGTGGAGTACAAGCAAGGTCAGGGTCACAATTACACGCCAATATCAGGACCCCAGAGAAGCAATACAGAAATACAGGATCAAGTTCTCAGCAAAGAAGCCTAACAACTAAGTGCTGGAGAACAGATTGAGTGCATTTAAAGAGATAGTAATGTTTCAAAATAAAAGCAGCTCCAATTAATCTTCATAGTATTGGGGCCATGGAGAGTGTTATTTCAATACTGTCAGAGTTGTAGTTCAAGAGTAACTGAATGATAAAGTGTCCCCTCACAACCCTTTTACTGATGTAACACTGCTCACATCAAAACAGAAAGGTGGTGTCCAGATGGCTTGCAGAGAGGGACAATGTTCAATTATCATAAGGGGAAAAACCTGAAAAAACTGTCAAGGGGGCAGGGCTTTCATTGTTCTCACAGTAAGAAGATTGTCCCTTGCTGTGAGCTGTCTGGTCTCGACAAGATTCCACATCTGTGGGGAGGCGGCTTACACTAGGTAAAGGGGGTGGGAGGGGGACACTTTATCATTCAATTACTCGTGTACTATTTTGAAACATTACTATCTCTTTAAAACCAGCAAGGTCAGAAGTCAACAAGAGTTAACGTTTTTGCATGCGCAGCACCATTTCTGTTCATGCACCGGATCATGAAAAAACTGAAGTGCACAAAGTGCAGGATAAAGCCGGTAGACAGCATGCACTTGCATCCTCCCCTTTATAGAACAATCAATCGGAGATGCAATTTTTTTCAGGTATTACTATCACTTTAATTACTGATATAACCATAGGACTATTTATAAGGCTGATTCCATTCTTTTTCAACTGATTCTGATTAATAGGATCTAAAAAAGGGTTGGGAAACCTCAGCCTTGACCACCACAATTTTATGTCTCACTCAGAGCAAATCAACCTTATATACAGCTGTGAAACAATATGTTACACACTCCACTCCACTGTACCCCTCAGAAAGTGGAGTCCAAGCTCCACGATACGCGTCGGGACTTTTAAAGGAGCAGTAAATGTTTATTTATGAAAACCCATATGTTATAGAGCTTTTCCTGCTGGCTAAAACAAGGCCACTACCACTGATGTCAGTTGTTTTATTCAAAAGTCATAACAGTTCAAATAACCAGTAAGCGAATTTACTGTGTGTTTACTTCCTGATAGTTCTAACTGACAGCAAGTGAAGGTAGTTTCTATGACATTCTATGGGGAAATGTAAGTCACCGACTTTCCTCTCCATTAGAATGTAATAGAATATCTAATTAGAATTTGACCACAAGAGGGCACTGCTAATGTAAAAAAAAGATGGGTTTAAACTGAAATAACTCTGCAAATATGCACCTCTCAGCAGTCGGAGTACCCTTATTTTACTCAACAGGAAACAACCTACAATATATATTTTTTCATAAAAAAGTTTACTGCTCCTTTAACCTTACACTCAATTAGAGTCGGGTCCTGCCCACTCCCCCGTGAGAACCCTCTCCCAGTCACGATTGTCCAGTACTTCCAGATCGTTGGCCTACATACGTGGAGCTATTAACTCCGACAGCCTGATTTAGGGTCTTCCACTGTGCCATCTACGAAGAGACCATAATAAACATTTTTTGGTGGAACTTTTCCTCGCATCGATTAGAGTGCTCGTCTCCGGCACATTGCATATCTGGACTTTCCAGCACAAGGACATTTCCAGACACTGGTTATAGAAGCACCAACTGAAGCACACAGCACGTTGGCTACAAAAGGTTGGGACCCCATATACGTATAAAGCCCAAGATGGACATCATGTGACTGTATTACTTTACTTTTAAATTGTTGCTATTGAATAAATACTACACCGATCTCTTTCACTGTTTTTTTCCTGTTTTCGCACTCTCACTGCATTAGATATATTGACTTCACCATATGGACAAGGCAATAAAGGTTTGTAGCAGCATCAGGATTTCAAAGACTGGTTTTTGATGTACTTCATATCTCTTTCTTACTCATCATCCATTTGATCCTCATCACCTTCATCAAAGTATAGATTATAGAAGAAACACCTACTAATAATAACACTCCACTTACCATTCTATTGCCAGAAAATCCCAATGGCCTTTATTAATTTTGCCATTGCTTTGTTCAAAAGAGAACACCTTTGGTCAAGTCCTGGACATCTATGTCTATGAAGGAGGTCATGACTTATTAACAGGACCACTGGACCTCAAACACAAACATACTAAAACTTGGGCTGTATTTATAAAGGCAAAGGGGAGTAATTCTTGGGTAGAAATTCAGTGGGGTTAAAAGCTCCATTTAAATTAATCTGAACTGTATTTGTCCTATACAATGCAGCAGATGTGCCTTTGTATATCTGCATACCTACAAACTTCTTCTCTCATCAAGCCCCTGGAGAGGGATCATGTGCAGACAGGGGATGTCAATGACATGAGATCCGTAATAAAAGGGGCGGGCTTATTCCTCTATGTGTCATTAAGTGGGCAGGAAGTAGGCGGGGAAGGGTGGGAAGGAGGGCAAATGGAAGGAACAGGGTAGGGAAGGAGGAGAAACTCACCATCCCTGGAGAATCATCCTCTGTCCCAGGAGACCTGGTACTTCAGTCTGAAAACCAGAGCCTCTGGGGCAGATTCAGAGCGTTCCCAGGTATGTATATAAGGTCCAATGTTTCCTGTAAGCTGCTGTGTATTTTGTTAATCCAATCATTACTTCTATACTCTGTATGAATTAATATGTGCAGGAAATAATAACATTAAGAATCTTAAAACAACCCAAAAATTGGAGGAGAAAACTTTTTTTTTAATGAAAACATGTATGTAATAGAGCTTTTCCTGTTGAGTAAAACAAGGGCACTCTCACTGCTGTCAGTTATAACAGTTCAAATGATCAGGGAGTGAATTACAGTGTGATTACTGCCTGAATGTTCAAACTGGCAGGAAGTGCTCAGCAGTTTCTATGACATTCTATTGAGATCTGTTTGTCATTGACTTTCATGTAAAATAGAATGTAACAGATTAACTAATTGGAATCCAACCCTAGAGGGCTCTGTTAATGCATGGAAATGTACAGATAAATAGAAAGGAGAAGGACATCTGATACTCTCCAAGGCCGTAGAAAGTCCATCCCATAACAACAGCACATGGATGGTGGAGAAATCAGGTGAAATCTAGTCTATAGACAAGTATTAGCGCTTGCTGCTTCCTACCACACGGTTTAGGCCATTTCCAACCGAACGGTTTTAGGATGCTTCAAGCATATGTAAATGACCAAATGGTAAGGAGGTAGTGGTATATAAACACAGTAATACATGGTCTGATGTACAGTGTAATATATAATATACAGACAATGATATTAGTATGTATGTAAAGTGCAACAGGTTATATACACACATTGATCCCAGTCTGTACTGTGTAACAAGCTATATACACACAGTGATACCGGTGTGTGTATGTACAATGCAACAGATTATATACACACAGTGATATCCAGTATGTTTGTACAAGGTAACAGATTATATAGACACATACACACAGTAAAACCTAGTCTGTATGTACAATATAACAGATTATATACACACAGTGACATGCAGTCTATATGTACACTGTGACAGGTTACATATACACACACACACAATACTGGCCTGTATGTTCATGTAACAGGTTGTATACACACAGTGATACCCATTCTGTGTGTATAATGTAACATGTAATTTACAGTGATATCCAGTCTGTATGTATAATGTAACAGGTTACATACACACAGTGATACCAGTCTGTATGTATAATGTAACAGGTTATATACACACAGTGATACCAGTCTGTATGTATAATGTAACAGGTTATATATACACAGTGATACCAGTCTGTATGTATAATGTAACAGGTTATATACACAGTGATACCCAGTCTGTATGTATAATGTAACAGGTTACATACACACAGTGATACCAGTCTGTATGTATAATGTAACAGGTTATATACACACAGTGATACCAGTCTGTATGTATAATGTAACAGGTTATATATACACAGTGATACCAGTCTGTATGTATAATGTAACAGGTTATATACACACAGTGATACCAGTCTGTATGTATAATATAACAGGTTATATACACAGTGATGTCAGTCTGTATGTATAATGTAACAGGTTATATACACACAGTGATACCAGTCTGTATGTATAATGTAACAGGTTATATACACAGTGATGTCAGTCTGTATGTACAATGTAACAGGTTATATACATACACAGTGATACCAGTCTGTATGTATAATGTAACAGGTTTTATACATACAGTGATATCCAGTCTGTATGTATAATGTAACAGGTTATATACACAGTGATACCAGTCTGTATGTATAATGTAACAGGTTACATACACACAGTGATACCAGTCTGTATTTATAATGTAACAGGTTATATACACACAGTGATACCAGTCTGTATGTATAATGTAATAAGTTATATACACACAGTGATACCAGTCTGTATGTATAATGTAACAGCTTATATACACACACACAGTGATACCAGTCTGTATGTATAATATAACAGTTATATACTGTGTGTATATAACCTGTTACATTGTACATACAGACTGGTATCACTGTGTGTATATAACCTGTTACATTGTACATACAGACTGGGTATCACTATGTGTATATAACCTGTTACATTGTACATACAGACTGGTATCACTGTGTGTATATAACCTGTTACATTGTACATACAGACTTGTATCACTGTGTGTATATAACCTGTTACATTGTACATACAGACTGGTATCACTGTGTGTATATAACCTGTTACATTGTACATACAGACTGGTATCACTGTGCGTGTATATAACCTGTTACATTATACATACAGACTGGGTATCACTGTGTGTATATAACCTGTTACATTATACATACAGACTGGTATCACTGTGTGTATATAACCTGTTACATTGTACATACAGACTGGTATCACTGTGTATATAACCTGTTACATTATACATACAGACTGGGTATCACTGTGTGTATATAACCTGTTACATTATACATACAGACTGGTATCACTGTGTGTATATAACCTGTTACATTGTACATACAGACTGGTATCACTGTGTGTATATAACCTGTTACATTGTACATACAGACTGGTATCACTGTGTGTATATATAACCTGTTACATTGTACATACAGACTGGTATCACTGTGTGTATATAACCTGTTACATTATACATACAGACTGGTATCACTGTGTGTATATAACCTGTTACATTATACATACAGACTGGTATCACTGTGTGTATATAACCTGTTACATTATACATACAGACTGGGTATCACTGTGTGTATATAACCTGTTACATTATACATACAGACTGGTATCACTGTGTGTATATAACCTGTTACATTATACATACAGACTGGTATCACTGTGTGTATATAACCTGTTACATTATACATACAGACTGGGTATCACTGTGTGTATATAACCTGTTACATTATACATACAGACTGGGTATCACTGTGTATATAACCTGTTACATTATACATACAGACTGGTATCACTGTGTGTATATAACCTGTTACATTATACATACAGACTGGTATCACTGTGTGTATATAACCTGTTACATTATACATACAGACTGGTATCACTGTGTGTATATAACCTGTTACATTATACATACAGACTGGGTATCACTGTGTGTATATAACCTGTTACATTATACATACAGACTGGTATCACTGTGTGTATATAACCTGTTACATTATACATACAGATTGGTATCACTGTGTGTGTGTATATAACCTGTTACATTATACATACAGACTGGTATCACTGTGTGTATATAACCTGTTACATTATACATACAGACTGGGTATCACTGTGTATATAACCTGTTACATTATACATACAGACTGGGTATCACTGTGTGTATATAACCTGTTACATTATACATACAGACTGGGTATCACTGTGTATATAACCTGTTACATTATACATACAGACTGGTATCACTGTGTGTATATAACCTGTTACATTATACATACAGACTGGTATCACTGTGTGTATATAACCTGTTACATTGTACATACAGACTGGTATCACTGTGTGTATATAACCTGTTACATTATACATACAGACTGGTATCACTGTGTGTGTATATAACCTGTTACATTATACATACAGACTGGTATCACTGTGTGTGTATATAACCTGTTACATTGTACATACAGACTGGTATCACTGTGTATATAACCTGTTACATTGTACATACAGACTGGTATCACTGTGTGTGTATATAACCTGTTACATTATACATACAGACTGGTATCACTGTGTGTATATAACCTGTTACATTGTACATACAGACTGACATCACTGTGTATATAACCTGTTACATTGTACATACAGACAGGGTATCACTGTGTGTATATAACTTATTACATTATACATACAGACTGGTATCACTGTGTGTATATAACCTGTTACATTGTACATACAGACTGGTATCACTGTGTGTATATAACCTGTTACATTGTACATACAGACTGGTATCACTGTGTGTATATAACCTGTTACATTGTACATACATACTGGATATCACTGTGTGTATATAACCTGTTACATTATACATACAGACTGGTATCACTGTGTGTATATAACCTGTTACATTATACATACAGACTGGTATCACTGTGTATATATAACCTGTTACATTGTACATACAGACTGGTATCACTGTGTGTATATAACCTGTTACATTATACATACAGACTGGTATCACTGTGTGTGTATATAACCTGTTACATTATACATACAGACTGGTATCACTGTGTGTATATAACCTGTTACATTATGCATACAGACTGGGTATCACTGTGTGTATATAACCTGTTACATTATACATACAGACTGGTATCACTGTGTGTGTATATAACCTGTTACATTGTACATACAGACTGGGTATCACTGTGTGTATATAACCTGTTACATTGTACATACAGACTGGTATCACTGTGTGTATATAACCTGTTACATTGTACATACAGACTGGTATCACTGTGTGTATATAACCTGTTACATTGTACATACAGACTGGTATCACTGTGTGTATATAACCTGTTACATTATACATACAGACTGGTATCACTGTGTGTATATAACCTGTTACATTGTACATACAGACTGGTATCACTGTGTGTATATAACCTGTTACATTATACATACAGACTGGTATCACTGTGTGTATATAACCTGTTACATTATACATACAGACTGGATATCACTGTATGTATAAAACCTGTTACATTATACATACAGACTGGTATCACTGTGTGTATATAACCTGTTACATTATACATACAGACTGGGTATCACTGTGTGTATATAACCTGTTACATTATACATACAGACTGGTATCACTGTGTGTATATAACCTGTTACATTATACATACAGACTGGTATCACTGTGTGTATATAACCTGTTACATTGTACATACAGACTGACATCACTGTGTATGTATATAACCTGTTACATTATACATACAGACTGGTATCACTGTGTGTATATAACCTGTTACATTGTACATACAGACTGGTATCACTGTGTATAAAACCTGTTACATTATACATACAGACTGGTATCACTGTGTGTGTATATATAACCTGTTACATTATACATACAGACTGGTATCACTGTGTGTATATAACCTGTTACATTATACATACAGACTGGTATCACTGTGTATATAACCTGTTACATTATACATACAGACTGGGTATCACTGTGTGTATATAACCTGTTACATTATACATACAGACTGGTATCACTGTGTGTATATAACCTGTTACATTATACATACAGACTGGTATCACTGTGTGTATATAACCTGTTACATTATACATACAGACTGGTATCACTGTGTATGTATATAACCTGTTACATTATACATACAGACTGGTATCACTGTGTGTATATAACCTGTTACATTGTACAAACAGACTGACATCACTGTGTATGTATATAACCTGTTACATTATACATACAGACTGGTATCACTGTGTGTATATAACCTGTTACATTGTACATACAGACTGGTATCACTGTGTATAAAACCTGTTACATTATACATACAGACTGGTATCACTGTGTGTGTATATATAACCTGTTACATTATACATACAGACTGGTATCACTGTGTGTATATAACCTGTTACATTATACATACAGACTGGTATCACTGTGTATATAACCTGTTACATTATACATACAGACTGGGTATCACTGTGTGTATATAACCTGTTACATTATACATACAGACTGGTATCACTGTGTATGTATATAACCTGTTACATTATACATACAGACTGGTATCACTGTGTGTATATAACCTGTTACATTATACATACAGACTGGTATCACTGTGTATATAACCTGTTACACAGGTAGGTACCAGTCTTTATGTATAATGTAACAGGTTATATACACACAGTGATACCCAATCTGTATGTTCAATGTAACAGGTTATATACACATAGTGATACCCAATCTGTATGTTCAATGTAACAGGTTATATACACACGCACAGTGATACCCAATCTGTATGTTCAATGTAACAGGTTATATACACATAGTGATACCCAATCTGTATGTTCAATGTAACAGGTTATATACACATAGTGATACCCAATCTGTATGTTCAATGTAACAGGTTATATACACACAGTGATACCCAATCTGTATGTTCAATGTAACAGGTTATATACACACGCACAGTGATACCCAATCTGTATGTTCAATGTAACAGGTTATATACACATAGTGATACCCAATCTGTATGTTCAATGTAACAGGTTATATACACATAGTGATACCCAATCTGTATGTTCAATGTAACAGGTTATATACACACAGTGATACCCAATCTGTATGTTCAATGTAACAGGTTATATACACACGCACAGTGATACCCGGTCTGTATGTCCAGTAACATAGTAACACAGTAGGCTGAAAAAAGACATGCGTCCATCAAGTCCAGCCCATGCCAATAACACCCCTGTTGATCCAGAGGAAGGCAACAAAAAAGCCCTCTGGAGCAATTTCCAATGTAGTCCCAAGTGTGTGTGTGTGTGGGGGGGGGACTATTCCTTCCTGACTCCAACTGGTAGTCAAATAGTTTCCCGGATCAATATCCTATTTGCTTTGAAGCCATCAGTCATAATTGTCAATATTGTTCTGTGCTAGATAGGCATCCATTGCTTTTTTTGAATGCAGTTGCATTATCTGCAAGCACAACATCCGAGGCATAGAATTCCATAGCCTTACCGCCCTTAGTGTAAAGAATCCCTGCCTGTGTTTTAGTCGAAAGCACCTTTCCTTTAGTCTTAATGGATGACCTCTTGTTCTTAGCTCAGCCCTTTGAATAAATAATTCATTGGATAGTTCTTTGTATTGACCTTGAATGTATTTGTAAACGGTAATCATATCACCCCTTAGATGTCGCTTCTCTAATGTAAACAAACCCAGTTTGGCTAGTCTCTCTTTGTAACTCAGATCCTCCAATTCCTTTATCAGTTTTGTTGCACGTCTCTTCACCTTTTCCAGTTCAGTAATGTATTTTTTTAGAACAGGTGCCCAAAATTGTACTCCATATTCTAGATGAGGCCTAACCAAGGATTTATACAGAGGTAAGATAATATTAGCATCCCTTGCTTCTACACCTCTTTTTATGCAGGCTAGTACTCTGTTTGCTCTTGCAGCAGCTGAGTGACTCTGCACACTGCTGTGAAGTCTATTGTCTATCAGTACTCCTAAATCTTTCTCTAATGAGGATTTCCCAAGTTGTTTCCCATTTATAGTATATGTAGCAAGTTTGTTTCTACAACCCAAATGCATAACCTTAAATTTATCTACATTAAATGCCATCTGCCACTTTTCTGCCCATTCACTTAGTTTATCTAAATCCTTCTGTAGGGAAAAAACATTGAGCTCTGTATGTATTTCCTTACATAGCTTAGTGTCATCAGCAAAGATTGAGAGGCTACTTTCAATTCCCACTTCTAGATCATTAATAAACAAATTAAAAAGCATTGGGCCCAGGACTGAACCCTGCGGCACCCCACTTATAACCCTAGACCAATTTGAAAAAGTTCCATTTACAACAACTCTCTGCCATCTATCATTTAACCAGTTCTCAATCCATGTACAGATAACACTGCCCAAACCGAAGCCTTTTAATTTATGCAGAAACCTGTTGTGAGGCACTGTGTCAAAGGCTTTTGCAAAATCCAAGTATACTACATCAACAGCGATTCCCCTGTCCAAATTACTACTCACTCTTTCATAAAATGCAGTGTAACAGTTTATATACATACACAGTGATACCAGTCTGTATGTGCAATGTAAGAAGTTATATATACATACACGATACCCAGTCTGTATGTACAGTGTAACAGGTTATACACTTTGACATGCAGTCTGTATGTACAGTGTAACAGGTTATACACTTTGACATGAAGTCTGTATGCACAGTGTAACAGGTTATACACAGTGATACCTGGTCTGTGTGTACAAAGTAACAACAGGTTATACACAGTGACACCCAGTCTGTATGTACAGTGTAACAGGTTATACACAGTGATACCTGGTCTGTGTGTGCAAAGTAACAACAGGTTATACACAGTGACACCCAGTCTGTGTGTACAGTGTAACAGGTTATACACAGTGACACCCGGTCTGTGTGTACAATGTAACAGGGTATACACAGTGACACCCAGTATGTGCGTGCAATGTAACAGGTTATACACAGAGTGGGGCAACTTACAAGCAAAACAACTGCACTATAAGGAACAAATGAAAAGAACCCTAATTTATCTTGATTAAATTGGGTTTTTAACCCTTTGTGTGCAAGACTGGTGCAGAACGAATTGATTGCTCTGCACTCCAAGGGTTAAACCCCTTGACTATTAGAGTGAGTTCCCAATAGGTAGCTCCACAATGCGCTGCAGATCTCACTAGCAATCAATGGGGTTAAATGTTTCATTTAAAGCAATAAGCACTGTTATTTGTTCCCTATGGCCGAGGCGATTTGGTCCAGAGTTGCACCCCTTCTACTTGGTGCACCAGCCCCAGTGATACCCAGTCTGTGCGTTCAATGCAACAGCTGGAATCCGATCTTTCAAAACATAGTGACACCCGGTCTGTGTGTGCAATGTAACAGGTTATACACAGTGACTCCCAGTCTGTGTGTACAATGTAACAGGTTATACACACAGTGACACCTGGTCTGTGCACACAATGTAACAGGTTATACACACAGTGACACCCGGTCTACGTGTACAATGTAACGGGTTATATATACACACACAGTGACACCCAGTCTGTGCACACAATGTAACAGGTTATACACAGTGACACCCGGTCTGTGCACACAATGTAACAGGTTATACACAGTGACACCCAGTATGTGTGTACAAAGTAACAGGTTATGCACAGTGACACAGTCTACGTGTACAATGTAACAGGTTATACACACAGTGATACCCAGTCTGTGCGCACAATGTAACAGGTTATATACACAGTGACACCCAGTCTGTGCGCACAATGTAACAGGTTATACACACACAGTGATACCCAGTCTGTGCGCACAATGTAACAGGTTATACACACACAGTGATACCCAGTCTTTGCGCACAATGTAACAGGTTATACACACAGTGATACCCAGTCTGTGCGCACAATGTAACAGGTTATACATACAGTGATACCCAGTCTGTGCGCACAATGTAACAGGTTATACACACACAGTGATACCCAATGTGCGCACAGCGTAACAGGTTATACACACAGTGATACCCAGTCTGTGCGCACAACGTAACAGGTTATACACACAGTGATACCCAGTCTGTGCGCACAACGTAACAGGTTATACACACAGTGATACCCAGTCTGTGCGCACAACGTAACAGGTTATACACACAGTGATACCCAGTCTGTGCGCACAACGTAACAGGTTATACACACAATGATACCCAGTCTGTGCGCACAATGTAACAGGTTATACACAGTGACACCCAGTCTACATGTACAATGTAACATTTTATACACAGTGACACCCAGTCTGTGTGTACAATGTAACAGGTTCTACACAGTGACACCCAGTCTGTGTGTACAATGTAACAGGTTATATAAAGTAACACCCAGTCTGTGTGTACAATGTAACAAGTTATATAAAGTGACACCCAGTCTGTGTGTACAATGTAACAGGTTATACACACTGACAACCGGTCTGTGTGTACAAAGTAACAGGTTATACACAGTGACACCCAGCCTGTGTGTACAATGTAACAGGTTATATACACACAGTGAGGCAACTTATGAGCAAACCAACTGCACTATAAGGAACAAATAAAAAATAAGCCTAATTCCTCTCGGTTAAATTGGGGTTTTAACCCCTTGTGTGCCAGAGGGGTGCAGAACACATTGATTGCTATGCACTCTAAGGGTTAAATCCCTTGAATATAAGAGTGGGTTCCCAATGGATAGCTTCGCAACGCGCTGCCGATCTCACTAGCAATCAATGAGGTTAAATGTCTCATTTAAAGCAATACGCACTGTTATTTGTTCTCTATGGCCGAGGCGATTTGGTCCAGAGTTGCACCCCTCCTACTTTCTGCACCAGCCCCAGTGATACCCAGTCTGTGCGTTCAATGCAACAGCTGGAATCCGATCTTCCAAAACAACTTTTAAAGGCAACGAGAGTCCCAGAACAGAATGAGCGTGTATAAAGAGGGAGGAGGCTGCCATCTTACCCCATACAGTGCTGTGGGTCCCGGGCTGGCTGGCAGGCACTGCCCCCATGCCCTCCTCACTCCTTCAGCCTCAACACGGGGGCAATTCCTTCTCCCCTTCACCGCACTCCAGCACACGTCACCAGATTCAACTCAGCCACACCTCCCAAGCTTACACAGCCCCGCCCACACCCTGTACACATGCCTTGAATATATAAGCAATCAGTCACATTCGTCTTGGAGCCACGCCCCTTCTAGGTTTAGCTCCGCCCTACTCCTCTTTCGCAATCCTTATATAATAGGAAAGCAATCATGACTGTATCAGTTGTGCTTGGATCTAAATCACTCCTGAGTATCTAGGGATTGTGGAAATCCTCAATTAACCGATGACTATTTTTTTCTTATGTTTACACTTTGAGTTCAAGAGAAGTATTTAACGCATTGCAAAGCATGGTTATCTTTTCTTCAGTTTCTTTCAAAGCTACCGTATTGATTACATCTGTACAACAATAGCCTCAATGCATGATCTCAGCTTTCAAAGAGTGGTGTAGTAGAGTCTATTAACAGGCACGCAAAGACAGGTATACACAGGCACATGAGATGTATGTATATGCATACCTCCCAAGTGTCCCTCAAGTCCCTCTTTTAGACCCAAATCCCTCTGTCTCTCTTTCCCACCCTGTAGTCCCTCTTTTTAGGAGATCAGATTACTTGGTGTTTATCGAAGTTTATCACTTTGCTCTACAGCAATAAAACTCAAATTAATGTTTGTTTAACCCCTTAACGACCCTTGATGGACATAGTACGTCGAGGATTGATCTGACTGAACTGGACGTAATATGAACGTTATCGAATTCCGGGCTCCCCCCGCGGCTGCACGCCGTTCGGGGAGCCCGTAAGCGGATGGAGCAAAAAAAAAAATGCACTGTGGTCCTTAACCGACCGCGCCGATCGTCCGGTTGTTAAGGGGTTAAACGTCAGTATATATGTTTATACATTAGTCTGTGTAAATAAAATACTTTGGTCTTGTTATATGTTATTTATTAGGTTACACAAGGAGCTATAATAGGTCATGATATAGCCTAAAAATTCTCAGTAATGCCCCGCCCACCAGCCACGCCCCCAGCAACACCGCCTAAACCAGATAGATACTTAAATGTTACATTAGATTTCTTTCTTTACCTCTCTCTCTCTTGATTTTTTGGCATATATCGGTCACTTGCCCAGCGGGTCTATTACCCAATGATTTTTGAAGACTTAACCGCTGGGGTTCTTGGAAGTGTTAGCTTCAATTTTTAAGTGATCACCTTTTGCAGCCACCCTCTCTCCTGTCTTCACACTATATATAGGTAGGGAGAACTACCGTAATAAGAGAGGCAGAGTAATATTACCAGATACGAAACACATATGTTAGGGTAATTAGAGTATGAGACGCTGGATTATATATTTGGGTCATGTCTTCATTTAATGTTCGTACATAGAAACAGGAAGTAAGAAAGTGAAACATTTGTTATGTTATCGTATGAGACACTATGGCCTAGATTTAAAGGCAACCGTTAAACCAGCCGCTAAGTGAAAAAGGCACATCGCTCGCAAATAATACAGGAGTTACGGCAGATTCAATAACTACTCTACGAGAATAGCTATCGAGCGTAGGCACACAAAAAACACGTAACACAAAACCCGTTGTCGCTCATGTTAATGCACAACGGGCGGACAAATCACACGATAACTGAGCTCCAAACAACATGTAACATAACGGCTGCCGTTGTCAAGCAACCCTGATTGATGCCCAAACAAATTCAAACACACATCCAATCCCAAAGCCCCAATGTATCAAATAACTTCAAATACACCTATATATACCCAAAAATAACCGCCACACACTGTCTGTTATCGAGTTCTTCAGAGCCAGATATCAGGACCCAGGAGCGGAGGATAGTGATCAGAGAGAGGGAGACAGGAGCGTTCATTGGAGGTAGAGGAGTTTTGGAGTTTGGAGAGAGGAGAGCATTGCACAGAATACGACACATAGCACACCTTTGCACATATTACATACACACATACAAACACATACACATACATACACATAGTCCTTTTATTTTATAACACCTCACACATTTTACTTTTATTTTTGACAGTGTGAATCTGGGAGTGAAAGTGTGTGACAGAGAGTGACTGGATCGAGTGTGTCTGTGAGGGCCTGTGGGAGTGCCTGGGTGTGACTGGGTGAATGATGGCGAGGAGAGGAGGACAGGAGAGAGGGATGGGGAGAGTAGTGGAGGAGGAGGAAGATCAGGAGGGGATCCCTCAGCAGAGCAGGGGTGGGAGAGGGAGATCCGCAGGGCGGAGGGGGACCCGGCCCACAAGAGCAGGAACACGCAGGACAGGGACAGAACCTGCAGTGGGACGAGGGGTAGTTGCTGGGGAGCACCCCACACAGTCAGGGTCAGACCAGGCAGGGCACTCCGGCTCTGAGTCATCCCATGCCGGAGCTGATGAGGCCAGGATCAGAGACCCAAAGTATACAGAGGAGGAGAACACGGCTCTTGTGGAAGCTGTCCTGGAGAGGCAGAGTGTTCTCCACCCGACAGCGAAGGTCCCTGGCCTGTCAGCGAGGAGGAAAGCAGCCTGGAACCAGATCTGCAGCCGGGTCAACGCGGTGGCTCCATGCAGACGGGACGTGGAGTCCATCAAGAAGCGATGGGGCGACTGCCGGAGGGTGGTCAAGACCAAGCTCTCCGAACTCGCCAAGCACGCCCGAGGCACTGGAGGTGGCCCACCTGTCCCTATCACCTTCTGCGGCTGGGAGGAGATGGTGCGCCAGAATATGTCCCCAACCCTGATCGAGGGGGTTGTTGGAGGAGCTGACACTGGGGATGAGAGGACCCTCCACACTACCGGTAAGTGCAACACTACAGAACAACACACTACAGCAACCAACACCAGCTGCACACACACTCACACCTCAACACATGGCCATCATTCATGCACACAACTGCACCAACACAGCACCCTGAGGGTTAAAAACAGGACACAACACAAGGACAAATATCAAGGTCCAACTTGGAACAAACCTGTCCAAGTCCTACTTCAACCCTCCTGTCGCTGTGCTCATCACACACAATACACAAACCATGCAGTTCCAAATGTCGACTGTCATCACTGTTCACACACAATGTCACCCATGTCCCCGCTGGGATGTCAGCACTTAACCCCTCGAGTGCTAGAGGGATCATCAATGCATCGATCAACAATGCTTTGGCAACCCCTCTGGGACCCAAAGGGTTAACCAGACAACAATCAAGTCAATAGGCCAACGATCACATGCTACACAGGGGACATTCACTAAGCGGTGACAAACACATGGTGGAGAGAAATTCACCCTCACACATCCTCATTTCACCAATACCAGTGTTAGCCTATGGAGAATATGCAATAACATGAATCAAGTTGCTAAGGTCCCATCGTATACACTCCATAGAAAACACTGGAAATGGGGAAATGAGATCACTGGAGAAGTCAGCATTATGTACACTCCATCATGTCAACAACACCGCTTACTGAATCACAAAAAGGATGGAGCAGGTCACACATCACAGTGGCACTGAGAATAACTGCTTGTATGTGCAACACACAGGCCTCAAACAATACCCCAGAATTAAAGGGGGAAAAAGTAGGCCTTGGTGTTGTGTCTGCAATCATTTACCCTAACTTCAAATGACATATCTCACATCTGATTCCCACATGGATCCTCAGGGGTGCTGATGCCATGGATGGATGGTACACCAGACACTGTTTGCAGGATACACATGGGAACCAAATATCATCCATTGTACCTTGGTCACCAACAGGCCATGAATGATAGATATCTCGGATTGAGTACGGTTGCCTCACTCAGAAGGATGGATGGGCTCATACTCAAAGAAAAACAGGCCTCAATCAGAGATATCCCTCACTACTGGCGTGATTGTTGCCCTTCAGGATTCAACTGGAACACACGACATGGACATGATCCTGTCCAGTTCATCAATCTCTGATTGCCAGGGTGGTATCCCATGCCCTACAATGAAATGCATAGGATATGATCCTGACAACCAGAGAGTCACCTGTCAAGTAATGAAAAATTGTGAATTGGACAGCATCAGCTAAGAAGATAGGGTTGAATAACACTTGATTCCCACTGCACATCTGTTCAAACAAAGATATGCACACAAAGGAAAATGGTCAGATATGTACCTTTCAAATGGCTCAAAATATGTCCCAAAACGATGTGAACCCAGAGATCATCTCACTGCCTGTGATTGCCCTACTGGCCAGATATGTGCATCCATCAGAAACTAACTTACATTGATACCATCCAAATACACATACCTAGTATATCCCACTCTACGTAGATGGGATATACGAGGTATGCTCATATCCATCATATCAATCCAATGTATATTTTGATGGGTGCACATATATAGCCAGTAAGGCAATCACACCTACTGAAATGATCTCTGGCTTCATATCTGGAAAGGATATATTCATATCCATATGAAAGGTACACATCCACATGCATATATGACCATTTCTCCTTGTATGTAACTGTAATAGCATAGCAATTGTTAATTTCACCAACATGTGGATCCATGTTAGTCCTATCCCGCCAACCCTCATGGTTAGACAGATATCGCTCTATTTGACAGCTGGAGATTCCAGTCATTAGAACACACGGAGGCTCTTCAGCAGAGCCTAAATTGCCCCATTCAGAGATGGAGACATCTCTGAGATGGTCAACAAAGTGTGCCAGGTTTGCAAGCACACTCTGTTCACCATTCCAATGAGATTTACATCTCTGAATGGGGCAATTTAGGCTCTGCTGAAGAGCCTCTGTGTGGTGAAATGACTGTCAAACATGTCAAAATGACTGTCAAATAGAGCAATATCTGTCTAACCATGTGGGTTGGAGGGATAGGACTAACATCGATCCACATCTATCTCTTACAATGCCTACAATATTACATCATGGTGAAATTAACCATTGCTATTCCGTTAAAGGGATAGTAATACCTAACATGTGAAAAGAAAAATATATTGCAGGGTTCATCCCCCGAGCAAAACAAGGGTATTCCCACTGCTCAAAGGTGTTTCATTCAAAATGTAGCACAGCTCATAGTTGACTACTCCAGCGGCAATATCACAGTGGCCTGGAACTCTAAAATGGCGATGTTGCTAGACCATCCTATGGACAGCTTACGTCCAGACGCAATAAATTCTCATAGGATAATGTAGCAACAGTGCCAATGTACAACTTCAGGCCACTGGGATATAGCACCAAAGCAATTCTACTCTGAGCTGGGAGACTTTTTGAACAAAAACCTCCTCCAGCAGTGGGAGTACCCTTGTTTCACTCAGGGTGAGAAACCACAAAACATATATTTCCCTTTCTGCATTTCATGTATTAGTATCCCATTAATCCCATCATGGCTACGTTTACTAATCACACAATCTCAATTCTCCACACAGCTTATGGGCCTCCATCGCAGCAGGAGCCCGTGGAGGAGCCGACCACACCACCCAGTGAGGAGGATACAGAGGAGGGGACTAGCCACTGGGAAGCGTCTACAACCACCACACCTCCTCCCCAACTGGCTGCATCACCACTGCCTGCCTCTCAACTGCCTGCCTCTCAACTGCCTGCCTCTCAACTGGCTGCCTCTCAACTGGCTGCCTCTCAACTGCCTGCCTCTCAACTGGCTGCCTCTCAACTGCCTGCCTCTCAACTGCCTGCCTCTCAACTGGCTGCCTCTCAACTGCCTGCCTCTCAACTGCCTGCCTCTCAACTGGCTGCCTCTCAACTGGCTGCCTCTCAACTGCCTGCCTCTCAACTGGCTGCCTCTCAACTGCCTGCCTCTCAACTGGCTGCCTCTCAACTGCCTGCCTCTCAACTGGCTGCCTCTCAACTGCCTGCCTCTCAACTGCCTGCCTCTCAACTGCCTGCCTCTCAACTGGCTGCCCCTCAACTGCCTGCCCCACCACAGGATGCTCCACAAATGTACAGCGGATGGATTCAGGGGGAGAGATGGATGCATCCCACTAGCACCGGGAGCTATTACCCTCCAGCAGCAGCACCACCACCACCAGGGAGGCAATGGCTGCCCGGGAATGTGGCCACCAGCCAATATGGGCCATATTCCACCGAGATGGATCTACCCTCCTGGATGGCTCCCCAGCATGGCCCCAGGTATGATCCCAGGTGGGGGCCAAGCACCTACCACTGGCCAAGGTATGACCCTTGGCCACTTGACTACCAACACCTGGGCCTGATTGGGGAGCCCCAGCGCCCTCAGCCAAGGGACTTGTTCACCCCACCACCTCAACCAGCACAGACATCAGTGGGCAGCAGTGGGTCCCTTGATGTGGTGGGCACCCACACACCGTCTGTGCAAGCCACTCCACCAACACAAACAGCAGTAGCAGCCACAGCACACCCAGTACCAGCAGAGGAGACAGCAGAGGCTGGGGAGATAGAGGCTGAGGAGACAGCTGAACCTGTTGAAGCAGAGGCTGAGGAGACAGCTGAAGCTGGGGAAACAGAGGCTGAGGAGACAGCTGAAGCTGGGGAAACAGAGGCTGAGGAGACAGCTGAAGCTGGGGAAACAGAGGCTGAGGAGACCGCTGAAGCTGGGGAAACAGCACATGTGTCACCGGCCACTCCCATCTCCAGCAGTCAACGCACCCCAGATCTGGAGGCTGAGTGCATGGCCCTTCAAAGAGGACAGCTCCGGGCAACCCACGCCACCAACGACAACCTCACGAGGAACCGGAGGGAATCCCGGAGGAACACGAACAGGTTGGAGACCAGAATCCAAGCTCTGGAGTCAGAGGTTGCCAGGGGGAACACACAACTCCACCAGATACATACGGGGATGATGGACATGTTTGCACAGGTGCTCGTGGAGTTGCGAGAGATTAACCGCAGGGAGAACCTGAGGATGGAGAGGGAGAACCTGCGTTCCACAGAGGGGTCCACTGCACCCACCACCCCTTCCAGTGTTACCCCAGAAGCCACACCTAGGGGACAGAGGGTGACAAGGCAATCAGCCAGGGCATCCACCTCTGGCACCAAGTCTAAGGCCCCCCCCCCAAAAAAAAAGAAATGAAAGGCCCAACCTGTCATCTGCCCCCTCAATAAATGAAAATTGTGCTTTTGAATCCTGTCTGATCTGCTGTGTAATCACTTATAGATTGGGTGGCAGGGTTGTCTCCAATGCATTGCCAAACAATGCAGTGAACTCAACTCCTGCCTGGGGGAAATGTTTGTGTGATGTTACAACATGGGTTCACACACACCCACACCGTTGTCCAAATTCACCTGGCAACCCATCCCTGTAGCCATATAACACAACAGTGTTACATGGCCATGATGTGTGTCAGATTTGATCAGAACATACCCCTTAGCACAACAACTGGTGCAACACTGAACATTCGTCTGCATCAATTGTTGTGTTTGAGGGGAAAACCAAACTAACAGCTATGCGACTTAGCAGGGAAATAACAAGCAGGACAGATTGAACATGCATCAATATGGTCTTTAAATCAAAATTCTATTGTGCAGCTGACATACTGGGGAACACAATGTACACCCTAGGATCTCAATGTGTGTGTTACACATTGTGATCCTAGGGTGAGCATTGTGTTCTCCAGCAAGTCAGTTGCACAACAGGAGTTTGAATCACAGCCTAACTTACTGCATAACCCAAAAATCTTCCTAAGATTTCATTGTGTAGCACGCACATTGGAACCTTAGGCTGAGCATTGGCTTATGTATTAAAGGGATAGTAAACCTTGAAAATAAGTTCATTCTATATTGTAGCCCTTAAAAAAACATGTAAAATGATATAAGTCTTATATCCCAAATCATATATGTTTGGTAGATAAGACTGATATCATTTTTCATGGTTTTTAAAGGGCTACAATGTGAAATAAACTTATTTTCAGGGTTTACTATCCCTTTAAGTTGTGTTGTTGTTTAACTAAGGTTATAACACACTTCACCAGTAATAACACTTGTCCACATGGTTGTTTTTGTTGATGTAGCCCATGTACTGAGATATGACAACCTACAGCAATCTCAGGACATTGATTATATTGAGCAACACACAAACCATGGACATCACATCACAGTGGAAGTGTGTCCCCTGTATCACCAGCTAATCACTCACATCACACATCAGTGTATCACTGCCATCATGTCATTGCATGTATACATCACAAAGTCCACTCATGGTCAGGCAACTAGTGGACTCCTGTGATGTAAATCATGCCTTCCTTTGTATGAGGGATACTGTAGCCTTGGGTACGGTTCCACATTGACAGGTGTTTGATCCAACATTCATTCATACAGACACGGATTGAGTAGTGATGTTTCTTGTGTATTTAGCCAATATGCATTAAACACTTGTATGAGCACAAAAAGGTACATCTGAACTAAATAGGAATACATTAGAAATGCTAGTGAACTGCTCATGTGTTGTCTACATCGTTTGGCATCTGTGTATGAGCAGTCTTACTGTACAGGTCTGATACCTGGATGTTAGTACACACATAAATTTGTGTCCATATGTGAATGTTCCAGTAGAGGTTGCTGTGAACATCAGGTCAAACATTGCATCACCAACACAATCACTTGGAACGCCAAGGGGTGAGCTTCATGGAAGTGTTGTCCAGACTTCAGTCCAGTCATATGGAAACTCCTCTGTTCAAGGATGGATCGTGCTATGGATGCCTGTGGGACAAGAGGACAGGATTTGGAACATCACCCTCGAAGTGATCGTCATGCAACAGCTACAACATCATGATCCTCTTAATCTTTCCCGTTACATAAGTCTACACAAACCACTGCTTTGTAATGTGTTGTGTACTGGTCTATGAACCATCATGGGGGGAACTAAGGGGATGTTAACCATCCTTAGGGATATTTGCCCCTGACATGGTTACACACATCAACAAATATGTCCTAATAGCTTCCTGACAACAATATATTTGGGCTGCCACTGTCAGAGACAGGCCAAATATGTTTGGTTCATGGAGCTAGTAGGACATATTTGTTAATGTGTGTATTTCTTTCTGGGGCACATATCACTGCACACACATACACACACACAGGGCAGCATGGTGTCCATGGAGATGTGATCCACATTTCATGAGCTCCATGTTGTGTAACACACTATTACTGTCGATCCACCCCTCTGCTGCTTTCTTCAACTGTAGCAAGCTATTGGTCCCATGTCCCCACGAATGCCCCCTGAACCCCTTATATGACAGAGTTCTATTCGATGCATTGGCTTGGATGAGACTCCCTTGCTACAGGGGTACCATGGTTGCTATGGGTCTGATCCTAGCAGAACACTTTAGTTGGTGCCTAGGGAGCTGTGGGATATGCTGAACAAGGTTAAAGTGTTGTACCTTGGTTTCCAGGGGGGGCATGCATGATATCCTTGAGGTAGCAGTATCAACATGGACGACAGGTTGTCAGGTGTATTCGGAATCTCTAGGCCCAATCTGACTGGTCCACGGAATAGTTGATGCTGGTGGTCCATACTGCAGCCAGTGACAGGGCTGTGTCACTGATCCTGTGGGGTGAAACAGAACATGTGTGTTGTGGTGGGTGTGTATGCATGGATTGTGTGCATACATGTATTATACTCACAGCAGAAGTGATCCCTGATCAATCTGTCCCTTGTCTGCATCCCTGTTGGGGTTTCCTCACACTCAACGATATCCACAGGGTCTTCAGGTCTGGGTGGGGGATGGACATCGTCGATGAGTCTGGTGTCCACCGCGATATTATGTAGGATGGCACATGCCACGATGATGTCGCATACCTTGCCTGGTGCATACTGCAATGCTCCCCCCGAGTGGTCCAGACATCGGAATCGGGACTTGAGGAGGCCGAAGGTCCGCTCAATGGCATTCCGTGTTCTGGCATGAGCCTGGTTATATCGTTCCTGGGCATCGTTTTGGGGATTGGCGACCGGGGTGAGGAGCCATGGCTTGCATCCATAGCCAGCATCACCTGTGGAAAGTGAGTGACATGGTGTGACAAGGAGCACATATTGTGTAAATGTTGTTTTCTGTGGTGAACGTACTAGCACATGTGTATGTGGTGTCATTTGGTGCTGTTAACTCACCCAGAAGCCATCCGCCTGTATAGGTCCCATTTTCGAAATCCCTCTGCACAGATGAATTTCTGAGTATATGTGAATCGTGACAGCTCCCGGGAAATTTCGCACAGACATTCATTATGGCCAGGTTGCTGTCACACACCATCTGCACATTCATGGAGTGGAAGTTTTTGCGGTTCAGGAACATATGTCCCTGACGTGCTGGTGCTTTGATACGGACATGGGTGCAATCTATTGCACCCATGACCCTGGGCATGCCTCCCCTTGCATAGAAGCCCTGCTTCAGATGTGTCCACTCCATATCGGTGATGGGGAAACGTATGTAGGTACTGGCCTTGGCTTTGAGGGCTGGCAAGACCTGGGCCAGCACCCTGGAGAATGTGGCCTGGGACATGCCAGATGCGTAACCCTCTGTCGACTGAAAGGCGCCACTTGCCATGAAGTGTATGGCACACAGGAGTTTTTGAAGGCCAGTTAGAGCATGGTTATGGGTGCATATGGGATCCACCTGCTCCTTGATAACCTCATACAGGGCTATGATGCTGTGTGGCCTCAACCTGTAGCGATCAATAACCTCGTCATCGGTCATTCCAAAGAGAGTGACCCTTGGACGGTATACCCTGGGCCTTGGTGGTTGTCTATGCATCCTGGGCTGCTGCAGGGGTCCCTGTGGCAGCTGGGGAGCATCCTGTTGCTGCAGCTGTGCATCTGCAGGCAGGTGTCCTCCGGGTGGGGATGGGCTCCTGTGTGGCTGCTGAGCCAGAGCCTCCTCACTTGCAACAGGTGGAGGCTGTTGATGAGGAGTGCTTGGAGGTTGCTGATGTTCCCCAGCTCTCTCCCTTGCACGCCTTCTCCGCAGCCTTCGCAACAATATGTAACCCAACATACTGTTTGCTCTCTCTATCTGTCTCTATCTGTCTCTCTCTCTCTATCTCTCTCTATCTCTATCTCTCTCTCCCTCCCTGAGTGGAAAACAAGCCACAAGTGAGTGTGTTGAGTTGTCCCTTTAAGTACTTGCTAGGGCGTTGTGTAGGTGTGTTGATGAGGTGAGTGCTGACCAATGGTGAGTTGTTTTTGTCCAGGTAAGTGTTTGCAGGTGTGTGTGTGTGTGTGTTATAAGATGTGGTGTGTTGTGCTTGTTATGTGTCTGCCATTTGCGGGTGTGCAGTTGTGGGGTGCAGGTCGCATGTTGATGTTTCACAGGTAAGCTTATATTTGCAGGTGTCCGCTTTGTGTGATAGCCCCCATTGTTCCGTGCCATGTTGTGTTGTTGTTTTTGTGTGTTATTGTCCCTGTGGTGTTGGTTGTTGTTGTTTGTGTAGTGATTTGTGTTGTGTGTGCATGTTTTTGTGTTGTTTTGGCATTGCACGGGTTAATTTTCCCATTTACATGGTTGTGCGGTAAGCATTTGGTGTGTTTTCCTCTGTAACGGGTGTTTTGTTTTGCCCGTTAAGTGTCTAACGTGTGTGAGAAGTGGGTCTTAACTTTTAGCCGTTAGGTGTGTCTTTTTTTCAGCCGTTATCAGTACCGCAAGCCTTTGAATAGCTCTGGGGTATGTTTTTCCATGCGTCTGAATGCACGTAAGTGTATCGGCCGTAAGGATTCTACAACTGCCGTTAGCTGTTGTTTAGACGGATCTTTGAATTGCAACATGACACTTAACGCACCCGTTAGTGATTTTTTTTGCTAACGGCTGCCTTTAAATCGAGCCCTATTTATGTTTTATAGATGAGAATTTAGTAAGAATATAGAATCTATAATAGCACCTTACTAAAATACATGTTAATTAGTAAGTACTGGGACCATTAGTGGTTTTAGAAATTCGCTTATTTTTAACATAAGGGACAATAAAAGTTAAATTTTAATTTGTTTTTAATAACTTTCCTCTTATTTACTTCACACCAATTTGATCCCACATGTCATTTATATAGGAGTGAGACTGGTGCTTTTAATGAGATTTTCTATTTCTTTTCCTTTGTGTGATTACAGATATACCCATAACCATACACATACACACACATACACCTACCTAGGCACAGATTCACCAATAACTATCCACACACACACGCCTAGGCACAGATATACCCATACACATCTATGCATATCTAGGCACTGACAAACACACACACCTAGGCACTGAAACACACCTAGGAACCAATAAACAGACACACACACCTAGGTACAGATATATCCATAACCATACACATACACACACCTAGGCACAGATTCACCAATAACTATCCACACACACACCTAGGCACAGATATACCCATACACATCTATGCATATCTAGGCACTAACGCGCGCCCACACACAAACACACACACACACACACACCTAGGCACTGAAACACACCTAGGAACCGATAAACAGACACACACACACACCTAGGCACTGATACACCCATAAACACCTACACACGCACTTTAATACAGATATATATATTCACACAGACTAAGCAGATACACCCCCACCCATAGGCACCTAGATACACACATTTTGGCACATACAAAGCAGCAGGGGCAAAAATTGTGGTCACTCTCAGGAAATCAGAAGCGGTGATTTTCCCAGGAGCCTCCCTGCTCACTCTTGTGAAACTTGCTGCGTGAGATTCAGCGTTGCATCGGTCCAGCAGGTCCCTGACATGCACTGTGTACCCAATCGAATGGGCAACGTCATGCACCATTTGCTAGTGTATTTATATGTAATAGTCCAAGAATTAGTGAGAAGTAGTGCCGTCTAGTTGTAAGTAAAAAACACAAAGTAAAACTGATAATTGGATTACAATCTATGAAAAACCTTGTAATATCAAAGGTGGGTAAATAATATGCATTAAATAAGTCTATTTATATTTTAGTTCTCATTCAAGTCTGCACCATCATAAAAACTCACATTTACAATTCTTCACCCTCATATTCTTCAGTCAAGCTCACTTCACAATGGGGGGGATTCACTAAACGGGGATAAAGAGGTGATAAAGTGGAGATGACTTCTCCAGTGATATCACTTCTTATTACTTCTCCGGTTCCTGTGTTATTCTATGGAGCCTATACACTAAGATCTCCAGATCTGAAGACACCTTAGTGCATAGGCTCCATAGAAAAACATAGGAACTGGAAAAGTGATAAACTGGAGAAGTCATCTCCTCTATATCACCTCTTTATCACCGCTTACTGAATCTCCCCCAATAATGTGTTGTAGACCTCTGTAGCATTCAAGTGGTTACAACTCACATATCAATCAGCAGAAATTTGCTCCCTGTGGTTCATCCCAGAATTAATCCACATTTTCCTATGTATGAATACCCATTGGTGAATCGGTTTTATCTAAAACAGTGTTTCTCAACTGGTGGGTCGCAACCCAAAGGTGGGTCGTGACCCCGTGTACAGTGGGTTGCCGCGGCATGACAATCTCGCATTGAATATCCATGCAAGATTGTCATGCCGCATCTTTAAAGCGATAGTAATACTTCGTTTTATCTTTATTTTATTTTGTAGGCATTAAAAAAAACATGAATAACGATATAAGTCTTATCTCTCAAACCTTTATGGTTTGAGAGATATTCACAAGCAAAGTTTCCCCTCCCGCCCTTTTTACCTAGTGTAAGCCATCTCTTCTCAGATGTGGAATCTAGTCCATAGACCAGACAGATAACAGCAGGGGACAATCTTCTTCCTATGAGAACAATGGAAGCCCTGCCTCCCTTGACAAGTTTTTCAGGTTTTTCCATTATCTTAATTGAAGATTGTCCCTCTCTGCAGTCTACCTGGGCACCTCCCTTCTGATCTGGCTGAACAGTGTTACATCAGTAAAAGAGGCAGGAGGGGGATACTTTGTCATTGAATTACTCTTGAACTACAACTCTGACAGAATTGAAATAACACTCTCCAAAGTCCAAATACTATGACGATTAATTAGAGCTGCTTTTATTATGAAACATTACTATGCCTTTAAAGAGAGCGATCAGGCACTACTGCACTCCCTTGGATACGACTCTCTTTGTCTCTCATATACACTCACAAGACACACAAGCTCAACTTGCAGGTACACGTTTATGGAAGCAATACATTACTGAGAAAACTTATAAAAAAAAAAAAAACTGGAGTGTAATAAAATAATTTGAATATATGGTTAAAGGAAGTGGGCTGTGTGGGTGAGTGAAGGGGTTGAGTGGTTAAGGTAAGTGGGGCCCACTGTTAGCTAATAATAATAATGAGTGACACCAAATGTATCCCGTTCATCTTCGCATCTCAAATTACCATAACTCTGTTATTTTGGAAGCACAAAACAGCCCACTTGTCTGTACTTTGAGTACAGACCCCCTGGAAATTCAGACTGACCAAACATCCGCTCTCATTAATACATTGCCTAATTCCCTTGCACTTTTTCAAACATTATAATCAGAGGTATCACAAATTAGTGCTTTCGCCTGTTGCGATTACTACTTTTGCTCTACTACATATTTACAAGCTTCTGCAGAGATGGAAACTAATTAAATACAAATAAAACACAAGTTTAATTCCAATAACATTTAATGATTAAATGGTGCTGTGTGAGGGAAGTACTACTACTGGGTGGCCTAGTGCTGTGTGAGGGGGTACTACTACTGGATGGCCTGGTGCTGTGTGAGGGGGGTACTACTACTGGATGGCCTGGTACTGTCTGAGGGGGGTACTACTACTGGATGGCCTGGCTCTGTGTGAGGGGGGTTCTACTACTGGATGGCCTGGAGCTGTGTGTGTGTGGGGGGGGGTACTACTACTGGATGGCCTGGTGCTGTGTGAGGGGGTACTACTACTGGATGGCCTGGTGCTGTGTGAGGGGGGTACTGGATGGCCCGGTGCTGTGTTAGGGGGGTACTAGTACTGGATGGCCTGGTGCTGTGTGAGGGGGGCACTACTACTGGATGGTCTGGTGCAGTGTGAGGTGAAGTACTACTACTGGATGGCCTGGTGCTGTGTGAGGGGGGTACTACTATTGGATGGCCTGGTTCTGTGTGAGGGGGTACTACTACTGGATGGCCTGGTGCTGTGTGAGGGGGGGTACTACTACTGGATGGCCTGGTTCTGTGTGAGGGGGGGTACTACTACTGGATGGCCTGGTGCTGTGTGAGGGGGGTACTACTACTGGATGGTCTGGTGCAGTGTGAGGGGAGGTACTACTACTGGATGACCTGGTGCCGTGTGAGAGGGGTACTACTACTGGATGGCCTGGTGCTGTGTGAGGGGGGTACTAGTACTGGATGGCCTGGTACTGTGTGAGGGGGGCACTACTACTGGATGGTCTGGTGCAGTGTGAGGGGGGTACTACTATTGGATGGCCTGGTTCTGTGTGAGGGGGGGTACTACTACTGGATGGCCTGGTGCTGTGTGAGGGGGGCACTATTACTGGATGGCCTGGTTCTGTGTGAGGGGGTACTAGTACTGGATGGCCTGGTGCTGTGTGAGGGGGGCACTACTACTGGATGGTCTGGTGCAGTGTGAGGGGAGGTACTACTACTGGATGGCCTGGTGCTGTGTGAGAGGGGTACTACTACTGGATGGCCTGGTGCTGTGTGAGGGGGGTACTAGTACTGGATGGCCTGGTGCTGTGTGAGGGGGGCACTACTACTGGATGGCCTGGTGCTGTGTGAGGGGGGTACTACTATTGGATGGCCTGGTGCTGTGTGAGGGGGGGTACTACTACTGGATGGCCTGGTGCTGTGTGAGGGGGGCACTATTACTGGATGGCCTGGTTCTGTGTGAGGGGGTACTACTACTGGATGGCCTGGTACTGTGTGAGGGGGGTACTACTATTGGATGGCCTGGTGCTGTGTGAGGGGGGGCACTACTACTGGATGGCCTGGTGCTGTGTGAGGGGGGCACTACTACTGGATGGCCTGGTGCTGTGTGAGGGGGGTACTACTATTGGATGGCCTGGTGCTGTGTGAGGGGGGGCACTACTACTGGATGGCCTGGTGCTGTGTGAGGGGGGTACTACTATTGGATGGCCTGGTGCTGTGTGAGGGGGGTACTAGTACTGGATGGCCTGGTTCTGTGTGAGGGGGGCACTATTACTGGATGGCCTGGTTCTGTGTGAGGGGGGTACTGGATGGCCCGGTGCTGTGTGAGGGGGGCACTACTACTGGATGGTCTGGTGCAGTGTGAGGTGAAGTACTACTACTGGATGGCCTGGTGCTGTGTGAGGGGGGTACTACTATTGGATGGCCTGGTTCTGTGTGAGGGGGTACTACTACTGGATGGCCTGGGGCTGTGTGAGGGGGGGTACTACTACTGGATGGCCTGGTTCTGTGTGAGGGGGGGTACTACTACTGGATGGCCTGGTGCTGTGTGAGGGGGGTACTGGATGGCCCGGTGCTGTGTGAGGGGGGTACTAGTACTGGATGGCCTGGTGCTGTGTGAGGGGGGCACTACTACTGGATGGTCTGGTGCAGTGTGAGGTGAAGTACTACTACTGGATGGCCTGGTGCTGTGTGAGGGGGATACTACTATTGGATGGCCTGGTTCTGTGTGAGGGGGTACTACTACTGGATGGCCTGGTTCTGTGTGAGGGGGGTACTACTACTGGATGGCCTGGTGCTGTGTGAGGGGGGCACTACTACTGGATGGCCTGGTGCTGTGTGAGGGGGGTACTAGTACTGGATGGCCTGGTACTGTGTGAGGGGGGTACTACTACTGGATGGCCTGGTGCTGTGTGAGGGGGGTACTAGTACTGGATGGCCTGGTACTGTGTGAGGGGGGCACTACTACTGGATGGTCTGGTGCAGTGTGAGGGGAGGTACTACTACTGGATGGCCTGGTGCTGTGTGAGGGGGGTACTACTATTGGATGGCCTGGTTCTGTGTGAGGGGGGTACTACTACTGGATGGCCTGGTGCTGTGTGAGGGGGGCACTATTACTGGATGGCCTGGTTCTGTGTGAGGGGGTACTAGTACTGGATGGCCTGGTACTGTGTGAGGGGGGCACTACTACTGGATGGCCTGGTGCTGTGTGAGGGGGGTACTACTATTGGATGGCCTGGTTCTGTGTGAGGGGGTACTAGTACTGGATGGCCTGGTACTGTGTGAGGGGGGTACTACTACTGGATGGCCTGGTGCTGTGTGAGGGGGGCACTACTACTGGATGGCCTGGTTCTGTGTGAGGGGGTACTAGTACTGGATGGCCTGGTACTGTGTGAGGGGGGCACTACTACTGGATGGCCTGGTGCTGTGTGAGGGGGGTACTAGTACTGGATGGCCTGGTACTGTGTGAGGGGGGCACTACTACTGGATGGTCTGGTGCAGTGTGAGGGGAGGTACTACTACTGGATGGCCTGGTGCTGTGTGAGGGAGGTACTACTATTGGATGGCCTGGTTCTGTGTGAGGGGGGTACTACTACTGGATGGCCTGGTTCTGTGTCAGGGGGGTACTACTACTGGATGGCCTGGTTCTGTGTGAGGGGGGTACTACTACTGGATGGCCTGGTTCTGTGTCAGGGGGGTACTACTACTGGATGGCCTGGTGCTGTGTGAGGGGGGCACTACTACTGGATGGCCTGGTTCTGTGTGAGGGGGTACTAGTACTGGATGGCCTGGTACTGTGTGAGGGGGGCACTACTACTGGATGGTCTGGTGCAGTGTGAGGGGAGGTACTACTACTGGATGGCCTGGTGCTGTGTGAGGGGGGTACTACTACTGGATGGCCTGGTGCTGCGTGAGGGGGGTACTACTACTGGATGGCCTGGTGCTGTGTGAGGGGGGCACTACTACTGGATGGCCTGGTTCTGTGTGAGGGGGTACTACTACTGGATGGCCTGGTTCTGTGTGAGGGGGGTACTACTACTGGATGGCCTGGTGCTGTGTGAGGGGGGTACTACTACTGGATGGTCTGGTGCAGTGTGAGGGGGGTACTACTACTGGATGGCCTGGTGCTGTGTGAGAGGGGTACTACTACTGGATGGCCTGGTGCTGTGTGAGGGGGGTACTAGTACTGGATGGCCTGGTACTGTGTGAGGGGGGCACTACTACTGGATGGTCTGGTGCAGTGTGAGGGGGGTACTACTATTGGATGGCCTGGTTCTGTGTGAGGGGGGTACTACTACTGGATGGCCTGGTGCTGTGTGAGGGGGGTACTACTATTGGATGGCCTGGTTCTGTGTGAGGGGGGTACTACTACTGGATGGCCTGGTGCTGTGTGAGGGGGGCACTACTACTGGATGGCCTGGTGCTGTGTGAGGGGGGGTACTAGTACTGGATGGCCTGGTACTGTGTGAGGGGGGTACTACTACTGGATGGCCTGGTGCTGTGTGAGGGGGGTACTAGTACTGGATGGCCTGGTACTGTGTGAGGGGGGCACTACTACTGGATGGTCTGGTGCAGTGTGAGGGGAGGTACTACTACTGGATGGCCTGGTGCTGTGTGAGGGGGGTACTACTATTGGATGGCCTGGTTCTGTGTGAGGGGGGTACTACTACTGGATGACCTGGTGCTGTGTGAGGGGGGCACTATTACTGGATGGCCTGGTTCTGTGTGAGGGGGTACTAGTACTGGATGGCCTGGTACTGTGTGAGGGGGGCACTACTACTGGATGGCCTGGTGCTGTGTGAGGGGGGTACTACTATTGGATGGCCTGGTTCTGTGTGAGGGGGGTACTACTACTGGATGGCCTGGTGCTGTGTGAGGGGGGTACTACTACTGGATGGCCTGGTGCTGTGTGAGGGGGGCACTATTACTGGATGGCCTGGTTCTGTGTGAGGGGGTACTAGTACTGGATGGCCTGGTACTGTGTGAGGGGGGCACTACTACTGGATGGTCTGGTGCAGTGTGAAGGGGGTACTACTACTGGATGGCCTGGTGCTGTGTAAGGGGGGTACTACTACTGGATGGCCTGGTGCTGTGTGAGGGGGTACTACTACTGGATGGCCTGGTGCTGTGTGAGGGGGTACTACTACTGGACGGCCTGGTGCTGTGTGAGGGGGTACTACTACTGGATGGCATGGTGCTGTGTGAGGTGGGTACTATTACTGGATGGCCTGGTTCTGTGTGAGGGGGGTACTAGTACTGGATGACCTGGTTCTGTGTGAGGGGGGTACTACTACTGGATGACCTGGTTCTGTGTGAGGGGGGTACTACTACTGGACGGCCTGGTTCTGTGTGAGGGGGGCACTACTACTGGATGGCCTGGTGCAGTGTGAGGGGAGGTACTACTACTGGATGGCCTGGTGCTATGTGAGGGGGTATTACTACTGGATGGCCTGGTTCTGTGTGAGGGGGGGTACTACTACTGGATGGCCTGGTGCTGTGTGAGGGGGGTACTACTACTGGATGGCCTGGTTCTGTGTCAGGGGGGTACTACTACTGGATGGCCTGGTGCTGTGTGAGGGGGGCACTACTACTGGATGGCCTGGTTCTGTGTGAGGGGGTACTAGTACTGGATGGCCTGGTACTGTGTGAGGGGGGCACTACTACTGGATGGTCTGGTGCAGTGTGAGGGGAGGTACTACTACTGGATGGCCTGGTGCTGTGTGAGGGGGGTACTACTACTGGATGGCCTGGTGCTGCGTGAGGGGGTACTACTACTGGATGGCCTGGTGCTGTGTGAGGGGGGCACTACTACTGGATGGCCTGGTTCTGTGTGAGGGGGTACTAGTACTGGATGGTCTGGTACTGTGTGAGGGGGGCACTACTACTTGATGGTCTGGTGCAGTGTGAGGGGAGGTACTACTACTGTATGGCCTGGTGCTGTGTGAGGGGGGTACTACTACTGGATGGCCTGGTGCTGCATGAGGGGGGTACTACTACTGGATGGCCTGGTACTGTGTGAGGGGGGTACTACTACTGGATGGCCTGGTTCTGTGTGAGGGGGATACTACTACTGGACGGCCTGGTGCTGTGTGAGGGGGTACTACTACTGGATGGCCTGGTGCTGTGAGGGGGTACTACTACTGGATGGCCTGGTGCTGTGTGAGGGGGGTACTACTACTGGATGGCCTGGTGCTGTGTGAGTAGGGTACTACTACTGGATGGTCTGGTACTGTGTGAGGTGGGTACTGGATGGCCTGGTGCTGTGTGGGGAATATCTTAATATGTGTACTAAGAAACTTCTGGATGGGAGTAGTGTATATCCCAGCCACAGAAGCTGGGATATTGGGTATTTAGTATAAAAAGTGCATATATAAATTGTGCAATACTGTACAAGTTGGAATAATAAATTATATTTTGGAAATGTAAGTAATTTTGAGTCACAACTTAATGACCAAGGACAAATGTGGGTCCTGAGGTTACACGGGTTGAGAACCACTGATCTAAAAAAACATAATTGACAAATAAATAGGGGAATTAGTTAGGTGCAGATAACATTATAAGATGATAGGATATCCTCCCGTGGAATGCTGGCCTTGGGCAGAAGATCTCCCCAAACCATCCCTCAAAGGTGTAAAATGTGATGGAACTGAGATCCATGTCTCATGTGGCACAGAACACTTTATCATTGTACCTCACTGTCCTCACACAGTCATATATAAAGTCTTACCTCGGAGCTCTGTATCAATAGGCCATGTGAGGACCACAAGCGAGAGATGATATGGTGGTCTGTGCCTCCTGTTCCATAGTCTAGAATACCAGGAATGAGGCCTCCTCCTGAGCCAGGAAAGGTAGGCAAGTGGGAGGGGGGCATCTGGAATATTATTTCTATGGGTTGGGTGGTGGGATTGAGAGAGAACGGGTAAAAAGGGGGAGGCTTGAGAGGATGGGGAGACCGAGGATAAAAGACGGGGGAGAGAAAAAACTGGGAGTGAGAGAAAGGAAGTGAGAGAGAGATAGAGAGATAGGGAGAGAAGGAATGACGTTGAAAAAAAGAAGAATTTGGGGGGAGGGGATTAGAAGGATGAAGAGATGGGGAGAAGCCTGGGAAGAGAGAAGAAGGGACTGGGAAAATGGGGTCTTGAAGAGAAAGGAGATCAAAAGCACTAGGTGGGGGGAAATGGGAGTGAGACAAGGGGACTGGGGGAGAGAGAAGGGGTAGGGGAGAAAGAAGGGACAGGGAAGGAAAAATAAGGACTTTGCGAGAGAAGGTGATCAAAAAGATTGGTGGAGGGGGAGGGCAACAGAGGGGAGAAATACTGAAGGAGCCAGTGGGAGGGAAGGATGGAGAGGCGAGAGAATGGGAAAAAGTAATTATTTTAGATTTATTTCTTTGTTTAGTTTATATTTAGTTAGTTAGTTATTTTTACAATGGAATAACAACTAGGGTGGTCGGTTTTTAAAACAATTCCCTATGCCAATACTGTCAAGTATCCAAGCGGTTATCTAATAGCCACTAAAGAGGTATGTAAACTGATATGTACGTTACCTACATTAAACCACGATCAGGTGCCTGGTGCCTGCCATTTCAATGGCCACTCCCACAATACAGAATCTGGGTGTGGCCAGCACAGCCCCTGAAATCCAGGTGCTCAAGCCAGTTGCCTCCTTTACCTATTGAAAAATCCAGTCCCACAGAGCGGTGAGCAATGCATGAGAAAGGTAGATGCAGGGGAAGTGACCCACTTCGTGGAGTAAGACGAAGAGACAAAAAAAAATTATACAGTGCAATCAAAAGAGCAAGAATCATCTCTAGATTAGGGATTCCCAACCTGTGATATGTGAATAACTGGTAGGGTTGCCACCTTTTCTTCAAAAAAATACCGGTCATGGCATTCCCTCCATAGACTTAACATTGGACAGAAGCCAATTTTTTACCGACCTGCAGGTAAAATACCGGCTGGGTGGCAACCCTAATAACTGGTGGTGATTGAGCTACAAGCTTGGGGTACATGATCTATGGCCTTGTGAGGGAAACATTACTTTTGGTTCCTTGCCCCTCCTAGTGGGCTGGTCAGGTATTCACACTTGTAAAGTTAAAAGGACAGCAAACACATATTATGAACATAGAGACAGACTACAGAGTTCTAAACACTAGATGCAGAACAGCATATTGATACTGGGACACAAAGTGATGCCTCTTCTGGGCTACAAGAAAATGGCTTCCAGACAGAGTTCTAAACAAGAGAGAGAACTGATCCTTGATCCTAACATCATTCGGGAGCTGCAGTGCTATTTAGTGTAATGCAAGTTTAAAGGGATAGTAATACTTTAATATTATTATTCCCTGTATTGTAGCTATCTCAAAAAGAATTGAATTGCCCCCAGGTTCATCTCTCAGACCTTTATGGTTTGAGAGATATCCGAACGCAAAGTTCCCCCCTCCCTCCCCCTTCCCTGAAGTCAGAGTTGTACTGACTGCAGGGATATCCGGTCTTATTTTCATCAGGCTGCTCTGAGCAAGCACATGTAGAAGACCGTTTCAATGAAATAATTAGTTTTTACTAATGCGATCTTGGCTCTGCTGCAGAGCCGCCTGATGAAAATAAGTCCGGATATCCCTGCAGTCAGTACAACTCTGACTTCAGGGAAGGGGGAGGGAGGGGGGAACTTTGCGTTTGGTTATCTCTCAAACCATAAAGGTCTGAGAGATGAACCTGGGGGCAACTCAATTCTTTTTGAAATAGCTACAATATGGGGAATAGTAATATTAAAGTATTTCTATCGCTTTAAGGCTTTGGGCTTGAATGTACATTATCTTGTAGCCCACCAGAGGCATCACTTTCTGTCACAGCAGTCAATGGGCAGTTCTCCCTCTAGTGTTTTGAACTCTGTGGTGCGCTGTTCTCTCAGCAGTGTCCCAGAATGACACTGATACGGAGTCACGCTGGCTGACCAACCTATAGGCAGGGTGACAGCTGGCCAGCCCTCCAGGTGATTTGATATTGTTGGTGACCTCCGCGTTCATCATTTTTAATCTCAGCTTCTCCCAGTGTGGACAGTTTGGATACCCCAGGTAGTATACTGGAGCCGGATTTGTCTCTCAGCTTCCAAAGCATGTCAATGTGGACTGTGTAGACCATGGCCGTTCCTAAGTTCCTATCAGAACAGTGAATGGATCAACACAGGATAGAAGCTCTCTCAGTTGTGTTTCAAGGTATATTGATCTAGGGCAGGGCTCAAAATTTCCACTCGCCATGGCGAGTAGAAATTCAGCCCTGTTGCATACCTCCCAAGTGTCCCTCTTTAGGAGGGACAGTCCCTCTTTTATACCTAAATCCCTCTGTCCCTCTTTCCCACCCTGATGTCCCTCTTTTTAGGAGATCAGATTGTGTGGTGTGTATATAAGTGTATAAAATTGCTCTACAGCAATAAAATTCACATTATTGTTTGTTTTAAAATCAGTATATGTGTTTATAAATTAGTCTGTGTAAATAAAATACTTTGTTCTTGTTCTAAATCATTTATTAGGTTACACAAGGAGGTGACAATAGGTCATGAAATAGCTTAAAAATTCCTGGTAAAGCCCCGCCCACCAGCCACGCCCCCAGAAACACCCCCTAAAACACAAGTGTCCCTCTTTGGCAATTTGAAATGTTGGGAGGTATGCTTGTTGGGTATGTTTTGGCTTGCAATGGTGAGTAACTTTTCAGGTCTGGCTAGTAGCAAAGGACTTAAAATTATAAGCCCTGATCTAGGGCATGTTCAAATGCCCTATTCCTGCTTATTTGAAAATAAAGGACTTATTTTTGTGAACTTCAGACAGATCTGGAAGTGTTTTATTCTCTTCATCCAAGAATTTATGGAGTTGCTCTGCTGCCAAGGTTTGGTGGCACTTGAAATAGGATCACAATCCCATTAGTGATGATAAGGAAGACAGTGACAACTGTGTCAGCAGGTGACTGGATAAAAAAACACACATATCTTCTTGTGTTAGTCATTCACATTTATCAGAGGGAACTCATGTGCATAACTATAATTTAATCAGCATAATATTTATTTTGCAAATCAGGTCACACATTAAAATATTCTGTTGACATGATAAACTGTGGCAGATCCATAGAACAGCGTCCCAGTAGAAGTGGTCGGGCAGGAGTAAGCAACTGGCATTCCAGCTGTCAGAGACTACAACTCCTGTTAACCTTTTGAGTGCCAGAGCAGTATCCAACGTGTTTCATGGTCGACTGACCGTCTCTTCAGGAAGTTTTTGGCCTCCTGAAGAAATGGTCAGCTGACCATGAAACATGTTAAAGATTTGTAATTTACTTTTTTTTTTGGAGCAGCTTCCTGTGATTGGGTTGTGACACTAGTAGGATCACTTTTGTGGTGACTATTGGCATCGGGAAATCCCTGCACACTATATAACCACACGTGGGGTGGCATTAGGGTGACCAAGTGTCCCTGATTTCAAATGTGTTTCCCTTGTCCCTGGCAGCCCCATTCTGGGACAGTACAAAGTCCTGGAATACAGACTACACAGTTCTAAACACTAGATGCATAACATCATATTGATACTGGGATACAAAGTGATGCCTCTTCTGGGCTACAAGAAAATGGCTTCCAGACGGTGTTCTAAACAAGAGAGAGAGAACTGATCCTCCATCCTGACATCAGTCAGGAGCTGCAGTCCAGTTTAGAGTAATACTAGTTTAAGGCTTTGGGCTTGATGTACATTATCTTGTAGCCCACCATAGGCATCACTTTCTATCACAGCAGTCAATGGGCAGTTCTCCCTCTAGTGTTTTGAACTCTGTAGTGCGCTCTTCAGTGTCCCAGAATGGCAGAATTAAAATGTGGTTACCCTAGGGGACGAGCCAGTGAGATTACTTTCTCTGATTAATACTATCTCGATTTTCCTTTCTATTGGATTGAATCTCTCCTTATGTATTAGTCTGAACATATTATGAGCACTCTCCCTCTGTGTTTTTGCTCCATTTGGATTTCCTACTGGAGCCGGTGTTATGGAGGAGTGAATTAAAGCCAGGGCTCGAGTTGCTGGGATAAGCTACAGTATCTGTGTGGAAGCAGTGTAATATCCTCCACAATTGAAAATTGCTACCCACTATTAGAAGTTAGCTTTATGCAATTTTGAGTATATAGTTTTGTTTTGTTTTTTTTCCTTAATATTGTGTATAGATATTACTACACTATGAGATGCTCCCTCTTCTGTGTATTGTTTGAAGCCTGGCTGTAATTTACCATAGAAAGTAATTGCAACACTGCTGACTTGTGGTGAAATTTCATTAAATGAATTTCGATTAATAAAAAAAAAAAAGAAATGAAACAAGTTTGACCTGTAATCATTTTGAAATGAAGCATACAAATATATTTGTGATGATGCCCAGTTCTTCTACCCTGGTCCCCTAGCCCAGGTCACTTCCCAATTCACAGCCTATCCTGAGGATGGATGTTCTACAGCTGTTCAGACCCAATTAACTTAATAAAGTTCAAGACAGGTTCTAATCTCTGTCACTAACTTGCCATTCCCCACGTTCACCACTCAGCATCCAACACTATACAGTTGTATCAACTGTATAGTGTTTCATGAAAAACTGTTTGTTTGTATACTGTGGAACTGTTTAACCACTGATGTGACAGGTGTCTCCAACACAGGTTCCAGTCAGTTTGCAGGTGCCTTCATACAAACTGATAAGGAATCACGTTAGCTAACCAATCTATAGGCAGGGTGACAGCTGGCCAGCCCTCCAGGTGATTTGATATTGTTGGTGACCTCCACGTTGATCATTTTTAGTCTCAGCTTCTCCCAGTGTGGACAGTTTGGATACCCCAGGTAGTATACCGGAGCCGGATTTGTCTCTCAGCTTACAAAGCATGTCAATGTGGACTGTGTAGACAATGGCCGTTCCTAAGTTCCTATCAGAACAATGAAGGGATCAACACAGGATAGAAGCTCTCTCAGTTGCGTTTCAAGGTATTTTGATCTAGGTCATGTTCAAATGCCCCATTCCTGCTTCTTTGAAAATAAAGGACTTGTTTTTATGAACCTCAAACAGATCTGGAAGTGTTTATTTCTGTTCATCCAAGAATCTATAGAGTTGCTTTGCTGCCAAGGTGAGTTTCTTCACAAATGGTGACAGTTGTGGGATTGGGCTGAGCCAGAGTAGAAATAAATAAATACAGCTCAGATTGTTTTTTATAGTTTTTAGGGCATGTAGAGTGTTATTATAATGTCATGGGGAGAGGGTGTGATCCCTAAATAATCACAGACACATCCAATTGGGGATAACAGACCACAGCTTTATTTAACTATTTTATTCACATTATTAGTATTGTACCATAATAATTAATCATTAATTAACCATTAATATTTCATTAACTGACAGTCCTTGCCAATCTGCCTTCCTTGAAAGCAAGCATGGCCAGATTGTCTGGGCTCATGCTAAAATCCCCACATTCTTCAGCACTACAGCTGATCCCAATGTTCATCTGCACTTACAGCTGACCACCCTCCTTCAGTACTTATAGCGGACTCCACCATACTTCAGCACTTACAGCTGAGTCTGCCATACTTCAGCACTTACAGCTGAGTCCGCCATACTTCAGCACTTACAGCTGAGTCCACCATACTTTAGCACTTACAGCTGAATCCACCACACTTCAGCACTTACAGCTGAGTCCACCACACTTCAGCACTTACAGCTGAGTCCACCATACTTCAGCACTTACAGCTGAGTCCACCATACTTCAGCACTTACAGTTGAGTCTGCCATACTTCAGGACTTATAGCTGAGTCCACCACACTTCAGCACTTACAGCTGAGTCTGCCATACTTCAGCACTTACAGCTGAGTCCACCATACTTCAGGACTTATAGCCGAGTCCACCACACTTCAGCACTTACAGCTGAGTCTGCCATACTTCAACACTTACAGCTGACTCCACCATACTTCAGCACGTACAAATGAGTCCACCACATTTCAGCACTTACAGCTGAGTCTGCTATACTTCAGCACTTACAGCTGAGTCCACCACACTTTAGCACTTACAGCTGAGTCTGCTATACTTCAGCACTTACATCTGAATCCACCATACTTCACCACTTACAGCTGACTTCCAAATAATGACCCCACTGGTCATCCACTTTAGCTTCAATGGGTAAGTCACCTCCTGCAACCTCAGTCCGGGGCAAAATTCACAAAGGGCTCCCGCCCGAGGATAATATCCCCTAATTTTACCACATCAGTTATCGATCTCTGAAAAACCATGCAAGGACTATCCGCCACAAGGCCCAACTGTCAATACCTTGACAGTAGGGCCCCCTCCACCCAAGACCGACGGTCTCCACCATGACCAGACGGCCCCTACAACCTGAGAACTATGGTCTGCTCTCCACAACCATGCACTGCATTCCAACTCAACACAAACAGGCCAAGCGTGTACCGAGGACCCACCTGCATCGCAACCCACACCACAGAACACCACCTGATCCACGCAGGGGCACCCACCACAGTCATGCAGACAGCACATAAAGAACCATCCGAGCTATAGCCCCTAACCCCAACACCCATCCCATACCTGACCAAAAAGAGGTGGAGGAGGGGGAAGAACACAAACCAAAATAAACAGAGGCACAACGAATCAAACACACAGAGTGTGCTGTGTAAGCCAACACCAGCTAGCCACCTGAAGCCACCAAAGTCAACTATGAACCCTCTAGTCACATGGAAAGTGCCACCATTCCAAACCTACGGTAGGTCGTAGGCGACACACAACCTCCCCAGCCCAGGAGTAGCCCCAGCCACAATAAAAAACAAACACTTGATGAGAAGGAGACCCCCCCGAACCCCCACCAACTAACAAACATAATAGACACACACCCTTGCCCAGACACCCACCCAAACCCTTGCACCCCAACCACCATAAAAAACTGGGCGACCAACCCACAGGTCCATGAACCCATCTTACACACCTCATCTCAACAAACGGGAACAGACATCAACATATGCCCAGACCGCCTCACACAAACACACATGCATCCATAAAACCCAGACAAACCCATTTACACACCAATCCATACCATACACCAAGCACAAATTATACGCAGACAGAAACAACCTAACTGCACCAACAACACCCAACACAACGAGGCAGACGCATCCTCCCGAAACCAACCCGAAAGAATATAAAACAAATAGACACGCAAAACAGCAACTCATGCAACCACCAACATACCCGCAGACAAACCCTTAACTGGAGCCCAGTCCCCCGGCACCAAGGCAACACTCCCACAAACAACCCCATACATGTGCACCGACAAGGGTAAACACAGTACTCTACCCAAAAACACCTATGAACACCCCCATCAGCCTCCCCAGGGGAAGCTAGCATCAGAACTCATTGCCCCTCCAGCACAAGTGCCCCATGGAACCAGTCCCCAAACTGACCCCACCCAGAGTCATCCCAAACCCAAAGGACGAAGACCAAACCCCAAACCACTGACACACACACTCACCCTCCAGTGCAAGATCCGCCAGGACCGCCCAGCACCACTCTCACAATGCCAGTTCCAGGAACCGCACCACCTGCGGCACGGAGTCCTGTGCACAGTGGGACCAAAGAGTAGCACAACACCCCAGGGACGAACCCATCGGCAGGGCCCACACCATCCACTGTAAGGAGTGTCCAGGAATGGCACCAGTTGTGCTCCTGCATGGGCATCACCCCTCCGGAAATCTGTCCTGAAGGTGTCCAAAAGACCCCTAGCTAGAGAGGAAAAGTGGATCACCACCGCAGTCAGTCCCACTACAATAAGCCCCACGGGTACTCGTCCCGACAGGCCGTCCACATACAACAAGCATACATGAGGCAAAAGAAAAATTTGTTAGTGTTTTTTATATATATATACATACATACATAAATCAACCATCATACACACACACTTTTTTTTTTTTTTTAATCTATAAATCAACCATCATACACATATTTTTTTTTAGTTTATATATTCTTTGTTTTGTTTTGTTGTTCTTCCTTCACACACACACACACACACACACACATACATACACACATGCATAAATCAACCAGCACAAAAAAATCACTGGGGGTATTTTTTTTTTCCCCCCAATAACCAACATACATGCATGCTACAGACATGGTATGACTCCACTCTGGTAGACAGTATAGTTTGCATCTACAGAAACCAAAGGAGCCCAGCACACCCACAGCGCCCCACCCCCTGTGCCTGTAGCCAACACCCACAAACAGCTGCAACTAACGCAGCAACTACCAAACCATCAGGTCTGGTCCTGGGCGAGGGAGCAACCCCCGACCCCTGCAAAAGCCATCATGCCTGCCTAGCGGGAACCCCAAACTACAACAGAACAACCCCATACCAAGAGAACAACCAGTGAGGATCCCCAACAGAACCCCCTGGACCAGGAACCCAACTGCCTCCAAGAGGAAACTGCAACCCCCATAGGAACATAGCACAGAAATTACAAACGTGGAAGAGACATAAGGCCCTCCCACAGGTAATCACAACCCAAGGGACAGAAAAGCAAGCGGGACAATATGAACAAGAGTGGGGTGGCAGAAGACCCACCAAGCCCAAGAAACCACTGCCGGATGAAAGGCCAGGATGCCCACGTCCCCAACATGACCCTACACACCACCAAAACCTGCACCAGCTCCACCTACAGCCCAACCAGCCCTCCCGGGCCCCTACCCCCACTCAAATACCCCAACTGCACATAACAAACAGGGCACACCAAGAGCAAGGCCCAAACCTGAACTAAAACCATCCCCACCTACTACCCGAAATACCACAAAAAAGTTGGAGGGTGTCAACCCCAAACTAACCAACAGCAACTCCCCCACTTATCCCGTCCACAGCCGCAAAACAGGAGAAGAACCAGGGAGAGAGAACTGCCATAGAAACTATACATCGTCGACCCCATCAACCACGACCCAATCCTGCAACACACCAGTAGCAGAAGCAGGCCCCAGGAGTACTCCTGGTCCCGTGTGCAGCAAGAACAGCCGGCCTCACCACAGGCCCCAGAACATTTAAAGAAAGCTCAGCCACCAGGATGGGGAGTGCAGCCCCTCCCCCCCCCCCGTCAACCAGCCTACACCATCTCAGGAAAGGTGAAGAGCCCAGTCGGACCCTGTATGGTTCACTCCAGCAGATCCAGCATCACATGAAGAAAACAAGCCACTGCGGGAAGGCACCAGAACCCCCACTGGGTGCACAGAAACAGGGATCCTCTCATCAAAGCTGCCCAGCACTTCCACTGCCCAGCGCTTCCACTGCCCAGCCGTGCCGCCAGCCCTGCTAGCCACCGGTGCTCCACGACCCAGCTCCAACCTGCTAGTGAGGGCCAGGACCAGGTCCCCCACAGTGAGGACAGCAGCACCTCACTCAGCAATGCAAAAGCCCCTAAGGGCACCCTCCAGCAAGGCCACGCTGCGCCTTACCACTCCACACCACGGGATGCAGGAAAAGGTGGACAAGCAGACCCATCTTGACGGAGCCAGAGGGAAATGGAAGTCCAGAATCCGCACCAACAGCAGAAGTCCAGGAGAATACCAGAGAGATGACAGCCCATTGGACTGTGTGGTGCCATGTTGCTCCCACGATCCTCCTAGAAGCTTCTCCTTTGTTCTTTTTTCACCCCAAGTGACACTCCACTTCCTACTGTCAACCTTATTTAAGCCTTTTTTTCCTAAACTCCTCCCTATTACAACACATCCTGTCTGGTTCAACCCTCCCTATGACATGCTTCCCCTCCAGTACCCTGCGGTCCCTTCCGGGGAATTTCTACCTCTACGATGTGTAGTTCCAGAGAAATTGAATCATAAAGTGTCCCCCTCCAACCACCTTTTACCTATGTAAAGCTGCACAGCAAGACCGTCCGGATGGATCACAGCAAGGGACAATCTTCAGTGATCATAAGGAAAAACCTGCCTTCCTCCTTCAAAAGTTTCAAGCTGGGTTTCTTTTATACAGTAAACCCCTCCCCTTTTCCCACCCTCAAGGGGCAGGGACAGGGTCGGATTTGCCATAAGGCAGAGTAGGCAACTGCCTACAGGCGCACCCCACAGAGGGGCGCCTGTCACTGAAATCAATTTTTTTTTTTTAAGTATTTTTATGCGCTGCTCACAGTGGCAGCAGTAACCAGCTGCATAGTAAGATCTGTGCCTTTTTCGGCACAGATCTGTATGCTGTTGCTCCCTCATCGGCTCTTTACTAATGCAGAGCGCTGGAAGATGACATCATCTCCCAGCGCTCTGCATTATTGAAAAGAAGACCTACATGGGAGCAAAAGCATATAGTCTGTGTAGAAGGAGGCACAGACTTTTCCTGCCGATGGACCACCAGGGAGGTAGGAAATGGATATGGGGGGGGCAATGTGAAAATGATGGGGGCAATATGAAGGTATGTTGGAGCTGATGGGGGCAAGTTGGAGCTGATGGCGGCAATGTGGAGAAGATGGCGGCAATGTGGAAGCAAGTTGGAGCTGATGGGGCAAATTGGAGCTGGTGGGGGCAATGTGAGGGCAATATGGAGATGATGGGGGCAAGTTTGAGCTGATGGGAGGCAATGTGAGGGCAATATGGTTATGAGGGGGTAATGTGGAAATTTGGAGTGTTGTGTAGTTGTCCAGTGGAGATGGCCAATGGGGGGGCACTTCAGATGTCCGTGCCTACAGGCTCCTGAGATGTAATTCCGGCCCTGGGCAGGGAGAAGGCTCCTCCCCTCCCTCCCACCATTTCCCACCAATTGTGAAGGCCAGACCCTTTTCTTTTGTTCAATGGTCTGGCCTTCACAGTCAGGGGGAAGAAAGCAGGTGGGCCCTCCATCTTACCTCTAGGTTGACCTTCTTCCATATTTTTTTTGTGAACTCTAGCCCAATCTGGATTTGTTTTCTTCTGTTTAGAATGCCAGGACAAGCTTATCCACAATATTTATACTTTTAATTAATTTTACAGAAGGGCTCACCTAGTTATGTTGTCTTTCATAGAGCAGTTAGGGGTAGATGTTTATATATTTTGCTTGCTTTACATCTGCAGTTGTCTGCAGGGATTTTTTTTTTAAGGGACAGTAATGCAAAAAATTTTAAAGAGACATTACTATCCCTTGAAAAACGGTTTTAGGTCTCCTCATTCTGTAACGACTATTGCTTTGCTGGCCACATGTAATTGTGCATTGCTCTGATCTTCTCATGTAATAGTAGATAGAAGCACACCATGTCACTGCCCCACTGACATGACCTTGTCTTGCTGACATTCAGCCTTGATTATATTTACTGTTCTTAGCTGAATTCTGATAGACAGTCCACTGCAAACAAGTCTTAAGAAACTCGGTTTAACACTTTGAATGCCAGAAGGGTGTCCATCGCATTGTGAAGCAATGATTTGGATGCCCCAATGACACTCAAAGAGAGAACGTTATGCACCTTCTTCATGTCCTAAAAGGCTCTGAAATGTTGAGTTAACCCCTTTTAGTGCCAGGGGGTAATCCTCTGGCACTCAAAGGGTTAATGGGATAGTAACTTTTTTTTTTTTTACTTTCAGCTATTTTTTTTATTACAGTTTTATATTAACCCCAGTTGCGTCCCACAAAAATTGTCACTTAGTGACAGAGGATGTTCCTGGTAAGTCCTGGAAGTCCAGGTCTCCGTGCAGCTGCACGCCGTTCAGGGACTCCGGAATAATTTCGTAAAAAAAAAAAATGTTAGCCAGGCGTTAAGGTGACAGCCGTGTACGCACGAGGCTGTCACTAAGGGGTTAATGACACTGAGCTCACTGGATTCGTTTTTCAGAGAGCTTTCTGTCAGGGACTAGGAAAGCAAGGATAGTTATATAATGCAAAAAAAATATATATATATAGCATGCAGCATACAGTGGACCGTGCAGTAATGATAGTGTTACATTGTAGCACTTTCCTACTTTGATGGTCACTGGCCAGAAAAATCTCCAGTGTTTTGGAGACTCCTCTAGCATTCAAGGGTTTAAAATTCCAGTTGCAAATTTGTATCCGCCCCTACAGTAAATCTGGTTAATCCCAGAATTGTGTCATTTTAACTTCATAAAGAAGGCTCTCTACTTTTTCGAGCTTAGCCTACTTTAGTTCATACCACTTTAGTTATAGGCTTCAAAATCCTGAATGGGAAACCCTACAGGGGAAAAGCCAAATCCATGGTTCTTTAGAATCAAGTCAGCATTTTCAGATAGGGAAATGTAAGCGTTCAGCTATAGACAACATTCCAATGCAAAAAAAAATCAATAGCTATTCCTAACTGATGTTTAACCCTTTGAGTGTCAGTGAGGTACAGTCTACCCCTCTGGGGCTCAATGGGTTAAATTACACTTATCTAGTTCAGAGCTTCTGTTAAATAAATTAAGCGCCACCTATAGGTACAGTTCCCGTTTTAAAGAGAGACAGCAAAGAAACATAAGAAGCATATATTCATAATTATATTTATTTTTGTTACCCCTTAAAAAGACTCATAGCCCCAAATGTTATAAGGGGTTCATATTTTGAATAAAATCCACCACTCCCATGATTCTGATACTTTGGCCCCCTTCTTGGGTAAAGCTGGAAACCTAGGACGGACAGAGAGAATTTTAGAGGCATTGATGAGGAATTACAGTGTATAAGCTTCCGCTGCAGGATCCTCCATCACTCTCGGGGGTGGGGGTGGGGTTAACCATTTAACCCCTTAATGTACAGTGCGGTTTGAAACATATTGCTTTGCAATTCGGTGCGCACTCCTCTGGTCCTTAAAGCGGAACTATCATCCAAATTAAAGTTACCCCCAAATAATTACGCACATAACAATAAGCATATCCACACTAGTAGTATCCGGAATAAGTGCAGTGTTATTGATAAATCCAACTTGATTTGAGACAGTCAGATAGGCATCAGCGAAGACATCTTGACAAAGAGTCACCTGTGTTACTGCGCTGTCCTTCTTGGTCTCCTCTAAGAGGCGTTGCATGGTACCTTAAGGTACAGGAAGGGACTGACGACACAGGAGCACAGATGCCTCTACAGCAAGCTACTGGATATTATTGCATATGTTTAGGAGGGCCGTGTCTGTTGAGTGATTTGGAAGAAAGCCTTACTAAAGTGAGAAGTTTAAAGGTCCCCCATAGAGTTAACATGGGGGAAAGTAGGCGGCCCAGAGATTGGTCGGTTAGATGTCCGCCCAAAGGTTCGGTTTTGCCAGGACGGCCATGACGAAATTGGCCATCTCATTCCAGGCTCCTGATTGGCCAGGGGTTGAAGCGGAATATTCAAAGATGCTTCCAACCCCTGGCCCATTGTGTGAAATGTGTATTCGAGTCCCTCAGCCTTTTGTCCCAGTGTTTACCATTCCTCAGGGTGCGCATTGAATGTATGGTAGGTCCCGACAGGGCTGCTCAGAGGAGTTCCGGGAGAGGAAGAAGCAGGCGGCTGGTGCAAGAATGCCATTCGCTGCCCCTGTTTCACGGCTGCCTGTAATACAGAGGGGGAATCCTGGTTATTAAGGTGGGCTTTTAATGTTTTTTGCAATATTGTTGCACAGAGGAAGTGTGCGGTGAGCACAGGGATGCCGCTTGCTGCCTCCAGATGGGGATTGCTAGACTTCAGGGGGCTTCTAATTGCAGGCAAGTAGGGGGTGTGTATTATACATAGGAACTACCATTTTAGCAAAAATCTTGGGTATAATTTGCACCTGCGTATTATACACGGGTGCGTGTTATACCTGAGAATTTACGGTACATTTCCTAAATTATATACTTTAGTTTTGTGAACACAGTAGACTAGAGAATGGTCGCTAAACACATTTTCTATTACGCCGTAATCTTGGGTTCAACTTGGGCAGGATGAAAAGATCCAGTCCAGCACAGTATGGTTGGATGTTTGAATTATATGAGTAGGGGAGATTAGTTGTGATATGTTCAGTGTCTTACACACATAATTTGTCATTACGTAGGTGCAGTTAAAAATCAACAACTCCCTTTTCTTGTTTTGAGTAGAAATCTTATTGAGGAGGTGGGCTATGTCTGAAAGGGACCATGCCACGCAATTAGGTGCCAGCAATCTTTTTCAATGTGGTAGAGCTACAAGATTAGTTTAAAGTGATAAAAACAGCAGCTCCAATTAATCTTCATAGTATTTGAGCCACGGACAGTGTTATTTCATTACTGTGAGCATTGTAGTTCAAGAGTTATTGAATGATAAAGTTTCCCCCTCCTGCCCCTTTTACCTAGTGTAAGCCCCCACTCCTCAGATGTGGAATCCAGTCCATAGACCAGACAGCTCACATCAAGGGTCAATATTCTTACTGTGAGAACAATGAAAACCCTGCCCCCCCTTGACAGGTTTTTCAGCTTTTTCCCTTATCTTAATTGAAGATTGTCCCTCTCTGCAATCTACATGGACACTCCCTGCTGCTCTAAGCTGAGCAGTATTACATCAGTAAAAGGGGTGGGAGGGGGATACTTTATCATTCAATTACTCTTGAACTACAACTCTGACAGAATTGAAATAATACTCTCCAAGGCCCAAATACTATGAAGATTTATTAGAGCTGCTTTTAATATGAAACATTACTATCCTTTTAAAAGAGTAGTGTTTATAGACTCTTGTGTGTATATAATGTAGAGTCTTTACATCTGGCTCCACACATTGAGCAGACTGTAATTTGTGTTGCAGATCATAGAGGTGATGGAGCTACAGAGGGTATAAGAATTCAAGTTTTTGATTAGTTGGGTGTCTTTGGCATCTGGACAGTTTGTCCTGTAGTCAACCCTTTGAGTGCCAGAGGGGTACGGAACGCATTGCAAAGCCATACCTCCCAAGTGTCCCTCTTTAGGAGGGACAGTCCCTCTTTTGGATCCAAATCCCTCTGTCCCTCTTTCCCACCCTGATGTCCCTCTTTTTAGGAGATCGGATTGCATGGTGTGTATATAAGTGTATCATATTGCTCTACAGCAATAAAATTCACATTATTGTTTGTTTAAATGTTAGTATATGTGTTTATAAATTATTCAGTGTAAATAAAATACTTAGATCTTGTTATAAGTCATTTATTAGGTTACACAAGGAGGTATCAATAGTTCATGAAATAGCCTAAAAAATCTCGGTAACATCCCACCCACCAGCCACACCCCCAGCAACACCCCATAAAACACAAGTGTCCCTCTTTGGCAATTTGAAATGTTGGGAGGTATGCAAAGCAATGCGTTCCGTACCCCTCTGGAACGCAAAGGGTTAAAGGATTGGTACACCAGCACAGTGAAACCTAACTAAATTATTGGCCAAGTGTCCTTGACTAAAACCGTTCTGCTCCATTAGCTCAGGCGATAATACTTAGCCTTGCATTAACAATAAGGGGCTGGATTCAAATGCAGGAGATAAATGTTACCTCCGGTTTAATAAAACATTTTCATAGTGAAGTCTGTGCGGATACCTGGAGATAAAAGCAGAGAGAAAATTAGCACCTACATTTGAATCCAGCCCCCAGTGGTGTAAAATCACTAAGGAGAAGCTGGGGATTTTCCAGGTTTCTGCGCAGGCGAGTTGGTTCTATGGCAGTTTGAGACGTCAGTCCCACCTTCAGTAGTGCCAATCACTGATCAGCTAAGGAAGTGAAGGCCGCTTCTACCTACTGCTTGTTTTACTGTATGGGACCAGCCAGTCAACTCAGTAAGTGTTAACCCCTGAGCTACAGGAGCATTATAGTTTTAGTCGGGGGCACTTGGCCAATATTTCAGTTAGGTTATGCTTTGGAGGAGTACTACTGCTTTAAAATGGTCCTGGGCTATTGTGAAACCAAGGGAGGCCACTTAAAGTAGGAGGCTTCCTGCGACCATCTGGTTCACCTATGCCCCGACACAATTCAACTAACGGATTAAATGCTCAGAATCCATTCTATTTATTGGTTTCACAATCTGAGGGATTGGCAACCTTTGGCTCTCCAGCTGTTGCAGACTATAACTCCCATTGTCTGCGACCAGCCAGTGGCTGGCTGGGGATGATGTGAAATGTAATTAAAGGGACACTAATGTCCCATAAAAAATTATGCTTGTTTTGTAGACGTTTAAAAAATAAATTATTTGGCACCAGTCCTATCTCTCAAACCTTTATGGTTTGACAGATATTTGCTTCTAAAGTTCGCACCTCCCTCCCCTTCTCTTCTAGCTGACAGCAGGAGATCCCGGTCCAGGGAACAGCCGGCAGCTCTGCAGCACAGCCGAAATCATGTTATTTAAAAAGAATTACTTCATTGGAAAGGTCTACAAAGTGTGCCTGGTTTGCATGCACACTTTGTAGACCGTTCCCATGAAGTAGTTCTTTTTAAATAACGCAATTTCGGCTCTGCTGCAGAGACTCCTCCAGTCGCACTACTCGAATCTCCTGCTGTCAGCTTTACAGCTCACATCAGGAGAGAGGGAACTTTAGCGGAGTATATTTCTCAAACCATAAAGGGATTGGTGCCAAATAATTTACTTTTAAACGTCTACAAAACAATAATAATTTTTATGGGACATTAGTGTCCCTTTAACTACATTTCACATCATCCCCAGCCAGCCATTGGCTGGTCATAGACAATGGGAGTTAAAGTCTCTAACAGCTGGAGAGCCAAAGGTTGCCAATCCCTCAGACTGTGAAACCAATAAGTAAAATGGATTCTGAGCATTTAATCCATTAGTTGAATTGTGTCGGGGCATAGGTGAACCAGATGGTCGCACTAAGCCAACTACTTTACGTGGCCTCCCTTGGTTTCACAATAGCCCAAGACCATTTTAAAGCAGTAGTACTCCTCCAAAGCATAACCTAACTGAAATATTGGACAAGTGCCCCCTACTAAAACTATAATGCTCCTGTAGCTCAGGGGTTAACACTTACTGAGTTGCTTGGCTGGTCCCATACAGTAAAACAAGCAGTAGGTAGAAGCAGCCTACACCTCCTGAGCTGATCAGTGATCATGACTGTCCCTTTAAAGGGTGCCTATCCTATTGTAAAGATGGTATGTATTTACCTTTCCAGTTAGATATAAATCAATCATGATTCTATATGTGTCCATTTCACATAAGGATAATTGGTAATTATATACAGGGTCAACTGGTTCTATCTCATGGTAATTAGAATTTTGATATACTGTGACCTAATTGTAGAAATAACTGAATAACTAGCATGCTTTAAATAGAACCACTATGAAACAATTCTGCGTCAGATGTTTTTCCAAAATTAATCTTCAATTAGTACTAATTATCATGTCCCTGCAGACAGTTATGATTACTTCTGGCTGTACACCAGGACAGGACAACTCCTCCCACTGAACAATTCCTTATGTCCTAAGAAGACATTAAAGGGATAGTAACCTTTGAAATAAACTAGATCGCCGACTGGAAATGTAACACCTTGCGCCATTTTAACCAACTGTAGTTCATAAGCTATTAAATTTAGAAGGATCCCCCTCCCTCCCCCTTCTGGCTGCCTCCCACTGAATCTGCCTCAATACCCGAGCTATGGAGAGTGCCCATGTATGAATTTAAGGCTAACCCAAATGCAGAAATAAAAATTCCTCAATTAATAGTGGTTTAAAGGGGCATTTAACCTATTGAATGCTAGCTAAGTCTTCAGCACAATGCAATTAGGGTTACCACCTTTTCTTCAAAAATATACCGGCCATAGCATTCCCTCCATAGACTTAACATTGGACAGAAGCCAATTTTTTACCGGCCTGCCGGTAAAATACCGGCTGGGTGGCAGCCCTAAATGCAATGTGTTGGATACCCCTCTGGCACTCCGTGTGGGTTAAGATACTTAATACTGGGGAAACTGACTGTACCAAAATGGATAAATAAACATTCCCACGCAACCTTTAGAGTGCCAGAGGAGTACAAAAATGTATTGCTTTGCAGTGTGTTTTGTAGCCCTCTGGCACACAAAGGGTTATATAGGGGTTTTCACCTCTTGACTGCTGGAGAGGTCTCCAAAGCATTGCAAAGTGGAATAGGTTTGGAGTTCTATAAATAAAGGTCGATAATAACAACAATCCTATATAATAATTCGCTATGGTATGTTTGTCAGAAGCTGTCATGAGCAGTAGAGACTGTGTGCGCGGTGCAGTCATGCACACTACAGACTGCCCGCGACGCGGCTGATAACGGAGTGGGGCACTTAGAATTCAGACCGTAGCCCTCTCTGCGCACCAACTATGATCTGAATTCGGAGCGCTCCGTTATCAGCCGCGGCGCGGGCAGTCTGTAGTGTGCATGACTGCACATCGGCCATTGCTGGGTGGCACTGTGGCCTGTGTACACGAGCTCTTCTGCTAGTCAGTAATAATGAAGCTGTTCCATCCAATATATCCATTCCATGTGACTAAAGGCTCAGCAAGGTTTTAATTAAAAACATACAGAGACATAAACATTACAAATGGAATATAGAAAAGGATCAGAGTGGCCCTAATCATGACAGCTCACAGCTATAAGTCCTCCTGCACCTTTAACTCCTTAAGGACCAGAGCATGCAGCCAGCACCTAAGGGCCACGGAGCTCTACTTTTTTTTTTCTGCGTGCTTGTATTCAGGGCTTCCCGAATGGCGTGCAGCCACACGGGGAGCTCTGAAATCCATGACGTGCCGGGACTGTCGTGGGTCCTTATGGAAAGTTTACCCATGATGATCCTGGCAGATCATGAGTTCTTATGGGGTTAAAGAGAAACTCTCACCTTTATTAATGTTGTCTTCATCTGAATGTTCCCTTGGAGTGAATCTGTAATCCTTTATTTTTTTTTACATAACGCTGTATTGCCCGAGATACTGCCATGTAAAGTTAAGCCAGTAACTTCAGTTCTGTACAGGCTACGGTACAATCTTCATCTGTTCTCCTCCACAAGTATTGCCTCCTTCCCTCTCCTCAGATGATCGAGGATTCCTGCACATGACCTGGCGTGCTCTCTTGCAAAAATGCATTCAGGTCATTGTATAAGCACAGACTGAGCGCGTTCATGCTCTCAGTCGTTTATAAAAAGTGGCAGTCCACTTGCCGAACTTAGGGGCACCTGCCATTGGGATTATTATTATTTTTTTTAATATTCCACTCCATGTCGCTCTCACATTGCCCCCGCCCCCGTTGTCTATTTCCTACCTCCCCGGCAGGACAGGTCTGTGCCTCCTTTGGCACAGTCCTGTAGGTGCTGAGCTCCCTCGTCACATCTCCCAGCGCTCTGCATTCCTGAATAGGAATAGGAGACCTGAATAGGAGCTCCATCAACTACAGGACTGTGCCAAAGGAGGCACAGATGACAGATCTCCTACCAGGGAGGTAGGAAACGGACAACTGGGGGGGGGAGGCAATGTGAGGGCAACATGGAGATGGTGGGGGCAATGTGGAGATAATGGGGGGGCAAGTTGGAGCCGATGGAGGGCAATATGGAGATGGTAGGGGCAATGTGGAGCTGATGGGGGCAAGTTGAAGCTGATGGGGTGAGGGGCAATGAGAGGGCAATATGGAGATGGTGGGGGCAATGTGGAGCTGATGGGGGCAATGTGGAGCTGATGGGGGCAATATGGAGCTGATGGGGGGCATTGTGAGGGCAATGTGGAGCTGATGGGGACAATATGGAGCTGATGGGGGGCAATGTGGAGCTGATGGGGACAATTTGGAGCTGATGGGGGGCATTGTGAGGGCAATTTGGAGCTGATGGGGGCAATATGGAGCTGATGGGGGGCAATGTGAAGGCAATATGGTATATGGAGATGATTGGGGCAGTATGGAGCTGATGGGGGCAATGTGAGGGCAATATGGTATATGAAGATGATGGTGGCAATGTGAGGGTGATATGGAGATGATGGTGGCAAGCTGGAACTAATGGGGGGCAATGTGGCGATGATGGGGGCAATGTGAGGGCGATATGGAGATGATGGGGGGGGCAACGTGGAGTTTAGGAGCATTGTGGAGGTGTCCAGTGCAGATGTCCCACGGGGGGGGGGGGCTTTAAATTTCTGTGCCTACAGGCTCCTGAGATGTAAATCCAGCCCTGCCAGAATCCTCTGTCATCGGAGGAGGTGGGAAGGAGGCAATACTTGGGAAGGAACAGACGAAGATTGACAGGCTGCGGTACAGAGCTGTACCACAGCCTATACAGAACTGACATCACCACCTTAACTTTACATGGAAATATCTTGGGCAATACAGCATCCTATATAATAATTAGCTAAAACCTGTGTAACGATAAAGTCATGCGCAGTAGAGAATGCCCGCACCACGGCTGATACAGAGCTGGACGCTACGAAGGAGCATCCAGCTCTGTATTAGCCGCGGCATGGGCAGTCTCTACTGCGCATGACTGCCCCGCGACCGTGTAACGGCCTTTTCAACTAATTATATATATATATAAACAAATAAAGGATTACAGATTCACTCCAAGGGAACATTCAGATGAAGACAACATTAATAGAGGTGAGAGTTCCCCTTTAAGCAGTTTGTATCTATTGGATTGATGTCTCTTGTCCCCACGTATTGCTTGTTGACACATGTCTCAAAAGTATGTCTTTAGACACTAATGATCTGAAAATCTAGAAAGGTCAATATCAAGTTAGAACTTGTTGGGTACAGAACTTGAAAACTATTGAAACAATTTTAGTTCCACTCATTTGAGTTGTATCGATATGAACTGATGATAAATGTGCCTCTTACAGAGGAACTAACAGCTATTAATATACATCCCAAGCGTCCCTCTTTGAGACCCAAATCCCCCTTTCCTACCCTGGTGTCCCTCTTTTTAGGAGATCAGACTGTGTGTGTGATGTGTATATAAGTGTCCCACATTGGCCACAGCAATAAGACTCACATTAATGTTTGATACTCTTTAATATAGGTGTTTATAAATTTGTCTGTGTAACTAAGATACTTTGGTGTGGCTCTATATCAATTATTCAGTTACACAAAGAGGTGTCAGTAGGTCAAGAAATAACCTGAAATTCCCAGGCAATGCCCTGCCCACCAGCCACGCCCCCAGCAAACAAAACACTAGAAAAGGGCGCAAACACAGTGAATATTCCGTAAATCGGATCTTAGATCAATACTCACAACTCCAATTGAGCACCGGTTATCACAGAAAAAACGGTGATTGCAAACGGGGAATTTATTGATCCACCCCAATTCGGACTGCACGCAAGGAATCCAAAATCAACCGTTGCTTATTTGATCAAAAAAAGTTTAATATAAAAATGGCTGTACAATAAATGAGTGTTGGGTTTACGCGTTTCGAAGCGTTAAAGCTTCTTCATCAGAACCTGATAATCAAAACACAGAATTGTAATAATGCCACAAATGAAAGTGGAAATACAATAACATTAAAATCACTCACCAGATTATGTGCTCAAACCTTCACTCTTTATAGATACCGACACCAGCAAACATCCTTGAAACTGCCCCGAACAACACCTCCAAAGCAAAAGTGTCCCTCTTTGGTAATTTGAAATATTGGGAGGTATGCTATTAATAATAATCTCCCATTTACCTCACTGTGGCCAGAAAACCCTAATAGCCCTATGAATTTTTCCCCATATTCAAGAGATAACATTTTCAGCAAGTCCTGGATGTCACTTCCATGGAGGTGGACACCGAGACGGAATCAGGCCCCATAGAGCCCAAGGCAAGGTAACAATTTGGAGCCCTACATCTCTTAATCCGGTGCTCCTGACACAAAAAGCTGATAACAGATACTGACATTGTGGCTCTGATGGAAGTGAGAGCAGCTGGGTGATGCCAGTCTCATTCAACATAAAGGTGTCAAACACAAGATGTTAGCAACAGCAGGGCCTCTGTCCAGGGCCAGATTTCCCAATAGGCAGACAAGGCAACTGCTAAGAGATACAGATTTTGAGGGGTGGTTACTCAGCTGTGCTGGTCACACCCACATTCTGAATTGTGGGTGTGGCCAAAGCAATCTTATTGCCCCTGAACCAGTTTTATACCCCTATACAAGCCATGGATCCAGTAAGATCTCATATGAATCTCTCTAGTAACCAAGGGGCTAAAGCCTTTTTTTTCTTTTTTTGTCCTTGCGTTTTATAGGCCAATGGTGGGTCTGAGGGTGGGGCCTTGTGAGGAAAAGGGGTGGAGCTAATGACACCTAGAGAGCCTTACCTAGGATATAAATCCAGCCCTGTGTCCCATCACTTGCTGCCAGGTCCCCTCATATTGCCATGAGGACTAGGCACTAGCCGCGGTTGCCATACTGGATGGTGGACACAACAGTTACTGGCAAGACCACGATTTTTGCTTACAATAAATGGCAATCTTAATCTTTTATGGCTAACACGGCTACGTAAGTCAATGAATTTTGAACTTGTGCTTTTATTCAAAAGCAAAAAGCATCCTCAATCACTCATGGAGACCTTACCATGATCACAAAATCCTGCTCCATGGTTTAGAGGATAACACCTGGATGACCACAGGACACAATCTCTGCCCACTGCTTAAGGTAACCATAACCCTTTAAGGTCTATAGGGGTCAGCAGCGCATTGTTTGGAATGTATTGCACACCCTGCTGGTCCTTCAAGGGTTAGGCAAGTTCCTCCACTCTTCCTGCTTCAGTCTGCAAAAGCTGTCAGCAACTGTCATGTCCGCCTCCATGGATATGACATCCGGGACTGATTGAAGAGGTTATCTCTTGAACCAAGGCACAACGGCATAATTCATAGAGGTCATTAGGATTTTCTGGCCATAGTAAGGTAAATCAAGGGTTATTATTAGGAGGGGTTATTTTTTCCTTTAAAGTGATAGTAATGTTGCACAATAAAAGCAGCTCCAATAATCTTCATAGTATTTGGGCCATGGAGAGTGTTATTTCAGTACTGTCAGAGTTGTAGTACAAGAGTAATTGAGTGATAAAGTATCCCCCTCCCACCCCTTTTACCTAGCATAAGCCACCTCCCCTCAGATGTGGAATCTGGTCTTAAAGGGGAACATTCACATGTAAAAAACTTTTGGCCAAGGGCTTAAGTTAGTAAAATCTGGGGTTGGGCACTTCAGCATTCTGCAGAACATTGTATCTGCAGCGCAGCGGTGCAGGACTTCCCACCTCCCTCCCAGCTGTCCTAGGGAGCGCTTTCACAATTCCCCTTCTAGTGGTATTTATCTGGTCTGTCACCGCAGCAACCTCAGTTTACCATTATACTGAGCTTAAACACGCTCCCTGAGACAGCTGGGAGGGAGGTGGGAAGTCCTGTGCCACTGTGTCACAAATACAGTGTACCGCAGAATGCGGAAGAGCCCAATATTAAGTCTGCATATCTTAATAAGTAGGTAAATAAAAAAAAATGAAAAAAAGACAAATCCTAATATAGTTTTACAAACTTAAGCCCATGGCCACGTTTTTTTTTACATCTGAATGTTCCCCTTTAAGACCAGACAGCTCACAGCAAGGGACAATCTTCTTACTGTGAGTATAAGGAAAACCCTGGCCCCTTGACAGGTTCTTCAGATTTTCCCTTATGATCACTGAAGATTGTCCCTCGCTGCGATCCATATGGACAGTCTTGCTGCTCTAAGCTGAGCAGTGTTACATCTGTAAAAGGGGCAGGAGGGCGGATACTTTATTATTCAATTACTCTTGAAATACAGCTCTGACAGTAATGAAATAACACTCTCCATGGTCCAAATACTATGAAGATTAATTGGAGCTCCTTTTATTTTAAAACCTAACTATCCCTTTAAATGATTTATCTCACTCTCTATTATGTTCCTAACAGGTTGGCTTGATCTTTGGCAGATTTCTCTTACACTTTTACATAAGCCCATCCCTTGTAATATTTATTATGTATCAGCGATGCAGTTGTACCAAGTAGAACTGCGGGAAGATGGACTAAAGAGTTAATAAAGTGGTGATAAAATGGAGATAATGTCTCCAGTATTATCACTTCTCCAGTTCCTATGCTATTCCACAGAGCCTATACACTAAGATTTCTCAAGTCGGAGAAATCTTAGTGCGTTGGCTCTATAGAATAACATAGGAATTGGAGAAGTGATATCACTGGAGAAGTCATCTCCACGTTATCACCTCTTTATCACTCCTTAGTGAATAACCACCCTGGAGTAATAGTGGTTACACAAACAGCACCATAGCGGATGCATGAACATTCACCTTGATTTAAATAGGGTTTAAAAAAAAAAAATTAAAGAGATAGTAAAGCTTTATATGTAAAAAATATATATTGTAGGGTTTGTCTTCTGGGTAAAACAAGGGTACTCCCACTGCTGAGAGATATTTTATTCAAAAGATATTGCAGCTCAAACTTGAATTTTTTTAGGTGCAATATCTCAGTGGCCTGAAATTGTACAGTGGCGCTGTTGCTATATCATTCAATGGACAGCTCTGGTCAGCTGATTGAAATTTTAGTCGCTATAACTTTTGGATAAAACACTTCTCCTTTACTCAGGAGGATAAACCATACTACATATGGTATTATATATGAAGTGTTCCTATTGCTTTAAAGGAGCAGTAAACTTTTTGTATGAAAACATTTATGTTATAGAGCTTTTTCTGCTGAGTAAAACAAAGGTACTCCCACTGCTGTCAGTTGTTTTATTTAACATTTATGACAGTTCAAATAATCAGGAAGTGAATTTACTGTGCGTTTACTTCCTGATAGTTCTGACAGGAAGTAACTCAGCAGTTTCTATCACACTCTATGGAGAATTGTATGTCACTGACTTTCCTCTCCGTTAGAATGTAACAGGAAAACTAAATGGAATTTGACCACTAGAGGGCATTGCTAATGTAATGGGTTTAAACTAAAACAACTCTGGAAATATGCACCTTTCAGCAGGATCCCTACCATATATATTTTTCATTTAAAAAAATTACTGCTCCTTTAAATCAACAGAAATTTAATTTAGGACATTTTAATTTGTCCCCTATGATGCAGTTGGTTTATTCCATAAGTAAACCAGTTCTTCTAGGAACAGCCTGTGTGTCGTTTACTATTAATGAAGATTCCACATAATATAATCCTTCTGTTTGACCCTTGCTGGCGTTTCTTTCTTTGTAAACGAACCTTTACACCTCCCTGTGTGCAAAGACTGGACACGTGGCACTTAGAAGTCCAACACGGTCAGGCTGCAGCCGGATCTTAAGGATTTAAGGCCTTGGACTTTGTACCCCAGATACTGATTTCAACATTTACTTTTTTTTTTTGCATCCTCCCCCAGTTGATGGGTGGCATAAAAAGCCTGTTGACCACATCCACAAGACAACCAATTGCTTCACAATTAGGAAAAGATCTACAATATATATTTTTTCCTTAACTAAAATGTACTGATCCTTTAATAGGTTGGAGTTTCTCCTTCCTGTACAAGAAATCTCATTTTATTATGAAGAGATTTCTTTATCCTCCTTGAAATGTACAAAAGAGAATTCTGTATTCCAGATAAAGTGGTTTCTTGCAGTATTACATGGCTGATCACAGACAGTGTGGAAAGGATCAGATTTAACAAGCAGATTACAGTCTTAATACCTAGAAACACTCTGTTTAATCTAGAATAACAATCACAAAAAGAACATTCGCTTTGCAACTTGTTTCTCAGCAAGTTGTTTCTCAGATTTCTAATGTAGTTGGCACCAGGTTACATTACAAATCTGATAAACAACCAGGCTACATTAGAAATCTGAGAAACAACATGCTACTTTGTACTATACAAGGGGACACAGGTATACAGAACAGGGAGAGGAACTATAGGGAGAAGGGAATCCTGTCCTGCAGAGCTTACACTGTAATTTACAAAGGGACAGAGGTACAATACAGGGAGAGGAACTATAGGGAGAAGGGAATCCTGTCCTGCAGAGTTTACACTGTAATTTACAAAGGGACAGAGGTACAATACAGGGAGAGGAGGAACAATTGGGAGAAGGGAATCCTGTCCTGTAGATCTTACACTGTAATATACAGAGGGACACAGGTACAATACAGGGAGAGGAGGAACAATTGGGAGAAGGGAATCCTGTCCTAAAGAGTTTACACTGTAATTTACAGAGGGACACAGGTACAATACAGGGAGAGGGGGAACCACTGGGAGAAGGGAATCCTGTCCTGTAGATCTTACACTGTAATATACAGAGGGACACAGGTACAATACAGGGAGAGGGGGGACCACTGGGAGAAGGGAATCCTGTCCTGTAGATCTTACACTGTTATATACAGAGGGACACAGGTACAATACAGGGAGAGGAGGAACCACTGGGACAGGGGCGGACTGACCATACGGGCATTCGGTCACGGAGATGAGATCAAGGAGGCATTGTGGAGAGAAGGGGGCATTGTGGAGAGAAGGGGGCATTGTGGAGATGAGATCAAGGGGGCATTGTGGAGAGAAGGGGGCATTGTGGAGATGAGATCAAGGGGGCATTGTGGAGAGAAGGGGGCATTGTGGAGATGAGATCAAGGGGGCATTGTGGAGAGAAGGAGGCATTGTGTAGATGAGATCAAGGGGGCATTGTGTAGATGAAGGGGGCATTGAGGAGAGAAGGGGGCATTGTGGAGATCAGATCAAGGGGGCATTGTGGAGATGAAGGGGGCATTGTGGAGATGAGATCAAGGGGGCATTGTGGAGATGAAGGGGGCATTGTGGAGAGAAGGGGGCATTGTGGAGATGAAGGGGGCATTGTGGAGATGAGATCAAGGGGGCATTGTGGAGAGAAGGCATTGTGGAGATGAAGGGGGCATTGTGGAGAGAAGGGGGCATTGTGGAGAGAAGGCATTGTGGAGATGAAGGGGGCATTGTGGAGATGAGATCAAGGGGGCATTGTGGAGAGAAGGGGGCATTGTGGAGAGAAGGCATTGTGGAGATGAAGGGGGCATTGTGGAGAGAAGGGGGCATTGTGGAGATGGGATGAAGGGGGCATTGTGGAAATGGGGGCATTGTGGAGATGAGATGAAGGGGGCATTGTGGAGATGGGGGCATTGTGGAGATGAGATGAAGGGGGCATTGTGGAGATGGGGGCATTGTGGAGGTGGAAGGGGCATTGTGGAGATTTCTGCAGGGGGCCCAGACCTCTTTTTGGACCAGGGGCCCTGGGTCCTGTCAGTCCGCCCCTGATATATATATATATATATATATATATATATATATATATATATATATATATATATACACACATATATATCTAGGCCCCCAAGGGGGTCGAAACGATGATCCTTCAATTGAATAAATTATTTATTGATTATAGACCCAGCAGTGCGCTTGCTATTTGATGGGATTTCTCATCTCTATATTGATATATATATATATATATATATATATATATATATATATATATATATATATACACTAGTTGAAGAGTCCGTTGCACGGGACACAGTGCCACTGCCAGCCGGTCGCGGTGCAGTCATGCTCAGTAGAGACTGCCCGCACCGCAGCTGATACAGAGCAGGACGCTCCTTCAGAGTGCCCCAATCTGTATCAGCTTCGTCACTGGCAGTCTCTATTGAGCATGACTGCGGCATTACGCACATTTTAGTGAATTATTATATAGGATATACATATATATATATATATATATATATATATATATATATATATATATATATATATATATATATAGGGTTAACCCTTTGAGAGCCAGAGGGTTGTTCCTCTGGCACTCAGAGAGTTAAAGGTTGTCAATGTGTGGCTCCCGAGCTGCTGTGGAACTAGGAGAGCCACCTGTTGCCCTCCCCTGCCCAGACGTGTGTTTGTACACATAAAACATATATGACTGGGTCCCATTCAGCCTGCTCCCTCGGTAACAGGTGGTCACATGACCAGCCCCACTAACCGTAAGTGATGTCTGAGGGAGGAAACATGGAGCTGAGTGAACTGCTGTATCACAAGGCTTAGTATATGGAAACAGTGATTACTGTGTGTCAGTATACTGAGAAGTATCCAGGTTCACCAGGACTGGGGTCCAACATGCGGCTCTTCAGATATTGAAAGACTACAACGCCCGTCATCGCCAGCTCCTCTGATAGTGGGCAGCTGGGGAGCCACAGGTTACCCAGTCCTGGTGAACATCCACAGGGTTAGCTCCTGTCTGTATGTTGTTTACGTACTGAGAACAACTGGAGACATTTTTAGGCAACCCAGCTACCCCATAAGGGACACATCAAAATCACAGTTCATTTAAATTGTGATTTTAACCCATGGAATGCTGAAGAGATGTGCAACTCTGACACCTCTATAATTCAAATCAGTGGACATTTTTATATGTGACTAATGGTGCAGTTGGTTTGCCGCAGAACTTCACCACTTTACTTAGTACATGAGCCTTATTGATTGCATGTTTGTGCGCAGTAAAGAAACACAATATATATATATATATATATATATATATATATATATAGCAATATAATCAGAAGAAAGAACACACTCACAGGACTTCCAAACAGTAAATGATCAGTGGTAGTTTATTCCATCAACGTTGTAAAGAAACACTATATATATATATACACCTTAATATTCTGTTTATGTGCTTCATACACCTAAAGATGATTATTTTCTGTCCATATGCTAGATAGAAATACAGTATATATGTACCATCATATCCAATCTGTATATGACATAGATCTATAGAAAGTCTATGCACCCTCATATTGTTTCTGTACAGGACATATATATATATATATATATATATATATATATATATATATACACATATATATACTGGTCACCTTCATATTGTGTCCATACAAGATATATATAAATATATATATATATATATATATATATATATATATATACTAGCAAAAGGGGCACGCCGTTGTCCATGGGGATTAAATCCTTTGAGTCCTTTGAGGGGTATTCATCACATTGGTTGACAATGGTTTGGGTACGTTAGTGCCACTGAAATGGATACGTGTTTGAGACCCAAAGAGGTATCTATATACTGGAATTTGTTGGATACTTCTTTGCCACTGAAGGGGTTTAACCCCTTAAGGACCGGCGGTCCTGGGACATTTCCGTTCCATAATGACCGCATAGGAGCACTTGGACGCGCCGGTACACGTGACCTGTCGCGTGTATCGGCGCGTCATTATGGGGCCTGATAGAGATCGCTCCGATCTTGGAGCGGTCAATTTCAGGCCCTATTTTTACTTACAGCGTTCCCGGTAGAGCGCTGTAAGTAAAAAGTATGTGACGTACTATGACCGTCATCGGTCCTTGAGTATTTTAAGGACCGTGACGGTCCTGGTACGTCAAGGGTCCTTAAGGGGTTAAAGAAACAAAACAAAATGCTCAATCTGTTCTTTTCCTTCAGGGCCAAAGGGGTATCCAACACATTTGAATGGTTGGATACCTCATTGCCTGTCAGACACTGCAAACATACTCAAACCCTCAAGCGCTCAAAAGACTGAATCCCCACAGGCAATGCTGTGCCCCTTTTGCTAATTTTGACTGTTTTTATTGGATCTTTATCCCGAGAAGGCCCATAGCGTCATTACCATTTACTGTAGCTCTATATTAGCAATATCATATGTCCACAAAGCAACAATCTGCTATGTATCAATCAGTGTAAATGAAAAGTGTACCATATATTTTGCCTTATTTTTTAATTTATTTCGTTTCCACCCTTTGTATATTAGGGAGTGGTTACCAGAAGTGTTACCCAGGACCAATGCTGGATTTCCCCAATAGGCAGAGTAGTTAGCTGCCTAGATCTACAAATGTAGAAGAGTGGTGCCTCAGCTGTGCAGGTTACACCCACATTCTGGACTTTGGGTGTGGCCAAAGTATTCTCACTGTCCATGTACCAGGTTATATTACAGGCTATTCCTTAATCACTTGGATGCTAAGGAGATCTCCAATGCATTGTGAAGGGGTTATAGCTTTTTTCTGCCCTTGCTTGTTATGCAGGCTTGTTATACATGCACCCACACCTACGCACGTATACACATACACACACACACGCACATATAAACATACACACCTACGCACATATACACATACACGGACACATACACACACATATATACAGACATAGGACACACATTTAAAGTCCAGGACTGTCCTGAGCAATGCAGGGCACGTGGTGACCTTATATGGCCCTTATGTATCTGGGCAAAGTGGAGCAATTCTTGGCAAAAAACACCAGTGTAAGGGGAAAAAAGTCACCAGATTGCATTTGTTTGAACTGTGGCTTTTAACCCCTTCAGTGCTGGATTTGTTCATTGCATTGTGAAGCACAGTGTTAGAGACCTTTCTAGCTTTGAAGAGGATAAAAACCACATTTAAAGAAATTGGCATTTTGACTGTTTTTTTTTTTTTCAGTACTTCGCCAGAGAAGGCATCATTACCATTTATTGTAGCCCTATATTAGCAATATCATATGTTCACACATCAACAGTTTGCTATGTATACAACTCAGTGGAATCCACACACAGTGTACGTGCTAAAGTGGGATTATGACATCATAATGGGTCTTTTATATTACTCAGTGGAATCCACACACACACTGTATGTGCTGAAGTGGAATTGTAATTGGTCTGTTATAGAACTCGGTGGATTCCGCTCAGAAGTGGGATTATGACATCATAATAGGTCTGTGAATATAAGGCAGTGAGTGTCAAACGTCAGTCAGTTTGAGTACAGCATATCATTAGAACACAATGGCTCTTTCAGTGCTCTCAAAAGCGACAGTGAGATTGAGTTGGATGTACTTGTTTTTATTGCTTGTGTCAAAACCAGCAAGTGGATACAGTATAAAGAGAAACCAGATCGACTCTCAGGTAGAGAACCTCCCAGCCGACAAAAAATCAGAAGTCAACAAAGACTTATCGACTGGACCCTGCTTGGCTACGTGTGGCCTTGGCATTCGTGAGGTTTATCATACCAATGGGTGTCCAGGAAACAAAGCCACCTGCTTTGCAAACTTCGAAGAATGCAGAGGACCTACAGATTGTGGTTTTGTTAAACCTATGGATGAGACTAACGTTTCAGCGTTGATAGCCTGTTACCAGATTCCTCCTGAAAGCCGTTTCAATTACGAATGGAAGATTTTGGGTAAAGATAAGCCTCAAATACTACCATACAATACGAGCGTTATTGAGGTTTCTAGAGGATCAGAGACAATAACTTACCAGTGTGACACAAAAGAGAAGAATCATTTGATTGCCACCAATACGTTTATTATTTCCTCAATTTCTGAGTATGAAACACTGGTTTATGGCAATGTTACAGTGATATATTATCTTATATATGCCGTGGTGATAATTACTGTTGTCCTCCATGCAATCATTGGCTTTTTGCTCTATTGGACATTTTGTAAAAAGTATAGAGCCTTAGATATTGAAAGCCAGGGCGAGGACTATGACCCACCATATGAAGTCATTTTAGAGGATCCATCAAAAGAAAAGGAATTGGAACCAGTAAAGCAGTGATTCTCAACCAGGGTACCATGGCACTTTGGTGTGCCACGAACATCAACTTAGGGTGCCCCATGTTTTCTATGTAGACTGACAAAAATGGACTTTTAAATAAAGATTTATAGAAATTGTAATGCACAATATGTTTAGTTTTGTTATTAAGATTATAAGACCTAATAATAACTGTATATTTAAGTATTGTACCCTTCTTATGCCCTTGATAAAGTACATTAAATATGTTAGGTGTGCCCCTAATGTTCTAGATTGTGTGTTAGGGGTGCCCCGAACAAAAAAGATTGAGAACCACTGCAGTAAAGAGTAAATTTTTCAGATTCTTTCAGCAGAGCAGGAAATAACATCAGATACTTTGATATCACCCAACATGAGAATTAATATGAACAGAAGCCAATACCACCAACATCTTGAAAATAACATTTTCTAGAGTGTAATAAAAGATCTGACAACTTTTAAAAATGATTTTATATGTTTTGGGTGACCTGGATAGTCCACATGTCGCTGAAAAAGATGCCAGTGTAGGAGTTTGATGCTTTGAAGTGATATGTTCCATAAAACAATGTACAGGGCTGGATTTTGTAATGGGCGGAGTATGCAGCTGCTTAGATCTCTGTATTCTGAGGGCGGGGCATTAGCATTGCTGGCCACATCCACATTCTGAATTGGAGGTGTGGCCAGAGAATCTCATTTCCCCTACACCAGTTTTATACCCCTTGACAGGCCATTATTTAACCCCTTGGATGCTAGAGAGATCTCCAACACATTGCAGAGCAATGCAATTGCATTGGAAATCTCTCTAGCAACCAAGGGGTTAAAACTTTTTTCATGTTTGCTTGTTATATTATTTTTTTGTGCCAGGAAACAGTAGATGGGATGTGGGTTGGGGTCATGTGAGGAGTGTGGGTGTGGCCACTGACAGAGCTAAGGGCACCTGGGATGTGAATGTGGTCCTGTGCAGGACATATGTTGACCAGTGTAATTAAAGAAATTGAATCAGCCAAATCAAAGTGCCTCACTTTACTTACTATGGGCAGAAAGTCCTAATGGCCTCCAAAATTCATAGAGGCCTTTAAAGGGATAGTAATACTTTGTTTTATCTTTATTTTATTTTGTAGGCATTAAAAAAACATGAAGAACGATATAAGTCTTATCTCTCAAACCTTTATGGTTTAAGAGATATTCACAAGCAAAGTATCCCCCCCACCCCTGTTCAGCCACATCAGAAGGGAGGTGCCCAGGTAGACTGCAGAGAGGGACAATCTTCAATTAAGATAAGGGGAAAAGCTGAAAAACTTGTCAAGGGGGGAAGGGCTTTCATTCTTTTCATATAAAGAAGATAGTCCCCTGCTGTTATCTGTCTGGTGTATGGACTGGATTCCACATCTGAGAAGAGATGGCTTACACTAGGTAATAGGGACGGGAGGGGAAACTTTGCTTGTGAATATCTCTTAAACCATAAAGGTTTGAGAGATAAGACTTATATCATTCTTCATGTTTTTTTAATGCCTACAAAATAAAATAAAGTTAAAACGAAGTATTACTATCCCTTTAAAGGGATAGTAATACGTAAATTTAACTATAATGCATCTTGAAGCCCTTCAAAAAAAAAAATTAAATGGCCCCAGCGGCATCTCTCAAACCTTTATGTTTTCAGAGATATCCTCTTTCAAAGTTCCCCCTCCCCTGACGTCAGAGCTCTACGTGACTGCAGGGGAATCCGGTCCTGGGACCGGAGGAGGCTCTTCAGCAGAGCAGAGATCGAGTTATGGAAAAAGAAATCCTTCACTTGAAAAGGTCCAGATGTTAAAGAATAGTGACAGTCCTGTCAAGTTATGGAATTCTGGGAGTACTCAATCCCAGAATGCATCTGTGTAAAAGTGTTGTGGTCCTCAAGAGACGCCCACCCCTGGATTGCGCGTTTCTGAAGTGGTTAATATATATGTTTTTAATGGGCTTTATTTGTAGACATTTTTGTGCAATTATACTTGTTAAACCAAAGCATGGAATTGTTTTTTGTAAATTAATACAATTTGTTGCTCTTTATGGATGAACAAAAAAAGGTGACATTTTGGGGCAAGTCAACTGAACCATACATGTCAGCATTTTAAATGGTGCTTTTAACCCCTTGAGTGCTAACGAGAGCTCCAATGCATTGCTGAACAATGTGCTGGAGACCTTTTTAGCAATCAAAGGATTAAAGACCACATTTAAAGAAATGGGAACCTGTATTAATAAAAGGAGAAGTCTGGCAAGGTGCCAGCTACACACAGGAAGTACCAAAAATGATACAACACACGTAGGAGTTTTCCACATTAATCCTTTGTGTCACACAGAACTATACTGCATATTCCTCTCTGTACACTTCATACTCACAGGTAGACACTAGCATACCTCCCAACATTTCAAATTGTCAAAGAGCGACACTTGTGTTTTAGGGGGTATTGCTGGCGGTGTGGCTGGTGGGCGGGGCATTATCAAGAATTTTTAGGCTATTTTATGACCTGTTGAGACCTCTGTGTGTAACCTAATAATTGACTTATAACAAGACCAAAGTATTTTATTTACAGAGACTCATTTATGAACACATATACTGACATTTAAACAAACATTAATGTGAGTTTTATTGCTGTGGAGAAATGTGATACACTTATATACACACCACAAAATCTGATCTCCTAAAAAGAGGGACATCAGGGTGAGAAAGAGGGACAGAGGGATTTGGGTCTAAAAGAGGGACTGTCCCTCCTACAGAGGGACACTTGGGAGGTATGCACTAGACAGGAGAAAACACAAGCGTCCTGAAACTCCTGACATATTCTGCATTACGTGCAGCAGCGGCAATGTCAATGAGGTGGGCAGGCCATGCACAGAATACAATTCCTTAATCCTTTGCGTACCCCTCTGGCACTCAAGGAGTTAAGTAATTATTTTCTGTGTGTGCCTTGGCGACGGCATTTCCACTGTAGCACGTAATGTAGAGTATGTCAGGAGTTTCCTTGGTTGTACACCTATTTAATAACCCATATAAACAGTAAGTAGCACATGCAAGGTAGCGTCTTCTCCAGTGCATTGCGACCAAATGTGTTGGGGACATATGACACACGGACCAGGGAGATCTGATACACGGACCGAGGAGATCTGAGACACAGAGTGGGGAGATCAGAGAGACTGACTGGGGAGAAGTGAGACAGACAGCCCAGCTCAGCAGTATTGCGATGTCCAGCTGCTCCCATGTTGGCACTGCGGACACTGCAGTGATCAGCCATTGTCAACTTTCACTCACAATGGTGCAGGGGATATATATATGTATATATATATATATATATATATATATATATATATATATATATATATATCAGGGGCGGACTGACCATACGGGCATTCGGTCACGGACCGAGGGCCCGTGACCGAAGGGGGCCCGCCGCCGCCACATCCAGAGCTGCTCAGCAGCTCTCCTACGACGGCCGCCGGCGCGCCGTTCTAGTAATACAGAGCGCTGGGAGATGACATCATCTCCCAGCCTCTGCATTAGTGGAGGCGCGCGGGACATTGCAGTGCTAAGCCACGCTGCTAGACCACCAGGGACTGCAGGTAGGGGCATGGTGGAGATGAAGGGGGTATTGTGGAGATGAAGGAGCAATGTGGAGACGGGTGCATTGTGGAAGGGGCATTGTGGAGATGGGGGCATTGAGGAAGGGGCAATGTGGAGATGAAAGGGGGATTGTGGAAGGGGGCATTTTGGAGATGAAGGGGGGATTGTGGAGATAGTGGGCATTGTGGAGATGAAGGGGACATTGTGGAGATGAGATCAAGGAGGCATTGTGGAGAGAAGGGGGCATTGTGGAGATGAAGGGGGCATTGTGGAGAGAAGGGGGCATTGTGGAGATGAGATCAAGGGGGCATTGTGGAGAGAAGGGGGCATTGTGGAGATTAGATCAAGGGGGCATTGTGGAGAGAAGGGGGCATTGTGTAGATGAGATCAAGGGGGCATTGTGGAGATGAAGGGGGCATTGTGGAGAGAAGGGGGCATTGTGGAGATCAGATGAAGGGGGCATTGTGGAGATGAAGGGGGCATTGTGGAGAGAAGGGGGCATTGTGGAGATGAGATCAAGGGGGCATTGTGGAGAGAAGGCATTGTGGAGATGAAGGGGGCATTGTGGAGAGAAGGGGGCATTGTGGAGATGAGATGAAGGGGGCATTGTGGAAATGGGGGCATTGTGGAGATGAGATGAAGGGGGCATTGTGGAGATGGGGGCATTGTGGAGATGAGATGAAGGGGGCATTGTGGAGATGGGGGCATTGTGGAGATGAGATGAAGGGGGCATTGTGGAGATGGGGGCATTGTGGAGGTGGAAGGGGCATTGTGGAGATTTCTGCAGGGGGCCCAGACCTCTTTTTGGACCAGGGGCCCTGGGTCCTGTCAGTCCGCCCCTGCACTGGGAGAAGGGAATCCTGTCCTGTAGATCTTACACTGTAATATACAGAGGGACACAGGTACAGTACAGGGAGAGGAGGAACCACTGGAAGAAGGGAATCCTGTCCTGTAGATCTTACACTGTAATATTCAGAGGGACACAGGTACAATACAGGGAGAGGAGGAACCACTAGGAGAAGGGAATCCTGTCCTGTAGATCTTGTACTGTAATATACAGAGGGGCACAGGTACAATACAGGGAGAGGAGGAACCACTGGGAGAAGGGAATCCTGTCCTGTATATCTTACACTGTATTAAAGAGAGGGACACAGGTACAATACAAGGAAAGGAGGAACAATTGGGAGAAGGGAATCCTGTCCTGCAGAGCTTACACTGTAATATACAGAGGGACACAGGTACAATACAGGGAGAGGAGGAACCACTGGGAGAAGGGAATCCTGTCCTGCAGAGCTTACACTGTATTATACAGAGGGACACAGGTACAATACAGGGAGAGGAGGAACAATTGGGAGAAGGGAATCCTCTCCTGTAGATCTTACACTGTAATATACAGAGGGACACAGGTACAATACAGGGAGAAGAGGAACCACTGGGAGAAGGGAATCCTGTCCTGCAGATCTTACACTGTTATATACAGAGGAACACAGGTACAATACAGGGAGAGGAGGAACCACTGGGAGAAGGGAATCCTGTCCTGAAGAGTTTACACTGTAATATACAGAGGGGCACAGGTACAACACAGGGAGAGGAGGAACAATTGGGAGAAGGGAATCCTGTCCTGTAGATCTTACACTGTAATATACAGAGGGACACAGGTACAATACAGGGAGAGGAGGAACCACTGGGAGAAGGAAATCACGTCCTGCAGATCTTACACTGTAATATACAGAGGGACACAGGTACAATACAGGGAGAAGAGGAACCACTGGGAGAAGGGAATCCTGTCCTGTAGATCTTACACTGTAATATACAGAGGGACACAGGTACAATACAGGGAGAGGGGGAACCACTGAGAGAAGGAAATCCTGTCCTGCAGATCTTACACTGTAATATACAGAGGGACACAGGTACAATACAGGGAGAGGAGGAACCACTGGGAGAAGGGAATCCTGTTCTGTAGAGATTACACTGTAATATACAGAGGGACACAGGTACAATACAGGGAGAGGATGAACAACTGGGAGAAGGGAATCCTGTCCTGTATATCTTACACTGTATTATACAGAGGGACACAGGTACAATACAGGGAGAGGAGGAACCACTGGGAGAAGGGAATCCTGTCCTGTTGATCTTACACTGTAATATACAGAGGGACACAGGTACAATACAGGGAGAGGAGGAACCACTGGGAGAAGGGAATCCTGTCCTGTAGATCTTACACTGTAATATACAGAGGGACACGGGTACAATACAGGGAGAGGAGGAACTACTGGGAGAAGGGAATCCTGTCCTGTAGATCTTACATTGTAATATACAGAGGGACACAGGTACATACAGGGAAAGGAGGAACCACTGGGAGAAGGGAATCCTGTCCTGTAGATCTTACACTGTAATATACAGAGGGACACAGGTACAATACAGGGAGAGGGGGGACCACTGGGAGAAGGGAATCCTGTCCTGTAGAGCTTACACTGTAATATACAGAGGGACACAGGTACAATACAGGGAGAGGAGGAACCACTGGGAGAAGGGAATCCTGTCCTGTAGATCTTACACTGTAATATACAGAGGGACACAGGCACAATCTAGGGAGAAGAGGAACCACTGGGAGAAGTGAATCCTGTCCTGTAGATCTTACACTGTAATATACAGAGGGACACAGGTACAATACAGGGAGAGGAGGAACCACTAGGAGAAGGGAATCCTGTCCTGCAGATCTTACACTGTAATATACAGAGGGACACAGGTACAATACAGGGAGAGGAGGAACCACTGGGAGAAGGGAACCCTGTCCTGTAGATCTTACACTGTAATATACAGAGGGACACAGGTACAATACAGGGAGAGGGGGAACCACTGGGAGATGGGAATCCTGTCCTGTAGATCTTACACTGTAATATACAGTGGGACACAGGTACAATACAGGGAGAGGAGGAAGTACTGGGAGAAGGGAATCCTGTCCTGTAGATCTTACACTGTAATATACAGAGGGACACAGGTACAATACAGGGAGAGGAGGAACCACTGGGAGAAGGGAATCCTGTCCTGTAGATCTTACACTGTAATATACAGAGGGACACATGTACAATACAGGGAGAGGAGGAACCACTGGGAGAAGGGAATCCTATCCTGTAGATCTTACACTGTAATATACAGAGGGACACATGTACAATACAGGGAGAGGAGGAACCACTGGGAGAAGGGAATCCTGTCCTGTAGATCTCACACTGTAATATACAGAGGGACACAGGTACAATACAGGGAGAGGAGGAACCGCTGGGAGAAGGGAATCCTGTCCTGAAGAGTTTACACTGTAATATACAGAGGGACACAGGTACAATACAAGGAGAGGAGGAACCACTGGGAGAAGGGAATCCTGTCCTGTATATCTTGTACTGTAATATACAGAGGGGCACAGGTACAATACAGGGAAAGGAGGAACAATTGGGAGAAGAGAATCCTGTCCTGCAGATCTTGTACTGTAATATACAGAGGGGCACAGGTACAATACAAGGAGAGGAGGAACCACTGGGAGAAGGGAATCCTGTCCTGTAGATCTTGTACTGTAATATACAGAGGGACACAGGTACAATACAGGGAGAGGAGGAACCACTGGGAGAAGGGAATCCTGTCCTGAATAGTTTACACTGTAATATACAGAGGGACACAGGTACAATACAAGGAGAGGAGGAACCACTGGGAGAAGGGAATCCTGTCCTGTAGATCTTGTACTGTAATATACAGAGGGGCACAGGTACAATACAGGGAGAGGAGGAACCACTGGGAGAAGGGAATCCTGCCCTGTAGATCTTGTACTGTAATATACAGAGGGGCACAGGTACAATACAGGGAGAGGAGGAACAATTGGGAGAAGGGAATCCTGTCCTGCAGATCTTACACTGTAATATACAGAGGGACACAAGTACAATGCAGGGAGAGGAGGAACCACTGGGAGAAGGGAATCCTGACCTGTAGATCTTACACTGTATTATACAGAGGGACACAGGTACAATACAGGGAGAGGAGGAACCACTGGGAGAAGGGAATCCTGTCCTGTAGATCTTACACTGTAATATACAGAGGGACACAGGTACAATACAGGGAGAGGAGGAACCACTGGGAGAAGGGAATCCTGTCCTGTAGATCTTACACTGTTATATACAGAGGGACACAGGTACAATACAGGGAGAGGAGGAACCACTGGGAGAAGGGAATCCTGTCCTGTAGATCTTACACTGTTATATACAGAGGGACACAGGTACAATACAGGGAGAGGAGGAACCACTGGGAGAAGGGAATCATGTCCTGTAGAGATTACACTGTAATATACAGAGGGACAGAGGGACACAGGTACAATACAGAGAGAGGAGGAACCACTAGGAGAAGGGAATCCTGTCCTGTATATCTTACACTGTAATATACAGAAGGACACAGGTACAATACAGGGAGAGGAGGAACCACTGGGAGAAGGGAATCCTGTCCTGTAGATTTTACACTGTACTGTACAGAGGGACACAGGTACAATACAGGGAGAGGAGGAACCACTGGGAGAAGGGAATCCTGTCCTGCAGATCTTACACTGTAATATACAGAGGGACACATGTACAATACAGGGAGAGGAGGAACCACTGGGAGAAGGGAATCCTGTCCTGTAGATCTCACACTGTAATATACAGAGGGACACAGGTACAATACAGGGAGAGGAGGAACCACTAGGAGAAGGGAATCCTGTCCTGTATATCTTACACTGTAATATACAGAAGGACACAGGTACAATACAGGGAGAGGAGGAACCACTGGGAGAAGGGAATCCTGTCCTGTAGATCTTACACTGTAATATACAGAGGGACACAGGTACAATACAGGGAGAGGATGAACCACTGGGAGAAGGGAATCCTGTCCTGCAGCTAATACACTGTAATATACAGAGGGACACATGTACAATACAGGGAGAGGGGGAACCACTGGGAGAAGGGAATCATGTCCTGCAGATCTTACACTGTGATATACAGAAGTAGCAGTGGTTGCAGAGCTCACACTATATTATACACAAGTACAAGGGGTTGCAGAGCTCACACTGTGTTATACACAAGTACAAGGGGTTGCAGAGCTCACACTGTGTTATACACAAGTACAAGGGGTTGCAGAGCTCACACTGTGTTATACAGAAGTGCAACAGGTTGCAAAGCTCACCCTGTATCATACAGAAGTACAATGGTTGAAGAGCTCACACTGTATTATACAGAAGTAAAGTGGCTGCAGAGCTCATAATGTATTATAAACAAGTATAACAGGTTTCAGAGCTCACACTATAATACACAAACACAATAGGTTGCAGAGCTCACACTGTGTTATACACAACTACAATAGGTTGCAGAGCTCACACTGTATGACAGAGAAGTACAATGGGTTGCACAGCTCACACTGTGTTATACACAAGTACAATGGGTCAGGTACCACGTGACTGGAAGCTTCACATTTCAGAGGCTTTTGTGGGATCTGTGAAGCAGCACTGGGAGTTTCTTTCCAGACCCCTATTCAGTTCTCCCACTAATCCACCAGGTCTCACAATGCAACCAGCCTTCACCAGCTGGTCTGTTTCCAGTGGAACAGAAAAGCCAAGAGGGCACTAGAATCATGAGAATTGCCCTTTAAGAACAACAGTGGATTATACATCATGATGAGAGCTTAGTTACAGAAATATGTAGGGGAATACAGGAACAGCAAAGCAATAGATTGCATGTTTAGTACAGGAGCGGACAACCTAAGGCTGGGGGATGATGGGAGTTCTAGTATACAATAGCTGGTTGGTACAGGAATAGCATAAAGACAAGATAGGGGGTTTAGAATTATGTTGATAAATAAAGAAATTGCAGAGGAAAAATATGGTGATTAATAGTATAATAGACAGGGTAGGTGTTTAGTAATAAATTTATGTATGTGTGAACTGGAATAGTAGTGGTACAAAAAGGGTGTTAATTAATAGAGCTTTGTTGAAGCATCCATGAATAGCAGACACATAATGGTTATTTAGTGACAGAGCTATTAGTGCTGGAATAGCAGAGACACAAAGGGAATTTAGCGAGAGACATAGGCGTGCGCACGGGGTGTGCCTAGGCACACCCTAATCGCAGGGCCGGATTAACTTAGGGCCTGAGGGAGCTGCAGCTCCAGGCCTTCAAATTAAAATAGGCCCAGACAGCCCGGTATAAATAGCAGCCCAGTCAGACGCCCCCACCCGCGAGAACAATCGCTCCGGCTGCCGGCAGCTAAGCGATGTTCCCTAAGTGCCATTGTCAGTGTCTGTCACTGACATTACGCTTCCCTTCATGGAGTCTATTGAGACTCAATGTGTAGGGAAGCTAACTGATAGCTGCACATGCGTACGCAACCTTCAGGTCTGCTTACCATGCGACTGATGATGACAACACCATTGGGGGCTCAGGCACCAATAACCATGCTCGCCGCGCTCTGCGCACCAGAACACCGCATTATGCAGTTCCTGTCTTGAATCATCTCTTTGCTAGCAGCTTATGTCGGTGGCCTGTATCTGATGTGGCCAGTGTGTGGAGATGGACACAGTGGACAGTGGAAGTGGGCAGTGTGTAGAGGTGGGTAGTGGGCACAGAGTGTGGAGGTGGACAATGGGCACAGCCACAAAGTGTGGAGATGGACAATGGGCACAGAGTGTGGAGGAGGTCAATGGGCACAGAGTGTGGAGGGGGTCAGGACAGAGAGGGGTGGACAGTGTGTGAAGGAGAACAGGGTGGACGGGTTGTGGAGGGTGGACAGTGTGGAGTTGGGCAGGGTGTTGGAGGTGAATAGTATGTAGAGGTGGCCAATGAGGCCAGTGTGTGGAGGTGGTGGGCACTGTGGAGGAGGACAGGGTGGACAGTGTGTGGCGAAGGACAGGGTGTGGAGGTTGGCAGTGTGCGGAGGTGGGCAGTATGGAGATGGACAGGGTGGACAGTTTGTGGAGGTGGACAGGGTGGGCAGTCATTTTACTGTTTTCTGTCTGTAAAATGCAGTTTGAAACAGTGGCATTAAAATTAACTTGCAGTGGATAACCATTCTCCCTCCTATAAAAGCATTCTAAATTACAATATATGCCAAATTGGACAGTTTTAAGCTCATAAGGGTAAATTTGGCAACATCTGTTGGTCACATTGCATAACTAATTTGCTATTATATTTGTATGTTGTGTGTCCATTTGGTTCCCAGTCCAGATTAATACATTTATTTAGCACACGCACACACGCACACACATATACATACATACATACATACATACATACATACATATATATATATACACACACACACACACACACACACATACATGCGCGCATGCACGTGTGTGTTTGTGCTTTTGGGTGCACAACCTAATGTAATTGGCTGCGCACATCTATGGTGAGAGAGATGAGCTCAGGAATAGTGGAGACATAATGGGTATTTAGTGATGGAGCTATGAGTGAAGGAATAGCAGAGACATAATGGGTATTTAGTGATGGAGCTATTAGTGCAGGAATAGCAGAGACATAATGGGTATTTAGTGATGGAGCTATGAGTGCAGGAATAGCAGAGACATAATGGGTATTTAGTGATGGAGTTATGAGTGCAGAATAGCAGAGACATAATGGATATTTAGTGATGGAGTTATGAGTGCAGGAATAGCAGAGACATAATGGGTATTTAGTGATGGAGTTATGAGTGCAGGAATAGCAGAGACACTATGGGTATTTAGTGAGAGCTATGTAGAGAAATACACAATTAGTAGCTAAACAAGATGTGTGTTTAGTGACATAACTATGAGTCTAAGTACAAGAATAGTAGAGGAGTTGAATAGAAACAAAGAATTTTGTACGCCAGATAAGAACCATTCAGCCCATTTAGTCTGCCCATTTTCCTACTGTAAAAACCTCATCCCTTAGCTGGCCCTTCGTTTTGTCTTATAGGGGAACTTTCACCCCCAAGACACTGTTTTTCATATGATTAATCCAGTAAAATGTTATGGTATGTAGACTGGCGTTTTTTTATTTTTTTAAAGGGGAACATTCACATTCCAAAAACTTCTGTCCATGGGCTTTACTTAGAAAAACAAGATTAGTGTTGTTTTTTATTTATTTATTTTAGTTACCTGCTATTGAAGTTATAAAGCCTTAAAATCGGACACTTCCGTGTTCTGCAGCGTTGTGCCGCACATACAGGGAGCCGCAGGACTTCTCACCTCCCCCAGGGAGCACGTGCAAGCTTCCTTTCATGGTGGCATTAATGTAGGCTAACATTACAGCAAGCTCCGTTTACCATGCTACTGAGATTGCAACCTCAGTAGCATGGTAAACGGAGCTTGCTGTAATGATAGCCCACATAAATGCCACCACGAAGGGAAGCATGAACACGCTCCCTAGGACAGCTGGGAGGGAGGCGGGAAATCCTTCACCGTTGTGCAGCACATACAGGGATCCGCAGAATGCAGAAGTGTCCGATTTTAAGGCTTCATAACTTCAATAGCAGGTAACTAAAATAAATAAATAAAAAAACGCTAATCTTGTTGTGCTAAGTAAAGTCCATGGACAGAAGTTTATGTAATGTGCAAGTTCCCCTTTAAGTACCTACTTTCTTAGATATTCTCTATAAAATTTAGAGAAGATGTAGGCACTTCCGCACTCTGCGGCACAGCTCTTCTGGACTTCCCAGTCCTCAAATTCCCCTCCCTCCAAGCTGTCCCTGGGAGCGCATTCACGCTTCCCTTCATAGAGATGCGCTGCAACTATATTGTAAACAGCAAGCTCCATATAATGGCATATCATTATATGGAGCTCATACCTCCCAAGTGTCCCTTTTTAGGAGGGACAGTCCCTCTTTTAGACCCAAATCCCTCTGTCCCTCTTTCCTACCCTGATGTCCCTATTTTTAGGAAATCAGATTGTGTGGTGTGTGTATATACTTCTCTACAGAGATAAAACTCACACTATTGTTTGTGTAACGTCAGTATATGTGTTTATAACGTAATCTGAGCAAATAAAATGTTAGTCTTGTTATAAGTCATTTATTAGGTTACACAAAGAGGTGTCAATAGGTCATAAAATAGCCTAAAAATTCTTGGTAATGCCTCACCCACCAGCCATGCCCACCAGCCACATCCCCTAAAACACAAGTGTCCCTCTTTGGCAATTTGAAATGTAGGGAGGTATGGGAGCTTGCTGTTACAATATACTTGCAGCCCATCACTGTGAAGGGAAGCGTGAACGTGTTTCCAGGGACAGCTGGGAGGGAAGTGGGAGGAAAATTTGAGGACTGGGAAGTCCAGAAGATCTGTTCCCATGTTATCCTGTGCAGCAGAATGCCGATGTACCTACATCTTCTCTAAATTTTATAGCGAATGTCTAAGAAACTATGTACTTAAAAAACCCCCAACAATCTACACACCATTCTACTAGATTAATCATATAAGAAACAGTGTCTTGTGGGTGAAAGTTTATGTTCCTGTCAGCCTAATGCCCATCCCCAGCATGCTTAAATGGGATAGTTTATAAGATAGATGGGTGTATAGTGATGGAAATATGTATAAGGATACATGGGGATGGAGTAGGTTTTTATTTATTGACATATAGATTAGTATAGGAATAGCAGAGAGACAGGCTGGGTGTTTATTGACCGATCTACATGGTAGAGATTAGGAATAGCAGATGTGCAGATATTTGGCTTCTGCTCCCAGTTGAAGTTGCTAAGCAGGTCTGGCTGGGCAGAGAGGAACCTGTCTAACACTTGGTGATATGCCAAGGAGGGAAGGCATTTACCCTCAATGCGAGGGGAGGGAGGAGAGAAATGTATGTAAAGTCATAGCAGTGAGAGTGGAAATATGAAAAAGGAAGAGAGGGGGATATGATCAGAGTGAGGGGGAAAGCAGTGAGATACATCAATGACAGAGAACATGCATTAAAGGGATAGTAATGTTTCATAATAAAAGAAGTTCTAATTAATCATCATAGTATTTGGACTTTGGAGAGTGTTATTTCAATTCTGTCAGAGTTGTAGTTCAAGAGTAATTCAATGACAAAGTATCCCCCTCCCGCCCCTTTTACTGATGTAACACTGATCAGCCAGATCAGAAGGGAGGTGCCCAGGTAGACTGCAGAGAGGGACAATCTTCAATTAAGATAAGGGAAAAACCTGAAAAGCTTGTCAAGGGGGAAGGGCTTTCATTATTCTCATAGGAAGAAGATTCTCCCCTGCTGTTATCTGTCTGGTCTATGGACTGGATTCCACATCTGAGAAGAGATGGCTTACACTAGGTAAAAGGGGCGGGGAGGGGAAACATTGCTTGTGAATATCTCTTAAACCATAAAGGTTTGAGAGATAAGACTTATATTATTCTTCATGTTTTTTTAATGCCTACAAAATAAAATAAAGTTAAAACGAAGTATTACTATCCCTTTAAGGTACTTGCCAGCTGTACCAGATTTTCAGGCAGAGTCTCTGGTTTGTGCTGTCTGTCCATGGTTTTCTCCCTGTTTTTAGAATGTTATATCTATCACAGGACTTTTCCTGTTGAGTAAAATAATGGTACTTCCAATGCAGGAAGAAGCTTGCTTCAAGATTATTACAGTTATCTCACATTCTCTGATAACACAAGATCAAGATGTTTTGCTGGCAGGTGAAGCTCCTGCTACAGCCATCTATAGAAAGTGTGTGTCTGTGACACTCAGCTCTTCACAGGCCGTAATAGCAGCAGCGCCACCTAGTGTAAAAAAAAAAATAAATTATAACTCAAACTGTAAAAAAAAAAAAAAAGCAGGTTTTCTCTGCAATAACATTTGACTGAATCATCTTCTGGCAGAAAAACTCCTACAATACAAACGTTTTCATAATAAGGATATAACTTGGTCTTGTAAACCTTTGAATGCCACAGAGCAACTCAATCTGATGGAGGCTTCTCTAGTGCCATTTAATTCAAAGGGGTTTTTTTTTTTTGGTACCTTAGAGTGCATTTAGTTTGATTTCATTTTTATTAAATCTGCCTTCAAGTTTGTTTTAAAAGGTAATCTGTTGGCACTGAGCTGAGCTGACATGTGACTGCTTAGGGAAAAACCATTCCTGGAAATGTTTCTGAAAAGTTGGCAAATATGTATTTGTACTGAGTAGGGTCGTATTTCCAATTAGACAAAGTAGGTAGTCCCCTTTTTACAAGGGTCCCGTCAGCCATTTTGGCTACACCTGTTTAGGATGACCACCTCTCAGATTGCTTCAGACAGTCCATATTTTAAAAGTGTGCCCTGCATCCCAGACAGCCCCCCTCCAGATTAATAGACAATGCATTACAGTTCTAAACATTAGTAGGAAAACTGCCTATTGATTGTTGTGACAGAAAGAGACACCTGTACTGGGCTACAAGAAAATGTCTATGAATGACAACAGCTCCTGTTTGACACCAGGAAAAAGGTCTCAGTTATCCTGTTAATGTTTAGAACTGTCTGTAGAGACCATTCTCTTGTAGCCCAGCACAGACACAGCCAAATGGCAATACTCCCTCTAGTGTTTAGAACCAAATTCTGCAGTGCTCTAGAGAAACTGCTGTTTACACACTGACCTCAACACAGAGGCAGTCAGGTGATAGCATGTGACCTCACCCGTGCAGAGGTACTAGTGCCAAGGAGAAGCATTTTGCTGTTCCCTGTGATATCCTTTAATGACAGAAATTAAATGTGTTCATTGCATTCCTGCTATACTGAGTTGTGGATTTGACAGCACAATGCCAATCCCTCTGAGCCAAACACCTGCAAGTGCATTTGAGAGTAGGGTTGCCACCTTTTCTTTCAATAAATACCGGCCATGGCATTCCATCCATAGACTTAACATTGGACAGAAGCCAATTTTTTACCGGCCTGCCGGTAAAATACCGACTGGGTGGTAACACTATTTGTGAGCAACCCGAAACCCTCCAGCTGTTCAGCTCCACAATTCCCATCATTCCTATCCAGTCAGCTGGCTAGGGATGATAGGAACTGTAGTCCTGAATAGATGGATGACCTCAAGTTGCAAAGCCCTGTGCTAGTGTGGGGAGATGCATTAAGCTGTGATAAAGTAGAGAGAATTTGTTCACTGATATCACTTCTCCAATTCTTGTGTTATACTATGGAGCCAATGTACTAAGATCTCTTAGAGCTCCAAAGGCCTGGAATAACCTACCTGAAAAAAATCAGATCTTCTCCCAGCCTAAAATCCCTAAAAATACTACTACTTTGTATCTAAAAACAATATGTAACTGCATATAATTTTTTGTGTTTATGCGTATGTATATATTGATTCTCTGTTTGTGTAACTATGTAACTCTTTTCTGTAAAAGACCACTGGAATATACTTGAAAAAGAGAGAAATTTCAATGGATTCTCTTCCTGGTAAAACATTTTCTAAATAACCCCCTCTTGTGTCTGATTAACAAACACACATTTATATATATAGATGCAATGTAATGTAATGTATAGCGCACAGTATAAGGTTATGTAAACCAGTAAATTAAAATGTGAAATTAGTACAGTAATTTGACCAGTGTATTTACTGGTTTACATTACCTTATTCTGGACCTGAATTCAGAGATCTGTGCAGCTCCCCAATATGAAATCCAACATGGGGAAGATGGGGGCAGTCATACAGAGAAAGAGAGTGGTGGTCAGACAGTGAGGGCAAAATTAATGGTAAAAAGGAGGGGTGGGCAGAGAGAGAAAGGAATGAGTACCAGCTGTTAGATAGAGTGAGGGGAATGGGAGAGGGTGAGAGTGAGGGGAATGGGAAAATGTATAAGGAAAAGGATGAGAAAAAATAGGAAGAATAAGAGAAGGTTAACCCTTTGATTTCCAGGAGTGTCCAAAGCATTGCTTCTCAATGTGTTGGACCCCCCTCTAGTACTCATAGGGTTAAACATGCAAGAGAGTGGTTACAGTGAGGGTGAGAAGGGGGGATGGAGAAAAATGGAGCAAACCACCTCAGCATGTATTTTTCACAAGTGCTCAGATTTAATGGAGAACTAACACCTCCCAATAGTAACACCCACTTACTTTACTATGGCCAGAAAATCCTAATGACCCCTATGAATCGTGTCCTTGTGCCTTTGTTCAATATATAACATCAATCAATATGATGTCCATGGTGGCAGACATGACAGGTGATGTTTTTTTTTTTTATATTGAAATAGGCAGAGTATGTGAGACTGCTGAAAGTGGACCAACTCCTTTTGACAATTTAGATTCATTTGAATGAGCTATGTGTTATGGCATACCTCCCAAGTACCCCTTTATAGGAGATATTAGGGATACCTCCCAAGTGTCCCTCTTTAGGAGATCTTACAGCTCCATACCTCGTGAGTGTCCCTCTTTAGGAGATATTAGGGGTCCATACCTCCCAGGTGTCCCTCTTTAGGAGATATTAGGGGTCCATACCTCCCAAGTGTCCCTCTTTAGGAGATATTAGGGGTCCATACTTCCCAAGTGTCCCTCTTTAGGAGATATTAGGGGTCCATACCTCCCAAGTGTCCCTCTTTAGGAGATATTAGGGGTCCATACTTCCCAAGTGTCCCTCTTTAGGAGATATTAGGGGTCCATACCTCCCAAGTGTCCCTCTTTAGGAGATATTAGGGTGTATTCATTCTCTGCCCCTTGCACCTGTCATACTGCCACAAAAAAAGTAACACACCGATACTGAAACCCTGACACCAAAAGTAGGGTGACCACATGTCTCAGAATGGCAGATTGGAAATATGGTCACCCTTCAATCACTGGCTCTTGTTACCCCATGTAAGCTGTTCCCTCGGCAGCCACCTTCCATAAGATATGGGGGGAATTAGTGAGAAAATATTACAAGGGAAGGAGAAACTAAAGTGGGAGAAGTGTGGGGTAAAACAGATCAAAAAAGACAGACTGCCATACCCCATTTTTATTATTATTTTTTTTTTATTTCAATACTGGCAAAAATGAAGGACAGGCAATTTACTTTTTACTGACACTGTTGTGTCAACTGCTATATTTTTACAAACAATTTACTTATATATTATATATTAACCCTCTGAGTGCCGGAGAGGTACACAACGCAAAGTGGATACATTCTGGAGCAAACCAACTGCATCGTGGGAGACAAATAGTTATTCCTGCTGAAATAATTGGGGGGCTTTTGTAAAAATTGGAGACCACTTCTAGCATTCAAAAGGTTAAAAGGCCTGAAAGAAAGAAATACTGGTGAATACTGGCCGTTATGTATTAAATCAAAGTTGAAATTCTGTGGCAAAAAAATTTGTCTTTCGGGAAAATATAAATCAAATCATATTCAAATTCTGCATTTTATCCCACTGAATGGCAGAGAATCACTTAAACAGCAATGTTATACAGCCCTTTAAAGGGATATTAATGTTTCAAAATAAATACAGATCCAATTAATCTTCATAGTATTTGGGCCATGGATTGTGTTACTTCTATACTGTCAGAGTTGTAGTACAAGAGTAATTGAATGATAAAGTATCCCCCTCCCGCCCCTTTTACTGATGTAACACTGCTCACCTCAGAGCAACAAGACTGTCCGGATGGATCGCAGAGAGGGACAATCTTCAGTGAGCATAAGGAAAAACCTGAAAAAAATGTCAAGGGAGGCAGGATTTTCCTTATGATCACATTAAGATTGTCCCTTGCTGTGATCTGTCTGGTCCCAGGACCAGATTCCACATCTGAGGGGAGGTGTCTTACACTAGGTAAAAGGGCAGGGGGGATAATTTATCATTCAATTACTCTTGAACTACAACTCTGACAGTATTGAAATAACACTCTCCATGGTCCAAATACTGTGATGATTAATTGGAGCTGCTTTTATTGTGGCTTTAAAGCCATCCATTAGACGAGTGCTACTCACCTTTGATCCCCTGCATCCTCCAGGGATCATTTCACATGGGGGGCAAGGTGGGTGTATGACTGGGACTGTCCACACCCACCATATATTGACTAACTCCTATTTGGTTAGCCAGTAGGTTGCAAAGGGTATCACATTTCCCAGTGTCAAAGATCTGCATAGCAGTCTCATAGATTGCCATGAAGAACAGCCATACTGCAACTTGGATGAGCTTGCAATTAATACATCAGAATTACAGTATGCTGCAACAACATTTGGCCTGCACGTATGTGAGAAACTGGACTTTGATCATTCTTAAGGAGACCTTGGATGCAATGCTGTCCAGTCTTTAAAGGCCACCAACAGGCCAGGATTTCCTTGCTTAAGTACAGGTGAGTCAATCAAAATGAATGAGCCACTGATGAACTCACTTGTGCTTAATCAGGAAAATCCTTAACCCTTTGAGTGCAAGAGGGGTACACAACACATTGCTTTGCAATGTGTGCCCCTCTGGCACTCAACAGGTTAAATCCTGGCCTCCTGGTGTCCCTTGAGTACTGACCTTGAACAGCCCTGCACCAAGGTGTGATATAGAGGTGATAAAGTGGAGATAACTTCTCCAGTGATATCACTTCTCCAGTTTCTATCTTCTATGGAGCCAATGCACCAAGATTTCTCCAACTTTAGAGCTCTTAGTGCATAGACTCTATAGAATAACTTAGGAACTGGAGACATGATATCACTAGAGAAGTCATATCCACTTTATCACTCGTTGGTGCATAACCACCCAGATATCTCTATAATGCAGGATGCTTATGAAAACTGCTTTCTGTAGGGCATCACAGGAATCAGTACAACCCTGCATTGTGCATTTTCCATAAACACCTTGCATTTAAAGAGCTATCTGGTCACCTTGTGTGTGCCCTTGTGAACAGACCTTAAGGCAGAAGGTGTCAGAGAACGGTGGATGTGGAAAGTGAGGCTAATGTTGTGCTAAGAAATGTTGTGCAATTTTGGAGCAAACAAATTGCACCACAGGGAACAAATAAACATTCTTATTGCTTTAAACTCAGGGTTTAACACTATGAATGCTTAAGGACTTATTGTAGACCTCTCTAGCATTTAAAGGGATTCAAATCCCACTTAAATCAATAAGAATTTATATTGAACCCTGTAGTGTAGTTCATACCTCCTAACATTTCAAATGGCCAAAGAGGGACACTTTTGGTTTAGATGTTGTGGATGGTAGGCAGGGTATTACTGAGAGTTTTTAGGTTATTAATGACCTGTTGACACCTCTTTGTGTAACTAAATAAAAGATTTAGAACAAGACCAAATAACTATATTTACACAGACTAATTTAAGAACAATATACCATAACTCCAAACCAGAGGTGTAAATAGAAGCCACCAGGCCCTTGTGCAAATTTTGCCATAGGACCCCCTTACCACATTGACCCCACTGTCCACCTCCTACCTGGCTCAGGAGGAGGGGGCCTCATCATCCCTGGTGGTCTGGCAGCATGACAGGAAAGGGGTGTGCCACCTGCTGCACAGACCTCTCTATATGCAGCTCCCATGCTGTTCTCCAGAAATGCAGAGCGTTGGGAGATGTCGTCATCTCCCAGCGCTCTGCATTACTAGATGGCCAGGGATGATGAGGAAGCAGTGTGATGATAGCATGGGGCGGCGGGGCCCCGGTAGTGATGGGCCAGTTGCGATCACTATTGTTACTGTACTTTAAACAAATATTAATGTGAGTTTTATTGCTGTGGAGCAATGTGATACACTGATATACACACCACACTGTCTAGTCTCATAAAAGAGGGACATAAGGGTAAGACAGAGGGATTTGGGTCCCAAAGACGGACTATCCGGTCTAAAGAGGGACACTTGGGAGGTATGCAGTTGGTTTAGTCCAGAATTACACCACTTATTAGTACATCAGCCTCAATGTGTAACAAAAAATGTAAGTGTAAAAAAATAATAATAAACAAACAACAGCTAGCAAATGGACCAAATGTACATGGAAAGTCTGTGAAAAAGGAAGAATAAAATAATGAAAGCTAGCCCCACAGTGGACAACCCATGCCTGTCTCTGGACCACAACTCTCATGATCGGCAAGCTAGACAATGACTACAACTGCAGTCCAGAATGGACCTAACGCATCATGGGTCCTCCACAATACAAGTGATACAAAATAATCTCCCCTCGTTGTGTTTACACGGCCAGGCAAGGCAAGCGGAACGTTGCATCTTGTGCCTTGGAGCCGTCCGGAAGAAAAGTGTATCGTCCCCCTGTTACGTCATAGACCTTGTCGTCATCAACCTCCAAGATGGCGGCGCCCAGGAAGCTCCAGTGACCCTCAACATTTAGGTAGATGCACGTTCTAGGATAGAACTCTATGTATATATCTAGATTATGGGTATCTGTTCCTATATCTCCGATATATAATTTATGTATCGGTTTATAACTCCTCTCTATGAATTTTGTGCTTATAGAAATACACACTGGATCTTAATCGTGTGTCTGTATTTCTCGGGCTATCAACCTGAGGCATTCCAGCTGTCAGGGACTATAGTTCTTATCATCCGAGGTCGCCTGCTGGGGATGATGGGAATTGTAGTCCTGAACAGCTGGGAGGCGTCAGATTTCCCAGTCTTGATCTACTCAGTGGGGACAAATCAAAATCCGTAAATGCCGGTTTACTTAAAGTGAAACTGTCACTTTTTATCAGGCGATTTTGAAAGAGCATAATATCATCCAATGTTATTCTTGGTATCACCGGTGATAATACGTAACATCTTCGGTGCCCGACATAAACAAGTAATATCCACTTAGTAGTGGTTACCACATATACATAATTGCAAGGATGTAAGCATACCTGGGAACTTTCAAGATGAGCTGACCCTGAGATCTTTGATATATTAACCCTTAAAGCTTCCCATAATGTAGATTTTATGCGATACGTGCCTGCTTGCTCTAACACAGTGGTGCTCCGGTCCGTGTGCGGGGAACCTTTAACATGCTACAGTTTGGATAACTCACTGCCTGAACACAAACAAGACAAGCAGGACATCTCCCACTGTCTTTCTGGTACTAATGGCACCAGTTTAGAGGCTAAGGAAACATTTAATTGGAGGAAATTCATATTGTAGGTGACACAGACCTCTCTCACCCTGAGAATTTGGCCCTTCACCCTGAGACCCTGAGATTTGGGTCAAAATCCTGAGTCTCAGGGTCAAACCCTGAGAGTTCCCAGGTATGGATGTAAGATGTATACTCTGAATATACAGGTGTCATTTGTGGCAAGCCCAGCAAAAACGATGAAAGGCACACGATGCATCCAACAACAATTGAAAAGATGCATAGCAGGGACAAAGCATTATATGTAACACACTTGATTGGTGAGCAGTAAGTACACTGCCTGAGATTAATCCACAAACACACAAAGGTTTTGTAGCTGAAGCAGGGGTTAATAAAAAAAATATAGCTCAATCAGTTGGCGAAAGATATAGTATGTAAATAGTGTTATAAAGTAGCATGTTCATATATAAGCAGACCAAACAGCAGGGAGACAGAAAAAACATAATCCAAGATCTAATGGTGATGTGGACTTTTCAATTGCTGTAAAAATTTAAGAAGGGGGTGATAGAGTTAAATATTTACTCTAAAAGAATCTAAGTGTAGGAAGTACAGATGGCAACCTTGAAAAAGCCCAAAGGTCTAGAGCGAAACGCATTGGTGGTGTTCCTGCTGATGTGCCTCTCAAACCAACTGTATGCCTGAGACATAAGATGTACATCTACATTCGTGTTAAAATTTGTACCATTTGAGCAGATTTGGAAACACTATTTATCCATCTTCCACTGCATGAAGCATCGGATGAACTGGGATGAGCAGTAGAGTGATATGAGATCCTGATACAATATACTTGTGAGACCAGAATATGCAATAATGACTATTTGTCTCCCTGCTTTGTTTGGACTGCTCTCATTTGAACATGCTACTTAATATCATGGCTTCCATATTCTGTGTTGTTCACTAATTGACTACTGAAAGTTTGAGTAACACCTTCTTCAGTTATAAAGAATGTAGGTGTTGCTGAATTCATCCCATGCAGTGTACGGTTTACTAATCAAGTGTGTTGCATGTAATGCTTGTCTCTGCTTCAGTTTCTGTTGCTGGATACATCTTACATCCTTGCAGTTATGTATGTGTTAGCTATTGCTAAATGGTTATCATTTTTGCCTTGGTTTGGAAGACATTATGCCTGTTCATGCTTTATCACTAGTGATAGCAAGACTAACCTTGGATGATATTATGCTCTTTTATCAATTTCTCTTTATTTATCATGTTCAATTTGTTCTGCCTACTTTTGGCTGTGCACCTTATTTATCACTATACATGTTTGTATGTGTGTTTTACATTATTTCAGGATTGTGATATATATCATTTAGAGATTTAGAAAATGTTTTACCAGGAAGAATACATAGATATTTCTCTCATTTTCAAGTATGTCCTGGAAAGTTACATATTTACTTTGTTTGATTTATATAGTTTGGTATTGTCATTTGCACCCCCGTGAAAACAAACATTGTGGTTAAAATAAAACCTGACCTCTAATATGCATATACATCTCTTCTCCCAGTCTAAAATCCCTAAAATAACTGCTTCTTTGTATCTAAAAACAATATGAGATGTGGAGTGCTATAAGTTGATCTGTATATATACAGTAATGTGCAAAAGTTTTAGGCAGGTGTGAAAAAATGCTGTAAAGTAAGAATGGTTTCAAAAATAGACATGTTAATATATTTTTATCAATTAATAAAATGCATAGTGAGTGAACAGAAGAAAAATCTAAATCAAATCAATATTTGGTGTGACCTCCCTTTGCCTTCAAAACAGCATCAATTCTTCTAGGTTCACTTGCACACGTTTTTTTAAGGAACTCGGCAGGTAGGTTGTTCCAGATATCTTGGAGAAGTAACTCTAGTTCTTCTGTGGATTTAGGCAGCCTCAGATGCTTCTTTCTCTTCATGTAATCCCAGACAGACTCGATGATGTTGAGATCAGGGTACTGTGGGGCCCATACCATCACTTCCAGGACTCCTTGTTCCTCTTTACGCTGAAGATAGTTCTTAATGACTTTGGCTGTATGTTTTGGGTCGTTGTCATGCTGCAGAATAAACTTGGGGCCAATCAGATGCCTCCCTGGTGGTATTGCATTTCGGATAAGTATCTGTCTGTACTTCTCAGCATTGAGGATACCAATAATTCCGATGAAATCCCCAACTCCATTTGCAGAAATGCAGCCCAAAACTTGCAAGGAACCTCCACCATGCTTCACTGTTGCCTGCAGACACTCATTCTTGCACCGCTCTCCAGCCCTTCGGCAAACAAACTGCATTCTGCTACAGCCAAATATTTCAAAATTTGACTCATCAGTCCAGAGCATCTGCTGCCGTTTTTCTGCACCCCAGTTCCTGTGTTTTTGTGCATAGTTGATTCACTTGACCTTGTTTCCACGTCCGAGGTATGGCTTTTTGGCCGCATGTCTTCCATGAAGACCACTTCTGTCCAGACTTCTCAGTACAGTAGATGGGTGTACCAGGATCCCACTGTTTTCTGCCAATTCTGAGCTGATGGCACTTTTGGACATCTTCTGATTGTGAAGGGAAGTAAGCAGGCTGTGTCTTTCATCTGCTGTAATAAGCTTCCTTGGCTGACCACTGCATCTACAGTCCTCAGCGTTGCCTGTTTCTTTGTGCTTCTTCAAAAGAGCTTGGACAGCACATCTAGAAACCCCTGTCTCCCTTGAAATTTCTGCCTGGGACAGACCTTGCTGATGCAGTATAACTACCTTGTATCTTGTTACTGTACTCAGTCTTGCCATGGTGTATGACTTTTGCCATTAAACTTTCTTCAGCAGCCTCAACTTGTTAGCTGAGTTTTGCTGTTCCTCACCCGGTTTTATTCTTCCTACCCAGCTTTTTCTGTTTCAGTTAATTTTTGTGTTTCAACCCCCATATTATATTGATGATCATTATCACCTGTTTGGTATAATTGTTTAATTGTACACCTGACTATATGCCTACAAAACACCTGCAAGTGTACCTAGAAGAATTGATGCTGTTTTGAAGGCAAAGGGTGGTCACACCAAATATTAATTTGATTTAGATTTTTCTTCTGTTCACTCAATGTGCATTTTGTTAATTGATAAAAATAAACTATTAACATGTCTATTTTTGAAAGCATTCTTACTTTACAGCATTTTTTCACACCAAACAGTAAGTTGTACAAAGTGATCCATGTGGACAAAGACAAAGGTGGAGAAGTTATGGAGCGAACCAATTGCATCACATGGAGTAAATAAAAGTTATATTGAGAAAAAAGTGGATTTGAAGTCTTTGAGGCTGTTTTAATATGATAACCTGAAGCAAACCGACAGAGAGCAAATACACAGTGATTTTAAAAGGGCCTGTTAACGCCAATTCTTCCTAGTACAGCCGCCTCACTTTATCTGACAGCATATTTCATCTGCATAGATGTCTGGATTTCGGATACAGAATACTGAGCAGTGAAGATGAGAAGCTTGCGTTCTCTGTTATCAGTCCGGAAGCTTTGTGTGGGGGGCAAATGGATACCAGGTGCAGAAACCTCCCGGGGTGGAAACGTTATCCAGGTAAGTGTAAGAGAAATTACATATGTATGCGTCTTAAATGTTAGCTTATATAGTGAATATTTCAATTTCTTTATTACTTTCCGTTTTTAAAACCCTATTTGGATGAAAATTAATGTTTAAAGAGTGCCATGCACCTACTTCCGGACAGACTGTGGTTACCTGCTCTGTATCCGCAGTCCGTCACTCTGCCTTTGCCCTTCCCTCTATCCAGCCTCCTCCAATGACGGAGGCTTCTGTCTGTAAGATGGAGTGCTCTAATTAGCAGAGATCAATATCTAGCCAATGAGAGCGCTTCAGCTTACAGACAAAAGCCTCCGTCATTGGAGGAGGCTGGATAGAGGGAGGGGACCAGAGGCAGAGTGACGGACTGCGGTACAGAGCAGGTAACCACAGTCTATGCAGATTAGGTGCAGGGCACTCTTTTAACATTAATTTTCATCCAAAAAATGTAAAGTAATAAATAAATTGAAATATTTGCTATATTAGCTAACATTTAAGACTATCTTGTATAGGGGTGATCGATCCCCTTTAAATACATAATAGAAGTATCTTATTTGTATTTCAGCAAAATTCTAAAGTATAAAAACTAAAAATGCTCAGACAAAGTACATCATAGAACAATGGTAACCCTTTGAGTTCAAGAGGGGTATGCAAAGCAATGCGTTACGTACCCCTCTGGCACTCAGAGGGTTAATTGCTTGGCTGCTAGAGACGTGTAGAAATAAAGGTCAGAGATGCTCAACTAGGCTCATGAGCTAGCAAATACAAATACAAATTACCAGTATGATATGCTTCAGAAGATTTCCTCTCTCTGTGTATGGCACTGGGGAGCTAGAAGAGATTGCACCCTGGGTGTGAGGACACAGTCCCAGTGAGCTTCTTGCATGTATTTGCTAGCTCATGAGCCTAGTTGAGCATCTCTGACTCTTTCTTTCTACATATGCAAATTGATCTTGGGGTTGGTCACCCTAAGAGTAATGAGGGGAATCCAGACGTGGACCCCTTGCTCACAGTGCTTAGAGGGATCAGCTGCACCTCACTGACGAGGCCCAAGAAGGCTGAAACGTATGTCTGGGGTTAGCTGTTTCCCTTGTTCAGAGAGGAATTGTCTGGCATTTCGTGGCTGGATTGTCATTTGACAGGACCAGTATGATGTGCTTCAGGAGATTCCCTCTTTCTGTATGGCACTGCAGAGCTAGAAGAGATTGCATCCTGGGTGTGAGGACACAGTCCCAGTGAGCTTCTTGCATGTATTTGCTAGCTCATGAGCCTAGTTGAGCATCTCTGACTCTTTCTTTCTACATCTGGTAGTAACCTCTCAAACATCCAAGAGATTAATCCTTTGAATGCCAGAGGGATGGCCAATGCATTGCTTCGCATTGCTCTGGCACTCAAAGGGTTTAAGAGATAGAAACACTTAAAATGAAAATAAATATATATTTTAGTTTGGTTTTTTTTCTCCTGAGTAAAACAAGGGTACTCCCACCGCGAAGAGGTGTTTTATTAATAAGTGATTGTAGTTTCAAACTTTAATTATTTAGGCTCAGTATTTCAGCGGCCTAAAATGTTAGTGACACTATTGTTACACCATCCTATTGACATGTCTTATCAGTTGACCATAAGCTCCATAGGATGCTGTAGCAACAGCGCCACTGTACAATTTTAGGCCATTGAAATATTGCACCTAAAAAATACAAGTTTGAGCTGCAATCGCTTTTTAATAAAACACCACTCGGCACTGGGAGTACCCTTGTTTTACTCAGGAGAATAAAAGCTACGGTATATATTTTTTGCATATTAAGTGATACTATCTCTTTAAATAGCTTCCTTCACAGTTTGGGAATTGTTTTTTGTTTAAAGGGATAGTAATACTTCATTATTACTATCCCCCATGTTGTAGCCCTTAAAATTCAGAATTCAACGATACCAACAGCATCTCTCAAACCTTTATGGTTTGAGAGATATCCGCTTTCAAAGTTCCCTCTCCTTCTCTCTCCCCTGACGTCAGCGATCTAGCTGACAGCAGGGGAATCCGTTCAGTGAGCAAGCGGCGGCTCTGCAGGAGTCCTGAGATCGCGTTATAGAAACAGAAATCCTTCACTAAAATGGTCTTCTACGTGTGCTTGGTTTGCAAGCACACGTAGAAAACCATTTTAGTGAAGGATTTCTGTTTCTATAACGAGATCTCGGCACTGCTGCAGAGCCACCGCCTGTCCCTGGACTGGATTCCCCTGCTGTCAGATAGAATGCTGATGTCAGTGGAGAGGGAAGGAGAGGGAACTTTGAAAGCAGATATCTCTCAAACCATTGTGTGCAAATGTATGTAATAGGAATGAGAATGTGTGGGGTGGGGGGGATGTGTGGAGTATAGGCAGTTTTACTTACAATCCAATCAGTCATACTGATATGTTCTCATGTGGCTCTTCAGCTGTAGTTGTAAAAAAATTAGAGATGCACCGATACCAATTTTTTAAGGCCGAGTACAAGTACCGATACTTTTTTCAAGTACTCACCGATACCAATTACCGATACCTTTTTTTTGCGGTCATTTGCCAGTTTTCTAAGTGCCTACATGTTTTAGGTACTTGGAAAACTGGCAAATGACCGCCAAAAAAAAGTATTGGTAATTTGTATTGGTGAGTACTTGAAAAATATTATGTGTGTATGTATATTATATATATATATATATATATATATATATATATATATATATATATACACACACACACCACCTCTTGACTCTTGATTCTCCCTTTTTGACTCTTTCTCCCACCTTTTGCTTCATTCTACCCCCTTGAGCCCCCTTTTGTCTTGGCTTTTGATCCCCCTTTCTCCCACTCCTCCTTGACTCACCCTTTTGCCTCTCTCTCCCTCCTGATCACCCCTCCTTTTGCCTCTTCTTGCCCCCACTCCTTTGGTCTCCTGATCCTTCCTCCTTTTGACCCCACTGTCTGCCTCCTTTAATCTCGTCTGCCGGGTGCTCGCTGTTCTCTCGCGAGCCCCGGCAGAGGTCAGCGTCAGAGCGTTGCCATGGTAACCCACGGCAATGCTCCGACGCTGTAGGAGTGAGAGAGGTGACCGGGGAGCATTGTGAGCAGCTCCCCGGGCTCCCTCTCTGCAGCACCGACCCTGACACAGGGTATCGGTGCTGGTATCGGCCGCATTTGCGCGAGTACAAGTACTCGCGCAAATGCTGGTATCGGCACCGATACCAGTATCGGTATAGGTGCAACCCTAAAAAAAATCATATTGGTGAACTAAGGAACCACATGTCCTTTTCTGAGCATCCTGCACTCCATGCATTTCCCCAGTATTAGTGCAAAAAAAAATTTTGTTTTTGTTTTTAACAGCCATAGAACATTACAAAGAGACTCTTGTATCTTTAAATTCTGTTTTGTGTGGGCACCAGTGATTTAAGTCTGCTTTTTTGCTTTCTCTGTGTCATGGAGCAGATTTAAAGCATTCCTACCTGCACAAACAGAATCCCCTGACCTCCCCAATGTAAAAATGAATCACCTTTGGCCTCTGCAGTATCTTTTTCTCGCTCTCCACGGGCCTCTTCATTACCTCTTACTGGAGAGTCTGTTTCATGCGTCTTCAGTGATAATAAGTAATTTCCACTGTCATCATTGGAAGGGACACATTTATCATTGAGACGCATAGAACTGACTACGTGGAGGCTGAGGAGCAGCATTTGCTGAGAGAGAAAATTAAAGCGATTCAATTGTCCAGGGGAGGGCACACTCCATACATTAACCTCTTGCATGCTGTAGTGATTTACAAAGTATTGCAAAGCAAAAACTCTAGCATTCAAAGCAGCAGAGTACAGTGACCTGCTGAGGGCTCTCAGGGCTGCTAGTGTCTGACTCTGGGTATGGGGTATTAATCAGGACACCGCCATGCTCCAGCTCCAGTTCTCTTGCTAACTTCTGCTGCCAACTTCCTGCATCACGTGGTCACAGCTCCACTCCCATCTCCAGACCAAGAGGCATCACAAGCACAGGCAGCCAATGAGAGAGGAGTATCCTGTCAAAGCACTCCTCTCTCATTGGCTGCAGTGCGGGTGTCATACTGCAACATCATCCAACATGCTGATACTAGGAAGGTGCTGGATGGCGAGGCACATTAAAGCAGTCCATACCTTTCACCGCTCACAGTCAGACACAGCAGCAGCCTCTGCACCCCCATAGATGTGCGCCCTAGGTCAGTGCCTACCTCGCCTATAGGAGGTGCCAGCCCTGTGCGGAACAGTTTGTTGTACCACGGCCAACCTCCTGTGGATGTTGCCCTCTTTAGATTTATGTAAATTTTACAGTAAGCACAAAGATTTAATTGAAGAAAAAAACACTTGAATCAGACTTCATTTAGCTATCTCTGGGAACATGAATCTGTCAGGTGAAAGGTCCACTTTAACTGGGAAAGTTCCTAAACAATGCTACCTTACCACCAATGTATTCTTTTCTTTTCTACACAAAGCTCTTGCACTCAAACAGTTAAGAGATGATAACACACATGCTCTTTTCCTTACCTCTTCCAGGTGTCCTGTTCCCATTACACATCTCAGCCTCCTGGCCCTCCTCGGGTCTCCTCCTTGCCAGGCGCTGTGACTCCGTATGAAGAGGTGTTTGTCCGAGAGCAGCGCAGCAAGGAGTCCTTTGTTCAGGTGCTGAAGATTTTCTGCGGTCGGGATGTGAGACGGAGAGGCCATGTGGAGATGATCGAGACAGCACTCAAATGGATGCCTGAGTTTGGGGTGGAGAAGGACCTGGAGGTCTACAACCAACTTCTTGATGTTTTTCCCAAGGAGGTCTTTGTACCCCGAAATTACATACAGAGGATGTTCAACCACTACCCACGTCAGCAGGAGTGTGCCATCAGGGTGCTGGAGCAAATGGAGAGTTATGGTAAAGTCTGGAGTCAGATATTCCCACCGATGTGTGAAATACTGGCACAAAACAGAGGGCATAGACAGGAGGGAGCTATGGGAGATAGAGTCTGTCCCTCCCACTGTAGGGTGACACTGACAGGAGGGAGCTATGAGGCATGGAATCTGTCCCCTCCTACTGCAGGGTGACACAGACAGGAGGTTGCAATGGGACATGGAATCTGTCCCCTCCTACTGCAGGGTGACACAGACAGGAAGGAGCTATAGGACATGGAGTCTGTCCCTCCCACTGCAGGGTGACACAGACAGGAGAGAGCTATGGGACATGGAGTCTGTCCCTCCCACTGCAGGGTGACACAGACAGGAGGGAGCTATGGGACATGGAGTCTGTCCCCTCCCACTGCAGGGTGACACAGACAGGAAGGAGCTATAGGACATGGAGTCTGTCCCTCCCACTGCAGGGTGACACAGACAGAAGGGAGCAATGGGACATGGAGTCTGTCCCTCCCACTGCAGGGTGACACAGACAGGAGGGAGCTATGGGACATGGATTCTGTCCCTCCCACTGCAGGGTGACATAGACAGGAGGGAGCTATGGGACATGGAGTCTGTCCCTCCCACTGCAGGGTGAAACATACAGGAGGGAACTATGGGGCATGGAATCTGTCCCCTCCCATTGCAGGGTGACACATACAGGAGGGAACTATGGGACATGAAATCTGTCCCCTCCCACTGCAGGGTGATGCATACAGGAAGGAACTATGGGACATGGATTCTGTCCCTCCCACTGCAGGGTGACACAGGGGGCCTTATTCATCAGGTGCAATTCTGGAGCAAACCAATTGCAACATAGGGAGTGTACAAAAATATACCAAATTCCCATTAATTTAAACTGGGCTTTTAACCTCCTTGAATGCTAGAGAGGCAATGTGTTGGAGCCTTTATAGCATTCAGTGGGTTAAAACTGACATTTAAATCAATGTGAATTTTGAATTTAACCTATGTTACAGCTGGTTTGTTCCAGAACAGCAGCTGTGGAATAAGCCCCATATCTCGCCCTTCAGTGGGAGGGACAGATTTTGATTGTAGGGTGACACAGGGTGTCATCATGTTTCGAGCTTTCTGTCAGGGACTGTGAAGGCGGGATAGTGATTACAATGCAAAAAAATAACATTTTAAAAAAGAATATAACATACGGCGCACTTAGTGCTGCGGGGATAGTGTTACATTGTTTCACTCTTCTGCTTTGATGGTTGACTGACCAGGAAACTCTCTGGAAATAGATATTCAGGGAGCTTACTGTTTGGGACATAAATATTTGTAAAAATAAGTGAAGGTTAAAATGATGAAAAGTACACAGTTTGGCTTGGTGTATTATTATGCATTTGCAGAAAGTATCAGGTCAAAAAAGTGTTTTTATCACTTTAAGGTTCATCAGTAAAGGGAATAGTTGAGCAATTCTTGTGCGACACCTGAGGGCACAAATAAAAACTCCTTTTGAGTGCCAGAGGGGTAAGCAATGCATTGCATAGCCTTCTGACACTCAGAGTTAAATGGGGCTTTTCAGCTCTTGAATCCTAAGGATGTCTGCGTTGTGTTGTAACATATTATAAAAATTGTTTACTGCTCCTTTAACCCTTTGAGTGCCAAATGGGTGTCCAACACATTGTTCTGGCACTCAAAGGGATAAATCAGAGGGATTTGGGGAATTTCTGTGTGTCCCCATGGCTTTATTAGTTTACCACCAGAAATTCTGCACTTTCTACTCTGTGCATCTGGCCCTCTGTCCTTTTCAGATGGTACAATATCAGGAAGGGGGATGTATAGGAAATAAACGCCCTCCACACACACTACATATAGGACAGGTAAAAGCCTCATTTTGGATTTCTGGAGCAAACCAACAGCACCATCAATGGGAAGTTTTATTTATCTCTTATGATACTGATGGTTTGCCCCACAATTGTTAACTTTTTCTTTAAATAAAGTCCATAGTGTGTGCACATGTGGATGAGGTCACTGAGTGAAAAGACCATCCAAGTAACCGTGAGTGGTATACGGCATTTCACTCTGTGTAAATGTGAAAATCGTTGTGATTAACTGATTTTATCTGGAGTCGGTAATTTTTTTTTTAACATTTTTATTCATATTTTTCACAATTGTGGTGATGTTATTGGTAGGAATTTGGTATACAGATGGCTCATGAAATGTAGATTAGATGAACTAAAGGGGTTAACCCACATCCCCATCTTTTGGTTATATATGATCGGTCACTTCAAAGTACTCTCTATCATTGCCAGGTGAGGGATACATGACTGACACCAACCAAATAGGGTGCTGGGATATTATCTCCAGGTGTACAATATTCTGCATTTCATAGCCATCTCTATACTATGTCAGTATATCCTTGTTTGTGTATATGCTCAATTTTTAATATTCTATTTTAATACATTGGATGTTATGTGAATAGCAAATTTGCATTGAGATTTATGCTCTATGAGCGCTCAGATTGATTGTTATATTATCATTCCAAATCCAGTTTGCTGCACACAGAACCAAAACAAAACTTGTCACTGTCCAAATACATATGGATTGCTCTGTATTTACTGAGTGTGTATACAAACACACACATATACTGTATATATACACACACACACACACATATACTGTACACACTTATAATGTGCATTCTGTTCAGACACACATATATACCAGGGCTCAAAATTTCCACTCGCAACTAGCCAATGGCGAGTGAAAATTTATCCCTGGCGAGTAGAAATTCAGCCCTGGTGGGTATGCTATGGCTTGCAGTGGCGAGTAACTTTTCAGGTCTGACTAGTAGCAAAGGACTTCCAATTTTAAGCCCTGTATATACTGTAGTTATACATATACGGTATGTACAAACACTGTACAGACACAAATACATACTGTACGTACATATACCCACACAGTAATCACCATGACATGGATATTTAGCGCATATAATGAACAGCAAGTGATTGTTTTTTCTTTGTCTCCTTTAAGGTATCACCCCAAACAGCCAGACGCGATTCCTGCTGCTGCAGATATTTGGGGAACGCAGCCATCCCATGAGGAAATACCAGCGGATAATGTACTGGTTTCCCCGCTTCAAGCATACCAACCCCTACCCAGTGCCTGCTAACATAATGGCTGATCCAGTGGAACTATCACAGGTGTGTCTGCATCGCATGGCCGCAGACAGGGATTCACGTGTCACTGTGTACCAGGTGAGTATCCCGGATCTCTGTTTACTACTGTGTACATGACAAGACTGAGAAGCTCACATACTTACATGACATTTTCAGATGCCCTCAAAGGACGAGTGCGAGGATGGGAGACCGCAAGAGAGCACACATGTAGTGGGTGAGTGTTTCTCTGTCCCTACGACATGAGATAGTGGGATTAAAAGTCTCTATGTCCCATAGCACCCTCTTGTCTGTTGCCAGCAGTTTGAGGGACAGACTCCACGTCCCATAGCTTTTTCGTGTGTGTGTGTGTGTGTGTGTGTGTCAGTCACCCTGGAGCAGGAAGTCAAGATTCTATATCCCATAGTTCCTCCTGTCTGTATCGCTGAGTCTCCATGTTGTGACAGGTATCCAGTCTCCAGATCAAATCTCCCTTCTGGCCACACACGATCCCAGTACTCCGGTTTATGTGGAGGGACCATTCCCCCTCTGGCTGAAGAAGACCTGTGTGTATTACTATGTGCTTCGTGCTGACCCAGTGCCATTCAAGAAAGAGGTGAGAGCTGTGAGCCATAGAACAGCTTGGTGCATTTGTATCAGTGTAACTCTAAAAGTTTGGATATTATTGAAGTAAAAGTTCTTCAGTAGCAAATATGAGACATCCCTGTGTATTATTCATATAACGAAATGTTAATAAATAGTAGCAGCTCGCAAATAAAACTCCATTTCTGTTTGAAAAGTATACATACACATTTCTATCAACATGTCAGTATTCAGTAGATTACTGGTAATACAACTGGCTTGGCAGTGCCTCAGTTTTTTTCATTATGGACCGAATTCAGGAAGTTAAAGTGGTTCAGGTTTGGGGCAGTTGATTACTGCTTCACCATAGAGAATAAATGAAAATTCCACAATAAAATTAGAGGCTCCAGTTGTCTCAATAAGCTTGGTATAAATATAGGTGAAGACTGATTCCCATATCTTCACTTAATAACGCTCAAATTAAAGGTGCAGTAAATTTATTTTTATAAAAACACGTATTTTATAGAACTTTTCCTGCTGAATAAAACAAGGTCACTCCCATCGCTGTCAGATGTTTTATTCAAAATTTATAGCAGTTTAAATAATCAGGAAGTGAATTTACTGTGTTTACTTCCTGATAGTTCTAACTGACAGGAAGTGACAGGCAGTTTCTATCACATTCTATGGAGAACTGTATGTCTCTGACTTTTCTGACTTTCCTCTCCATTAGAATCTAACAGGAAATCTAATTAGAATTTGACCACTAGAGGGCACTGCTAATGTAAATAAAAAAAACATGGGTTTAAACTGTAATAACTCTGGAAATATAAATCTCTCGGCAGTGGGAGTACCCTTATTTTACTCAGTAGGAAAATCCCTACAATATACATTTTTTCATAAAAAAAAGTTTACTGCTCCTTTAAGTGCAATCAGAAAACTGATAACTGTATGTGACAGCCGGAGCTGTCCTAATACTCCTTCATGTAATCCGCAGCAAAGTAAATGGTCACACCAAAACAATGTATACCAGATTAAATGTATTTAGTAACACAGTAACATGTTACTATGTTAGATGTATTTGAAATAAAAACAGTATTGTCTTTATTTAAAACAATGTATAAAAACAAATATACAAATAAGGACTTTGTGTATAATGTGGGATGACTGATTTAGCTTAAGGTGAGGGGTGGGGGTGAGGCTAGTGAATGGGGAATCATCACGATTTTTTAGGTTATTTCTTGACCTAATGACACCTCTTTGTGTAACTGAATAAATGATTTAGAGCAAGACCAAAGTATTTTATTTAACAGACTAATTTATAAAGACATCTGCTTAAGTTTACACAAACATTAATTTCAGTTTTATTGCTGTGGAGCAATGTGATAAACATAGATCTACACACCACACAGTCTGATCTCCTAAAAAGAGAGAGACAACAAGGTGGGACAGAGGGATCTGAGTGTCAAAGAGGGGCTGTCCCTCCTAAAGAGGGACACTTGAGAGGTATGTATCCTTAATATCTCCTAAAGAGGGCCACTTGGGATGTATGTATCCCTAATATCTCCTAAAGAGGGCCACTTGGGAGGTACAGACCTTAATATCCCCTAAAGAGGAACACTTGGGATGTATGTATCCCTAATATCTCCTAAAGAGGAACACTTGGGAGGTACAGACCTTAATATCTCCTAAAGAGGGACACTTGGGAGGTATGGACCCCTAATATCTCTTAAAGAGACACCTGCTTGTATGTGTGTGAGTGTGCGCAGGAAGAGGAGTTGCTGTCTGGGATTTCATATTTTTGGGTTTTTTTCCTAGGAGGAGGTGGACCCAGAAAGGTGCCTTTACTACCCCCTGCACCTGGATCTAGATCTGGAGAGAGACCTAGGAGATGATGACACCTTTGATGTGGATGACGGTAAGAAAGGGTTAATAAATTAGTGCTTTCCATGTTTCCAGGAGGAACAGGGTTACATGATCCTCTGTAATTACGCAGCCATGGGTGGCTGTAATGGGTGATACATTGAAGATCTCCAGCAGTCAAGGATATAGTGATGTAATGCTCTCCACACTCTGGCTGAGAAGGGGTTAATGGAGGCATACACTAAAGCAGAATACAAGACTGGAGAGGTGCAACAGGCCAGGATTTAGGTGTATCTCATGTGATCACAAGAGAGTCGATCACCGATTCAGCCAATTTTACTGGACTTGGCTGTGCTCACTCAAGAACAGTGGTTCTCAGCCCATGCCCTCAGTAGCCACTAACAGGCCAGGATTTGAGGATTTCCTTGTTAGAGAGGTGAGTTAATCAATGTGAATAAGCCTCTGATCAAGACACCTGTGCTTGGAAATTCCTAAGTCCTGGCCTGTTAGTGGCCACTGAGGTCATGGGTTGAGAACCACTGCTCAAGAATATGGCTAGAAATGGGCAGTCAGGGTGATGTACTAAGAAAAGTGGTGCAATTTATGTGATTACCAGTAGGACAAGGTTGGGGTGTCAGATAGTGTACGTGTGTTTCTGTGACTACCAGTGGAACAATGCTGGGGTGTCAGACAGTATATATGTGTGGTTATGTGACTACCAGTAGAACAAAGCTGTGGTGTCAGGCAGTGTATGTGTGGTTATGTGACTACCAGTGGAACAAGGCTGGGGTGTCACACAGTGTATATGTGGCTCTGTGACTACCAGTAGAACAAGGCTGGGGTGTCACACAGTGTATGTGTGGTTCTGTGACTACCAGTGGACTTGTTGAAGATGAAACTACTTGAGGAATCCTCATTAGAGAGATTTAGGAGTACGTATAGACAACAGATTTCAAAGCAGTGTGCAGAGCAAATAGGGTACTATCCTGCATAAAAAGAGGATGCAAATATAATTTCTATATAAATCATTGGTAAGGCCTCATCTAGAATATGGAGTATAGTTTTGGACACCAGTTCTTAACAAAATACGTTTTTGAATAGAAAAAAAAAAAGTGCATTGACGTGCAACAAAGCTGATAAAGGGATTGGAGGATCTGATTTATAAAGAGAGACTAGCCAAACTGGGTTTGTTTACATGCAAGAAGAGACGTCTAAGGGGTGATATGATTACCATTTACATATATATATTTGAGGTCACTACAAAGAACTCTCCAATTAACTATTTACTAAAAGAGCTGAGCTATGAACAAGAGTTCATTAATTAAGACTAGAGCAAAGTGGCTTTTGACTAAAAAAACAGCAGGGTTTTTTTCTGTTTTGTTTTTTTTTGGTTTTTGTTTTTTTGTTTTTTTTTTTACAGTAAGGACAGCAAAGTTATTGAATTACTGTAAAATTCGGGTATAATACTCACAATTTTACCCCACTTCACCTTATGTGAAGTGGGGGGTGTGTATTATACTCGAGAGTTTTTTATGAAAAAAATAAAATTAAGCCTGCCAGATCCCTTCCCTCCCTCCCCCGGCGCTATCTGCTGCTAAAATACCATTTACTTACTTCAGAGTTCAAGTCCCTGCATTTTCCCCATTAGCTGGCAACATATAACAGATGTCAATATTCCCTGCGGGCGGCATGCTTCCATTCGCCGCCCGCTTCCTTCAGGACCTACCGGCTCCAGCCAATGGTAATGCCCTGTGAGGATCTGAAGGTCCTCACACGGCAATACCATAGCCGGAAGGAAGCGGGCGGCAAATGGAAGAATACCGCCCGCAGGGAATATTGACATGGGTTATATGTTGCCTGCTAATGGGGAAAGTGCGGGGACTTGAATTTTGACGTAAGTAAATGGTATTTTAGCAGCAGATAGCGCCGGGGGAGGGAGGGAAGGGATCTGGCAGGCTTAATTTTTTTTTTTTCTTAAGAGGGGAAAACAAGAGTGTGTATTACACATAGGAACTCTTGGTTTCCCCTAAAATCTTGGGCATAATATACACCTGCGAATTATACACAGGTGCGTATTATACCTGAATTTTTACAGCATTTGCCTCAGGATGCTGTGCTTGCAGATACTGTAACTGCTTTCAAAAAAGTAATGGATACCTCTCTAGCACAGAACAATACTGAGAATTATGACAGATGGCTTCCTAGCAGATAGGTTATTGATCCAGTAAATATCTGACTGCCATTTGGAGTCAGGAATGATTTTTTTTACTCACTTGGGGCTTAAATGAAAATGGCTTAAGTGTTGGCATGGGCTGGACTTGAAGGATGCATTTTCGGCCTCATCAACTATGTTACTATGTTAAAGTATTCAAACCTGCAAAATTTTTTTTTTTTTTTTTCCCTAGATTTTTGTTGTAATCGACACTATATCACAACCCATTTTGTAGTGGTGGCACCCTTTAGTTTAATAAGAAATCTTTGGGGAACGCTAACCACCAAACCCTCACATGCTAGAGAGGTATCAAGGATTTTGGAGAATTTTTTTGGGAACTACAGGGTTCTACCACAGCAACAAGTTTGAGAAACACTGAGTGTCAGAGGGCTGTCTATGCATTGAACATCCCTCTGGTACTGAAGTGGTTAAAAGCAACACGGTGTCTAATTCATTTAAAGGGATAGTAATAGTTTGTTTTAAGAAATTCTAATATTGTAGATATTAAAAATTAGAAGTACAATAACCTACATCCCGTCTCTCAAACCTTTATAGTTTGAGAGATTGAAGCATCTAAAGTTTCCCCTCCCGCCCTTTTCAGTGATGTCAGCCTCTAGCTGACAGACAGATATTCTGGTCATTTGACCTGCTGGCGGCTCTTCAGCAGAGCCGAGATCGCACTGTGTACAATGAAATACTTAATTGGCATGGTCTACAAGGTGTGCTTGCAAACTAGGCACACTTTGTAGACCCTTCCAACTAAGTATTTCTTTCTACATAGCTCTGTCTCAGCTCTGCTGAAGAGCCGCCGGCCGGTCAAATGACCAGAATCACCGTCTGTCAGCTAGAGGCTGACGACTCTGAAAGGGGCAGGAGGGGAAACTTTAGATGCTTCGACCTCTCAAACTATAAAGGTTTGAGAGACGGGATGTAGGTTATTGTACTTCTATTTTTAATATCTACAATATTAGAATTTCTTAAAACAAACTATTACTATCCCTTTAAATAATATCGTATAATGTGAAAAAGGGAGGTTCTGCCCTAAAATTGAGAATTATACTTTATAACAGTTAGCTTGTATAAGGAATTGATTAGTGCTTCATTAACCTGTATTCTTCAGCTAACGGTGACTGACTTTCCGTCCCACTCTGTTTTCCCCTGTGTACAGTGGAGGAGGGCCCTGTCTTTGCTATGTGCATGACCGGTTCTGGAGATGAGAGGACACTTGGGAAGTGGATTCGGGGCCTGCAGGAGACTAACCCAATCCTAGGCCAGACACCAGTCCTCTTTCGACTAAATTCAGGACCCCAGGAGTTGAGCTCTCCACTGAAGCGAGAGACAGGGCCAGAGCGGGAGGATGAAGTAGAAGAAGAGGAGAGGGAGACAGAGCACCGTAGGATGGAGCAGTAATAAAGACAAGTCCTGCAGGTGCTTGAAAAGCTCTAATACCATATCCAGGGTTAAAGGCTGGACGTCTAGGGCTGGCGCAGAGCACAAGGGCTTATACAACTGGCACTGGTGATATGCAGCTGAAAACCTGAGGCTGATTATGAAATACAGAGCCTGGCACCCCTACGGCAATACTGGAGGACTGCGAAACATCCCCTGTTACTGACAAGGAACTAATCTGATTCTGGTTACTGTCCCTGTAATGTAGATACCAGTAGAGGGTGATTATTTTGCTGCTGATTGGCTCACTAGCTATACTGTGTATTTATACCTCCTAGCGGCAGGAAAGGGGCTAACTGGTTATTTATAGATGGGGCACCAAAGCAATCACAATGTTGAACAAGAAAGCCTGGCGACATTTAGGTGCCATGTTCCAGAAGATGCGTTAAAGGCCATATTCAACCAGCTACAGAGGTGCAATTGTGGAGCAAACCAACTGGACCGTAGAGGTCGGAAAAACAGTTCAAAATCTTCCTGATTTAAATGGAACATGTAACCTCTTGAATGTTAGAGTGGCTGAATAACCTGTTGGAGACATATCTAGCATTCAATGAGAGACAAGCTTCAATTAACCCATTAAGGACTCATGACATGCCAGGACGTTCATGGGTAAACTTGTGTTAAAGTGGCACTATCACCCAAATTAATGTTGCCCCAAATAATTATGTGCATAATAAGCATATCCATCCTAGTATTATCCAGAATAACTGCATCATTATTGATAAATCCAACTCGTTCTGAGATGGTCAGACAGGCATCAGCCAGACATCTTGACAGAGAGATATCTGAGCGCCTTCGCTGTCCGTCCAGGTCTCCTCTAGGAGGCGGTGCATGGTACCTTAAGGTACAGGAAGTGACTGTTGACAAAGATGCCTCTACAGCAAGATGTCTGCCTGACCATCTTAGAATGAGTTGGATTTGTCAATAACGCTGGATTTATTCTGGATAATACTATTATGAATTAGCTTATCGTTATGTGCATAATTATTTGGGGGTAACTTTAATTTGGGCAAAAGTGCCTCCTTAAGGACTCATGACAGTCCTGGAATTCAGGGGTCCCCACCCGGCCGCACTCCGTTCGGGGACCCCTGAATTAATTTAGAAAAAAAAACTCTGTGGTCCGTAACTGCCAGCAGTGTGGCCGGTCGTCAAGGGGTTAAACTATCGGGAATTTCCTTTCTCCCCTGTGGTGCCATTGATTTGCCCCAGAAGTGCTCATCTTTAGCTTATTAAACACAGCCCCTAATGCAGGAGGAGGCAACCTGCGGCCTTCCAGCCCATCATCCATGATAGGATTTGCAGTCCAACAGGAGAAGGAAGGCTGCATATTTACCATTACTGAGTCAATGTGATCCTGTCATTCTTTTCACTGCATTGGAGATCTACTACCTCTGTCATCTGTGATACTTTGATTTGTATCCTCTTATTAAACTCTTAAAGGGATATTAATGTTTCACAAAAAACAGCAGCTCCAATTAATCTTCATAGTATTTGAGCCATGAAGAGTGTTATTTCATTACTGTGAGCATTGTAGGGGCGGGAGGAGACACTTTATCATTCAGTTACTCTTGAACTACAACTCTAACTGTATTGAAATAACACTCTCCATGGCCCAAATACCATGAAGATTAATTGGAGCTGCTTTTATTGTGACACATTACTATCCCTTAAGGACCCACAACGTACATATACATCATGGGAAAACTTATGTTAAGGACCCATGACTATTATTTACGTCATGGAATTCAGGGGTCCTCACACGGCTGCACGCTGATAGGGGACCACTGATTTCCATTTCAGCAAATAATAAAAAAAGGCCCCGTGGTCTTTAAGTGCTGGCCGCGTGGCTGGTCCTTAAGGGGTTAAGGACCAGAAGGTTGTGCAGTGCATTGCTTAGCAATGCGTTGCGCACCCCTCTGGTCCTTTAAGTGTTAAAGGAGAACTAGCACCTTATAATAATAAACCCCACTTTAAACCAGACCAAAACATTCTACTAATCAAATTTTTATGCACCGGTTCACCAAAATTAATATTTTAATTAATATCGGATATCAATGCCCTGGAGGTAGACATGGTTATTTCTTACCAGACTCCAAGACTCCAAACCCCTCCCATGAAGATTTCTTTTAAAGACTTCAGCTCACGGAGTTTGTGGGTCTTGTTGTCTGCCTTCATAAATATTATATTCAGTACTAATTACAGTTTCATTTTTGGAGAACCAATCCATGTAAATTAATTATTAGTGGTCATTAGGATGTACCAGGTAAGGATATGTCGGGTTTAGGGGGTTATTATTAGGAGTGCAGTGTTCCTTTAACTGTTAATGACACAATTGTGTCATGAACATTAACCAAATCAATGTTCAGGGATATAGAGTTGCTTAGATTAGCGGCAAACACTTCACTGATCAATGAAGTTTATTCAAAAGAAGAAAATATTTATTTATGAATAAAATTCGGAGATTTAGACGAATCCAACAGTATTGCTTTGTTACTGAAGCTATGTGGAATGCAGTGATGAAAATATAGCTGTAAAGGGAACCAGAGAAACCTGTGTAGTCCCTGGCCATGTGGGCTTCTCTCTGTGATGTGGCTGCAAAGGGTTAGCCATGCCGGGCCGAGTAGTCCGGATCTGAGGAATGCGAGTCAAAGGCTGACGTTTACTGCGCTTATCATTAGAGTGTTTAGTTGCGTGCTGTTATGTCTATAAGGAGATTCACATCGACAATAGCAAAATTATATGTATTAGAGGAAAGAAAGTTTAAACTACAGCAAAGGAAGGGTTTTTTTTTTTTTACAGTAACACCTTTTAGATTGTGGATGTGGTAATGGCAGATACAATTGATACATTTAAGAAAAGATTAACCCCTTAGGGACCCTTGACGTACCAGGACCGTCAAGGGTAAACTTGCTTGAAAGACCCTTGACGGTCCTGGTACGTCACGTACTTTTTACTTACAGCGCTCTACCGGGAGCGCTGTAAGTAAAAATGGGGCATGAAATAGACCGCTCCAAGATCGGAGCGATCTGTTTCAAGCCCCATAGTGACGCGCCGATACACGTGACAGGTCACGTGTACCGGCGCGTCCAAGTGCCCCTATGCGGACGTTATGGGACGGAAATGTCCCATAACGTCCGGTCGTTAAGGGGTTAAATACATTTATTAGCAGAAGGGTTATACAGGGTTATAGTGTATTCATTGTTTAATCAGGAAGGTCTCATTTTCTGGGTTATATCATGGCAAAGGTTGAACTGCATGGGCTTGTGTCTTCTTTCAACCTAATGTACTATATAACTATGAAATACTAGAGAGACATGCTTTAAATGTTAATGGCAAACTGTTGCATGTCAGGTGTTCCTAATAATAGTTTCATAGTATATTAGGTTAAAAAAAGACAAAAGTCCATCCAGATCAACCTTTGCCACGATATAACCCAGAAAATTAGAATTACATGATCCTTCCTGACTCCAAAATGGGTATTCGTGTGTTTTCCACAACTTTCTGTTTTACCTACTAATACACAGTATAAACCTGCATATTCCATTCTTCTTTAAATGTATCTAATCTTCTCTTAAATGTATGCATTGTACCTGCCATCGCCACATCCATGGGCAAAGAAATTCACAGTTTAACAGACCTTACTGTAAAGAACCCCTTCCTCTGCTGACGTTTCAAACTCCTTTTCTCTAATTTTATGGGGATGGTCCTTAGTTATTTGATCAGGCCTTGGAATGAAAAGCTCACTAGAGAGAGATCCTGGTGTTGACCTTGCATATACTTACACAATGCAACAGAATCCCAGTTTAGATGTCTTTTCTCTGGACTAAATAAACCGAGTTTGATATTCTTCATACTTCAAATCCTGCACGCCATTTGGGGAGTCCATAACCAGAAAATAAATAAATAAATGTACCGTGTTCCTTAAGTGACCACGCCACCAGTCGTTAAGGGGTTAATTAATTTTGTTTCTCTTCTCTGTACTCTTTCCAGTTCTAGAATATCCTTTTTTCAGGTATTCTAACAATTTGTACAGTGACAAAATATGTTATCCACTCTTGCTTCAATACCCCCTTTTTATGCAGGACAGTGCTTTGCCTTTGCTACTGCTGTTTGACACCGATCACTATTTCTAAGTTTACAAGGACTTCCAGATCTTTCACTAGCAATGAGTCTCCTAGAATAATTTCATTAGGTTCATAAGTAGCATGACGATTTGTTCATCCCAAATACTTAATTTTACAGAAGGATTTACATAAAACGGCGCATTCGAATATGAAATTTAATGTAGGAAAGTGTGCAAACATCCTGCTGTGAATTTTAATTACCCTACATAACATAGTGTCATCTGCAAATATTGATATTTTACTTTATATAGCTATTTCCAGGTTATGTATAAACAGGTTATACAGCAGTGGACCAAGTACTGAACCCTGATGTACTCCACTCTCAGCTTTAAAGGGATAGTATTGTTTCACCAAAATATCAGTTCCAATTAATATTCATAGTATTTGGGCCATGGAGAGTGTTATTTCAATACTGTCCATGTTGTAGTACAAGAGTAATTGAATGATAAAATATCCCCCTCCTGCCCCTTTTACCTAGTGTAACCACCTCCCCATAGATGTGAAATTGGTTCCTGTGACTAGACAGGTGACAGCAAGCAACAATCTTCTTACTGTGAACATAAGGAAAACCCTGCCCCCCTTGATAGGTTTTCAGGTTTTTCCTTATGCTCACTGAAGATTGTCTCTCTCTGTGATCCATCCGGACAGTCTTGCTGCTCTGAGGTGAGCAGTGTTACATCTGTAAAAGGGGCGGGAGGGGGATACTTTATCAGTGGTTTGCTTTGAAATTGCTCCAGTTCTTATTACATCTCCCTGAATGAGCGAGACTGATGCACATAGACATGATAATCTCACAACAGTTGACTCATCTGTGCCAGACTCAATGGGCACAAATGGGGCAAACCTCACCCTCACATACATTACTACACCCCAATTCACCCACTGACTGCACAGGTTAAGGGCTGTATGTTCAACAGAAAAGTTGAGGAGTTCTGGGGCAAACCACTTACACTTGAGACTCTCTAGCATTCAAGGGGTTAAAATACCCAATTAAATAAATTGACATTTTTAGTTCTCCCCCATAGTGTAAATGATTTGCCCCGGAACTCCTCCACTATTCTTTTGAACATACAGCCCTTAGTCAGGGTAAAAATGGTACACTGACACACTAACCCCATGAGACAACTAACCCTCCTGAGTGTTGATAGAAGACATCTACCGTTTGCCAATTATACATGAAAATGTAATTTTTGCACATGCTGCCATACCTGGGAAGTTTGACTGCTAAACTCCCCAGAGGGAAGTCCTGTGGTGCCACTGGGGAAATAAATTAGGTGATTGGTGGCACAAAAATGGGTGGGGCTTAATTGTGAGTGGGGTCGGAGCTTCATAGACATGGAAACAGTGCTAGGAATAGGCTGGGGAAGGAGGAGAAGTGGGAGGGGAATGGGAGGAACAGTGCTAGGGATAGGCTGGGGAAGGAGAGAAGTGGGCGGGGAGTGGGAGGAACAGTGCTAGGAATAGGCTGGGGAAGGAGGAGAAGTGGGCGGGGAGTGGGAGGAACAGTGCTAGGAATAGGCTGGGGAAGGAGAGAAGTGGGCGGGGAGTGGGAGGAACAGTACTAGGAGTAGGCTGGGGAAGGAGGAGAAATGGGCGGGGAGTGGGAGGAACAGACAGAGAAGGATGAGAAGTGGGCAGGGAGTGGGAGGAACAGACAGAGAAGGAGTAGAAGTGGGCAGAGTTTTATTAAAGCAGAACTTTCACCTTTAACAAACCCTGTCTCCTGTTATTAGTGTAGTGTAATGTTTTCTAGATCACAGGTTTTTTTTCTTTAAGTCCATAGTTTATGAGAAATTAACTCTCAAAATGATATTCATGTACCCACTTCCGCATTCTGCGGCACAGGGTAATGGCGGCACATCGGAGCAGGACTTCCCAGTCCTGAAATTTTCCTCCCACCTCGCTCAGGGAGCGCGTTCACGTGTCACCTTCGTACTGGTATGCCTCACGTCTATCGTTGCAGCAAGCTCAGTTTATCATTAAACTGAGCTTGAAGGATAAACGGAGCTTGCTGTAACGATAGGAGTGACACACACAAGTACGAACGGAAGCGTGAATGAGCTCCCTGGTAGAGGTAGGAGGAGAATTTCAGAACTGGGAAGTCCCGTGTCTCTGTGCCGCTGAATGTGGAAGTGGGTACATGAATGTAATTTTGAGAGCTAATTTCTCATAAACTATGAACTTAAAGGAAAAAAAAAAACCTGAAACAGGATTTGTTAAAGGTTACAGTTCCCCTTTAAAAACTCCCCACATCTGAAGAATCAGCCTCTGCCCCAGAGATCCGGTAATTAGCAGCAAAAACCTGAGACTCCGGGGCAAATCCAGAGACTTCCCAGCTATGCATACTGCTCTCTTGTAGATAACATGACCGTTTCCTGTCTTCAATGGAGGCAATACTGGGGATGATATTTTTTCCTAAGACAGGCAACACTGCTTTTCTTATGATTTTAAGCCTTTAAAATCCAGAGACATGTACTTGGCAATGTGTTGGCCACCCTTCTGGTCCTTAAAGGGATAGTAATGTTTCATAATAAAAGCAGCTCTAATTAATCATCATAGTATTTGGACTTTGGAGAGTGTTATTTCAATTCTGTCAGAGTTGTAGTTCTAGAATAATTCAATGACAAAGTATCCCCCTCCCGCCCCTTTTACTGATGTAACACTGTTCAGCCAGAGCAGAAGGGAGGTGCCAGGTAGACTGCAGAGAGGGACAATCTTCAAGATTTAAGATAAGGGAAAAACCTGAAAAACTTGTCAAGGGGGGAAGGGCTTTAATTGTTCTCATAGGAAGAAGACTGTCCCCTGCTGTTATCTGTCTGGTCTATGGACTGCATTCCACATCTGAGAAGAGATGGCTTACCTTAGGTAAAAGGGGCGGGAGGGGAAACTTTGCTTGTGAATATCTCTCAAACCATAAAGGTTTGAGAGATATGACATATCGTTCTTCATGTTTTTTTCATGCCTACAAAATAAAATAAAGATAAAACAAAGTATTACTATCCCTTTAAAGGGTTAATTTAAAATTCATATTGCAAAATACTAACACTCTACATGAGCCAATAGCCAGAAACTATAAACAATTGTCATTATTGCCAACGTTCCTGGGGAATAAGTCCTGCGGGTACAAGACAGAGCACAATGTCAACTTTATGGATCAAAACAATGACCCTACTCATTATGCGAAAATACAGTTCTACCCACAAACAAGGCAGCTTTTGATCAGTCCATGAATTACTGAAAAACAGAAAAATGGCACAAAAAAAAAAAAATGGTCAGCATGTTTGATTCCATAAGATAACAGAGAAGTTGCCAATGCTTTGGCGATATTTCCAACACCTAAGGGGTTAACTTCGACTTCGCCATAAATCCTTCTAGCTGTTGTTGCCTTTTCTTCCATGTTTTATTTTGTTATAATAAATCAATGAGAATGTTTGGGAATATTTTTCAATCCTTATGTTTTAGTTGTTTTGCCCAAAAATATCATCACTTTTAAAGGGGAACATTCATATTACAAAAACTTCTGTCCATAGGCTTTACTTAGCACAATGAAATTAGCAGGGTTTTTTTTTTTTTTTTAAATTTTAGTTATCCGCTATTGAAGTTATGAGCCTGTGACTGTGCAGGATTTCCCGCCTCCTTCCCAGCTGCCCCAGGGAGCGCGTTCATGCTTCCCTTCGTAGTGGCATTTATGTGGGCTATCGTTACAGCAAGCTCTGTTTACCATGATACTGAGCTTGCAACCTTTGTAGCATGGTAAACGGACTTTGCAGTAATGATAGCCCACATAAAATATCACCACAAAGGGAAGCGTGAATGCGCTCCCTGGGGCAGCTGGGAGAGAGGTGGGAAGTCCTGCGGCACTGTGCCTCAGAATGCAGAAGTGCCCGATTTTAAGGCTTCATAACCAATAGCAGGTAACTAAAATAAAAATTAAAAAAACAACGCTAATCTCATTGTGCTAAGTAAAGCCTATGGACAGAAATTTTTGTCATGTGAATGTTCCCCTTTAACTTTGCCTATGTCCTTACCTACATATTATACCTCATCTTGATCAAGTTAAGGAGATGAATGTCTATTGTTTTCAGTGGAAAGATGTTTCATTTAAGCTACAACTTCCAAAGAGGATTTTCCAAACATCCCAAAAAAGGTGTTTTTGAATATCCACTATTTTGATGGTTTCTCCATTTCCCTTTAGATCAGGGCTGTCCAAGTTCAGTCCTCAAGGGCCACCAACAGACCAGGATGTAAGGATTACCCTGATTAATCACAGGTGAGTCAGTCACAATGAATGAGCCACTGATTATCTCACCTGTGTGTAATCATGGAAATCCTTACATCCTGGCCTGTTCCTGGCCCTTGAGGACTGAACTTGGACACCCCTGCTTTAGAAAATGTACCATGGCCTGCGCTCTTTTTTTCTTTCCTCCTGATTCAATGCACCTGTAGCAATTCCAACTGATTTAAATGGGACTTTTGCTTCACAATGCCTTCCCCTCTCCAACATTCAAGGGGTTAAATGCTCCATTTAAATCAATAAGAATTTAGGGACTTTTTAGTTCACCACTATAGCCAGGAAGCACACAAGACTCACAGGGGCAAACAAACTGGTCAGATACGCTCAACTAGGAACGAGCCTGCTATAGAATTTCTCAAGCTCAATAGGAGTGGTGTCCTACCCAGGGTGCAGTCTCTTTTAGCTCACTATTGCCTTTCACAGAGAGGAAATATCCTAAAGCACATCATTCAGGGAAATATCTGACTGCCATTTGGAGTTGGGAAGGAATTTTTTTACCCGCTTGGACAGTGGCGTAACTATAGGGGTTGCAGGGGTCACACCTGCGACCGGGCCCGTCTCTCCAGGAGTCAGGCCGTCCCCTGCGACCCCTCTGCCTGGCGCCTGCACTCTCCGTCCGGCACTCTAGTAGTGCATCTCCCAGCTCTCTGCATTACTGGAGAGAACTGTGCGGGAGCTTAACACGTGTAGCGGTCTCTCCTGCCACTCCACTGGACCACCAGGGAGGTAAATGATGGGGGCATTGTGGAGATTGGGGGAGCAATGTGGAGATTGGGGGGCAATGTGGAGGGGGCCAATGTGGTCCGGGGGAGGGCATGGCACTTCTTGCACCAGGTCCCAGAGGCCTTTAGTTACGCCTCTACACTTGGGGCTAAACTGGAAATGGCCTCATGTTTTTTTTTGTTTTTTTCTTCCTCTGGATAAACAGGGGTGTTTTGGCATGGCCTGTACTTGATGGATTCATGTCTTTTTTTTTTTAGCCTCGTCAACTATGTTACAGTGTATACTGATCCTGCCAAAACAGCAGTCCAGCCACAAAGTGCCATACAATTCCTCTCTCAGCAAGAGAAGCAGTCAACTCCAGATGTACGTTTTGGCCTTTCACATGCATCAAAAACAATTGGAAAAATACATGTTTCTGTTCTATTAAAATGGTAAAGGAGGGGTTAAAAAAAGCTTCTTCCTTTTTACTCCCTGCACATGTGTGCATAGGGTGACTACATTTCCATTCTGCCATTCCGGGACATGTGGTCACCCTAGTCCCGCGGGCTAAGGCTCCTGCCGGCACTGGAAACTCCTACTCTGTGTCAGCGTCAGAACGATGGTCAGCGCCGGCGGGAGCCTCAGCCGCGGGTCTCACTTGCAGCGCCAGCATACCTGCTCCATCCCAGCTGTCTCTCACACACCAGCCCAACCAGCCAATGAAATGTATTTGCTATATGGCCCTCATTGGCTAGCTCAGCCAGCCAATGAGGACCATATAGCAAATACATTTCATTGGTTGGCTGGACTGGTGCGTGTTGCTCCATTCCGGGACTGTTTGTTGTCCCGGTGGGGAGTGACCTGGAATGTGGGACACAGACCCCCAGTAAGGGACAGTCCCGGGCATTCCAGGATGTGTGGTCACCCTATATGCGCAACTGATTGCAGTCTGTGCCTGAGGTAGGTGTGTATTTTTTGATTGATCTAGTGTAATTGGTGGCTTTCTACTATATAATGTAGATGGAGAGTGGAGTCTGTAAGCTGCAGGGTGAAACGAGCGAGGTGTGGTGTATCTCTGGTGCACTAAATGGAATAACTGTTTTTTCTGTTTTACAAAATCTTTTTTCCTCTCCCTTTGCAGTTGTGGTAGTGAGTGCAGTCTTTGGTGGTGTGTTTCTTTTTGATAGCTGGTGTGTAGTTGGTGGACATCTGCTATATAAAGCAGAGGAAGAGTGAAAACATTTTGCAGCAGTGGGGAAAGTGCTGCGAATATAAACAAGGATTTAAATCACAAGGGATTAAACAGGGAAACAAATATTTAAAGCAATGATGAATGTATTTTGTTTCTGCCTGCCTTTAAACCTGCAGTAACTGGGATAATGACTAGGGATGGCTGAAAGTTGTCGCCGTTTTCCTGCGAGAAATTCCACAAAAACACGTTTTTGTCCGATTTTTCTCAAAAAATTCCTCTTTTAAAACGAGTAAAATTTCCATGTTTCTGTGCTTGCTGCAAGACGTGCTGCCCCTGCTGCCAGTGCAACCATTGCTGTACCTGCAGCCACCATTGCTGTACCTGCTGCCAGATGTGCTCCCCCTGCTGCCACCATTGCTGTACCTGTTGCCAGATATGCTACCCCTGCTGCCACCAGTGCTGTACCTGCTGCCACCAATAGTTTGCCTGCTGCTAGTGTGTCTTGTAGTACTCAGGGTTGAAGATGATGCCAAGTGTGACAGCAAGGGACCCTAAATCCTACTTGCCATTCCCAAGCAGTCCTGCCAGTGCTAGTACTACTGCTACTAAGGTCCAGCAGCTTGTTAGCGTTAGGAGTGAAGGAGGGGATAATCAACAATATCCTCATATTACTAGTGACTGTGACACTGAGGAGGAAGACTCTGCGGCTGAACTTGATGTGGTTGGTGTTAGTAGTAGTAGCAGTAATGGTGAAGCAGCCAGAGTGGTAGGGGAAACATTTGAGAGTGTCCAAATGGAACAGGATCCTGAAGACTAAGAGGCCAGAACTGTTGTTGGGGGAGAGCAGGCACACAATTAATACCACCACCAGCAGGAGCACAGATCAGCTGCCTGTCCCTGCTGCTAGTGCTGCCACTGTGTCACAGTCCGCAAGAATAGACAAGAGTCAGATGGTAAAGTTGAAATCACCTTTATTAGAGTATCATACAGCATAAAATAGAACGAGCAGAGGATGACTCAAGCGACTAGAGACTCTATCAGAAATAGGAGGTAGCCCAAGGTCAACCACAACTGCTAGAGACTAAGCCGAAGCTGATGATAGTCTCTGTAACCCTTGAGTTCTAGGAGGAACTCCCTACTTTTCTCCTGTAGAGGTGGCAACGAGGGACAGTACTAACTCACGCCTGCAGTCAGAAAGGAGAAGCCTATCTCCCATAAAGGTGGCAAGAAGGGAGACTACTGACTCGCTCCTGCAGTCTGTACGCTAAAGTCTGCCAGAGCCCCAGGTCTGTACCAGATAGGGTGTCCAGTTAGTCAGGAGACAACACAAAAGGATAGTTGGACAGAGCCCCAGGTCAGCACTAGATAGGATAGTCAAACAAGCCAGGGTCATACACAGAGCAGGTAGTCAGCCAGAGCCACAGGTCTGCACCAGAATGGGTGTCCACTAAAACCAGGAGCGAACAGAGTGAATAGTTAGACAGAGCCACAGGTCAGCACTAGGATGGATGGTCAGACAAGCCGGGTCATACACAGGATAACTGAAACAGGAACAAGCCTATAACTGCACAGGACAACAACATAAGGGTAACTGGATAAGGATCCAGTACCCTTAAATTCTCAGCCAGGATGTAGGTAGGAGTAGACTAGCAAGGCCAACCTGCATAAGATTGAGTCCTGCATCAATTACACAGCCAAGCACCCAAAAGTGATGCATCGAGCCGAGATGCATCCAACAACAGCTTTACTCCCGCGTCATCCTGAGCAGCCACCCTGCCTAAGGAGAGGACACGGGAGACCACTGAAGATGCCAAGCACGCCCAGGCCCAATGCACGGAGCGACATGTGGAATGACGCAGAAGCGTCATTCCAGGACCTAAACTCCCAGAATCACCCGAAGCGGCGGAGCTGGATATAAGGTAATAAAAGATAATAGAATTGCGCTCTGAGTCTACTTCAATGGTTTTATTACATGCAGCTCTAAATTTAATAACTTACTGTTCAGTAGTTCAGAATATATTGAAGCTAAAATGATCCCCCTCCCACCCCTTCTAGCCGCCTCCCACTGAATCTGCAATCCTGTCCTGGGACTGGACAGATGTAGTGTGAGACAAACTTCAGTGAGTAAGACTAAGGAAAACCCTGTTCCCTTGACAAAGGAAGGCAGGATTTTCCTTTTGCTTACTGAAGTTTGTCCCTCACCGCTCTCCATTGGGACCAGAGAGGCAGCAAGATGCTGCCAGAAGGGGTGTCAGGGGGATCATTTAAGCTTCAATATCTTTTGAACTACTGAACAGTAAGTTATTATACTTAGTACTGCATATTTTAAAACCATTTTAGAAGACTCAGAGTGCAGCTTTAATATAGACATTACTATCTCTTTAAACCAATTTTGCAAGCTGCCATATGTTTGTACATACCTCTGTGGAAGCTTAAGTTAGAGATCTGGGGAGGCAAGTTGAATCATTGAGGGAGACACCAATTTTGAGGGGGATTTGCTGCTCACTGAGGAGAAGGAAGATGGCATAGGAAGTACTTGGGGTGGACGCTGTACAGTGGAGGAGCAGATAGTGAAATGGGTTACTGTTAGACATAGCAAGGAGGGGAGGAGGAATAGGGAGGACACTCCTGAATGTTGATGTTGGGGGTTGTTATAGGAATGCCCTTGCTGGAGAGGACTGTTCTCTTTCTCTAACAGCCAAGAGAACAGCCCCTCTAGAACTGATGGATGGGGGATGCAGGCAGATCTTGACAGATGATGGTGGGGGTAAGGGATTCCATAATTAGGAAAACAGACAGGGTAATCTATCACCAGGATTTCTTCAGTCGAGCAGTTTACTGTCTCCCATCTGCTCGTCATGTGACAGATCGGGCTGATAGGTTGTTGGGAGGGGTTGGGAGTGACCCAGCTGGCATGGTATATGTTGGCACCAATGACAAAGTCAGTGGAAAATGGAGGTCTATTAGGAAAGATTTAGGAGATTTACTGTAGGTCACAAGCTTAAGAAAATATGATATTTTCTGAACTACTACCTGTGCCACTCACTACACCAGGAAGGAAGAAGGAGACTATGGTTAAATGTATGGCCAAAGACTTGGTATAAGCAAGAGGGGTGTGGGTTTCTAGAGTGCTGGGCTGTCTTTTCCCCATGGGGAATGGACAGTCTTTATAGTAGAGCTTAATGGAAGAGGGCCTGCTGTGCTAGGGGATATGATAGTTATAGGGTTGGTGGAAACTTTAAAATAGGAAAGTGGGAGGGAGGAGCAACACAGGATGAGCTAGACAGTGTAGAAGATGAACTGGGGATTAGAGAAGGGGTATGAGGGTGGAGAACGGGGAAAGGTGAGTTTAATTAATTGGAATGTGCCTAGGTTACAGCCTGAAAAAATAAATATCTTCGGAATGACAAACATAAAACATATGCTTGCAAATGCCCTTAGTCTGACTTGGAACTGAAGCAATGACAGTCAATCTAAAGGGATAATTCGTTTTTAGGAGAGACAGGGTAAATCAAAGAGGTAGTGGGGTATGCCTGTATATAAAGCAAGCCTTACAATCTAGTGTAACGGAATATATTATGAAAGGTTCAGTGAGTAGAAAGAGACTCTGTGGGTTGGTATATACACTGGTGGAATACAAAATAATAATAATAAAAAGATGATAATGAGCAATTGCTATAAGCCACCTAATATTGGAGAGTTTGAAGAAGCCCAAATATGCTACTGCATATGGAAAAGGCCTCTCTGTTAGGAAATTTAATTGAAATGGGAGATGTTAATTATCCTGAAATTGACTGGAGAAATGAGACTTCCAGCACAACAAAGGAAAATAAGTTTCTAAGTATGCTTAACTCTTTGAGTGCCAGAGACTTATCTCTCTGGCAGTCAAAGGGTTAATGACCTATTCATGACCCAACTAGTAGAGACACCATCTAGAAATGAATCCTTACTCCACCTAGTGGTCTCAAATAATTCTGAAGTTGTATACAGCATCCAGGCAAGGAAGCATTTGGGCAGCAGAAATCATAATAGGTACACTTTGAAATGTGTTATGAGAACCCCATTAACAAGGGGTTAACTAACATACTCAACTTTATAAGTGATAATTTTACAGTGCCAAAAGCACTATTAGACAACATTCAGTGTGATGTCATCTTCAAAGATAAAAATGCACACAAAAGATTTAATGCATTCACATACCTCCCAACATTTCAAATTGCCAAAGAGGGACACTTGTGTTTTAGGGGGTGTTGCTGGGGGCGTGGCTGGTGGGTGGGATGTTACCGAGATTTTTTAGGCTATTTCATGAACTATTGACACCTCCTTGTGTAACCAAATAAATGACTTATAACAAGATCTAAGTATTTTATTTACACTGAATAATTTATAAACACATATACTAACATTTAAACAAACAATAATGTGAATTTTATTGCTGTAGAGCAATATGATACACTTATATACACAACACGCAATCCGATCTCCTAAAAAGAGGGACATCAGGGTGGGAAAGAGGGACAAAAGAGGGTCTGTCCCTCCTAAAGAGGGACACTTGGGAGGTATGCAAAGAGCAAGTTGCACCCTGATGTCCGGTGATATATAGTTACCCCTCTAGTATAGCTGCATACCTCCCAAGTGTCCCTCTTTTAGACCCAATTCCCTCTGTCCCTCTTTCTCACCCTGATGTCCCTCTTTTTAGGAGATCAGATTTTGTGGTGTGTATATAAGTGTATCACATTGCTCCACAGCAATAAAACTCACATTAATGTCTGTTTAATTGTCAGTATATGTGTTTATAAATGAGTCTCTGTAAATAAAATACTTTGGTCTTGTTATAAGTCAATTATTAGGTTACACACAGAGGTCTCAACAGGTCATAAAATAGCCTAAAAATTCTTGATAATGCCCCGCCCACCAGCCACACCACCAGCAATACCCCCTAAAACACAAGTGTCCCTCTTTGACAAATTGAAATGTTGGGAGGTATGTAGCTGCCCTAAAGCTGAGGACACATATTCTACTGCTATTATCTCCACCGTGTCCCTGAATTGCAGAATAAAATTGTGGTCACCCTACTGTGCAGTTGTTGTTGTACTACAACTACCATCATTCTTAGCCTGCTAAGAATGATGGTGCTGTAGTCTTACAACAGGACGTCTCTAATTATTTACTTCTTATAAAGACTCTCTTGCAATAATGTGTGTGGTTTTTGTTTTGTTAATAAAGTTTGTTTTAAGACGTGCGTTTTTTTTTCTTTTTTTTTTCCCTCAAAGATTATTAAAGCTTGCTGAGATTGAATGGCAACGTGACGTCAGAATGATGGCGGCTCCGAATACAGGAGTTCTGGTCTCGGAGGGGGAAGATGAGTCCGGGAGGAAGGTTCGGGGGAGACCGAGGCTGACAGATAAAGACAGGGTACAGCGAAGGCTGGAGTCCCGGAAGAAGTATGACTGTCGGAGAGTGTACCTGGGGGAGGCACACGGTGCCTGGGTGCTGAGGAGGGAGGCAGGCGGGGGCACCGGGGAAGAAGAAGCTTGGAGTGATGCTAAGCTGGCAGCTTACCTGCTAGCACTGGAGAGGAACGGGTGAGATTGGGCACTGGATGCTGTATCTCGTTTTAAGGATTGCACCAGTGTCTGGGATGTTACTTATCATCTTACTGTGTTTTACAGGAAACCCAGCAAAGATGCCCCGCGGATTAAGCAGCGCATTAAAAGTAGGTGTGGTATATTGTGGCTCCTGGATGGGTACAGTGCTTGTCATATTCAAGGGCTGGGCACTGCCAGAGACACCAAGCATCTATAGGGATGGTCTGGGACACAGAAATGTACAACCCTAGTTCTTCACACTGAGACAGAGCTTGGAATTGCGATAAATACAGGGAGGCTGATATACTGAGAAAAGTGGTACAATGCCACCTGCACTACTAAGAACAAAGAGAGAAATTTACTAACCAATATTTCCTTTTCTTTTGTGTAACTCCATGTCACAATAATTGTGGGATTTATCTCCTTTCTCCAGCTGGTAGGACCGTCTGACTTGATTTAAATAGTAGGCGCCCGCCACTGTCTTCAGTTTTACTTTTTGTCCAAGCTGAAAAACATATAATAACACTATGTTAAGGGTGGGTGTGACGTGGAGATACACAGAAGAAAAGGAAATATCGGTTAGTAAATTTCTCTTTCTTCTGTGTACTCCCCGTCACAAGAATTATGGGAACGTCCCAAGCCAAAACATAGGGAGGGAAATCCATGTAGAAACAAAGGCCTGCATCTATACAGCATATTATAAATTAATATACACCTAAATTAATACACATATATATACATATATATTCATAAACATACACATCCATACCTATACACATAGGGAAAAGAAAAACCTAAGAACACATTTAGTTATAATAATGAAAAAACATGTTACATATCCTACCCATCACTGTGGGATTACTGCTTGAAGAACACCTTGCCCAAATCTAGCGTCTGTGGAGGCGTTGATATCCAGTTTATAATGTTTTATAAACATGGAAATAGAAGTCCATGTGGCCGCTCTGCAGATCTCCTCAGGAGAGGCATTGGCCTTAGAGGCCCAAGATGTAGCCATTGTTCTAGTTGATTGAGCCTTCACTTTTAGTGGATGTTCTAGATTTGCCTCCTTATAGGCAGTAATAATACATTGCCTAATACACCTAGCCACTGGCTGTTTAGAGGCTGGTAAACCCTTTCTTTTACCTAGGAATTGAATGAATAAGTTTTCTGATGTCCTAAATTCCTGAGTTCTTTTTGGGTAAATAGAGATACATCAGACTAAATCCAAAGAATGAAGCCTCTTCTCCTTGTCCCCCTTAGGGGAAGAACAAAAGGAAGGCAAAACGATCTCCTGGTTTAGATGGAAATCTGAGATTACCTTCCCTCTAAAAGAGAGCCTCGTCCTAAGCACAGCCTTGTCCTGATGGAAATATAAGTAAGGGGCTTTACAAGAAAGAGACTGCAGCTCATTAACTCATTTAGTGGAGGTAATCGCTGTTAAAAAGACAGTTTTCCAAGCGAGATGTCTTAGAGAAATAGATTCTAAAGGCTCAAACAAAGGGAATACACTAACTGAGTTTATACAATATTGAGATCCCATGCAGGAATTGTCTCTCATTCTGGGATAAACCTTCTCTATGGCTTTCACAAATCTCTTGATTAGATCATCTTCTGCCCAATGCTTGGATAGGACAGCCGAAAGAGCTGAGATCGACACCTTCAGAGATGCTGGACTTAGACCCAAATCAAAACCACTCTGTAGGAAATCTAAGATAACTGGAGCTGTAACTTGATCCTTATGAATGCTATTTTTAATGCACCAAAATCTGAATGTCTTCCAAACTTTATCGTAGATCCTGAGGGTAGATTTCTTACGTCCTGCTATGATGGTATCAGTCGCCTTTCTAGATAGGCCTCGCTGTTTCAAACTTTGCCATTCAGTCTCCAGGCTGTCAGGTGGAAAAAACTGGGACGAGGATGCAACAGAGGTCCCTGTGAAAGTAGATCCACTCTGTTTGGTAATGGCCATGGATCCTGAACAGACATCCTGACTAGTTCCGAAAACCATGAGCGCCTGGGCCATCTGGGGGCAAATCAAGATGACCTCCGCTCTGTCTGTCCTCACCTTCCTGAAAACCTCTCTGATTAAAGGAATAGGGGGAAAAATGTAAGCCATAGAGAAATTCCAGGAATGTTTCAGAGCATCCTGGCCCAATGCCTTGCTTGTTTTCCATCTGGAAAAAATCTTTTCCATTTCCTGTTCTCCAGGTTGGACATTAGATCCACATCTGGGTTTCCCCACATGTGGGTTATCTGCTGGAATACTTGTTGATTTAGCTACCACTCCCCCGGGTGAACCCTGTTCCTGCTCAGAATATTCAGGCGTATTATCTGAACGCCCGCTATGTGGTAGGCAGAAATGACGACTCGTATGTTTCTTTCTGCCCAATGGAAGATCCTTGCAAGTTCCCTGGTCAGGACTTGAGCTCTTTCTTCCTCCTTGCTTTTTCAGATACATGACCGCCGTCATGGTGTCCGATCTGATGTGGACCGCCTTCCCCTTTAGTTCCCTTTGAAAAAAACATTAAAGCCTGACCTATGGCTCGCAGCTCTAATACATTTATGTGTAGATCCTTTTCTGTTCTGGACCATGTGAGCCACATGACTTTTCTTCCTTCTGAATCTTAATACCTTCTTCATTATATTTGATATTATCACTCTCTCAGAAGAAAGAATGCCTCTTTCTATATTGATTCTCATTCCTAAGTAAATCAGGTCCTGTGATGGAACTAACTGACTCTTGAGAGTTGATAATCCAACCCAGATGCTGTAGATGTTTGACAACTATTTGGGTGTTTATGTTGGCCTGATCTTCTGTATGGACTATTATCAGAAGGTTGTCCAGATAGGGAACAATGGAGACTCCCTTTTTCCCTGATGGTTTCTATGACGGCCACCAATACTTTTTTGTAAAAACCCTTGGAGCTGTGGTTTAGCCAAAAGGCAGGGCTGTGAACTGAAAATGCTGGTTCTCTAATGCGAACGTTAGAAATCTTTGATGTTCTTTTCTGACCAGAATGTGGTAATAAGCATCTTGCAGATCCACCTTTTGTCAGGTAACTGCCTGGAAATACTGATCTTATGACAGAGTTCACTGATTCCATTCTAAACGTTTTCTGTATTAGAAGGGTATTCAGATACTTGAGATCCAGAATGGTCCTCCAGGAACCTAGAGTCTTGGGTACTGTAAACAAGATTGAATAGATTGCCAAATACCTTTGATTCTCTGGAGCCTTCTGTATTACATTCTTTGCTAGCAGATTCTCTATCTCTAGTTTCCATGCCCTCTGTTTCCTTATGCTCTTGGGGATCCTTGATATTTTGAAGGTATGTAATTTTGGGGTCTTTTTGAAAGGGAGCAGATAACCCATCTCCAGGATATTCTGGACCCAACTGTCCGATGTTGTCCAGTGGTGTCGAAAATTTAGCTGACCTTCAGAATTCTTTCTTTAAAGGGATAGTAATGCCTGAAAATAAGTTTATTTTATATTGTAGCCCTAAAAAAATCATGAAAAATGATATAAGTCTTATCTCCCAAACCTTTATGGTTTGGAAGATATTCACTTGTAAAATAAAGTATTGTTCACTTTTCCTTGCTGTTTCAGCCAAGTCTGCCATCTAGTGGACAGATTTGGAATTCGTCCACTTGGCAACCGGCAGCTCTTTAGCAGTGCCGAGATCACGATCTTTTTGAAAAGAACTGCTTAACTGGAACGATCTACAAAGTGTGCCTGGCTTGAAAGCACACTTTGTAGACCATTCCAATTAAGAAATTATTTTTAAAGATCATGATCTCAGCACTTCTGGAGAGGCACTGCTGGTCGGGCGACCAGATCCCAAATCTGAAGGGTGGAGCAATGACGTCACTCCAGGGGAAACTTTACTTCTGAATATCTCCCAAACCATAAAGGTTTGGGAGATAAGACTTATATCATTTTTCATGATTTTTTTAGGGCTACAATATAAAATAAACTTATTTTCAGGCATTACTATCCCTTTAAATTGCATTTGCGTTTTGGAATAGTCCTTACGGAATCCCTCTCTAGCTTGGTGACCTGTTTGTCTTCTCTAATCAAATGCTCTTGCTTGATATTTACTGGAGTCACGAAAGGATTGAGATCTAGATCAATTTGAAGGTTGCCTGGTAGGGGATGATCTTCTTTTCCTTTTCTTAGGTAAAAAGACACTTTTCCCCCAAAATCTTCTTTATTAGATCTTCTAATTGTTCTCCAAACAGCGTATCCCCCTTTAAAGGGCAGGTTGACCAATTTGTTCTTTGACAAGATATCTGCTCCCCAGGATTTAAGCCAAAGAGCTCTCCTAGAAGAGACTGCTAAGGCGGATGACTTGGCACCTAGTTTTATGGAATCCATGGAGGCATCTCAAACTACGTTATTGGCCTCCTTAATAGCAGATACTCGTCTGGCTAATTTAGACCTAGAGGTACCTGACTCAATACGTTCCTCAAGACTAGTGAGGTAAATCTTTATAGCTCTGGATACACAGGCTAAAGCTGTGGCAATTTGCATATCACTGCCTATTAGGGAAAACTGTCTTTTAAGAGCTGACTCCAATCTTTTAACCATTGGGTCTTCCAGGGAAGAACCATCCTCAAGAGGAATGGTAATATGTCTGGCTAGTCTGGAAACTGCTGCATCCACCCTAGGAGGGGATACCCAGTCACTTATCTTCTCTGGCTCAGCAGGGCACATCCTTAAAAATCTTTTAGTAACAGAAGACCTCTTATCTAGCTTACTCCATTCAGAAAAAACATATCTGAAATGGATTGGTGAACAGGAAAACTGGGAGAAGATTTCTTGTTGCCAACAAAGGCTGCATCTATAATGTTTAGGTCCTTCTGTTCATCAATAAAACCTAAAGACCCTCTAACAGATTTTACAAAACCATCAATCTTATTTAAGGAGAGCCCCAGATCCCTCCACTATTTCACCCTCTTCTTCAGAAGAATAGGCAGAGGACTCTAAGCTATTTGCCTCTTCATTATCAGCCTTAGGAGAAGTACCCTCGCCTGGTCTGCTAATCTTTGTCTTTTCCTGCGAGCTATCGACTCCTGCATAGAAGTGAAGGTCTCCTGTAAAGAAACCTTCATCCATGATATGAAATCCTGGAATTCATTTGGCATTTCCTGCAGGGCTGCCTTCTTAAAACAATCTGGATAGAATTTTGCATTGTCTGACCCCTGACGTTTCTTTTCACAATTAGCACAAGATCTCTGCTTCTGTTTATCCTCTTTGGGGGGGGGGGGGCAGAATCACTTTCTCCTTGCTTGATGAAGGCATACTCTCTAAATTAAAACTACAATGCTTTATTAACTTATTTAAAAACTAAATGAATCCTTACCTTGCTGAATCCTCGTGTTCTTATATTCGGCATGCGTTCCATGCCTGGAACGCACCGCCACATCCACCGGGAGTGCTGGGCTGCTTAAAGAACGTCCTTCTCCCCCTGACTCTTGCTGTCAGTCTGACTTCCTGCTGGATGCCGACGCATGTGCAGATGCGTGCTTTCCATGGTGAAACGCACGGCGGTGCGGTTTCGTTTTCCTCCTGACTATGCCGATCTTAGATGCCAGGGTGAAGGGAATCGCCACTCCTGGACCTTAGGTAGCAGGAGGAGAGCTGAAAACCCACATCAAAATGCATATCTGGGACTCCTACTACAGTTTTAGACCGTGCAGAAAAAACGCCATGCTTCTGAATTACTTTATCCAGCTTAAGGAGCGTTCTGCAGCCCGAACTAGCGGGATTACTGCCGAAAAAAAAAATGGTATATGCGATATGTAGCTTAATGCTGACATACAGAGGCACTAGCCTCCTGTCCTCTAGCTGGGTAGGACCAAGTAAAACTGAAGATGGTGGGGCGAGCCTACTATTTAAATCAAATCAGACGGTCCTACCAGCTGGAGGAAGGAGATAAATCCCATAATTCATTTGACTGGGAGTACTGTGCATAAGGACACAGAGTGTGGCACACTAGAGTTGCAGTTGTTGCATCCCCACTGTGATAGAGTCCAGGCACATCTAGGTTGCACTGAGATGCAGATGGATTAATTGCCTGACATCTGCAGAGCTGGATAGATGGAATACTTTGAGAGCCACTGGCTTATTGGATTCCAATGGTTTTGTTTTGCTTAGGGCAACAACACACAATTTAGATTTTTGTGGTGGGCACCCCTAACTTTTTGTCAGTTGCATTATGAAGGGTACACTTTAAATTCTTAATAGAATCAGAGTAACAAAAACAAGTATGTGAATGTTCAGTTTAATATGTATATTTATCAAAGCCTTTATAGAAAACAAGGGCCACCCTATAGGGATATCTGCAGCACAACAAAGTGCAGTGATCTCTGAATTATGCTGTGCACAGGGGTAACGTGTCTGATATATTTAGGGGTTAGGAATACTTAGCCTGGCACATTTACAACTGGAATATGGATACAGAACTTGGCACTTCAAAGGTTGTACACAGATATTCATTTAGTCATCATAATGAAATGGTAAAATGATACAAGCTTAGCATCTTTAGGTTTATCACAAGAGGTCACTGGGCCATATTCCGGAAGTGAAAAAGATGCAATTGTGAGGTAAACCAACTGCCCCATGGGGGGGGGGGCACAAATTCCTAATATTCTCATTGATTTAAATTGGTAATTTAAAGTGGATGTGTCACCTCGATATAACGTAACATAAATAGTTAGACTATATAGCTAATATTACTACAACTATCTTCAATTTTTTTTTTTTTTTTTTTTAGCTTTATTTGTTGTAAATTTAAGTTATAAAGTCGGTCCTGCGGCTACTTCTGCATAGACTTTGGTTATCGGCTCTATAACCGCAGTCCGTCGCTCTGACTCTGCGCCCTTCCCTCTATCTAGCCTCTTCCGATGACGGAGGCTTCTGTCTGGAAGCAGGAGTGGTCTCACTGTCTAGATATCGATCTCGGTCAATGAGAGAGCTCCAGCTTACAGACAGAAGCCTCCATCATTGGAGGAGGCCGGATAGTGGAAGGAGAGCAGAGACAGAGCGACAGACTGCGGTTACCTGCTCTGTAGCCACACACAGGACAGAGTTTATAACTTAAATCTACAACAAATAAAGCTTTAAAAAAAAATTACGAGCGTTTTTATTAATGTTCGCTATATCGCCTAACTATTTATGCAATGTTCTGTTGAGGTGACACATCCACTTTAATTGCATTCTGTAAAGGTCTCCATTGCATTGCTTGGCAATATGTTCGAGACATCTAGCATTTCAGGGGTTAAAAGCCCCATTTGAATCAATGGGAACTTTCACTGCCTTGTATAGTTCAGTATTTCATGTTTTTAGCTTGAATAGTGCCTATTAGGCTGGTTGCAAGTTTTACAAAGAATTCAGTTTCCTTCTCTTTTGCTCTCCTGGAGGAAGAAGACAGTGTGTGAACAACCTACTGAATTTGGTGACCTGGTATCATGACCACCGGAACCACTGCCCTCATGAGCCAGGCCTGACTGAAATTGACACCAGCCACATCTTGTACACTTCAGCAGTGTGGCAGTGCCAAGAAGGGCACCGTTTTTTCCAGGTTCTGCGCTGCCCTCTTAAGACACTGAACTACACAGGTTAGTACTCTTTTAAATACTTACTTGAACATACTGGGACCACAAGAGCTGCCACTGATTGGTCTTAGTAATCCTGCATTGAATACTCTTCTGGCCATTAAAGGGTTAATGCTACAGGGCAACGTGCAATGTTGGTGGCTGAGAGTTGCATGCTTTCAGCCAAGCTTATAGGAGTTATTTTTGGTCTGTACAGTGCAGTCCGATAGGAGCAGGCTTAGTAAAACAGAATTGCCCTTTAAAGGGATAGTAATATTTCACAAAAAAAAGCGGCTCCAATTAATCTTCATAGTATTTGGGCCATGGAGAGTGTTGTTTCAATGCTGTCACAGTTGTAGTTCAAGAGTAATTGAATGACAAAGTATCCCCCTCCTGCCCCTTTTACCTAGTGTAAGCCACCTCCCCTCAGATGTGGAATATGGTCCTGGGACCAGACAGATCAAAGTCTTCTTACTGTGAACATAAGGAAAGCCCTGCCCCCTTGACAGGTTTTTCCTTCTACTCACTGAAGACTGTCCCTCTCTGTGATCCATCCGGACAGTCCTGCTGCTCTGAGGTGGGCAGTGTTACATCGGTAAAAGGGGACGGGAGGGGGATACTTTTATCATTCAATTACTCTTGTACTACAACTCTGACAGAACTGAAATAACACTCTCCGTGGCCTAAATACCATGAAGATTAATTGAAGCGGCTTTTATTGTGAAACATTACTATACGTTAAAGTCCGATTTAGAGTTCTGCTACATTCAGAGGTCGGGTAGTACAATTTAACCAGTAAAATACTGCAATTAAACTGCTCATTTGACCTTTAACCCTTTGAGTGCCAGAGAGGTAGCCAACAACAAAAAAAAAATAATAAATATATAATGTTGCAGGGTTTATCCCCCTGAGTAAAGCAAAGGTATAAATGGTCCCCTCCTCAAACCAAAAATGAAATCCCAATCTAGCCCTGACCAACTACCAGCAATGTTATTAAAGTTCAGTGCCATGGTCATAGCCCAACCTATTGCATATTTAATTAATGTCTTTTTGGCATCAGGGTATATTCCCAAAGCCTGGAAGGTGGCTAGAGTTGTTCCTATCCCAAAAATCTGAATAAAAACGTAGTATCAAATTAGACAAATATCCCAACTCCCCACTTTTTTCTAAAATCTTAGAGAAATGTGTACATGTGCAACTATATAAGTATTACCGACAGACCAGTTTTTTCACCCCCCCCCCTTCCATCAGGCCTTTGTCCAAATCACTCAGCAGTCACAGCCCTCCTAAAAGTAACCAGTGATATCCAGACTTACATGGAAAATGGTGAACTTACTGGAGCTATTCCTAGATTTTGCCAAGGCCTTTAACACAGTAGACCAGTGGTTCTCACCTCCGGTCCTTGGGACCCACTAACAGGCCAGGATTTGATGACTTCCTTGTTAGAGCACAGGTGAGTTAATCAATGTGAATGAGCCTCTGATCACCACACCTGTGCTCTAGCAGAGAAATCCCTAAGTCTAGGTCTGTTAGTGGGTCCCGAGGACTGGAGTTGAGAATCGCTGCAGTAGACCACAATATTCTTATAAGCAAACTCCAGGTTTATACGCAAACTTACAGGATTGGGTAATAATTCTATAAACTGGTTCTGATCCTATTTATCAGACAGAATGCAGTATGCGTCACTTGCTGACAATGACTCCCTTCCACTCAAAGTAACAAGTGGAGTTCCCCAAGGCTCCATTCTTGACCCTCTTCTATTTTCTCTTTTTATAAAAGATCTGCTAGCGGTTTGCAAATCATCTTCACTACACCTGTATGCAGATGACACCATAATCTATGCTATTCAAACATATCACAACTTGAAACAATATTACAATATGACTTCTGTGAAGTTGAAAGATGGATAGCAAAGAACAAACTGTTCTTAAACACAGACAAAACGATCACAATATTTGGCACAAACTGCATAATCTAGGCAATACCAAACTATCCATTGTAACAGAGTCTAATCGTAAATTGGCTCCAGTGGACTCGTACAAATATCTTGTACGTGGCTTGACCCCAGCCTCACTTATGGTCTTCATATTGCTAAATTAACCTCCAAACTTTATCCCCAAATAACTACTCTCTTTAGAAACCATGTTTAAGCACCCTGGTGATAAAACGTTTTGTACAACAGATGTTGCTTCCAGTCCTAGACTATGATGATGATGATGTATATGCTCCAGCGCCACAAATCCGTCTTAGTAAACTTGACAATCTGTATAATTCATTATGCCACTTTATCCTCCAATGTAATTACACTACCCATCACTGTGTTATGCTTAAAGAAACATGTTTGTTAACATTCATCTAGACGTGCCCTTTACCTTTCTTGCTTAATACACAACCATTTCTCTGGAAAACTACCAGACTACCTGAGCAGTATGCTAACTCCAGCTCTCCATTCTAACTATAAGCTCCACCCCACTGCTAACAATTCACTGCGTATACCACAATACAAGAAAGAAGCAGGACGATCTGCCTTCTCCTACAGAGTTCTGAAAACCTGGCACAATCTGCCTGAAATAATCAGATCTGCTTCTAATCTAAAATCCTTAACAGTAAATGCTTCTTTATATCTAAAAACAGTATGTAACTGTATATAATTTTAATAAGTATGTATATTTATATGTGTATGTATTTATATATAATGTGTCTCAGTTTTGATGTAAACACTCCAGAACATACTTGAAAACGAGAGAAAATCTCAATGTATTCTTCCTGGTAAAACATTATCTAAATAAATAAAAGGTACTTCCATTACCAAAAGAGGGTTTTATTCAAAAGTTATTATTTAAAACTTGAATTTTTAGGTGCAGTATCTCAGTGGCCTGAAATTATACAGTGGCGCTGTAGCTGCACCATCCTATTGAGGTTGAGTTGTACATAGGATGATGTAGCAACATCGCCACTGTACAATTTCAGGCCACTGTGATACTGCACCTAAAATTCAAGTTTGAGCTGCAATAACTTTTAAATAAAATGCCTTTCTGCGGAGGGAGTTCCCTTGTTTTATTTAGGGGTGGGGGGAATAAACCCTACAACTTTTTTAATTTTTTTTTTTTTATTTCAAGTATTACTAGCTCTTTAACCCCTTCAATTCTAGAGAGGCCGTGTTGGAGGCATTTCTAGCGTTTAAGGGCTAAAGCTCCTCTAAATTGTTGGGCATTTGTATTTGTTCTCTATGGTGTAGTTGGTTTGCCCCCGAAATGGCATTTATACCTGACTTTGTGTCCTGAATTTGACACCAGTAGGAGGTGGTGATGGAGCCAGTTCAGACGATTCATCCTCCAGCCTGCCCACCGAGGAACAAAGCTCCGAAATCTGCTCCCAGACGGAGCTGACTGAGCACACACTCTACTCTCACTCCTCAGAGAGCCTGGAGGAGGCCAGGGTGCAGGGAGCAGGAGGTGCTGAGGCTGTGATGTGTGTCCCCATGGGTCCAAATACAGGAGGGTTTTTTGAAGATGTGTCCCAGGAGGAGCTGGGGCACGTGGTAGCTGCCAGCTGCCCCTCACAGGTCATTATTATTGCCGGACCGGGGTATGAGGCACTGACGGCAGGGGGAATCCAGCTGGATGTGACAGGAGGAAGTAGTGGAGAGGAGGGGACCTGCGCAGCGCTGGAGGCAGTGTCCACATACACACAGACTGAGCCAGAGGATCAAGAGGAGGAGCAGAGGAGTGCAGGGGCAGTGACAGGTAATCTACAGAGTGAGGCACGGAGTCTGTCCCTCCCACTGCAGGGTGACACAGACAGGAGGGAGCTATGAGACACGGAGTATGTCCCTCCCACTGTAGGGTGACAAAGACATGAGAGATATGAGACATGGAGTCTGTCCCTCCCACTGCAGGGTGACAAAGACAGGAGAGATATGAGACATGAAGTCTGTCCCTCCCACTGCAGGGTGACACAGACTGGAGGAAGCTATGGGACATGGAGTCTGTCCCTCCCACTGCAGGGTGACACAGACAGGAGGGAGCTATTGGACATGGAGTCTGTTCCTCCCACTGCAGGGTGACACAGACAGGAGGGAGCTATTGGACATGGAGTATGTCCCTCCCACTGCAGGGTGACACAGACAGGAGGGAGCTATGGGACATGGAGTCTGTCCCTCCCACTGCAGGGTGACACAGACAGATGGATCTATGGAACATGGAGTCTGTCCCTCCCCCTGCAGGGTGACACAGACTGGAGGGAGATATGGAACATGGAGTCTGTCCCTCCCACTGCAGGGTGACACAGACTGGAGGGAGATATGGGACATGGAGTCTGTCCCTCCCACTGCAGGGTGACACAGACTGGAGGGAGATATGGGACATGGAGTCTGTCCCTCCCACTGCAGGGTGACACAGACAGGAGGGAGGTATGGGACATGGAGTGTGTCCCTCCCACTGCAGGGTGACACAGACAGGAGGGAGGTATGGGACATGGAGTGTGTCCCTCCCACTGCAGGGTGACACAGACAGGAGGGAGCTATGGGACGTGGAGTCTGTCCCTCCTACTGCAGGGTGACACATACAGGAGGGAGCTATGGGACATGGAGTCTGTCCCTCCCACTGCAGGGTGACACAGACAGGAGGGAGCTATGGGGCATGGAGTCTGTCCCTCCCACTGCAGGGTGACACAGACAGGAGGAGCTATGGGACATGGAGTCTGTCCCTCCCACTGCAGGGTGACACAGACAGGAGGGAGCTATGGGACATGGAGTCTGTCCCTCCCACTGCAGGGTGACACAGACAGGAGGGAGCTATGGGACATGGAGTCTGTCCCTCCCACTGCAGGGTGACACAGACAGGAGGGAGCTATGGGACATGGAGTCTGTCCCTCCCACTGCAGGGTGACACAGACAGGAGGGAGCTATGGGACATGGAGTCTGTCCCTCCCACTGCAGGGTGACACAGACAGGAGGGAGCTATGGGACATGGAGTCTGTCCCTCCCACTGCAGGGTGACCCATTGTTTCTTTGCTTCCGCTTAGAGGAGGAGTCCCTGTATAACCTTCAGAGTGAGGAGGCAGAAGCTCTGGAATTACAACCTGACCCCCATCTGCCAGAAGAGACTTTTCAAGGACAGTCAGAGCTGGCACCTGTGGAGGGGCAGGACTACAGGACAGACACTGCACAGCAGGTTCTATACGAGCATGAGAAGTGAGTGTTAGTATGAAGGGATATCATCCTAAATGTGTAAACGTGTATGTCTGCAAGATTACAGTAATAGAAAATAGAAACAGTGTAACTGGAAGCTAGTGGATAGGAACACAAAGTGAACAGAAGACTTTGGGCTATATGTACAAAAACTAAATTGAAGGAATTCTGGGGCAAAATAACCGCACTCTAAAGAGTTAGTAATGTCACACTGTAAATGAATCTCAGATTACGCCCCCTTTTCCCGACGTCACACTTCTTCCCTCAGATCTGAAATCTGGTCGCAACAAGGGATCATATTGTCTGTATAAGGAAAACCCTGCCTAGCCTTGACAAGGGTAAGTGGGATTTTCCTTATCACACGATATTGTCTCTCATTGCAGTCCTTCCGGACTGGCTTTCTGATCTGAAGGACGAAAAGGGGCGGGAGGGGGAAACGTTAAAATAAATATAATTACAATAAAACTACACAGATGTAGAGCGTTTAGAAGGTCCAGAGCATTATTAAAAAGTATAAAGAATAATCAGTGATTCCGTTATAATGTGGCCTTACTTTCTCTGTAAGGGGCGGGGGTGAAATCACTAACTTATCTCTTAGTGGTACGGATCGCATTGCTCAGTTGGTTAAAATTGTCTTCTACAGGAGCCCTATTAAAGGGGATCTCTCATCTTGCTCAACATTGACTTCCTCTTGTAGTTTAACGTTGTAGAAGCAGTACTCCTTTGTTTTTATTTTTGCCATGTAGTTGCTGAGATAAAAGCTTTTAAAACTTGTCCTTGTGACGTCAGCTGCTCTCAGGCTGCGGGTACAGCTCCGTCAATCTTGTTAATTTCCCCTCCCCTTGTAGTGGCGCTTCTCCTCCGACGATGACATAGGAGGACTGCATATGACCTGGCGTGCTCTTGTGCATAAGCGCGTCCAGGTCAATGTGTATGCATAGACTGAGTAGACTGGCACTCATTATACAGGACGGAGCGTGTGAACATTCTCCGCCTATGCATACACATTGACCCCGGACACGCTTATGTATGAGAGCGCACCAGGTCATATGCAGTCGTCCTCTGTCATTGGAGGAGGAGAAGAGCCACTATAAGGGGAGGGCAAATGAACAAGATTGACAAGCTGCGGGCCGGAGCTGTACCCACAGCCTGAGAGCAGCTGACGTCACCAGGACAAGTTTTAAAAGCTTTTATCTCCGCAACGAAGTTGTGTTTTTGTTTTAGCCAAGGATTACTGCTTCAACAGCGTTACCTACAAGAGGAAGTTAAAGTTGAACAAGGTGAGAGATCCCCTTTACGGCCTTTATAATAAACCCCCGCTGATCTAGATCTGGGCAGATACTCCTAATGGCCACTGTGAATGAACTAAACTTTAATTTGTGCTTGATCTCATGTTCATGGTGTACAGTACAAGAAAACATAAGGTACCCTGATTTTGAATAGTTTGCAGACTAAGTTTATTCTTCTTATTAGAATATGTTGTTCTTTTAAGTGTAACAGTGTCTCCAACTGAATAAAAAATGGAACCTATTTTTATTGTAGAGATTTTATCAAATATTAGTGCTGGGGAGGGAAATGGCAGCACTCCAGTTGTTGGACAAAAACTACTGTGACCAGCTGAGAACGACTGTAGCTGTAATCAAACAGCCCACTCCTGTTTAGTACAAAGCCACACAGTCTATATGTCTGTAACAGTCACCATTCTTTTCAGCATATTGGTGCTGTGACCACCAGGTGGAGTTAAACCAACACTCCTCTCGAGTACGCTATTTTACAGTCTCGTATCTTCCCTCAATTGAAGTGGAGTAGTCACTAAGTAATAAAATAACCTATGTTTGTTAGCCATCCTCTGTTTCAGTTAAAGGAACACAAACACATCTTAATAAGAATCTACTTAGTCTTTAAGCTATTTGTATCAGGGAACTCCTTGGGAGAGATGCACTAAAGGTCAATGAGGGCTCGGGATGGCGACATTGTGTTGGATCTGTATCAGAGGTACATCCCCAGTATGCACTAAAGTGCCTTCGCCATTATACCCTCTTCAATCCACTACCAATCCACCGTGCCTTCGACAGATTTATGACTTTGGACTGAACCCATTGACAATGTCTCATTTCTGTATGGAAATTTCGGATGAGCCATTGTGTTTATATGTTAATGTGGCTGTTCACCACATGTACTGAGCTACGATAGCTGCCTCTGATGTTTGAGTTCACAGTCTCAACATCATCTACCTGAGGCTGGCGATGTTGGGATCTCCCTGTAGTCTCCTATGCAGTAACAGCCCTCAATCAGTCATAAGTAAGGAGGGTTGTCCTACTGCTGACGAGGTGTGAGGGATGCACCCTCAAATATATATTGGCTTCAGCAGTGAAAGGGTTAACATTGCATTCAACTTCCAAGCTATACGCTCTACTCTCCAAAGCAGTGGTACAAGTGTCACTTATGTGTGCCAGCCCAGAGTTTCTCCACTACTCCGTGTGATGCATGCAACTGGTGTGGCTGCACTTAAACATAACCTTCAGACACAATGTATCCAAATAAAAATGGTTTCTTTATTGTATTCATAAATATATAGCAGCAAGTTCAAAAATTCACAGACCGTGAGCAGGTGTTAGTTAACAGATCAAAGTGTTTTGCGTGTTGGAACGCTTAGTCGTGACCTAGCTAACAGTAGATGACCCTGAAGTCTGAGCATCCTCTGCTTCCCCACTTGCTCAGTGGGGGAGCCAAGAGGATCTTCTCAGCAACACAAACAGCATCACTTCCTTATCCCTTTGAGTGTCATAGGAGTCCCTATGGCACTCTAAGAGTTAGAAAAGTACAGTCCTCCACTACACAAACATCTCTTCAGTTCTCCATATTGCCTTATTATTTATTTATTTTTTTAAAGCAAAAAGAGAATATACTTCTAATTCAGTACAAACCATGATTTAACTTTGCAGCGTTATTCAGCTTCTAGTTGCAGTATAACTATCACTTTAATGCCGTACTTGTTATATGTTGTGATTTCATGGTTTTTTCCCTCCCCTGTCCCATTCGCCACTCGCCCTTCCCTCCCCTGCATGTTCACCAGTGCCTCCCTCATTCCCCTGTCCCTTTCACCACCCGTCCTTTGTCCCTTTCACTGCCTAACTTTCTCCCCTATCCAACCTGACTCACGTCTGAGTATTGTGACTTTGTCACCTTCTTTGGTATTGACCTGCCATTAGGGGGAATTTGAACAGGGGAGAAAGTGGAATCGTAGCACTGTCGTTATGGGACTGAGATCGAAGAGGCAAGAAGGTGATGATAATAGGGGAAGTTAGAGTGGAGAAAGTGACAATCCTAGCACTAACGGCAGAGCAGTAGCAGGTGAAGGTGACGCGATACACAGCTGAGCAGAGTTAAGTTGGACAGGGAAGAAAGTTATGCAGTGAAAGGGACAGGTGGGAAGACAGAGCAGTGAATGAGACAGAGAAGGGGTGACGGTGAACGTGCATAGTGGGAATTCAGAGTTGCAAATGGGACAAATCATGTTTTGTACTGAATTAGAATTATATTCTCCCCCGCATATTTAAAGGGATAGTGATGTTTCAAAATAAAAGGAGCTCCAATTAATCTTCATAGTATTTGGGCTATGGAGAGTGTTATTTCAATACTGTCTGAGTTGTAGTACAACAGTAATTGAATGATAAAGTATCCCCCTCCCGCCCCTTTAACTTAGTGTAAGCCACCTCCCCTCAGATGTGGAATCTGGTCCTGGGACCAGACAGCTCACAGCAAGGGACAATCTTCTTACTGTGATCGTAAGGAAACCCTATCCCCCTTGACAGGGTTTTCCTTATGCTCACTGAAGATTGTCCCATCCAGACAGTCTTGCTGCTCTGTGGTGAGCAGTGTGGTGAGCAGTGTTAAATCAGTAAAAGACGCGGGAGGGGGATACTTTATCATTCAATTTCTCTTGAACTACAACTCTGACAGTATTGAAATAACACTTTCCATGGACCAAACACTATGACGATTAATTGGAGCTGATTTTATTGTGAAACGTTACTATCCCTTTAACTCTCAGTGCATATAGTGATGTGTGTCTACATCTCCAAGGTGATATGCTCCTCACACATCGGAACAGCACTGAACCTTCGTGCATCTCGCCCATATGTTTTCTTGTTCTGTACACCATGAGCATCAGATCCAGTACTAGTTATAAATCGACAGTAGATTCATAAATGTATAGCATCCATTTTGTCATACTCCCATTATTTTACCTTTTAATCTCCTGTATCTTACTTGTTAGGTGAAATGTAACCTCCTACCTGTTGTGGGTTCAACCAAATGTTTCACACTGAGTGCGTCTCCTCTGAGGAAGGTGGTGGTGGTGGGGAATAGGCAATCTGTTTCACTTATGGGCTGTGTATAATCATCACACAGGCATCTTGTGATGACCCTTCTGGAAGGGAAACTGTTCAGAGATCACAAAGATGCTGATGTACCAATAAGAATTGGTGTTAACCAACTGCACCAAAGGGGGGGGGGGGGGGAAATTTCCTGTTGAATTAAATTAGACTTTTACCCCTTGAACACTAGAGAAGTCTTCAAAGGTTTGCAAAAACATATTGGAGACCTCTAGCATTCATAGTGTTTGAAATTCAAGTGAACTCCATGGGAATCTCTTCCTTTCCCCTATAGTTTTTATTTTGGTTTGCCTCAGAATTACATACTGTATCTCAAGCTTCCTGGATACCATAGCCCCCAGCCCTCCGGATGCTGCCTGTTTAATTTCTATTGTGTACCTTTAGAAGGAAGAGTCGACGCAGTCGGGTTCTTGATGGTGACGAGGTTCTAGATATGTACCACTGCCCATATGAGGGCTGCACACTGGTGTACACCGCTCTTGGCAGCTTCCAGGTATGTGAGAGAAGTCCTAATACTGTGTTGCTGCACAGTCATGGTGTGTCTGTCTCTGTTACTGAACCATTGTCTGTTTGTCTTCTGTGGATCTGAGCCACCACTGTATGGTTGTGTTTCTGTGGTCTTGAACCTCCTCTCTCACCAAGCTGTGTCTGTGTGGTATTAAATGTCACGTTGCTTGTGTGCGTCTGTCTCTGTGACATTGTGTCTGTCCTCTCTCAGAACCACGTGAATCTAGTTCACAGAAAAGGCAAAACTAAAGTGTGTCCTGAACCGGGCTGCGGGAAGAAATTCTACTTGTCCAATCACCTTCGCCGGCACATGATCATACACACAGGTACCTGGGCTCCACAGGTGTGCTCAGATTGGCGCACTCTGCATTGCGTGTCTGGTACAAATAGTGTCCACTTTTGATGAATGAAGTTAGTAAATACTGTGTTTTCTATAATAAAGCAATTATTCCATGCTGGTACTCCACTCATAGGCAAACTGAGAAGGGGGCTTCAAGTTTTCATTGTTGCCCAATGTCTGATCAGAGAGAGATAATGGTTTTGAAAGCTTTAGAAGTATATGCTGCTCTTGTATAAATATTTACCCTGTAGTCCAACAACTGGAGCACTGCAACTTCCATCGGCTAACTGAGGATGATGGGAATTGTGGTCTAATAATAGCTGGAAGTCCTCTATGCACAGAAACCTGCAATGGATTTAGATGGAGAATTACGTGTGTTCTAGGTATTCATTAATTTTTTTGGACACCTCTCTGGGTTTGCTGCCACCTCCTGATGTACCTGGAACAATTGTAGAGCAAAATATATAATCCTATATAATAATTCGCTAAATTGTGTGTAACGCCCGACATGCGCAGTAGACACTGCCAGCACTGCGGCTGATACAGAGCTGGGCGCTCCGAAGGAGTGTCCAGCTCTGTATCAGCAGTGGCGCGGCCAGTCTCTACTGCGCGTGACTGCCCCACAACTTATATATATTATATAATTTATTAGGGATGGGAATTTTGGTTCTTTTTATATATGCCCTTTGGCGAGCATGGTTTTTCCAGAATTGCTCCGCTAACTGTGACAAAAGAAGAGAGCGCACACCAGGAGATGGTTTAAAGGAACAGTTAACCCTATTTATAAACAGTCTGAAATGAGTGGCCACGTGTCCCTGTAAAGTAAACCCTTTAACCCTTTGAGTGCCAGAGGGGTATGCAACGCATTTCTCTGCAATGCATGGCGTACCCCTCTGGCACTCAAAGGGTTCATTTAAACTAACTTGATTGAACGGTCAAATAGTGCTGAATACTGTTACTCTTGTGCTGTAGGGCAGGGGTTAATACTTGCCCAGTGTGACTGCACCCTACTTCCTACTTGATTGTGTGGAGTCACTCTCAGGTGTCAATCACAGTAGTAACATGCGGTTTGACATGTTGGATGTTTCTTTCTCAGACCCAATGCATTTCAGTTGTCGCTCAAGCAGGAAGAAGAGACTTTCACCTCTCCCTGCTAGAATATGGGTGGGATTGGATGTTCAACTAGGTATTAACCCCCTGAGCTATCTGCCTAGGACATCGGACACAGGGATTTTTCTTTTTGTTTACAAATAAGTTTATGGATACTTAAATCCCTTTATTTTTTTTATGGCCTCCGTTCTAAGACTGAATTCTTCTTTCCCAAAGGTGTACGAGAATTTATCTGCGAAACATGTGGAAAATCCTTTAAAAGGAAAAGTCACCTTGAGGTCCATAGAAGAACTCACACAGGGGAGACACCTTTACAGTAAGAGAGGGAGAGTCTGGCATTGCTGCTACCTGTACTGTGTATGCACGTCACTGTGTAATGGTAGTGGGGTGCATGGGAGGCGTGGCGCTGCAGTCTGCACTGTACCTGTGCTGTGTATACATGTCATGGTGTAGTAGTGTGTGTGAGGAGACTGGCACTGCTGCTGTCTGCACTGTACCTGTGCTGTGTATACATGTCATGGTGTAGTAGTGTGTGTGTGTGAGGAGGAGACTGGCACTGCTGCTGTCTGTACTGTACCTGTGCTGTGTATACATGTCATGGTGTAGTAGTGTGTGTGTGAGGAGACTGGCACTGCTGCTGTCTGCACTGTACCTGTGCTGTGTATACATGTCATGGTGTAGTAGTGTGTATGTGAGGAGGAGACTGGCACTGCTGCTGTCTGTACTGTACCTGTGCTGTGTATACATGTCATGGTGTAGTAGTGTGTGTGTGAGGAGGAGACTGGCACTGCTGCTGTCTGTACTGTACCTGTGCTGTGTATACATGTCATGGTGTAGTAGTGTGTGTGAGGAGGAGACTGGCACTACTGCTATCTGTACTGTACCTGTGCTGTGTATACATGCCATGGTGTAGTAGTGTGTGAGGAGGAGACTGGCACTGCTGCTGTCTGTACTGTACCTGTGCTGTGTATACATGCCATGGTATAGTAGTGTGTGAGGAGGAGACTGGCACTGCTGCTGTCTGTACTGTACCTGTGCTGTGTATACATGTCATGGTGTAGTAGTAGTGTGTGAGGAGACTGGCACTGCTGCTGTCTGCACTGTACCTGTGCTGTGTATACATGTCATGGTGTAGTAGTGTGTGTGTGTGTGAGGAGGAGACTGGCACTGCTACTGTCTGTACTGTAACTGTGCTGTGTATACATGTCATGGTGTAGTAGTGTGTGTGTGAGGAGGAGACTGGCACTGCTGCTGTCTGTACTGTACCTGTGCTGTGTATACATGTCATGGTGTAGTAGTAGTGTGTGAGGAGACTGGCACTGCTGCTGTCTGCACTGTACCTGTGCTGTGTATACATGTCATGGTGTAGTAGTGTGTGTGTGTGAGGAGGAGACTGGCACTGCTGCTGTCTGCACTGTACCTGTGCTGTGTATACATGTCATGGTGTAGTAGTGTGTGTGTGAGGAGGAGACTGGCACTGCTGCTGTCTGTACTGTACCTGTGCTGTGTATACATGTCATGGTGTAGTAGTGTGTGTGTGTGAGGAGGAGACTGGCACTGCTGCTGTCTGCACTGTACCTGTGCTGTGTATACATGTCATGGTGTAGTAGTGTGTGTGAGGAGAGTGGCACTGTTTCTGTCTGTACTGTACCTGTGCTGTGTATACATGTCATGGTGTAGTAGTGTGTGTGTGAGGAGAGTGACACTGCTGCTGTCTGTACTGTACCTGTGCTGTGTATACATATCATGGTGTAGTAGTGTGTGTGTGAGGAGGAGACTGGCACTGCTGCTGTCTGCACTGTACCTGTGCTGTGTATACATGTCATGGTGTAGTAGTGTGTGTGTGAGGAGAAGACTGGCACTGCTGCTGTGTGCACTGTACCTGTGCTGTGTATACATGTCCTGGTGTAGTAGTGTGTGTGAGGAGGAGACTGGCACTGCTACTGTCTGCACTGTACCTGTGCTGTGTATACATGTCATGGTGTTGTAATGTGTGTGAGGAGGAGACTGGCACTGCTGCTGTCTGTACTGTACCTGTGCTGTGTATTCATGTCATGGTGTAGTAGTGTGTGTGAGGAGGAGACTGGCACTGCTGCTGTCTGTACTGTACCTGTGCTGTGTATTCATGTCATGGTGTTGTAATGTGTGTGAGGAGAGTGACACTGCTGCTGTCTGTACTGTACCTGTGCTGTGTATACATGTCATGGTGTAATATGTTTATGGTGCTGCAGTTACATCTTCCCATCTTTCTTTCCCTCGGAGGTGTGAGGTCTGTGGGTTTCAGTGCAGACAGAGAGCATCCCTGAACTGGCACATGAAGAAGCACCGGGCGGAGACCCATTACAGTTTCTTCTGTGAACACTGTGGGAAAGGTTTTGAGAAGCAGGATAGTGTTAAGTTCCATAAACTGAAGAGCCATCCAGAGGGACGGACCACGTGACATGGAGCACGGCACAGTGGGTGTGAGATCATTCTGACTGAGAGCTGACAGCCTTTGAGCAGGGAGAGCCTTTTCATGGAGTGGCAGCCTATTGATAGCTGGGCCCTGTCAGAGCATGAAGAGGTCCATATCGGCTGTGCTGACCTTGACCTGTGCACAGTTAAGCTGACTGGACACGGTGTGGTGATAACATCGTTGACATATCTGCACATATCCCTATGTACATGATGGAACATACTGTGGCGCATCCTTGGGATGAACATTTCTTCATTTCTCACAGCCACATTACATAGTCTGTCATGAGGGCAGGGAGAAAACCTCTGGATTTAGCCCTGTCTTCCACAGATGATTGTCTGACTTTGCCCTACACACACTGTGAAACAGCGGTTCCCTGGATTTAATCTCAGACCATTAAGTGGATAGATAGCTAGATATATAATTCTTTAGAGAAGGGGAAATCTTTCATTGGACTCCATCGCCCAACAGCTTGCTATAGAGTTATACTCCCAAACTGGTGGAGGTCCATACATTAACAGTCCCTGCTGTAAGGCATTTCCAGCTGAGTAAAACAAGCATGCAGCCACTGCTGAGAGGCACTGCATTCAAAAGTTATTGCAGTTTGATATCTTATTAATTCAAGACCCCTGACCTACTAGCAACACCAAAATGGCCATTCCCTGGAATGAGTCCATGGATGGGCAACCTGAAGCCCTTCAGCTGCTGATGATTGGAATTCTGGTCTTTCACAGTTGGAGGGCCTCAGGTTGCCCATGCCTGAATTAATCGGTGCTCATTAAAGGACACGAATATCCCATAAATAAATATTTGTTTTGTAGAGGTTCAAAAAACAATTGTGGCACAAATCCTATCTCTCAAACCACTATGGTTTTGAGACATTTGCCTGTAAAGTTCCCTTACAGCTGACAGCAGGAGATTTGAGTCAGCCGACTCGAGGAGGCTCTTCAGCAGAGCACATATCTTCTCTCTCAAACCTTTACAGTATGAGAGATATTCGTATGTAAAGTTCATCCCTCCCTCCCCTTCTCCTGACGCTGTGCTGACAGCAGGATATCCTGGTCCGGGAACCAGCAGGTCAATCTGCAGTAGAGCCGAAATCATGTTATTTATAAAGAATTACTTAACTGGAAAGGTATACAATGTATGCCTGGTTTACAAGCACACTTTGTAGACCTTTCCAATGAAGCAGTTGTTTATAATAGCACAGCGCTGACATCAGGAGAAGGGGAGGGAGGGGGGAACTTTACAGGCGAACATCTCTCAAACTGTGAAGGTTTGAGAGAGAGGAATTGTGCTCTGCAGAAGAGCCTCATTGAGTCGGCCAACTCGAATCTCCTGCTGTCAGCTTTACAGCTGACAGCAGGAAAAGGGAACTTTACACGCGAATGTCTCTCAAACCATAGTGGTTTGAGAGAGGATTTGTGCCACAAGTTCTTGTTTTGTAGAGGTTAAAAAAATATATTTTTTATGGGACATTACTGTCCCTTTAAAGAAGTGTTAATTAAGAAAATGTATTTAATGTAAGGCAGGGGTAGTCAATCTTTGGATCTGCTAGTTGGGCACGATGGAAGACTTAGTCCCCAATAGCTGGAGATCCAAACATTGACAACCCCAGGTGTTTCCTGTTGACTAATCCTTTGAGTGTCAGAGGGCTACAGAACTTATTGTAATGCGTTCCGTACCCCTCTGGCACTCAAAGGGTTAAAACAAGCATAATCCAACTGTTGTGAGATGCTTTGTTCCAATGTTATTATAGTTTCGTATTTTAGTTTTAAATAAATTTTCTCAGAAGGAAAACTTTTTTTTTTTTTTTTTTTTTTTTTTTTTTTTTTTTTTTTTTTTTTTGTTTGTGGAACAGCTTATAATCTGAGTCTCCATAGAAAGCAATAGTGTGAGTGGCATTTGGTGGTCAGGGCAGAATATTGCATCTTAATTAAACAAACATTAATAATAAAGATTCTCCTGGCAGTGGGATGTACACTCGTTCTGCGGCTAAATTAAATCTTCCACCTGCAGAAGGTCATATAGTTTCATAATGCGCTGAAATGGCAGAATCCAACACTAGAGCCGTTCTGAGGCAAACCAATTGAAAAATAGAGGACAAATGAAAATTCTCATTCATTTAAATGGGGCTTTGACTGCTAATTTCTAGATTTCTAGTGTATTGCTTTACAGTGCATTAGGGACATCTCAAGTATTCTGGGTGTTAAATGCGTACGTGGGATCTGTCCCAGAGTCTCCATTTTCAGTGAGAATTATCGTGAGTAACCAGTTTATCATCTTTACTGTAAACTCCACCGTTCTTCTTAATCCCGCCCACCACAATTAAGCCCTGGTCACTCCTATCCCCAGACCTTAGTGGGGTTCTGGAGGATTGGGATTAGGAATTTCCCAGAATGGTTAAAGCGGAACGTTCACCTAAAAAAAAAACAAAAAAAAAAAACAAAAACATTTTGAGCATGCAACCTCCGTATCATTAACGTTAGCCCCAACCTTAGTAGCATTGTAAACGAAGCCTGCTGTAACATTAGCCCCAACCTCAGTTGCATTATAAACTGAGCCTGCTGTAACGTTAGCCCCAACCTCAGTAACATTGTAAACGGAGTTTGCTGTAACGTTGGCCCCAACCTCAGTAGCATTGTAAACAGAGTTTGCTGTGACATTAGACCACAGAAATACAGCTACAAAGGGAAGTGTGAACGCATTCCCTGGGGCAGCTGGGAAGTCATGCGGGATTGTGCGTACCATACAGGGTCTTGCAGAATGCGGAAGTGCCCGATTTGAAGTCTAAATATCTACACTACCAGATGAGTAAAAATAATAATAATAAAAAAAAAAAAACAGCTCTAATCTAGTTTTATGTATTAAAACCCATGCTCAAAAACTTTTTTTTTTTTTTTTTTTTTTTTTTTTTTTTAAGGTGAACGTTCCACTTTAAAATACCTATTTTATCCTTTTGAGTGCCGGAGGGCTGGGAGTCTCCATGCTTTGTAATGCATTGAGTGTACCCATCTCCCATTCAAAGGAATATATTATTATTATTATGGGTCGATAGAGGTAGTAACTAAAGGAGGGGGATTATCATTCCTCTCTGCTTGTCACTTCTACTGTTTGATCAAGTGATGCTCTTTAACCTCTTCAGTGCAATACAGTGTACTGCTGTAGCATTCAAGACCTTTCTAGCACTTGAAGGGTTAAAACCCCCAGTTAAATCAATACAAAATTTTCTTTCCTCTCTTCCCTACGGTACAGTTGATTTGGCCCAAAACATGCATCTGTATGGTCTGTTTAGAACAAAAACCCTTTTACCCACACATTTAGAAGTTTAGAGAAAATTCTGTCAAACTATATATTGCTCTTTTACCAAGGAAATAGTCTAACATGGGAGTTTTTGATGTAGGTGTAGGGACTGTAATCCCACTGTTTCTTTATGGGAAAGAAGAGGGAAAAAAAAAAAAAAAGTCTAAGGATTTTTTTTTTCCTGCTGAGTAAACTTGCCACCGGGAGATGCTTTATTTAAAAATTAAGACGGCTCAATTTTTTTTTTTTTTTTTTTTTTTTTAAACTGATAGTGGTGTCCAGAGATTTATTTTATTGTACTCTATGTAAGAGTCACAGGCCACAGTTCTCCTTTAAATGGAATAGTAACAGCTCCACACTTCATGAGCGATTTTGATCTGTGATAACTTTTGGATGTATTCTCTCCCCCAGTGTAAGTATCTTTTATTGTGCTCAGAAGTAAAATCCCTACAGTAGGGTTTTTCAGTATAAAACTTTACTCTTTCATTTAAATAACTGACCATTGTATCCTACTTATCTCACATAGAGCACCATTGAAACACGCTTTCTTATACATTTAATATATATAATAAATATTAGATAGATCTATCTATCTCTATTTATTTTTTCCCTAATTTCTTCTATGCCCAGGACCATGAAAATAATTGCCCTGAGGATATTTTCTCCACATAGTAAATGGAGTCCTATAATTAGAGCGCAGTCCTTTCTAAAAGAATTATGTAATGGTGTCCTGTGTTGCATAATTAAATCCAGGAGAATTGTTATATTTGGACCCTATAAACAATAAAACTAGTTTCTTGTCAAATACCATGTTCTTGCACTAAATGGGTTATGTCTTCTGTTTGTAATGTCAAATGTAATGTACTTACCATGATGGCTATAGTGGGCAACATCAACTGCCATCCCTGCCTGATCCACTGCGGTACCAGTTATACCTGGTACATAGTGTCTGGAAAAAAAACACTTTAAGGGATAGTAATGTTTCATAATAAAAGCAGCTCCAGTTAATCTTCATAGTATTTGTGCCATAGAGAGTATTATATCAATACTGTCAGAGTGGTAGTACAAGAGTAATTGAATGATAAAGTATCCCTCACCTGCCCCTTTTACAAAGCAGAACAAGACAATAATACAATAGCAATGCAAAAAAAAAATGCAAAGTTTTAGGCCTAGTATTAATTGATCAAGTCCATGATAACACTGATATTAACCCTCTGAGTGTCAGAGTGGTATGCAGCGCATTGCTCCCCAATGCATTGTATACCCTTCTCGCATCGAAAGGGTTAAATGCAACTACTCACAAACTGTACGATACTGGCAGCTGGTTAGCTAGGCGTTACTGGCCCAGTGGTTCATGTGTGGTAGCTAATTTTGGCAAAATAATATATAAATAAATAAAATTACAGGTGGGTGACACTGAGGTCTCACGTGCCCACGCTTTGCATACCCGTGTGTTATTACATCAGCCTCAATGATAGTGATACATCTGAAAATTCTGATGCAGAGGTTGCACTTGAAATTGCTACTCTGTATAATACTTTTCCTAATGCTTTGGAGATTCTTTTTGTTGTTCCAAAAATGTGATACTGATTACAATAAGAATAAAAGAAGGTAAAAAGTGCCTCCAGTATATAAAATATGTATGTACTCAGCCCAGGTATGTCCATAGACCAAGGCGACAGCACTTGTGGATTTTGAAAAAAAAAAGTGTGATTTAATCAATCCATATTTCAAATGGAATCCAGCCAAATGTTTTCGGTCACGAGTGACCTTCCTCAGGGCAGTCAGGGAAGAGAAAACCGGGACAAAAAAAGGAGTGCTGTCTCCTTGGTCTATGGACATACCTGGGCTGAGTACATTTTTATATACTTCCTACTTTATTTATGGAACGTGCACCAACTGCTACCTTAGATAAATATTTTGAGTGCCACTATGATGTTGAATTTTTTTATATATATATATATATATATATATATATATAAAAAAATATATAATATAATATTGGCAACATGCAAATATGTTATAAAAATGGAATAGAACCAAATATATTTACTGAAAAGATTATAATACAATCCTATATCTCGTGTCTCAGGGAAGAGTGAGCCATGTTCACCAGCAGACAAATGGTACCTGGTGTTAACTCAGTATATGTCCACAACATCACCGCCACCACACAAACTTCAATCAGTCATACACCAAGCATGGAGAATAAAATGAATAATATATAAATATAGTACTAAAACTGTACCCTAAATAATGATAAACATGAAAAATACACATAGAGAAGAGACGACTTTAGAGGGTTATATTTACAAATACATTCAAGGTCAATACAAGAACTATCCAATTAACTAATTACGCAAAGAGCTGAGCTAAGAACGTGAGGTCATCCATTAAGACGAGAGGAAAAGCACTTTCGACTAAAACAAAGGCAGGGATTTTTTACAACAAGGGCAGTAAAGCTGTGGAGTTCTTTGCCATGGGATGTTGTACAGATAATGTAACTGCTTTCAAAAAAGTAATTGATACTTATCTAGTACAGAACAATATTGAAAATTGTGACAGATGGCTTCAATGCAGATAGGTTGTTGATCCTGGGATCTATCTGGCTTCCATTTGGAGCGAAGAAGGAACTTTTTTTTTTTTTGCCCACTTTGATCTAAATTGGAAATGGCTTCAGGGGTATTTTTTTTTGTTTGGTTTTGCCTCTAGTCAACAGGGATGTTTTTGGCATGGGCTGGATTTGATGGACGCCTTTTTTTTTTTTTTTTTTTTTTTTTTTTTTTTTTTTGCTTCATCAACTGTGTTCTGTTACTATGTAAGTACATAATATATTGATCATTTGAGTGTAAAGCAATGCTCTGGATAATTCTGACACTTAAGAGGTTAAAGGATTTGAGCTCTTTTCATGGTGAATGTACCATATAACTTTTGGATGGTGATTTACCACCTAAATCCATATCCTGTGAATGTGTAACTTGTCCTTATATCCCAGTATCATGTAAATAAAATTATTGTTCCGCGAATCAAATGAGGTTCCCTTAAAGGGATAGTAATGTCAGAAAAAAAGTATTAACTATATGGTATGTACAATTGAAAGAGAGTACTTGCACTTATTCGTATCTCTCAAACCGTTATGGTTTGAGAGATATAGGAAAATAAAGTTCTCTGGTTCCTCCCCTTTCTTCTTAACGAGCTGTAAAGCTGTCAGAAGCAGATTCTGGTCTCTTAACCAGATGTGGCTCTTCAGCAGTGTCGATATAACGATATCTAAAGATAAATACTTAATTTGGAACAGTCTACAAAGTGTATCTGGCTTGCAAGCACACTTTGTAGACCATTCCAATGAAGTATTTATTTCTAAATAGACTGATTTCAGCTCTGCTGAAGAGCCTCTGGTCAAATGACTGGAATCTGCAGCTGTCAGCTAGATGGCAGACTTGAGTAAAACAGCCAGGAAAAGGTAACTTTAGCAAGTTATATCTCTCAAACCATAAAGCATAGAGAGATCAGACTTACATTGATAAACTTTTAATCTACAATATTAAATCAACTTAATTAACCATTACTATCCCTTTAAGGGAAAGGTTTATAAATTTGCATGTGTTCATGAACAATGAAAACATAATGAATAGATTAAGTGAAAATGGTTGAATCGACAAATCACTTGTTTGATTTATAATTTTATAATAAATTCCTGTATTGATGATTAATGGATATGAAATGAAGTGATGAATGAATAGAATTCTAACTCCAAAGTGTAATCTGCTGAATAAATAGTTAATATCATCTTGGAAATTGAAAGATTCAACAATAATGAGAAATCTGCTTCAAGGAACACTTAAAGGGATAGTAATGTTTCAAAATGCAGCTCCAATTATTATATATAGTTTTTGGGACATGTAGTGCTGTATTATCCTTCTCTGTGATGTGTAGTTCCATAGTAATTGAATTATAAAGTGTCCACCTCCCGCCCTTTTTACCTGTTGTAAGCCGCCTCCCCTAAGATGTGGAATCTGGTTGCTTGACCGGACTGCTCACAGCAAGAGACAATCTTCTTACTGTGAGCATAAGGAAAACCCTGCCCCGTTGATGGAGGAAGGCAGGTTTTTTCCCTTATGCTCACTGAAGATTGTCCCTTGCAGTGGTCCATCCAGACGGTCTTTCTGTGCATCTTTACAATAGTTAAAAGGGGCAGGAGCGGGACACTTTGATTCAATTACTTTGAAACTACACATTGTAGAGTGATAATAATGCTCTACATGGCCCATAAAATATAAAGAAGAATCGGATATGCATTTATTTTGAAACCTTACTATCCCTTTAATCATTTTATTTACGTGATACTGGGATAAGGACAAGTCCACCTTATTTGAGTTTAGGTGGTATTTACCATCCAAAAGTTATATAGTACATAGAGGATCCACCATATGTATTTTTTTATGTTTACTGTTTATGATTACTATTTAGAGTATAGCTTTATGCTATATTTTAGGTTTTTTTGAAGATATTTGTTCTATATTCTTAGCGTCCATGCATGCATAAATTTTGTATGTGTGTGTGTGTTGGTGGTGTAGTTGTGGACACATACAGGGTTAACACCAGGGGCTTATGTACTAAGGTGTGATAAAGAGGTGGAGAAGACTTCTCCAGTGATATCACTTCTCCAGTTCCTATGTTATTCTGAAGAGCCTATGCACTATGATCTCCAAAGCTGGGGAAATCTTAGTACATTGGCTCCATAGAATACATTTGCACGGGGGAAAAAAACTGGTAAAATTCGATTTTGGACAAAAAAAAAAATGTTTTTCTTATTCGGTCGATACGAAAATTGACCGGACCGGTTCTCCTCGGACAAAATTCAGCAGGAATCTGATTTATTAATCCGAATTCGCCATGCTTTTAAAAATACAATAAAATCAAAATTAGATAAATAAAAATAAGTGGAACCATTTCCAGGGTCTAAATGAAGACGGTGGAACAGGGTAAGGTGGAGCTTTAGCCTTATGGTACTGTAGATGAAGTATGTATGTAGCTATTCGAAGGAAGAAGGAAGACTGAGGATGACTGGTGCAGGGAGGACTCGGGATGACAGCAACACTGTAGATGTAGCCAGCAACAAACTACAAAACACTGGAGCAGGCAGAACTCAGTAAATAGATGCCACAGAGCCAGACTGAACAAACTGTATAGTGGGACAACAATGTAGACTTTAAATTTCCCTCTGAGTCCCACCAAGTCAGAGGGGTGTCCTCTGCCCCACCAACCACTGTTCTAGATCTGGGTAAGCTGGAGTGCTCAGCATTTTATAGTACTATGGATGATTCTAGATTAAGACTTTTTTTTTGTTTTTCTAATCTGCATTGTACCTGAGTGCAGGGTAACCCCCACTTTGGCAAGTTGACTTTTAAAAAATGTAATTTGCTCCATGAGCTGGGGGGCCAATTTAGAGCGCTGGGGACTAACTATATTTCCAGTTACCGAAAATACCCGCTCACTCTGGACAGTGGTTGGGGGGCAAGAAAGCAACTCCTGGGCTATCATGGACAAAGTGGGCCACACAGCCCTCTTTTTATCCCTGAAAGTCATGGGACCTGTACTTGGGGGCAAAGAAGGTTCTGCAAGGTAAGCCTTAACCTCAAACTCAGCACTTTGTCTACTGACTGGGAACTGTTTGTTTTGTCCGAAGCATAATCTGTCCATTGCCTCAGCATAAAAAATAGCAGCTGCTCCACTGGAAGAAGATGACGTGCTACTGACGCTGCTACTGATAGGTCCTGGAAGACCACCACACTCCTCCAGCTCATCTGCGGAATCTTCTCCTGCCTCGTGTACGTACATCCTGTTTTGCCTTTGCCTCCCACGCACCCTCGCTATCAATTGTTCCCTCCAGCCAGTGAGTGACTTGGAAGTAAGTGCCATCTTGCCTTTGATTCGTGGATCACACATTGTGGCAGGCTTTAACTTAGGGCAATTGTCCATTCGTTCTTCCATGCGCCGAGTCAGTTCCTTCTTCAGCCTCGTTAGAAGGGCAGCAACATCAGGAAGTATATTACCATCAGCACCAGGCAAGCGTTCCATGTGGGCAAGGAAATCGTCCAATTTTAAGGAGAGGTGCGTGAAGAGGGGAATAACTTCTGCCAGGCTAGCATTCTCTTTGCTCAAAATTTCCATCAAAGCACAGAAAGGCATAAGGACTGTCACTACCTGTTCCATCAGGGCCCAGTTAGCCCTGCCCAGTGTTCTGTTAGTGCCAATGAAATGATGACATGACATTGCGTGAATTGCCTTTTTCTGCTCCAGGATACGCTCTAGAATATCTAAGGTGGAGTTCCACCTGGTCCCAACATCTTGTTTTAGGCGGTGCTCTGGGAGGTCTGCCTTTTTCTGTTCCTCCCTGAGGAGCTGGCTATCTTTGACACTTTGATGGAATTGGCAAGCAATTTGTCGGCATGAATCCAGAAGTGCTGGCAACCTTCCAGTGTTAATGCCATCTTCAAGAGCAGCCTCCACTGCTAGATGCAGAACATGCGCTGAGCAGCGCACACCCACAAATCTGCCTTCCCGGAGAGCCTTGATCATGTTAGCTGCATAGTCAGTGACCACAAACCCCATTTGTGCCTGTCTGCTCCCCTAGTCACTGCGCCACCATGTTCTGCAGTGCTTTGCGGATGTTATCTGAGGTGTACTGCTGATCCATTACCTCAGCATGGAGGAGGAAAGAGCGGTGCCCTGCCTGCTTGGCTACTGCACCTGAACTTGCTGTTGCTATCGGTGTGTCTTGCAACACATTGCCCAGGTGTTGAGTTGTCAATAGAAGACACAAGTGCAACTGGAGAAACAGGAGGAGTACTATGGAAAGCAGGCGAAAAATTAAGCTCAGAGGAATAATCAAGGTCACTGGAAAAATCAAGCTCAGGGGACAAATCAAGCTTTGGAGACTTTGTGTAACGGTTTTAAAGACACTCAGACCAGAGGTTAAAATAAAACACAGTTTATTGAGCGAAAACAAGGAACACTTCCCCCTAGGGGCTAGAATAGGTAATAGCACGTATATGAATAAGTATAATGGATGTCTTACAGGCACAATATGGTTTGGGGCAATACTGGTATATAACATGAATCAGTAGTGGTATAAGGGTTAATGCCCAATATAAGTAATCAGTCTCTGTTGTGGTGTGATTAGCCAACGCCCAGTAGATGGTAATAACAGCCCCGGCAGTGGTGCGAGGTGGGAAGCACCTTAACAGTGAGACAGAACTGAAACACTTCAGGAACAGGCGATCAGTGAGATACCCAACAGTACTGCAAGAGCTGAATGGAACCACAGCCCATAGCACCTCTTAGATGCGGTAACGGAGTCAGAGACACTGCAAGAGCTAAGTGGGACCAGAGCCAATAGCACCCCTTAGGTGCGGTAACGGAGTTAGAGACACTGCAAGAGCAAAATGGGACCAGAGCCAATAGCACCCCTTAGGTGCGGTAACTGAGTCATAGACACTGCAAGAGCTAAATGTAACTTGAGCCAGTAGCACTCTACCGGTGCGGTAACGAAGGCACAACACTGCGAAAGCTGAATGAGACCAGAGCCAAGACACCCTTCCGGTGCGGTAACAGAGGCAAACACTGCAAAAGCTAACGGAATGCCCAATAGCACCATTCGGTGCAACAACTGCTATTCTGTGCTCATAAGGTGTAAGGTGGAAGCACTGTTAACGGAGGCCATGATTGCTCTGCAAGTGTTAACAGACAGGCTCTGTAGTGGAGGCAACAAGCTCAGCAAGTGTTAACGGACAGGCTCAGTAGCGGAGGCAACAAGCTCTGCAAGGGTTAAGTGGGTGATCAGTCTGCACAGCACTGCATACAGAGTTCAGAATGTCGCCAGGCAACATATAATCAGAATCTCACAGGAAGCAGGTCACGGAGCAGGAACGTCAGCCAAACCGGGTCAATTACGGAGCAAGAACAACAAGAGTAGTCAGACGGGCCGAATCGGTACACAGGAACGCAGGAACACAGCAACTGATGCACACGTACGGGAACACCACGAAAGGGCACCTGACAGGTGCCGGAGGCCCGGTATATGAAGGCCACCCTGGGCGGGCTAATCAAGCTCCGCCAATGAGAGAGCTCCACAGCAGAGAGTGACAGCGGAATCACGGGAACTGTGATACTTTGATTCCTCAAATTCTTCTTCTAACTCTTGAAGATTTTGAAATCACAAGCAAGCACATTGAAACTCATGGGGAAACCAGATAAAATAGGGTCATAATCCAATCACAACACAGGAGACAAAAGACCAACGGCAGATGGTTATCACGGTGCCCGTGCTCAGGCAGCAGGCGGCGACATTATTATTGCTTGATTCACTGCCTCTCTTATTGGTCTGGCGATCCTGACTCCACCTAGGGCCAGCCTTTATATACTCTGTCATGTCTATACTGAAGCGCCCATTCGTGGTGTACCCATTCCTGGCGTTAGTTCTTGTTTTGCTCTGATTGTGGATGATCTGGCCTGTCTGATGACATTCCTGTGTATCCTGTGTTGCAGATTCCGTTGCTGACTGATCTGGCTGAGAATCCGCTCCGTTGCTGACCCGGCTGAGAACCCGCTACCCTACTGACTAGTATCTGGCTGGGAATCCGCTCCATTGCTACTGTGCCTGGCTAAGAACCCGCTTGGTTGCCTCTATCGGGCTAGCGTTCCACTGTGCTGCCTGACCTGTTGCGCTTGTCTGTAGTACACCGCGTGGTGCTTCCGTTATCCTGCCGACTGAACGCTGAGCATTCGTGCTATAGCCGCTTATCTGGTTAACCGCCTCAGGCGGTGTGCACATGCGAAGTACCAGTTCAGTGCTTTGTAGCGCTGACTGTGCTACTCTGTGATCCATCTGTGTTCTCCTCCACTTCCTAGCTGGGCTCACTCCCTGTGGGAGTTGCAGACTTCACTCTGGGTGTTACCTCAGGACCCTCTAGGCAGGGTCAGTGCTCCATTCCTACCAGCAGTAGCCTCTAGGGTCAAGAGCCAGCTGTAGCATTATTTACACCCTGCATGTGTGCTGGGACACTAGTTGCCTTCGTGTTGTACTGTCTCGATCCACCCCTAGCGTTCTAGGGTTTTTCTTACCAGAAGCGGTTGCCTAGGTCTTACTGTGACCCTAATCCCTTGGGTCAGTGTTGCCTTATTGCTGCTGTGTTCAGTGTCTCCAAGGCATCTGGGACTCATGCCAGTTACCATCCTGTGGACTCCTAGTGATCTGGGTCCTTCCGCCAGTATTTGGCTGTGTAGCCTCCGTAGGCCCCTAGTCCGCTAGGGGTGGGTTGCCTATAGTCTCTTGAAGCCTCCAGTCATTTGGGCTTCTAGATCAGAACTCTCTCTGGCCAGCCATTGCCTCCAGGGACTGGCTTGTTAGTACTGTATTGTTTTGTTATTGTGCCCTTGTGGGCTTTACCACTGTATGTACTTTATTTCAATAAAGTTATTTTAACCTTACCAGTTGGGTCTGAGTGTTCATCAAAAACCATGACAACGGTCTAACCAATACAATGATTCAGACGTGTTTACATTTGAAATACAAAAGGGTTGATTAACTCAGACAAAAGATACAAACACTTGAGGGGCAGGAATACACATTCGAGGGACAATGGCCAAGGGTCGAAGCACGTACCCAACTGGTTTGAATATTCAGCTTCAACCCTGGCCAATCAAGGCGTACAGTGAGTCTGCTGGTTGACCAATCCCCAAGCCGCCTACTTTTACGCATGTTAGGTCTATGGTAGACCTTTAAACCTCCTGCTCAGGGATTCGACCAATCCGACGTCGACTCAGTGCCCTCGACTCCTCGTGTTTGACTCGATGTTGAATGCCAAGCTGGGAACCTCTGACTCGTAGTCGGTGAATGTGTAAACCCTGGAATACACAACATACATTAAACCACAGTTAATACACTTGTAACACCAATGTAACATCGGGCAGCTCTATACATCAAGCTGCCCATTCTCATAGAGTCTATTCACAGTCTCTTAAGGTACGACCCACGCTCGAGGGGTCGTACAAATAGACCCATAATATTGTTCCAATAGGGCAAAATGTCCACAGTCTCTTTGGTGTTTTGGGTAACCAGTCTTAGGCCCAGACAAGGTCTCCAGTAACGGACTAAGCTCCGTTACATTTCTCCCCCTTTTTTGACCAAGCCAGCATTTGCTTGAGTAAATGCTGGCTTGGGACTCTGGGAGAACCATGCCGTGTTGAGCCCCTTGTCTGGAGCTGAGAGTTTAACTTCAACCCCTTCTCCTGGGTTAGGGAAAGGCTTGAGCCCCTTGTCCAGGCCGGGAAAAGATTTGGGCCCCTTGTCCGGGCCAGAAGAAAATGTGAGCCCCTTGTCTGGGCCTGGAAACAATAAGCAAGCCCCTTGTCCTGGGCCAGGAGTAAAACGTTGGTCCTTGGTCCTGGGCCAGGGGAACTGGTGCCACTTGGTCCTGGCTATCACCAGGTTGGGAGGCCTCTCCTGGGCCATGCTCCAGGCAGAGCTGGGGTCAGACCCTCCTGGGTCTGGAGCCAGTGACTCAGGGTCCATAGCCAGTCTATAAAGTGAAACTCCTTGTGGCAATCGTATCTCTGGGTTCTCAAGGGCCTGAGGGTCAACTTGCTGGAAGCTGGGGACATCTCCCCCTTTTGGTGGGGCAAGTACCCCACAGGGACAGGAGACGATGCTGCTCCCACTCTCGTGGGATGAGGCAACATCCAAAGGGCCTCTGGCAACTCTGGGGACTTGTTTGGCCAGGGTAGGGGCACCCAGAGGACCAGTGAGGAGTGCACTCCCACTCACCAATCCAGGGCAACCAGATTTTGGGCTGCTGGCAAAACTGGAGCAAATCCCAACTTCCTTATGGAGGACGTGGTCCCACTCCCTCTGGCTGGATCAACGGTTGGCCTGGTGGGGAATGACTTCCTACTCACCAGGCAGACGTCAGTAGGAGCTAGGGCCAACAAAGTGTCTTTGGTGAGGACCGGGGTCCCACTCACACAGACAAAGGGACAGTATGCCCAGCAGGGAGGACCGGTGTCCCACTCCCTGGGTCAGGGCCATCACTTGCCCTGGTAGGGAATGACTTCCCACCCACCAGGCTGGGGCCAACAGGGAAAGGGGCAACAGGCTTTGGACTGCAAGATCCCTGTGTGCAGTGTGAGATGCCAGTGTGTAGTGTGAGTGCAGTGCAAGTTGCCCGAGTGCAGTGTGTGATGCCTGTGTGCAGTGTGAGTGCAGTGTGTGATGCCTGCGTGCAGTGTGAGATGCCTGTGTGCAGTGTGAGATCCCCTGTGCAGTGCTAGTGCTGTGCGAGATGTCCATGTGCAGTGTAAGTGCAGTGCTAAATGCCCATGTGTAGTGTGGGTACAGCATCTGATGTCTATGTGCAGTGTAAGTGCAGTGTGAGATGTCTGTGTGCAGTGTGAGATGTCTGTGTGCAGTGTGAGATGCCTGTGTGCAGTGTGAGATGCCTGTGTGCAGTGTAAATGCAGTGTGAGATACTTGTGTGTGTGTGTGATGCCTGTGTACAGTGTGAGATGCCCGTGTGCAGTGTGAGTGCAGTGTGACATGCCCGTGTGTGTGTGATGCACATGTGCAGTGTGAGATACACATGTGCAGTGTGAGTGCAGTGTGTGATGCTCATGTGCAGTGTGAGTGCAGCGTGAGATGCCAATGTGCAGTGAGTGTAGTGTGTGATGCCTGTGTGCAGTGAGAAATACTCATGTGCAGTGTGTGTGATGCCCATGTGAAGTGTAAGTGCAGTGCTAGATGCCCATGTGCAGTGTGTGATGCAGTGTCAGTATAGTGTGAGTGCAGTGTGTGATGCCTGTGTGCAGTGTGAGTGTAGTGTGTGATGCATGTTTGCAGTGTGAGTGTACTGTCCGATGCCCGTGTGTGGTGAGAGACGCCTATGTGCAGTGTGAGATGCCTGTGTGCAGTGTGTGTGATGCCCATGTGCAGTGTGAGTGCAGTGTGTGTGTGTGATGCCTATGTGCAGTGTGAGATGACTGTGTGCCGTGTGAGTGCAGTGTGTGATGCCTGTGTGTAGTGAATGCAGTGCAAGATGCCTGTGTGCAGTGTGAGTGCAGTGAGAGATGTCTGTGTGCAGTGTGAGTACAGTGTGTTATTTTTTTTTAAACAAAAAGTTTATTTAGATTTACAATAAATCTGACATAAGATATAAGAATTTTATAAATTCAAATAAAAAATGTTAAGAAAGTAATAAAATACTATATTTTTTCCCATATGAACTTTCAATCCAACGTGTCCAAGTTTGTAAATATTTCTCATAACAATTACTCTTAATGGAAGATAAATATTCATAGTAGCAAATATTAATTTTCTCTAAAACTTTAGACCATAGAATCTTATCAGTTTTCCAAAACATAGCAATAGTCATTCTGGTTGCTAAACAAACTAAAACCAAAAATTTATCTTCAAATGTTAATAAATTTGGAACTCTTTTTCCCAACAAAGCTTCCCAGATATTCAAATGTATTTTTTTTAAAACTTTACTAAGAAGGTAATTTAACTTTTTCCAAATTATTTTTACTTTACTACAATTCCACCAAGTATGAATGAACGATCCTTCTGAGTCGCAACCTCTAAAACAACAATTTGGAGTCTCTGGATACATTCGTGCTAGTCTAGCAGGATCTAGATATGTCAAATGTAACATTCTGTATTGCTGATCCCGTAAATTAGAATTAATACAACATTTTGAAGTTCTATTTAAAATTTCTTTCCATTCATCATCTTTTAATATTTCTCCTGCTAACTCCTCCCATCTGTCCATACAACCCATTCTAAAATCAAAATTTAAAAGAAATTTATATATCTGGGAAATTGTTTTACTACCAAACTTCCAATATCTAACTAAATGTTCAAATGGTAATAACGGAGTTTTAATGTAACTTCCTAAATACATTTTTATTTTTTATTTTATAATAAATTTCAGTATGTCCATCCATATTTTTTACAAATTCTTCATATGTAATAAATTCGCCTCCTAAAATGTTATCTCTGATGGTCTCACAGCATCCTTTTTCAGCCAAGTTCTCAATCAAATTCTTTTCTAAACTATTCCATCCAAAAAGTTTTTCATTACAAAGAGGGAGCATTTTAGATCTAAAATCCACAAAGTTTTTGCTATTTTTGGTTTTATTCCAGAATTTTAGAATTGTTAAAGTATTATGTAAACAAAATTTTGGAAATTTGTATTTTAAGGAATTACAAGCCCAAACAATATTTAAAAAATCTAATCTTTTAAAAAAAATTCTTTCCTGATCTACCCACCTAGGTGTTATCCAATCATCAATATTTTTTGCAGATAAAAACAAAAAATTTGTAAGTAAACACGACGCATAGTAATTATATATATCTGGAACTAGAAAGCCCCCTAGAGCTTTTGGTCTATATAAAATATTTATTTTTATTCTTGGACTTTTTCCTGCCCAAATGAAATAAAAAATTTTATTTTGTAGACCTTGTAAATCTCGCTTATAAATTATTATGGATAATACTCTAAAATAATATAATAATTTCGGAAGAATAATCATCTTAACTGCATTAATTCTTCCAGATAAAGAAAGAGGAAGAGTCCTCCAAAATTGAAATAAAGATTCAATTTTTTTGAATAAATTAGTAAAATTAGCCTTAAAAGTTTTTTTTATAGTCACTTGAAATATTCACACCTAAATAAGTCAGATATTCTGAACATTTCTTAAATTTGTATTTCTTAAATAATAATAATTCTGTAGATTTGTCTAAATGAAGACATTTATTCATTTATTTGTAGACCCGAAAACTGTCCAAATATTTTAAGGATATCCCATATATTTTCTAAACTTGGTAATGGATTAGAAATAAAGACTACCATATCATCAGCATACATACTGACTTTATCCTGAGTATGTCCCAATAAACCAATCCCAATAATTTTTGGATTACTTCTTATAGCTTCAGCAAGAGGTTCAATGCAAAGCTCAAAAATTAAAGGGGAAAGCGGACATCCTTGTCTTGTTCCTCTATTTATATTAATTAACTCACTCTCTATACCCATTAATCTTAAAATCCCTTTTGGAGAGTATTGGACTGCTTTCAGAAATTTGGTTAAAAATCCTTCTAATCCAAAAATATTAAGAATTTTGCCCATATATGTCCAGTTCACAGTATCAAAAGCCTTTTGAATATCTAACGAAAGAACTATTACATTTTTCAAATCCCTTTTTTTACTAATTGATATCACGTTAAAAATTCTTTTAATATTATCTCCAGTATGTCTTCCTGGTACAAATCCACATTGGTCTTTATGTACTAAATATGGAAGAACCTTTCCTAATCTGGTTGCCAATACCTTAGTTAAAATTTTGATATCACTATTTATAAGACTAATTGGTCGATAGTTTTCAACTTTTTCGTTATCTTTTCCTTGTTTTTCAATAACCGTTATTAAAGATAGATTTGAGTCTGATTCCAATTCTTGACTTTCTATAGTATTAATAAAAAAAACATCTGACATAAGGTAAAGTTCCTCCATAAATGATTTATAATATAAATTACTAAAACCATCTGGACCTGGACTTGAATTAGTATTTAGTGATTTTATTGCATCTTTTATTTCGTTTATATCAATTGGAGAATTTAACATTTCTTTTCCAGTGTCATTCAAGGAATGTAAATTAAGTTTTGAAACAAAGGAGTTAAATGTCACCTCTGAAAATTCATTACTAACACCAAAAAGCTTTTGATAAAATGAATGAAATGTCTTTGTGATATCCCTAATTTTTGAACATTTTCCCTTGGTTCCACAATTTATTTTTCTGATATAATTTATTTGTTTTTTTTTGACAAAGTTGATGGGCTAAAAGAGTATGTGGCTTATTCTCCCAAGTGTAATATTTTTGTCTTAACCAGGATAAATTTTTATCTATTTCTTTATCTAATAAAATGTTTAATTCTTCTTTTATATCACAAATTTTTCTTGCTCGGATTAATTTTGGGGATTCTTTCTGTAATCGGGTTAAATAAATTAATTTTGTTTCTAATGTTTTAATTTGAACCATTCTATCTTTTAATCTATTTTTAGCCAATTATATTAAAACACCTCTTAGGACCGTTTTATGGGCTAACCACAAGTTGCTATCATTCACCAAACCATTATCATTTTTTTCAAAATATTCTTTTAAATTATTAATAATTTATTGTTTAATATTTTTATTCAGTATCATCCTTTCATTCAGTCTCCATCTATTACTTTTTTTTTCCTGTGAATTGAGTTTACACCACAGAGTTATTGACTCATAGTCTGACCAAACTTCTGGATGAGATTTCACAACTTTAACTCCATTTAAAAGATGATGGTCTATTAGAAAATAGTCTATTCTTGACCAAGAATTAAATTGTAAAGAGTAATAAGTAAATTCTTTTTTGGGGGGGGAATAAAAATCTCCATGGATCTAAAACTAAAATTTTTCATAAATGAATTAATTAATTTATCTAAACTTTCCCTGTATCCTTTATTATTTGTTCTATCTAATAGGTGATTTTGACAAATATTAAAGTCCCCTCCTATTATAATATTACCTTTTCTATAACTTTGGATATCTCTTTGTAGTTTTTCAAATAATATTTTATTTTTTAACTGTGGACCATAAACAGAAATCAGAGTTACATCAAGACCAGAAATACTGCCTTTAAGAATCAAATAACATCCATTTTCATCTCTTAAAATAAAATTTTCAACAAATGGAAGGTTGTTTTTAAGTAAAATAGCTACTCAGTTACTCTTTGAGATATTAGAACTCAAATAAAACCTTATATATTTGGTATCAAAGTATTTAATTTCATTTGTTTTACTGAACTTGGTCTCCTGCAAAAAAAATATCTGGGTTATTTCTTCGTAAACTAATAAATGTTTTCTTTCTCTTCTTTTGTGAAGAAAATCCTCTAACATTAATAGAAGTAACACATATATCATTCAATCCCAAAAATCAAGCTCAACAAATTTGTATACGTCCCCCTGTCCTTTAACATAACCAATTAAAAATTGGTTTAAATATTACCCCAAAATCAATATTTAGAATAAACTAATAAATTTGTTCTAAAAAAAGTATAGAAGTAAATATATATATATATATATATATATATATATATATATATACACCCTTACACAAATACTCATTTTTATATACATATTATAATTACCAATATTCAAATATGTACTTAAATATAAACTTATATATCTATTTATATGTATTCCTGTTTCTGAATATAGTATAGTATGTATACATAAGAGCATAAATGTATATATGTGTATAAACATATCTACATTCATAGACCTATTCCCATATCTGCACAAATATCGATACATAAATGCATATATCCACAATTTTAGATACACATACATATAATCACATTTACAATTCAGCAAAATCTTACATATAAATAACCATATATATACTCACATATGTAGATCACCGCTATATATATTAGTGAAACTATAAACAAACTCTATAAACAAACTTGTGTTCCATAGATGAAATGCACAAACAGGTGGTGGAGTCTTCCAGGTTATTTATAAGAAGATCTGGATTAATAGTACAAATATCCTCTTTCTAACAATATAAATAAATTTGCGTTTCATAAATGAAACGCGCAAACAGAATCCTCTTTGGACTCTGCATCTCAGATCGTGTGGCAGATGATAAATTCTCCAACTTTTATCTCTCCTCCGGACTCCGCAGTTGGGATCGGGTGTCAGATGAAAGCTGTTGTAGTTTGTCCAGGACCTCGCGACCCTCTTCTTCATCCTTCACCAGGTACATCTTAGAATTGTAGTTAAAGGCCAGCGCAAACGGAGTATAGCTCCAATTATATCTTATGTCCTTTAGCCTTAACCATGCCACCAACGGTTTTAATGCAAACTTTTCCTTTAAAGAGACAGGAGCAATGTCAGGGAAAATACTTATGGACATTCCTTTAAAATTTCTTAAGTCTTTAAATCTTGCCATTCTCAATAAATTATTTCTTACTAGTTGAACAGCCCTTTACACGGGCCACAGTGCCACTGTCACCCGGTCGGGGGGCAGTAGCGTTCGGTGGAGACTGCCCGCGCCGCGGCTGATACAGAGCTGGACGCTCCTTCAGAGCGCCCAGCTCTGTATCAGCCGCGGCGCGGGCAGTCTCTACTGCGCATGACTGCAACACGCGCAGCAGTGTCTACTGAGCATGTCGTGCGTTACACACGAATTAGCGAATTATTATATAGGATTTCAATATTAACACACCGAACGATTATATCTCTGCATAAATCGGATCTTTGGTTTTTCCTTCCCAATCTGTATATATATTTGAATGCCATTTTTCTGGAACTATTAGATCTTGACCATATAAATAAGTGAATAAATTATTACATATTTCTGGAAGATCTGAACAGGACTCAATAATTCCTTTTATTCTCAAATTTTTTTTCCTATTTTCGTTCTCCAGATATTCCACATTTGTAGATAAATCATTTATAGCAAAATAATTACTGCCCACATATCTCCTGTTCTCATTTATTAACTCTTCGTGTTTAGAAACTTTAACTGTGAGTTCTGATGTTTTAATATGAATAGCGTTGATATCTGAACGCATAGCGTTAACTGCCTCAGCAAGTCCTTTAATTTTAACCATTAGTTGATTTTTCAATGGATCTAACATATGTTGTATCTCAGTTAACATTGTTTCACCATTATACATTAGATTTGAAGTATCAGAAGATATTGATACGTTGTCACTTTGTGAAGAAATGTTAGTGGGAGTTGATACATTGTGGCTGATTCCATTATATCGGTCCGACTTTGGAGTATCTGCGTAGTTAGAAGAAACGGCCCGCTGCTTATCTTTTTTCTTATCTTCCTTTTTAGATGCCATTTGTCGATATTTCCAATAAAAAAAATAATCTTATAATCCTTGGGACCACACCAAAACAGCTGTAGTAAAATTTCCAAGCTTAAGACAGGTTCTTTCAACTTTTTTGGGAAAAATTATAGGTCTTGGGGACGGAGCAATCTCTCTAAGCTGCCATCTCCAACTGTCATCAACTGTCACCCTAGACACTCACATCAATGTGTGATGCCCGTGTGCAGTGGGAGTGCAGTGTGTGATGCCCGTGTGCAGTGTGTGATGCCCATGTGCAGTGTGAGTGCAGTGAGAGACGCCTATGTGCAGTGTGAGATGCCTGTATGCAGTTTGAGTGCAGTGTGTGATGCCCATGTGCAGTGATTGCACTGTGTGATGCCTGTGTGCAGTGTAGGTGTAGTGCGAGATACCCATGTGCAGTGTGAGATGCCTGTGTGCAGTGGGAGTGCAGTGTGTGATGCCCGTGTGCAGTGTGAGTGTAGTGTGTGATGCCCGTGTGCAGTGTGAGTGCAGTACTAGATGCCCATGTGCAGTATGGGTGCAGTGTGTGATACAGGGTGAGTGTAGTGTGAGTGCAGTGCGTGATGCTTGTGTGCAGTGTGAGTGTAGTGTGTGATGCATGTGTGCAGTGCGAGTGTAGCGTGTGATGCCCGTGTGCAGTGTGAGCTCAGTGAGACGCCTATGTGCAGTGTGAGATGCCCGTGTGCAGTGTGAGCGCAGTGTGTGATGCCCATATGCAGTGTGAGTGCAGTGTGTGTGTGTGTGATGTCTGTGTGCAGTGTGACATGCCCGTGTGCATTGTGAGTGCAGTGTGTAATGCCCCTGTGCAGTGCGAATGTAGTGTGAGATGCTTTTGTGCAGTGTGGGTGCAGCGTGAGATGACAATGTGCAGTGAGTGCAGTGTGTGATGCCTGTGTGAAGTGAATGCAGTGCGAAATACCTGTGTGCAGTTTGAGTGCAGTGTGTGATGCATGTTTGCAGTGTGAGTGCAGTGTGAGATGCCCGTGTGCAGTGTGAGTGCAGTGAGAGACACCTATATGCAGTGTGTGTGTGTGTGATGCCCGTGTGCAGTGTGAGTGCAGTGTGAGGTGACTGTGTGCAGTGCGAGTGGAGTGTGTGTGATACCCCGTGTGCAGTGTGAGTGCAGTGTGAGATGTCTGTGTGCAGTGTGAGGTGACTGTGTGAGGTGACTGTGTGCAGTGTGAGTGGAGTGTGTGTGATGCCCCGTGTGCAGTGTGAGATGTCTATGTGCAGTGTGGCATGCCCGTGTACAGTGTGAGCGCAGTGTGTGTGATGCCCGTGTGCAGTGTTAGTGTAGTGTGAGATGGCTGTCTGCAATGTTAGTGCAGTGTGAGATGCCTGTGATGCATCACACAGGGCATCTCACACTGCACACTGGCATCTCACACTGCACATTGGCATCTCACACTGCACTCACACTGCACATGGGTATCTTGTACTACACTTGCACTGTACACGGGCATCTTGAACTGCATACACTGCACACAGGCATCACACACTGCACATTGGCATCTCACACTGCACATAGGCATCACACACTGAACTCACACTGCACATGGTCATCACACACACTCCACTCACATTGCACACAGACATCACACACTGCACTCGCAGTGCACACAGGTATCTCACACTGCATTCACACTGCACACTGGGCATCACACACACACACACACACTGCACTCACACTGCACATGGGCATCTCACACTACACTCACACTGCACACAGCCATCTCACAGGTATCCCACACGGCACATGGGCATGTCACACTGCACTCACACTGCATATGAGCATCACACACACTGCACTCACATTGCACACTGGCATCTCACTCTGCACTCACAGTGCACACAGGTATCACACACTGCACTCGTACTGCACACAGGTATCTCACACTGCACTCACACTGCACACAGGTACCTCACACTGCACTCATTGCACGCGGGTATCTTGCACTGCACTCACACTACACACATGTATCTCACACTGCACTCACACTGCACACAGACACCTCACACTACACTCACACTGCACATGGGCATCACACGCTGCACACAGGCATCACACACTGCACTCACTGCACATTGGTACCTCGCACTTCACTCACACTGCACATGGGCATCACACGTACACAGGCATCTTGCACTGCATTCACTGCACATAGGCATCACACACTGCACACGAGCATCTCACGCTGCACTCACACTTCACTCAGGTATCACACACTCCACTCGTACTGCACACAGTCACCTCACACTGCACTCACACTGCACACAGGCATCACACACTGCACTCACACTGCACACTGGCATCTCACACTGCACATAGGCATCACACACTACACTCACACTGCACATGGGTATCACACACACACACACACACACACACACACACACACACACACTGCACTCACACTGCACACGGGCATCACCCACACTACACACACTGCATATAGGTGTCTCTCACTGCACTCACACTGCACACGGGCATCTCACACTGCACTCACTGCAAGCATGCATCAGACACTGCACTCAAACTGCACACAGGTATTTCACACTGCATTCACTGCACACAGGCATCACACACTGCACTCACTGCACATTCGCATCTCACGCTGCACCCACACTGCACAAAAGCATCTCACACTGCACTCGCACTGCACAGGGGCATCACACACTGCACTCACATTGCACACAGGCATGTCACACTGCACACAGGCATCACACACTGCTCTCACACTGCACACGGGCATGTCACACTGCACACAGGTATCACACACACTGCACTCACACTGCATATGGACATCGCACACTGCGCTCACACTGCACACAGGCATCTCATACTGCACATAGGCGTCTCACTGAGCTCAAACTGCACACGGGCATCACACACTACACTCGCACTGCACACATGCATCACACACTACACTCACACTGCGCACAAGCATCACACACTGCACTCACACTACACTCACCCTGTATCACACACTGCACCCACACTGCACATGGGCATCTAGTACTGCACTCACACTGCACACAGGCATGTCACACTGCACACAAGCATCACACACTGCACTCACACTGCATACAGGCACCTCACACTGCACACAGGCATCTCACACTGCACTCACACTGCACACAGGCATCTCACACTGCACACGTGCATCACACACTCACACTGCACATTGGCATCACACACTGCACTCATACTGCACACGGGCATCTCACTTTGCACTCACTGCATTCAGGTATCACACACTGCACTAGCAGTGCACACAGGTATCACACACTGTACTCGCACTGCACACAGGAATCTCGCACTACACTCTCACTGCACACGGGCATGTCGCACTGCACTCACACTGCACACTGGCATCACACACTGCACTCCCACTGCACGTGGGCATCACACACTGCACTCACACTGTGCACGGGCATGTCAGACTGCACGTAGGCATCACACACTGCACGTAGGCATCACACACTGCACTCACACTGCACAGAAGTATCACACACTGCACTCGCACTGCACATGGGCGTCACACACTGCACTCGCACTGCACACAGGCACCTCACACTGCACATGAGCATCACACACTGCACTCACACTGCACACGGGCATCTCACACTGCACTCGCACTGCACAGAGGCATCACACACTGCAGATTGACATCAACACTGCACTCGCACTGCACACAGACATCTTACACTGCACTCACACTGCACAGAGGCATCACACTCACACTGCACAGAGGCATCTCACACTGCGCTCACACTGCACAGAGACATCACACAGGCATCTCACACTGCACACGGGTGTCACACACTGCACTCGCGCTGCACAGAGGCATCACACTGCACACAGGCATCACACATATGCATCTCACACTGCACTCACACTGCACACGGGCATCACACTCTGCACTGACTGCACTTTGGCATGTCACACTACACTCACACTGCACACCGGCATCACACACTGCACTCACAGTGCACACAGGTAACTCGCAGTGCACACAGTCATCACACACTGCACTCATACTGCACACAGGCATCACACACTGCTCTCACACTGCACACGGGCATCACACATTGCACTCACACTGCACATGGGCATCACGCACTGCACTCAGACTGCACTCAGGCATCACACACTGTGCTCAGGCATCTCTCTCTGCACTCGCACTGCACACAGGCATCACTCAGGCATCTCGCACTGCCCATGGGCTGACAGCCAGGAAACAGTGCAGACATCTTTGCATAGTGACATCTGCGCGCCGGTGCTGTCAGTCTCTTCTGATACCATTCGGCTCCTAGGGATGCCTCCTAGAGCAGTCTGGGACTGACAGTGCAGGCACGCAAACGTCACTATGCAAAGATGTCTGCTCTGTTTCCTGGCTGTCAGTCCCGGCAGCAGTAGGAATTCACTATAAGGAGTTAATAATTCTGGTGACTAGTACTATTGAGCAGCTAATTGCCAGATGGGTAATTCTTCGGGGGAAACTTTTTATGGGGTGGTAGTTCTGCTTAAAGCTTTGTTCCCGTTTGATCCAAAAGACAGATTTCTGGGATAAAGTTCCCAAGGTGGACTTCCATGTTGTCCAAGAAGACAGAATTCCGTTTGAGGAAAGGTCTGGATTTAAAGACCCTCAAAGAAAAGAAAACAGAGATGGCCTTCATCTATTTCCTTTTGATCTAGCAAAGCTACTACCTGAGTATCCAGATTTTTGCATCTTTGGTTTGCACCATATGAAGAAGACATCATCAATGTGGTCTCTTGGGAAGCTGTTAAAAATCCATCTCCCTGATTAGACTGGTAGTGGATTACATATGTGAGGCCTCAATGAAAAGTGTGTGTATGGACAATAGGCATATCTGGGAACTTATTAAATGAGCTGGCTCTGAGTTTTTAAAAATATAACTATTTGTGCTTTCCAAATATTTGCGATGGTGATGGGACCTCCCGTCCCAGGCTTTATCCTCCTAGCTGCCCGCCCCTGTTCCCCTTTACCTATTTGCGTATGCCAGGACCTCACTGCCTGGAAGGGTACCCCACTTGGACTTGGCTGGCCCTCCCTGGGAGCAGATAGTGGTGGGGGCGTACTCTCTGGACATTCATGTACGGTCCGGTACACAGTGCGAGGTTGTAGGGTGTGTGGCTTGAGTGAGTGTGTGTGTGTGTGCGCGTCTGTCTGTGGATTTAGGTGGTGAGTGTATGTAGGTGAGTGTGTGCACGGGTGGTGTATGTCTGAGGGGGGTAGGTATATATCCCCCACCCCAGGTATATCAGTGTGTGTGTGTCGGTTAGTTATGTAGGTCTATATGCGTCTGTGGATTTGGTTTGGTGTTTATTGCTATTATAAAAAAAAAAAAAAACAGGATACATGGGACAGCAATCCCCTCAAAGAGGTGTCTGTGTGTCCAGCATCACAAAAAACAAAAAAACTGTACCTGCAGAGACGCATAGTATTTAGGTTTACATACGCATCACAATACGTGTACTCCACTTTACTCGGTGGGTTATTCTTTAAAGGGATAATAATACTTAATTTTCTCTTTATTTTATTTTGTAGGCATTAAAAAAACATGAAGAACGATATAAGTCTTATCTCTCACACCTTTATGGTTTGAAAGATATTCTCAAGCAAAGTTTCCCCTCCTGTCCCCTTTTACCTAGTGTCAGCCATGTGGCTGAACAGTGTTTCATCAGTAAAATGGGCGGGAGGGGAAGATTTTGTCATTGAATTACTTTTGAACTACAACTCTGACAGAATTGAAGTAACACTCTCCAAAGTCCAAATACTATGATGATTCCTTGGAGCTGCTTTTGTTGTGAAACATTACTAACCCTTTGAGGTGCTCCTTATCCTGATGGAGAGTTTGACATAGCTGAGGGTCTTCGTTTATTGCATCTATTTATGGACTTGTGCACCCTTCACTTCCTGCTTGTTAGTAGACGCTATGTTAGTCAGCCCTTGCTAGTTTACTAAACGTAGGTGAGGGGTTTCCCTGACTTTCCTGTTTACATGTTGGGGGTGACGAGGTAGGGGGCTTGAGGGCCACTGACTTGACTGTTAGCATACCCATGTGGACACGGAACCATGGCAGTGAGCAGTGCTGCATTGCTTGGTTTGGTGCCCTCTATTGGCCTTTGGGTAGCAGTTGGTCGGCTACCCCTCTCCCACTCTCACCCAGACTCTTTGGGTTTTTACAGTCTCTTGGGGAGAATGAATTGTTCTGCTTGTCTGCACTGGTTACCAGCATGGTGGTGCAGATCCGTCAGTCAGTCCTGGGTGCTGTTTGGCCGGGGCTCGGCAGGCATGCCGCTATCTTGTTTTATTGGGCTGACTGGTCAGAGCGATTTCACTGTCCCTGAAAAATTAGCCGGTTGGTGGGGTGTGTGGCCAATCTGCTTGCCCGGAACACGTCACAACGGTTGCCGGTTGTTAGCCTCAACGTGGTGCAGTATTCTGGAACTGGCTATGCGGTGGGAATTGCAGGCTGGACTACTACGGGGTCCAGGCATTGGAGTGGGATGGAGGCCTGTCTGGCGTGTCCCTGTTCTTCATATGACGGCTGGGGTTCTCCTTGCCTTCGTGGTGGACTGCAAGTGATCTGGGTGCTCCTGGAGTGACTGCTTCTTCCCACTGTGCGGTCATTGCAGTGGCAGGTGGTTTTCGGAATGCTGGAGTTGACGCCGCAGGCTGTTGCTTGGCAGGACTCTAGTGGTATCTCCCCCCTCCCCCTTTTTTCTTTCACAGGCTGATGTTTGTGGGTGTGCATGAGGACATTCATGCTTGGGTCAGTCTTTGCTATTCGACTTTCTGGCTGGTTTCGAGCTCCTGGTCATCTAGTACCACTTGTGTATGGAGTTGGTTTTGCACAGGGTGATCTGTCGGGGTGGCATGACAGGGCTGTGGGCCCTTACGGGCTGGCCTCCTTCGGGGTCCAGGCTTCCTGGAGGCACTGCCATGAGGAACTCGGCCTGCTACCTACTGGAGAGCTCCTTTGTGTGGATGTGCAGGTGCGATTCTGGTGACGAAAGGAATGGAGATGCTCTGGTGTTCCGCTGCTCGCATGTTGGAGACGCAGCAGGTGGTGCGGTGTAAACTTCGCCGCATGTGGACTGCATTGGTGGTTGGCATGCAGGTCCTGGTGGCTTTCTCTTCATGGGGTTCCAGTCAAGCATGTGCTGGGGTTTAGCGCAGGCTGGTAGCACTTTGTGTCTTTGGATTTGGTTGTGTGTGTCCGGCTGTCTTGGTGTCTGTGTTTTTTCTGTCACATTGGTGCATCTTGCTTTTATTGGGTTTTGTGCCTTAAAAGGGGTCGGTTTTGTGGTTGGTGTGTTGCCTGCTGGTATGTGTGGCTCGGGAGGTGGGGCTCAGTTGGTGTGAGGTTCTGCCTCTCCTTTGCCTGCTCAGGAGCTGGGCCATGGATATTGTGGGGTCCGTGTATCTGTCAGTGGGGAATGGTTGCTGTATGTTGGGTGGGTGTATGGTGCCACTATACATTGGGTTTAGATTGAAGGTACATCAAGTTCCCCCTTGTCCTACTATCCCGGAGAGTTGTGAGTTCTGTTTCGCTTTGCTGTGGTCAAGTCGCTTGGTATTTTATCAGACCTGCCTGTCTTGCCTACCTCTGCACTGTGTACACTTTTGTGCCCCCCGGGAGGGTACATATGGCCATTTGTGTTTCGATTCATGAGTGTGTCTTTGGTGTGGGGGGGAGTTGCCTGGGTATTTCTGAGAAGGTGAATGCGTATATGTATAGGGGTGTATGTATGTCTGTCTATGTATTTATGGGTATGTAGGTGGCTGGGTGTCAGTATAGAGGTTTTAATTTTTTGGTGTCTGATGCTTATGTTGTTGTTCCTTGTGGTTTGTCTGCTGCTTTGGGGCAGCTGACATGCTTGGGTTTAGTGGTCCGGGTGTTTACAATGGGTGCAGTTGGCTTGGTTTGGGGTGTTGTGGGGTACCTGTTCGGTACTCTTTGTATGCTGTGCTGTGGGTTGCTGGGTTTGGGTTGTGAGTTTTGCACGTGTGGCTGGTGTGTGTTTTGTTGGGATGGTTGGTGGCTAGTTCTCGTTGGTTGTTTGTGGTTGGTTTGAGGATTTGGTTTTTGGGTGGTGCCCGGTGGGGCTGTGTGCGTTGTTTTTTGTGTGTTGTGCAGTAATGGGGGACAGACCATAGTGTTAGTGGGTGTGGGGGGGCCTGACGGTTGCGGCATCGATCGTCGGGCCTGGTGGAGGGGGGGGGTCCCAACTGGTCAAGGTATTGACAGTTGGGTCTCATGGCAGATAGTCCTTGCATGGTTTTTCAGAGATCGATAACTAATGTGTTAAATTTAGGGGATTTTATCCTCGGATGGAAGCCCTTTGGGAGTTTGCCCCGGACCTAGGTCGTGGGAGCTAACGTTACCCATTGAAGCAAAAGTGGTGGCTAATGGGATAATTAATTGGGAATCAGCGGTAAGTGCTGAAATGGTGGAATCAGCTGTAAGTGCTGAAAATGGTGGAATCAGCTGTAAGTGCTAAAAATGGTGGAGTCAGCTGTGAGTGGTGACGAACGTGGGGAGCAGCTGTTGGGACTGAAGAATGTTAGCATGAGCCCATACAATTTGGCCATGTTTGGGTAATGATTGATTATTGGTTAATGGTTAATTATCGTTTGTTTGAACAAGAATAATAATATGAGTGAAAATAGTTAAATAAAGCTGTGGTCTGTTAACCCCAAAGTGGATGTGTTTGTGTAGTCATTTATGGATCACACCCTCTCCCTATAACATGTTGCTGCTATGGAGGTGAAGTAAAGAAAGTTAAAGCAATATGAGCATCCTGTCATGTTTTAAAATTCAGTATATAATCTGTGTAAATAAAATAAATGTATCTTGTAAGCCTTTATTCAGTTACATAAAGAGCTGAGAATGGGTCATGAAGTAACCTAGAAATCTTGGGTAATGACCCTCCCACCAGCCGCACCCTCTAAAACAAAAGTGTCTCTCTTTGGCCGATTGAAATGTTGGGAGCTCTGGGTATGAGTTAATTCTCCTTTAATGCAGGTGATCTCCTGATCTACGTCTCTGTTTCTTCTGTTTCCGTACCGTGGTGCATAGGATGTTTTGAATTTGAAAGTTTTCAGATATTTCTCATCCTGTTCTGACCATATCTTTAGGTACATATCCCACCTTATCACACCACAGCATTATATACACGCTGTACAGCAGAGGGAGCTCTAAGGTCTTTTTATCTCACAGGAACAGAACAGTAATGCTCCAGAGCTGCAGATTTACCATAGAATGGAAATCCATTCTTCTATCCTAGTCCAACTCTTTTACCAAGTTATATCTGTCCCTACATGTGCCAAGTACGACTGATTGTTCTGTATCCAGATCTTGAGTTAACAGGTTGTAACAGTATGTTTGCTGTGGTATCTGTCCCTGAAATTCATATTTTAGCTATGTCAGTCTCAGCACCCTCTTTCTGTATTTAGATTTGCCCGGATCTGTGTCTAGTGACAGAGGTGCCAGGCTCTGTATCCCTGTGTCCAGTCCTAGAGGTGCCAGGCTCTATATCCCTGTGTCCAGTCCTAGAGGTACCAGGCTCTGTATCCCTGTGCCCAGTCCTAGAGGTACCAGGCTCTGTATCCCTGTGTCCAGTCCTAGAGGTACCAGGCTCTGTATCCCTGTGTCCAGTCCTAGAGGTGCCAGGCTCTATATCCCTGTGTCCAGTCCTAGAGGTGCCAGGCTCTGTATCCCTGTGTCCAGTCCTAGAGGTGCCAGGCTCTGTATCCCTGTGTCCAGTCCTAGAGGTGCCAGACTCTGAATCCCTGTGTCCAGTCCTAGAGGTGCCAGGCTCTGTATCCCTGTGTCCTGTCCTAGAGGTGCCAGGCTCTGTATCCCTGTGTCCAGTCCTAGAGGTGCCAGGCTCTGTATCCCTGTGTCCAGTCCTAGAGGTGCCAGGCTCTATATCCCTGTGTCCAGTCCTAGAGGTGCCAGGCTCTGTATCCTTGTGTCCAGTCCTAGAGGTGCCAGGCTCTGTATCCCTGTGTCCAGTCCTAGAGGTGCCAGGCTCTGTATCCCTGTGTCCAGTCCTAGAGGTGCCAGGCTCTATATCCCTGTGTCCAGTCCTAGAGGTGCCAGGCTCTGTATCCTTGTGTCCAGTCCTAGAGGTGCCAGGCTCTGTATCCCTGTGTCCAGTCCTAGAGGTGCCAGGCTCTGTATCCCTGTGTCCAGTCCTAGAGGTACCAGGCTCTGTATAGGAATATCTAGTCCTAGAGGTGCCAGGCTGTGTATAGGAATATCTAGTCCTAGAGGTGCCAGGCTCTGTATCCCTGTGTCCAGTCCTAGAGGTACCAGGCTCTGTATAGGAATATCTAGTCCTAGAGGTGCCAGGCTGTGTATAGGAATATCTAGTCCTAGAGGTGCCATGCTCTGTATAGGAATATCTAGTCCTAGAGGTGCCATGTTCTGTATAGGAATATCTAGTCCTAGAGGTGCCGTGTTCTGTATAGGAATATCTAGTCCTAGAGGTGCCAGGCTCTGTATAGGAATATCTAGTCCTAGAGGTGCCAGGCTCTGTATAGGAATATCTAGTCCTAGAGGTTCTGCACATCACCCTACCCCCTGTCTCCACAGTCCCTTTAAATAGCAGAGATTGAATAATCAGCATAAATAATTTAGCACTATTAATAATGCAGGAGACGCGGAAATGGGAAAGGGGGAAGGGGTGAACAGAACAACTCCCAGAATGCTTTGCAGCCAAGGGCATTCTCTAAGACCAATTCCATCCCCCACTCTCTCTCTTTAAACCTCGCTCCCTTCCTTCTGTCTCTCTCCTTATCCAGCTTTCTTCTTTTCCTAAGATAACATCTTAATATTTCCATCCTGATTTGTGGTCTCTCCTCTCTCTCTCACACACACTCGCATTCTCTCTCTTCTCTCCCCGATACTTGCTCTTTCTCCATTCCTATGAAGGGAAATCTTGGGGTGCTGCTGGCACCTTGGGTGACAGATATCTCAGGCCAAGTGTCACACATCTAACATGAAGGCTCAGTGAGGGTTCATGTGCTGCGCAGAACTGGACAAATACTGGAGCCTCCCAAACGCATCATAGGGAGCAAATAAACATGACCAATGATTTAAATGTATTTTTTTTTTTTTTTTATTTGCAATGCATTGGAGACCTCTCCAGCAAAGAGTTAAAAGTCCCATTTATATCAATGTTTGGCAATTGTAAGTTTTTCCCTATGGTGCAGATCGTATTCTCCAGAGATAATCCAGACTCAGTGAATTTCAAATGCTCCCTCTGTGGACTGGAAGCTGGTAACACAGGGATGGGTGACGTGAAGCCCTCCAGCTGTTATTGGAATACAATTCCCATCATCCTCAGCTGGCCAATGGCTGGCTGAGGATGATAGGAGTTTTAGCCCAGCATTAGCTTGGGAATTACAAGCTTCCCCTCTGGGCGAGTTATATTCAAAGATTTAAAGGGATAGTAATGTTTCAAAATAAAAGCAGCTCCAATTAATCTTCATAGTATTTGGGCCATTGAGAGTGTTATTTCAGCACTGTCAGAGTTGTAGTTCAAGAGAAACTGAATGATAAATTATCCCCCTCCCGCCCCTTTTACTGATGTAACACTGCTCCCCTAAGAACAGAGGGGTGTTGTCCAGATGGCTTACAGAGAAGGACAATCTTCAATTAGAACAAGGGAAAAACCTGTAAATGGGGGCAGGGTTCTCAGTGTTCTCACAGTAAGAAGATTGTCCCTTGCTGTGAGCTGTCTGGTCTGCAGACCAGATTCCACATCTGAGGGGAGGTGGTTACACTAGGTAAAAGGGGCGGGAGGGGGATACTTTATCATTCAATTACTCTTGAACTACAACTCTGACAGTATTGAAATAACACTCTCCATGGTCCAAATGAAGATTAATTGGAGCTGCTTTTATTGTGAAACTCTACTATCCCTTTAACCTTTTATTTTTAAATAAAAGTTGACTTAAGCAGAATCATCCCCCAAATTAAAGTTACCCCCAAATAATTATGCACATAACGATAAGCATATCCATACTAGTATCATCGGAATAAGCACAGCGTTATTGACAAACCAACTCATTCTGAGACGGTCAGGCAAGTAGCTTGCTGTAGAGGCATCTGTGCTCCTGCTCCTGCTCTGTGTACCATGCAACGCCTCCTAGAGGAGACCGAGAAGGACCGCGCAGGAGCACAGGTGACTCTTTGTCAAGATGTCTGCTCTGATGCCTATCTGACCGTCTCAGAATGAGTTGGATTTGTCAATAACGCTGGATAATACTAGTATGGATGTGCTTATCGTTATGTGCATAATTATTTGGGGGTAACTTTAATCTGAGTGATAGTTTCATTTTAAAGGGATAGTATTGCTTGAAAATAATTTTATTTTATAAAGTAGCCCTTAAAAAAACATTTAAAATGATATAAGTTTTATCTCCCAAACCTTTATGGTTTCTTCATTGGAATGGTCTACAAATTGTGCTTGCAAGCCAGGCACACTTTGTAGACAGTTCCAGTGAAGTAGTTCTTTTTAAAGATCGTGATCTCGGCACTGCTAAAGAGTTGCTGGCTGATCTGTGGACCAGATTCCAAATCTGTCCACTAGATGGCAGACTTGGCTAAAACAGCCAGGAAAAGGGAACTTAACTTTATTTGCTAATATCTCCCAAACATTGCCACCACTTCTCCACATTGCTCCTCAATCTACACACTGCCTCCACATTGCCCCCAATATTCACCTTGCCCCTATTGACTCCCCCATGTCCATCTCCTAGCGGTCTAGCGGCATGGCACAAGAGGTCTGTGCCTCCTTAGGCACAGACCTCTATACAGATGGAGCTCCCTCGTTGTTCTCAGTAATGCAGAGCGCTGAGAGATGATGTCATCTCACAGCGCTCTGCATTACTAGAGCACCGGAGAGGGAGATCAGCTGTTAAAGGTCTGTGCCGAAGAAGGCACAGACCTACTTGCTGTGGCCCCCGGGACATGGGGTCGCAGGGGGCTGTCAGGCCCCTGGATTGATGGGCCCGGATGCAGGGACAGTAATTCTTAATATGCAAATACATATATATTGTAGGGGTTATCCTCCTGAATATAACAAGTCTACTCCCACTGATAAGAGGTGTTTCATTCAAAAGTTAATACAGCTCAGACTTTTTTAGGTTCAGAATCACAGTGGTCTGAAATTGTACAGTGGATCTGTTGCTACATTATCTTATGGACAAATCTGGTCAATTGACCATAAACCTCCATAGGATGGTGTGGCAATAGCACCATTGTAACATTTCTGGTCATTGATATACTGCACCTATAAAATTCAAGTGTGAACCGGAATAACTTTTGATTAAAAGACCTCTCAGGACTCTCAGGGTTACTATCCCTTTAACATGACATGCACTACTAAGTCAAGAATAATTTTGGAGAGCCAATCCCAACAGATTTGATTCATAAGGGCCATTATGATTTTTTTTGCCTACATTATTTTTAGGAGGTGTAAATGTAAACATGAGAGGTTATCATTTTGGATTAAATCTGTCCCCATCGATTTACCTTTCAAAACAGGATTCTTCTTAATAATTCATATTGCATTAATGAGCAAGTGTTGTTGGCCAAACATTATCGATACTTATCTATTAGTGATGAGCGAGCATGCTCGGCCGAAGCTCGGTTCGGCTCGAGCATCGCTCTGCTCGGCACATGGCGGTACTCGTACGAGTACCGCATGTGCTCGCCCGCCATGTTCGAGTCTCCTCCCCGCACGTTTCGCGGCTGCTGCGCAGCCAATAAACGTGCAGGGAGGCTCTGACATCAGTGTAATGCCAGCAGCCATGTTGGCTGCTGGCATTACACTGATTCGCTGGCCAGAACCCGTGATCGGGTGCTGTATAGCACCTGACCAGCGAGTTCGGCTCAGTCTTAGCCAGGGAGAGATGATGATAGGAAGGGAAAGTCAGTGTAGGGAGAAGAAAAGTGTTGTTGAACAAAAAAAAGACCCAAAAGTCCTTTTTAGGACTACTGTGTGTGGGGGCAGCAGTTTATTTTGTTTGGGGGGGCAGAGATTTAAAAAAAAAAAGTCACATATTCCGTTCACTGTGCCTAGCCGCAGATTAGCAGCACATTCTGTTTAGTGTGCAAAGTTGCCGATTAGCAGCACATTCTGTTTAGTGTGCAAAGTTGCAGATTAGCAGCACATTCTTTTTAGTGTGCAAAGTTGCAGATTAGCAGCACATTCTGTTTAGTGTGCAAAGTTGCAGATTAGCAGCACATTCTGTTCAGTGTGCAAAGTTGCAGATTAGCAGCACATTCTTTTTAGTGTGCAAAGTTTCAGATTAGCAGCACATTCTGTTTAGTGTGCAAAGTTTCAGATTAGCAGAACATTCTGTTTAGTGTGTAAAGTGTAAAATATCAAAGTCACATATTCCATTCACTGTGCCGAGCCGCAGATAAGCAGCACATTCTGTTTAGTGTGCAAAGTTTCAGATTAGCAGAACATTCTGTTTAGTGTGCAAAGTGTAAAATATAAAAGTCACATATTCCATTCACTGTGTCTAGCCTCAGATAAGCAGCACATTCTGTTTAGTGTGCAAAGTTGCAGATTAGGAGAACATTCTGTTTAGTGTGCAAAGTGTAAAATATCAAAGTCACATATTCCATTCACTGTGCCTAGCCGCAGATAAGCAGCACATTCTGTTTAGTGTGCAAAGTTGCAGATTAGGAGAACATTCTGTATACTGTGCAAAGTGTAAAATATCAAAGTCACATATTCCATTCACTGTGCCGAGCCGCAGATAAGCAGCACATTCTGTTTAGTGTGCAAAGTTGCAGATTAGGAGAACATTCTGTTTACTGTGCAAAGTGTAAAATATCAAAGTCACATATTCCATTCACTGTGCCTAGCCGCAGATAAGCAGCACATTCTGTTTAGTGTGCAAAGTTGCAGATTAGGAGAACATTCTGTTTACTGTGCAAAGTGTAAAATATCAAAGTCACATATTCCATTCACTGTGCCGAGCCGCAGATAAGCAGCACATTCTGTTTAGTGTGCAAAGTTGCAGATTAGGAGAACATTCTGTTTAGTGTGCAAAGTGTAAAATATCAAAGTCACATATTGCATTCACTGTGTCTAGCCGCAGATAAGCAGCACATTCTGTTTAGTGTGCAAAGTTTCAGATTAGCAGAACATTCTGTTTAGTGTGCAAAGTGTAAAATATAAAAGTCACATATTCCATTCACTGTGCCGAGCCGCAGATAAGCAGCACATTCTGTTTAGTGTGCAAAGTTTCAGATTAGCAGAACATTCTGTTTAGTGTGCAAAGTGTAAAATATAAAAGTCACATATTCCATTCACTGTGCCGAGCCGCAGATAAGCAGCACATTCTGTTTAGTGTGCAAAGTTGCAGATTAGGAGAACATTCTGTTTACTGTGCAAAGTGTAAAATATCAAAGTCACATATTCCATTCACTGTGTCTAGCCGCAGATAAGCAGCACATTCTGTTTAGTGTGCAAAGTTTCAGATTAGCAGAACATTCTGTTTAGTGTGCAAAGTGTAAAATATAAAAGTCACATATTCCATTCACTGTGCCGAGCCGCAGATAAGCAGCACATTCTGTTTAGTGTGCAAAGTTTCAGATTAGCAGAACATTCTGTTTAGTGTGCAAAGTGTAAAATATCAAAGTCACATATTCCATTCACTGTGCCTAGCCGCAGATAAGCAGCACATTCTGTTTAGTGTGCAAAGTTGCAGATTAGGAGAACATTCTGTTTACTGTGCAAAGTGTAAAATATCAAAGTCACATATTCCATTCACTGTGCCTAGCCGCAGATAAGCAGCACATTCTGTTTAGTGTGCAAAGTTGCAGATTAGGAGAACATTCTGTTTACTGTGCAAAGTGTAAAATATCAAAGTCACATATTCCATTCACTGTGCCTAGCCGCAGATAAGCAGCACATTCTGTTTAGTGTGCAAAGTTGCAGATTTGCAGCACATATTCCGTGTAATATGAAGAAGGCGGGTAAAAAGGGACGGGGAAGTGGACGTGATCCTGATAGTTCAGGGCGCGGGTCAGGACGCGTAGAAACTGTGCCTGGTGCCAGAGCACAAGAAAGAAAGACATCCACCATACCTAGCTTCATGTCTCAGTTTACAGGGCGTCGCAGGACATCACTCTCGAGGTCAGACCACTGCGAACAGGTGGTCGGTTGGATTTCAGCTGATACTGCTTCCAGTCGGTTAAGCACCACCCTGTCTTCCACCAAGTCCACTCTCAGTAGCCAAGAGTCTGGTCAACATAATCCTCACCCTGATCATCCTTCCTCCCACCATAGAGGGTCTGGTCAAAGAAGTGATCCCACACTGGGATATAGTGAGGAGCTCGTCTCATCACCAATCCTTAATTTGAACCTCTCTCCAAGCACGCTTGCAGAGGAACATGACATCTTGTGCCCTGATTCACAACCTCTAGAGGGTACCCAATCACAAGAAGATGACAGAGGGGAACGGCATTTAAGGTCAAAGGAAGTGGATGATGATGATGATGAGACACAGTTGCCATTAAATCAACCACTATTACTGTCTCAAGACCTTGATGAGGAGGATGATATACAGTTGTCAATGACTGAGTATGTGGTGGGATCAAGACATGAGGAGGATGATCAGAGTGAGGAAGTGGAGGAGGACTTGGTGGACGATGAGGTGACTGACCCCACCTGGGAAGGTGGAGAGCCGAGCGATGACAGCAGTCCTGAGGGTGAGCCATCTGCAGCACCGCAACAGGCTGGAAGAGGCAGTGGTGTGGCTACAGAAAGAAGGCGGACCGCACCAAACCGGCCCGCAAATGTTCCACGGAGCACCCCCTTGCGTAAATCTCCCTTGCCAAGGCGTAGGTGTTCCGCGGTATGGCGTTTTTTTAAGGAAAGTGCGGACGACAAAAGAATTGTAGTTTGCAACCTGTGCCACACCAGAATGAGCCGAGGCATGAACACTAGAAACCTCACCACCACCAGCATGATCCGACACATGGCATCCAAGCACCGTAATAAGTGGGAGGAACGCCCGGATCGCCAATCTGTGTCTGCAGGCCACACCACTGCCTCCTCTTCCCCTGTTTTCGGTGCCGGCCAATCGCCTGTCGAAGGCGCAGGCCCGCATACCTCCCGCCCTGCACCTGTACCATCTGAAGCACCATCAGCGACCACATCCACTTCCCTGTCCCAGCACAGCGTCCAAATGTCGTTACCCCAGGCATTTGAGCGCAAGCGAAAATACCCAGCCACCCACCCACAGGCCATAGCACTAACCTCACACCTTTCAAAATTACTGGCCATCGAAATGCTGCCATTTAGGCTTGTGGAGACTGAGTCCTTCCGCAGCCTGATGGCAGCAGCTGTCCCTCGGTACGCAGTCCCCAGCCGCCACTACTTTTCCCGGTGTGCCGTCCCCGCCTTACACCACCATGTGTCCCGTAACATCACCCGTGCCCTGACCAACGCAGTTACTGGGAAGGTCCACTTAACGACTGACACATGGACAAGTGCTTGTGGCCAGGGACGCTACATTTCACTGACGGCACACTGGGTGAATGTCGTGGAGGCTGGGAGCGACTCGGACCCTGGGATGGCACACGTGCTACCCACGCCGAGGATTGCGGGCCCTACCTCCATCAGGGTTTCCGCCAGCACCTACGTTATTGGCTCCTCCTCCTCCGTTTCCACCTCCGAATTCTCTGCGCGCAGCGCCACTCACCCATCAGCCGGTAGCTGGAAGCAGTGTAGCACTGCAGTGGGGAAGCGTCAACAGGCCGTGCTGAAGCTGATCTGCCTTGGGGACAAAAAGCACACGGCCTCAGAGCTGTTGCAGGGGATTAGTCACCAGACCGAGCAGTGGCTCTCGCCACTCAACCTGCAACCAGGCATGGTTGTGTGTGATAATGGGTGTAACTTGGTGGCGGCTTTGGAGCTCGGCAAGCTCACACACGTACCATGCCTAGCGCATGTATTTAATTTAGTGGTTCAGCGATTTCTAAAAACCTACCCCAATTTGCATGATCTCTTGACCAAGGTGCGCCGCGTGTGTGCACATTTCCGTAAGTCATCTACAGCTTCAGCCGGCCTGTTGAAGCTGCAGCAGCGCTTACAATTGCCAGCTCACCGGCTGCTGTGTGACGTGAGCACGCGCTGGAACTCCACCTTCCACATGTTGGCCCGGCTTTGTGAGCAGCAGAGGGCAGTAGTGGAGTACCAGCTGTTACACGGTCGTCGCCTCTCCGTTCAACTTCCTGTAATCAGAAGTGAGGAGTGGGAATGGATGTCAGACCTCTGTGAGGTTTTACGCAATTTTGAGGAATCGACACAGATGGTGAGCGGCGATAACGCTATTATCAGTGTAACCATCCCACTTCTGTGTCTACTGAAACGCTCGCTGCTCACAATTAAAACCGACGCTTTGCATGTGGAAGAGGTGGAAATGCGGGAGGAAGAGCTTACACAAGGTGATAGCCAGAGCACCCTCACTTCGTCTTCTCAGCGACAATTGGAGGAGGCGGAGGAGGAGGAGGAGGAAGACACGGTTGCCTCCGCTACAGAGGGTAGCCATGGAACTTTAGTTCCATCTCTTCAGTGTGGGTGGGCAGAAGAGGAGGAAGAGGATGAGGAGATTGAGAGTCATCCTCCTGGTGAGGACAGCGAAATCTTGCCTGTTGGTACTCTGGCACACATGGCTGACTTTATGTTAGGCTGCCTTTCCCGTGACCCACGCGTTACACGCATTTTAGACAACACGGATTACTGGGTGTTCACCCTTCTGGACCCCCGCTACAAAGAGAATTTCTCATCTCTCATTCCTCCGGTGGAGAGGACAAGCAAAATGGTGCAATACCAGAAGGTTCTTGTCGAAAAATTGCTCCAAAATTTTCCATCTGACAACGCTGGCGGCAGAGTACGTGCTACCTTGGCCAACCGAGAAGGGGAGAAAAGGGGAGCACACAGCAGTTCCGACAAAGGCAGGGCAACACTCTCCAAGGCGTGGGACACCTTCATGACACCCCGCCAGCACCCTCACCCTGATGCGCAGCCTAGTGTCACAAGGAGGGAAAAGTTTTGGAAGATGGTGAAGGAGTACGTAGCAGACCATGTCAGCGTCCTCAATGATCCCTCTGTGCCTTACAACTACTGGGTGTCCAAGCTGGACACGTGGTATGAACTGGCACTCTACGCCTTGGAGGTGCTGGCCTGCCCTGCCGCCAGCGTTCTGTCTGAGCGGGTATTTAGTGCTGCTGGTGGCATCATAACAGATAAGCGTATCCGCCTTTCCACCGAAAATGCTGATAGGTTGACACTTATAAAAATGAACAAGGCCTGGATTTCCCCTGACTTCTCCACTCCACTGGAGGAAAGCCCCGGGGGAACATAAAGTCACTTTATATATGTTATTTACAATGATGGGAATACTCTGTATTCCCATTCACCCCTTCCACCCAAAAAATGGGTATATGGTTGACTCTCTTCCATATACCCTGGGATATAATTTTTATATAGGGCCAGCTCACCAGCGGGCCCTGTGATATAATTTTTATATAGGGCCAGCTCACCAGCGGGCCCTGTTTGACAATTTTTGTATAGGTCAGCTCACCAGCGGGCCTTCTCATATAATGTTTTATTGGGTCAGCTCTCTAGCGGGCCCTCTCATATAATGTTTTATAGCGTCAGCTCACTAGCGGGCCTTCGCATATAATGTTTAGGATGGTCAGCTCCGCAGCAGACCCTCACCCATAATGTTTTAGATGGTCGGCTCAGCGCACGTTTCCCTCTTAATCATGGCCCCAGTTCAGAAAAATCGAGGAAATTTTTGGGAGAATTTGCCTCTGCGCACGTTTCCCTCTTAATCATGGCCCCAGTTCAGAAATATCGAGGAAATTTTTTGCAGAATTTGCAGATGATATACAAGTAAATATACAGCAAATACTGTTTGGTTACAATTTTTCGCCTAAAGTCGTTTTTATCTTCCTTTTTGTGTGTTTTACGGTCAGTCTGTAAAAATGGCGTACTACGGGCGAAACATCGTTCCCAGCAGCGACGTTGAAGTCCAAGATGCATCCAGACATCCTCCCTATGCTGTCCCTGAACCATTTCTGTGGTGTTTCCATCATTTTCTGCCCTTTTCCTATGGACCAGGCACCCTCCCCTCATCAGAGCAGGGGGTGCCTGGTGTAATGCTCGAGTCCTCCCATTGACTTCAATGGCGCTCGGGTGCTCAGCCGAGCACTCGAGCCTCCGGGGGCGCTCGGTCAGAGCACCCGAACACCCGAGCATTAGGGTGCTCGATCATCACTATTATCTATATATATATAAAAGAATAAGCCTCATTGCATAATTTATGGTACCTCACACACAGAACATAATTTATGTCTCCTCAGAAAACAAACACACATTGAACAGAATGCTTCATTACATAATTTATGTCTCATTAGGAGACACAACTCCCATTGGGTGATTCAGTGAGGACATTACTGCTCCCATTGGGTGATTCAATGGGGGCATGTTTATCATACAGGGAGTTGGCCCGCACCCTCCAGCCCACCCACCACTATCCAGCTGACAAAAAAAAAATATAGCTGCCACTCGCTCCTGAAGTAGGGGATATCAGTAACTTCTCCTGGTCCACACACACTCTCACTCAGAATCATGACCCCACAAATACACTGTTTCACATCCCACAGATAAGTGTAACCCTCCATACACACTGTGTCACCTCCCACAGATAACTGTAACCCTCCATACACTCTGTGTCACCTCCCACAGATAACTGTAACCCTCCATACGCTATGTTTCAGTACAAGGGTGTAACGTTTCCATAAAATACAAACTCAGGGATAAACTTAATAGCAACTCTTTTATTTAACCCTTTCAGTGCCAGAGGGGTACACAACACATTGCTTTGCAATGCGTTGCGTACCCCTCTGGCACTCAAAGTGGTAACTCTTTTCATCTCTTCAGTCACCTCACTGTCTGTTTTCAACTGTCACTCCTCCACTTCCTGCTTCCTGATTCCCGCCCTTTTTCCTTAAAGGGAGAGAGATGCTTTGTTGTATGTTACAGAGGGCAAGCCTCAAACACCACTTTCTATTTGATCCCTCAGCATATTGCTACGTTGCCTCTGAAGAGCCACTGTGTGTTATATTGCTATGTTACCTCAGCTTAAGTAAGGAGCTACTGTTCCCATTGGGTGATTCAAAGGAGGAGTGATTTAAATCATTCAGGGAGTTGGCCTGCCCCCACTATCCAGCCCGCCACCACTATCCAAGTGACTGAAAAAACAAAATGGCTGCCACTCGCTCCTACACCACAGACTCACACACACACAAGCCACACACATACACAAGCCACACACACAAAAGCCACACACACACACAAGCCACACACACACACAAAAGCCACACACACAAACAAAAGCCACACACACAGAGTCCCCAGGGGTCCCTCCACCAACCTGAGGCACACAATGATCTGATCCAACAAAGAGAGGGCGGGATCGGCTCCAGTGTACCTTCATTTCTGGTATCTGCAACACAACAATGCTTTTGGCTCCTTGTGCACAATGTGCTTCTGCTGCAGATAGCCCAGCTGCTTCATGTATCTTGGGAGGCAGATAGGCCCAGTACCAAATCCTTCATGTTCCCCCTTCACGAAGCACAACACTCCACCCCGCAACAGCCCGGTCATGCGGCCCTTCAAGGAGCTCTCTACAAGCAGCAGCTGGATGCGGCTATTACCCGTGGCTGAGGGGCTGGAGACAGACCATGCTGGGGCCACTCTGTAGTACACACTCTTACACAAAAGCTACTTCACCTCTGCTCTCTGCCCGCTGTCACGCACCTGCACTGTGAAAGTACCCTGGCACAAAAAAATATACATGCCAAACTATAGCTGCTCCAACCACACACCATCCCTCCTCAGTTCCCGCTCTCGGTGCCCGAGCTGCTTCCTTGTAACGCTCTTGGCCGAGGCCTGGGGCAGGAGGTGTCTTCCTGGCCAGGGAGCAGGGCCGGTGGTTGTCTGGCAGCCTCTGAGTGTGCATGTACAGAGTCCACTTCAGGGACTGTGGTCTCCATGACTCTAGTTACATACTGGGACAGCTGGTTAACCCTTTCAGTGCCAGAGGATTAAGCAACACAATGAGCAATGCATTGCCTACCCCTCTGGCACTTACAGAACCGTAATAATATCTGTATGTACGTGTGTATGTATGATCAATGTCTGTATATGTCACTGTATCTGTGTATGTCTATGTATGTGTGCAATATGATTCTTTCTGCTTCACACAGTACACAAAAAAGACATCATCAGCCAATACAGCTAAATGAAATGTACAATACAAACAAACACAAAACATTCTTGCAAAATACCTTCAACATTCCACCTACAACATTTCAAACAAAAAATGCTACATAACACATCCCTACTACAATGACGGGTAACGCCGTCACATATTGCTAGTTATCCCATAAAAATAAATGCAAAGGCAGCCTTCTGCCCCTGTACGGAGCACAGTCTGGAACAAGGTTGCAAGGATGTCACATGATTCTTTGGAGCAGGGTGGAATCAGAGCGTGATGTCACAGTGTATCCGTGCCATTGGCAGGCATTTCCCAGGAGAACACTGAGGTAGCGCTCACCAGCTAAGTGACATCACAGAAGGAGGTTGTGAGGGCCAACCTTTCGAAGCATTTAACCCTTTGAGCTCCAAAGAAGTATTCAAACCATTGCAATGAGAAAGGAGAAGTACCATGGATGGAAAATCCATATGGCCCCTATGCATTTCATTCTTGCGCCTTTGCTCGGAGATAACCTCTTCAGTCCCAAACGGCATGTCTATGGACAGTTGCTAATAGGACCCCAGGGCCTCACACATTAACCCTTTGAGTGCCAGAGTGGTATCTAATGCATTTCAGAGCAATGCATTGGATACCTTTCTGGCACTCAAAGGGTTAAAGGGATACTTAAAAAGTTAAAACAAAATATATGCTGTAGTGTTTATCCCCAGAGTAAAACAAGTGAACTCCCACCACTGAGAGGTGTTTTACTCAGAAGTTACTACAGCTCAAACTTGATTTTTTTCGTTGCAGTATCACAGTGACCTGAAATTATAGAGTGGCGCTGTTGCTACCCCATCCTATGGAGATTTATAGTCAACTAACCAGAGCTGTCCGTAGGATGGTGTAGCAATAGCGCCACACTATAATTTCAGGCCACTGTGATACTGCAACTAAAAAAATCAAGTTTGAGCTGTAATAACTTTTGAATAAAACATTTCACAAAAGTGGGAGTTCCCTTGTTTTACTATATATATATATATATATATATATATATATATATATATATATATATATTGACATATTACTATCCCTTTAAGAACCAGATGAGTGTGCAATGCAGTTTTTAGACTCATGCACTTTGCCTGCTTCAGTTTGTTAAAAAAATGCAACCGGCAACTGTCATGTCCGCCTGCATAGACATCAACGACTGACTGAAGATATTTTCTCTTGAACCAAGGAACAAGTGGAAATTCATAAGGGCCAATAGGATTTCCTGGCCATAATAAGCAAGTGCTGAGAGCTCTGCTTTAAAGGGATAGTAATGTTTCAAAATAAAAACAGCTCCATTTAATCTTCATAGTATTTATAGTATGAAGATTAATTGGAGCTGCTTTTATTTTGAAACATTACTATCCCTTTAAAGGAACAGTACTGTTGTATTTTAACCTTTATTATTTTTTAGTACTTTTTTATTTTACCCGATGACTTTACTTTCCAATGAAGTATACCATGTACATTATATGTATTAGTTCAGCTACATCAGTTCATCTCTTCCTCCCCCTTTGAGTGATATCAATGCTGTCAACCTGCAGTCAACAAAAATAGTCTGTGACTCATAATCACTTTGTATGTATCTCCCTCTCTATTCATGTCATAGGGAGAGGGTATGATTCATAAATAAGTACAGAGACATCCACTTTGGGGTTAACAGATCACAGCTTTATTTAACTATTTTCACTCACATTATTATTATTGTTCTTGTTCATACACAACAATAATTAACCATTACCAATAATCAATCATTAACTGACAGTCCTTGCCAATCCGCTTTCCTTGAAACCAAGCATTGCCATATTGTCTGGGCTCATGCTAAAATTCCCACATTCTTCAGCACTCACAGCTGACTCTACCATTTTCAGCACTTACAGCTGATTCCCAATGAATCACCCCACTGGCCACCACTTTAGTCTCAATGGGTAACGTCATCTCCCGCGACCTAAGTCCGGGGCAAACTCCCAAAGGGCTTCCGCCCGAGGATAAATTCCCCTAACTTTACCACATCAGTTATCGATCTCTGAACACCATTCAAGGACTATCCGCCCAACTAGACACACAATCACACCAGAAAAAAGGGGAGGGATGCTTCCTCTGTCCCCTTCTTCCTCCAGACAATAGCCCCATTTCCTGTAACCAACCTTTTAAGCCCTTTTCCTTTACTCCTCCCATCATACACACTTCCTTTATGACTCAACCCTCCCCATGACATGTTTCCCCTCCTGTACCCTGCAGTCCCTTCCGGGGAATTTCTTGTCATACGGAGAGGGTATGATTCATAAATAAGTACAGACGCATCCACTTTGGGGTTAACATACCACAGCTTTATTTAACTATTTTCACTCACATTATTAATATTGTTCTTGCTCATACACAACAATAATTAACCATTACCAATAATCAATCATTAATGGACAGTCCTTGCCTATCCGCTTTCCTTGAAACCAAGCATGGCCAAATTGTCCGGGCTCATGCTAAAATTCCCACATTCTTCAGCACTCACAGCTGACTCCACCATTTTCAGCACTTACAGCTGATTCCACCATTTTCAGCATTTCCAGCTGATTCCCAATGAATTACTCCACTGGCCACCACTTTAGTATCAATGGGTAACGTCACCTCCCGTGACCTAAGTCCGGGGCAAACTCCCAAAGGGCTTCCGCTCAAGGATAAATTCCCCTAACTTTACCACATCAGTTATCGATCTCTGAACACCATTCAAGGACTATCCGCCACAAGGCCAGACTGTCAATACCTTGACCAGTTGGGCACCCTGCCACAAGGCCCGACTGTCAAAGCCACAACCCCTTGGGCCCCCACATTCACTAATACTATGGTCTGTACCCCCAGAACCTAACAGCACACTAAAAACAATGCACACAGCCCACATGGCACACCACCCAATAACCAACACCGTAGAAACCTTGAACAAACCACAAACAACCAGTGAGAACTGTCTGCAGACCATCCAAGCAAACACGCACCATCCGCACCTACCTAATGCACAGCCCAAAACCAGCAACCCACCGCACCGCATACCAAGCGTACCTACCAGGCACCCCACTAAACTAAACATGCCAGCTGCCCTGAAGCAGCAGACAAACCACAGGGAACAACAACAGAAGCACCAGACATCAAAACATTCAGACCTCCATAATGACACCCAACCACATATATACCAATAAATACATAGATATACAGACATACATCCCTATACGCATACCCATTCATCTACTCAGAAATACCCAGGCATCCCCCCCACACCAAATACCCCCTCACAAACCAAAACAGCCATACGTACCCTCCCGGGGGGGGGCACAAAAGTGTACACTGTGTAGAGGTAGGTAAGACAGGCAGGTCCGATAAATACCAAGTGACTTGGCCACAGCAAAGCATAACTCACAACTCTCAGGGATAGTAGGACAAGGTTGAACTTGATAGACCTTTAATCTAAACCTAATGTATTATGCCACCAACATACAGCAACCATTCCCCACTGACAGATACATGATCCCCCCATGGCCCAGCACCTGAGTAGGCAAAGGATAGGCAAAACCTCACACCAACTGAGCCACACATACCGAGCCACACCTACCAGCAAGCAACTCACCAACCACAAAACAGACCCCTTTTAAGGCACAGATACACAAACACCGCCCTAAACACACAACAAACACACACCCATAAGCCGACCAACCCATAACACACCACCAAACTCCAAAAGCACCCATGTACACCAAACCCCCAAAACAAGCAACAAACACCAGTCCCCAGCGGCTGCCCCCTAAGCGTGATACGCCCTCGACACCCACACCCATAAATAGACACATATACACATATATATAAAATTACATTTAACCTTTTCAGTGCCAGAGGGGTATACAATGCATTGCAAAGCTATGCGTTGCGTACCCCTCGGGCACTGAAAGGGATACACCTATACATATATCCTAATACACATAACCTACCGGTGCACAACACACACAAGCACCAACATATACTGCCGGACTGGAACTGAAGCCACCAGAAAGGGAAGAACAACCGTGAAGCGGCATGGCAACCCCCAACAGAGTGTAATAAAGAACCGCCATACAGTAGCATGCGGCGTTAGGTTCCACCACACCACCTGCAGCGTTCCACACACGCAGTGAGACCCATGATCATCTCCAGCCCCATCCGTCTGCGTCAGGTAGTTGGACCGCAACCAGAAACACCAGAAAGAGAAGCACTGCCACGGACTGGCATGCTGACCACCAACTATGAGGAACCAAGAATAAGAAGATAGACTGCCACACAGGATTCATGAGGCGTCCGATTCCACCGCACTGCCTGCAGCATACCACCAGTACAGCTGGCAGAGGAGCAACCATCCGCACCAAGAACCAGACAGGCCATAACCCTCCGTGTGAAGAAACTCTCCAGTAAGCCTGGAGCCTGAAGGATGCCGGCTGTATAATTGGACCGAAACCAGCACCACCAGGAATATACGCACTGCCACGGACTGGCATGCCGTTCACCAATTCAGAAGAACCATGGGGATGAAGAGAGACCACCACACGAGACACAGCTCATCCACTCCATCCAGCAGAAAGATTCCATCCAGACGACTGGAACCCATAGTGCACAAGTGATAACTTAACACTCGGTCCATGCCCCCTCAGTCAGATAATCGAACCGGAACCAGAACCACCAGGAAGAGAAGCACTGCCACGAACTGGCATGCCGTGCACCAATTCCGAAGAACCATGGGTATGAAGATAGACCACCACACAGGACACATGCTGCATCTGGTCCCACAGCACCACCCTCTGTGTACCGTACAAGTGCACCAGGACATATGAGCAGCCAACCACATCAGGAACACAGACAAGCCATAACCCTCTACGTGAATAACCTCTCCAGAAAGCCTGGACCCAGAAGGATTCCAGCTTGTACGACCCAACAGCTCTTCTGCATTACTCCAAGAGAGCACCCCTCACTCCACCACCTCCATGTGCAAGTGGCACAAGGTGACCCTGCATCGCCATCCCAGTTGGAACACTCCTCAAACCGTAACCTCTATGCACCAGTAGCATAAGGCAATCAGGAGACTGGAATGACCAAAGCTCCTCACGCACCCCACACCATTGTTTGTTTGTTTGTTTTTTTTAAACTCATCACGTGTGCAGCCTAGCTGCCCCAGTCCCATAAACCTGCGAGTTACTAAGAGTACCAGGCAGACACACTAGCCATGTGGTCAACATCCCGCGGCAACGGGCCTCCAGGGCAGAGGCCAACCAAGCTGCTGAATCCGACAACGCCGAACCAGACACCCAACTGTCGGCCCTGCAAAGTTTGTATTTATTAATCTTTTTATTAATATGGATGTATTTATGTTTTGGTAATTTATTTTGGTAATTTATTTTGGGTAAATGTGTCCGCCGTCCGGAGCGCCACCCAACCCGGTGGAGGGCACCCCAGGCATATACACCTACACGGATACCCCTATGCACACGCACCCAGATACAAACAACATCCACATGTACCCACATCCATAGTCACCCACCTACACTACATATAAACCCATACATGCCCCATATATATGCCCAACACAACCATAATAGCCATGCACCATACAGTCCACACCATCCAAAACGGTCCTGCTCACCCCCCACTAAGGTGCATGGACTAAAGAACCACACTCACACCACACTGGCAAACCATTCCCACAGCACACCTAGGGCTCAAATGCCCAGGGAGGGGGGGGTTACATTGAAAGCAAGCAATCAAGCACAGCACAGCCAGAGCCGTGGGCCCCATGATCAAAAGTACCCACCTGCTGGCCCAGTATAACTTACCCATTCCGCTGCGCACCCAGGCTGAGCTACCCGCGTTACCAACAGTGTAGCCAGGACAAGAAGGAAAGCGTCCAGGGGGGAAGGGTGAAGGAGCCAGGTGTCGGGCCAGGAAACCCACTGCTCACCAGCGCCACAGAAGTCCCAGTCGTGAGCCGGACATAGCCGTGGACATGTAGCTGCCCCAAAGCGACCATCCACTGGGCCTGCGACAATGACTGGCAGTTCCCCCCTCCACGGGAAGAACACGAGCAGACAGAGGGAGCACTCAAAGATAAACGATGCCACGCGCCGTGACACCATCTGGCCGCTGGTGTCTGGGACGTGCTGTGGAATCCCATCTAACCCCCGGTAGACCTCCATGGGTGTCCGCCATACCGTCTCGCAGCTCCCCGACAGCAGGATCAAAAGGACTTCAGCTCGCAGGATACCCGCCCAGATGGTGGCGGTGTCAGGTCCACCCCTCCAACGAAACCCCTGGATCAGGGCGGAGGGCTGAAGAATCCAGTCGGCAGCAGCAGGAAAGTCAGAAGACCCAGGTTAGTGCACCCTCACAGCCAGAAAGCTGGACCACTGGAAAACCCTCACTGGAAATCCGCTGCTCCACGACCACCCCCGGCCCACACGGAGCGCAACGGGGGGCATATGCATATGCTGCCATGGGATATCATAGTATGTAAAGCTGTATGAATTTAGGGTTGCCACCCAGCCGGTATTTTACCGGCAGGCTGGTAAAAAATTGGCTTCTATCCAATGCTAAGTCTATGGAGGGAATGCCATGGCCGGTATTTTTTTGAAGAAAAGGTGGCAACCCTATAAGAATTATATTCATTTTAGTTGGTAATGTCACTTTAAGTCTATCCCTATTCCCTAACCTTAGAACCTCATCTTAAAAGGAGCATTCTAATGCATGGGTGTACTGTTTCAGGGAGCATCACCTTGGGTTCTCAACATTACCCATTTTACATAAAGGAGCAAGTTTTATCTTGTGGCCAGATGGTCATTGAAGATGCTCTGGGTGCACCTCACTAATCTGGCTGTTTTTCTCACAGATAGGAAGGAAAGAAAAGGGAATCCACAACTAAACTTAAAGGAGTTGTAAACTTTTTTTTTAATGAAAACCTACATGTTATCTTCCTGATTGTTCTAACGGACAGGAAGTGACTCAGCAGTTTCTATCATAATCTATGGAGAACAGTAAGTCACTTAACTAATTGGAATTTGACCACTAGAGGGCACTGCTAATGTAAAAAAAACCCACAGGTTTAAACCATATTAACTCTGGCAATATGCATCTCTTAGCAGTGGGAGAACCCTTATTTTACTCAACAGGAAACACCCTACAATATATATTTTTTTTCATTAAAATAGTTTCCTTTAACAGGATACTAAACACTAACCTATATTTTGGGTCCTTTGTTCACAGTTCTGCTGGGACTACTTAAATATTTGTATCTAGCCATACTTCAAGAAGCTAACCATAAACATTAACTTTTATTCCTAGCCCTAGTAACTAGGATCCAGGACATACCTGAAAACAAGAGAAATCTCAGTGTATTTTTCCTGGTAAAACATTTTCTAAATAAATAAATGAGGCTTAAACATGTGTCTGTAATCTTAGAACCAAATCTTAAACAATAAAATCTAACCCTAACTCTAGTAACTAACCTTAAAGGGATAGTAATAATTCGTTTTATCTTTATTTTATTTTGTAGGCATTAAAAAAAAATGAAGAATGATATAAGTCTTATCTCTCAAACCATTATGGTTTAAGAGATATTCACAAGCAAAGTTCCCCTCCCGCCCCTTTTTCCTAGTGTAAGCCATCTCTTCTCAGATGTGGAATCCAGTCCATAGACCAGATAGATAACAGCAGGGGACAATCTTCTTTGTATGAAAACAATGAAAACCCTGCCCCCCTTGACAAGTTTTTCAGCTTTTTCCCTTATCTTAATTGAAGATTGTCCCTCTCTGCAGTCTACCTGGGCACCTCCCTTCTGATCTAGCTGAACAGGGGGGGGATATTTTGCTTGTGAATATCTCTTAAACCATAAAGGTTTGAGAGATAAGACTTATATCGTTCTTCATGTTTTTTTAATGCCTACAAAATAAAATAAAGATATAACGAAGTATTACTATCCCTTTAAACACTAAAATCTATTTTTAAACCTAGAACCAAAGTTTAATCACTAACATCTAACCCTAGTACCTAGGGTTGCATATTTAAAAACTTAAATGATAACCGGCTATATGTCATGTTAGCAAGAGACCTGCAAATGTAACGTTAAGGAGATATTCATACTTGGTGCCTTATGCTAATATATGCTAATTGGTATACCAATGATAATTATTATGCCTGAAGAAGAGACCTAGGGCTCGATTTAATTTGAGCCGGTAAAACCAGCAGTAGGGTCCAAACGAGTTCCGGCCGGCACACACACACACATTTGAACCATCGGAATTCAATTGTCCTACTAACATGAACTACGAGCGTTGGACAACAGAACCTGACTTACAGCCCAATGTTCATCATAGCTGTTTGTTCCCACAAATCACACTAAATAGCATGAATAATTGGAACATCAAAGGAAACTTGCTAATAGTCGGTGTTTGACACAGTGTCAAATATCGATAGTGAACTAAAAAACACAGTCACCCACCCTGCAAACACTAACCCAGCCCTCAGCCTTACACTATACCTAAAATTAACAATAAAGTTTAAAAGTACTATCTCGTCTCTGCCAGTTTGTCCTGGTTGATTCGTACTCCATTCTCTCAATATACTGTTTTACCTCAATGTACTACTTATGTACCATCTCCTAAGTTCAAAATATGTTGTTCTTATTTTGCTGTAATTTCTATTTCCACAATAAAGCTTTTGAAATTGAAAAAAAAAGTAATAGCACTAATACTATCCCATCACCCATACCCTATAGCTGTAACATTTACCTGGAAGTCTAAGGTCCAGCAGTGTTTTCTGCACCCTGGTCTTCCTCTTTAATTCGTCTTCTGTAAGCTTATTTCTTCTGTCCTCTTCTTCTTTCTTCGTCTCTAATCTTCTTTGTGCCCCTATAAAAGAAGGAGAATCATTACATCCAATGCCCCCTTTAAAGTTTCACCACTGACCACTGGCTGGGATGTGGGCAGCCAATCAGCTTCTAGCTGGAGAGGTCACAAATACACGTTTCATCATCCCTCCAGCCAATGGGAGCATGGGAAAATGCCTTTAACGTATGCGCACATTTCTTGCATCCCACCATTAGTCTTGAAAGCTTGCACCCTAGGATCCAGTTAGCCAATAAAGGTATAATTCCTACTTTACCAGTTTCCTGCTTTTTCTATGGCTAACGTGGTATCACACGTTATCCACAGAATGCAATGGAATAACTGTCTGTACACATGGGGAACTTTAGGTGACCTTTCTGGACCCCAAGAGAGCCCTATTAAATGGATAGTAATGTTTCAAAATAAAAACAGCTCCAGCTGGAGAGTGTTATTTCAGTACTGTCAGCGTTGTAGTTCAAGAGTAATTGAATGATAAAATATCCCCCTCCCGCCCCTTTTACCTATTGTAAGCCGCCTCCCCTCAGATGTGGAATGTGGTCTCTTGACCAGACAGCTCACAGCAAGGAACAATCTTCTTACTGTGATCATAAGGAAAACCTTACCCCCCTTGACAGATTTTTCCCTTATGATCACTGAAGATTGTCCTTCTCTGCGATCCATCCGGACAGTCTTGCTGCTCTGAAGTGAGTAAAAGGGGCAGGAGGGGATACTTTATCATTCAATTACTCTTCAACTACAGCTCTGACAGTACTGAAATAACACTCTCCATGGCCCAAATACTATGAAGATTAATTGGAGAGGCTTTTATTGTGCAACATTACTATCCCTTTAATGTAAAAAAGCAACAGTTTAATCTGTCATATATTTGGAATGCTGAATTTACCAGCAGTGGGAGCACCCTTGTTTTACTCTACAGGAAAATCCCTACAGTATATGTTTTTTCATTACAAAGCTTACTTGTCGTTTAACCCTTTGAGTGCCAGAGGGGTACGCAACGTACCCCTCTGGCACTCAGAGGGTTAAAACTAGCATTTATCACTAACCCTAGAACCTTCCCATCAACACAAACATCTAACTCTAGTATTCATCACTGGATCTGCTACTTTATAACACACTAGTGTAAAAGCCCGTGTACACGGGCCAAGGTCTGGGCGATGTTAAGAGGCCGGTCCTGCTCTGCATCGTGCTGCCGAAGCAGTCATGCACTATAGAGACTGCCCAAAAGCACAGAATGCTCCCAGCACAGAACTCCCAGCATTCATACACCTCCCAGCATTCCATGCTCCCAGCACAGAACTCCCAGCATTCCTATACCTCCCAGCATTCTGAGCTCCCAGCATTCTGTGTGTTCGGGCAGTCTCTACTGCGAATGACTGCTTCTGACAAACATCTTAGCGAATTATTATATAGGATCTGTGATTAAAGGTATAGTAATGTTTTGTTATTAAATGTGTGTGCGTTACAGTAAAGGTGTGAAATTCAGGTATTTCATAAAATACCTAATTATTTCCTGTAATAACTGGCCGTTTTAGTTTATGTGTGACAAGAAAAGAATATTATACACTTTTCCTTGTGATTTCAGAGACTTACTAGTGATTCCATAAAACACCTAATGTGTGTGTCTGTGCTCCTAGCATTCCCAGCATTCTGTGCTCCCAGCATTCTGTGCATTCGGACAGTCTCTACTGCACATGACGGCTTCTGACAAACATCCTAGTGAATTATTATATAGGATGTTAAAAAAAAAGTATCTGGAGAAAGTCCCATCTCTCAACCCTTTACGGTTTGAGATATATTTACAGCTAAAGTTCCCCCCTCCCTCCCCTTCTCCTGACGTCAGCAATCTAATGACATCAGGAGATCCCGGTCCTGAGACCAGACCGCAGCTCTTCAGCAGAGCCGAAATAGCGAAATTCAAAAAGAAATACTTCAATGGAACAGTCTACAACAGTGGTTCTCAACCTGTGGGTCGGGACCCCTTAGGGGGTCGAATGACGATTTGCCAGGGGTCGCCTAAAGCCATCAGATATTTATATTTCGATTCATAACAGTAGCAAAATTACAGCAATGCAGGAGCAACGAAAATAATTTTACTGTTAGGGGTCGCCACAACTTGGAAAATTTTATCAAAGGGTCGTGGCACTAGAAAGGTTGAGAGCCGCTGGTCTACAAAGTGTGCCTGGTTTGCAAGCACACTTTGTAGACCGTTCCAATGAACTAGTTCTTTTTAAATATCGCTATTTCGGCTTTGCTGAAGAGCCTCCTCAAGTCAGCCGACACTGATCTCCTTCTGTCAGCTTTACATCTGCCATGAGGGAGGGGGGGAAACTTAGCGGCAAATATCTCTCAAACTGTAAAGGACTGAGAGATGGGACTTTCTCCAGATACTTTATTTATTAACATCTACAATACTGCATCAACTTAAATAAGGGCATTACTAACTTTTTGAGGGGAAAATAACCCTGGGAATGAGGAGTATATAATGCATGCAAAGCAATGAGTTTTGCACAAGTCTGGCACTCAACAGTTTAGTTATTTTATAGCAGAGCTACTTATTTCATAAACTACCTATTACAATAGTAATGCTCGAAAATAAATGTAGAATTGTATTTCAGTACTGTACGAGGTGTAGTTCCAGAGTGATTGAATTATAAAGTGTCCCCCTCCTGCCCCTTTTACCTACTCTAAGCTGCCATTCACCATTCAAGAAAAGGAACGCAAGTGAATAGCAGCAACGTTTCGGTCCTCTCTACGCGACCTTTGTCAGGCTCAGAAATAAAACTATTTATATTGTAGACTGTCATTTGTTAAATGTATAGTAATGTTTCACAATAATAGCAGCTCCAATTAATTTTCACAGTATGTGGACCACGGAGAGTGTTATTTCACTGCTGTCAGAGTTGTAGTTCAAGAGTAATTGAATGATAATTCAATGAGCAAGGAAAAACCTGAAAAACCTGTCAAGGGGGGCAGGATTTTCCTTATGATACACAGTAAGAAGATTGTCCCTTCCTGAGAGCTCTCCGGTCAAGAGACCAGATTCCACATCTGAGGGGAGGTGGCTTACCAGGGACGTGCACAGACTCAAATGAAAAAAAGGGCACTTCTCATAATTATCACAGCCCTGTCACATCCAACGGCAGCATCTCCGCAGAGCGCAAGGCGTAAGCAGAGAGGATCCGAGACACACAAGAGGAGAAGATCCAGCAGCATGTAATAAGGACCAGGACGGCATGTTAAAGGGACCTTACACTCAGGGCCGGATTTACATCTCAGGAGCCTGTAAGCACAGAAATCTGAAGCACGCCCCCCATTGGACACCTCCACAATGCTCCTAAGCTCCACATTGTCCCCCATCATCTCCATATTTCCCCCATCAGCTCCAATTTACCCTCCTATTGCCCCCATCAGCTCCATATTGCCCCATCAGCTCCAACTTACCCTCACATTGCCCCCTTTATCTCCATATTGCCCCCATCAGCTCCATATTGCCCCATCAGCTCCAACTTACCCTCACATTGCCCCCTTCATCTCCATATTGCCCCCCATCAGCTCCATATTGCCATCACCTCCAACTTACCTTCACATACATTGCCCCATAATCTCTACATTGCCATCATCTCCATCTTGCCCCCCCCATCAGATCCATATTGCCCCATCATTTCCACACTGCCCCCCAGTGTCTATTTCCTACCTCTTCCCTGGTGGTCCAGCAGCAGGAGAGGTCTGTATGTGCCTCCTCTGGCACAGACCTGTAGCTGCTGGAGCTCCCGCGCGGTCTTCTCTTCATGCAGAGCTAAAGAGCCGATGAGGGAGCACAGCATCTACAGGTCTGTCCTGAAGGAGGCACAGACCTGACTGGGTGGTGGGGGGGTTATTGTGGGCGGCGAGTCAACTTTTTTTTTTTTGTTAAAAGGGCACGAGGACACTTTGGATAAAAAGGGCAGGTGCTCAAGCTCCCCTTGGTGTCTATGTGTTCACGTGCCTGTGGCTTACACTAGGTAAAAGGGGCAGGAGGGGGATATTTTATCATTCAATTACTCTTTAACTACAACTCTGACAGTATTGAAATAACACTCTCCAGGTCCCACATACCATGAAGAATAAAAGGAGCAGCTTTTTTTGGAAACATTACTATACCTTTAAGGATCAGCAACATTTTAATATGAAAAAAAATCGTAAATTGTTCGGCTTTTCCATGATGAATAAAACAAGAGTACTCCCAGTTGTGACAATTGCTTTATTCTTAATATATAATCGAGTAAACTGTCACAAAGTGATGGACATGTTACTGTCTCATTCAGTGGTGTGCTGTAGTCAGTGACTCAGCTGTTATGATCACATTCTATGTTAGAACCATATCAGTGACTCACCTTTCCCATGGAATGCAATAGAATAACCATTCTTCCGGCAGTGAGAGTACACTTTTTCGTTTCTTTTGTCTTGATAAGTAAAAAATGACTGGTCTTTTAACCCTTTGTCTAACCCATTGCAGCGGTTGGATACCTCGCTGGCACTCAACGGGTTAAAGGGGAACATTCACCTAAAAAAAACTTTTGAGCATGGGTTTTAACCCCTTAAGGACAGGCGGTCATGGGACATTTCCGTCCCATAATGACCGCATAGGCGCATTTGGACGCGCCGGTACACATGACCTGCTGCGTGTATCGGTGCATCATTACGGGGCCTCATAGAGATTGCTCCGATTTTGGAGCGGTCAATTTCAGGCCCTATTTTTACTTACAGCGCTCCCGGTAGAGCACTGTAAGTAAAAAGTACGTGACGTACTATGACCGTCATTGGTCCTTGAGTAGTTCAAGGACCGTGATGGTCCTGGTACGTCAAGAGTCCTTAAGGGGTTAATCCACCAAACTAGATTAGCGCTGTTTTTTTAATTTTTATTTTACGCACCTACTAGTGGAGCTATGAAGACTTCAAATAGGGCACTTTCATGTTCTGCGGGACTCTGTATGTGCCGCAAGAAGCCGCAGGACTTCCCAGCTGCCCCAGGGAGCTCATTCATGCTTCCCTTCGTGGCTGTATTTCTGTGGGCTAACGTTACAGCAAACTCTATTTACAATGCTACTGAGGTTGAGGCTAACGCTACAGCAAACTGTATTTACAATGCTACTGAGGTTGGGGCTAACGTTAATGCAACCTCAGTAGCATTGTAAATGGAGCCTGCTGTAACATTAGCCCCAACTTCAGTAGCATTGTAAACGGAGCCTGCTGTAACGTTAGCCCCAACCTCAATAGCATTGTAAACGGTGTCTGCTGTAATGTTAGCCCCAACCTCAGCAGCATTGTAAATGGAGGCTGCTGTAACATTAGCCCCAACCTCAGTAGCACTGTAAACGGAGTTTGCTGTAACGTTAGTCCCAACTTCAGTAGCATTGTAAATGGAGTTTTCTGTAACGTTAGCCCCAATCTCAGTTGCATTGTAAACAGAACCTGCCGTAACGTTAGCCCCAACCTCAGTAGCACTGTAAATGGAGTTTGCTGTAACATTAGCCCCAACCTCTGTTGCATTGTAAACGGAGCCTGACGTAACGTTAGCCCCAACCTCAGTAGCACTGTAAAATGGAGCCTGCGGTAAAGTTAGCCCCAACCACAGTAGCACTGTAAACGGAGTTTGCTGTAACATTAGCCCCAACATCAGTAGCATTGTAAATGGAGTTTGCTGTAACCTTAGCCCCAACCTCAGTAGCATTGTAAACAGAGTTTGCTGTAACGTTAGCCCCAACCTCAGTAGCATTGTAAACGGAGTTTGCTGTAAAGTTAGCCCCGACCTCAGTAGCATTGTAAACTGAGTTTGGTGTAACATTAGCGCCAACCTCAGTAGCACAGTAAACGGAGTTTGCTGTAACGTTAGCCCCAACCTCAGTAGCATTGCAAATGGAGTTTGCTGTAACGTTAGCCCAAACCTAAGTAGCATTGTAAATGGAGTTTGCTGTAACATTAGCATATACTGACATAAATCTATATATTTCAAAAACTAAGTTTTATAAGAAGAGCTAACATGAGTATAGGTGATTTTGAAAGCTTCAAATTCACATATTTATTGGGACAAAATGAGAGTTCCAATTTAAGTATTAACATCCATTTTTAATGATAAAGCCTAATCTTAAACATATTCCTTTATCTCTGGTACATAACGTTAATCAATAACATGTAGCCCTAGCCATGGAATCTAAAGTTAAAACCTTTTATCCTTAACCCTTGGAGTGCCACAGAGGTACATAAAGCACTGCGTTGCAATGCGTTGGATATCTCACTGACACTAAAGGGTTAATCCTAGACTCTAACTTTAAACGGTAACATCTGTCCCTAACCCTAGAACCTAACCTGACACTCTAAAAATGTGGCCCTAACTCTATAACATAAAGTGGAATTGTCACTGCAGCAAACAGGGGATTTTGAAAGACCTTTTATGGAAGAAGAAATCATTCACTGAAATGGTCTTCTACATGTGCTTGGTTTGCTCTTGGTTTGCAAGCACAGGTACAAGACCATTTCAGTGAAGGGCCTGCTGAAGAGCCTACGCCGGTCCGTGGACCGGATTCCCCTGCTGACAGCTAGAACGCTGACGTCAGGGGAGAGGGAACTTAGAAAGCGGATATCTCTCGAACCATAAAGGTTTGAGACATGCTGCTGGGCTCATTTAAAGGGATAGTATTACTTCAAAATTACTATCCCTCATATTGTAGCCCTTAATAACCTGAGTTAAATGACACCAGCGGCATCTCTCAAACCTTTATGGTGGAAGAGATAGCCGCTTTCAAAGTTTCCTCTCCCCTGATGTCAGCGTTCTGCTGCCAGCAGGGGAATCTGGTCCCGGGACAGGTGGAGGCTCTTAAACAGAGCCGATATCTCGTTACGGAAGGAAAAATGATTCATTGAAACACTCTTCTACGTGTGCTTGGGTACCAAACACACGTAGAAGACTGTTTCAATTAATCATTTTTCCTTCCATAACAAGATATCGGCTCTGCTGAAGAGCCTCCGCTTGATTCAGAGACCGGATACTCCTGCTGGCAGCAGAACGCTGACAGCAGGGGAGAGGAAACTTTGAAAGCGGCTATCTCTTATACCATAAAGGTTTGAGAGATGCCGCTGGTGTCATTTAACTCAGTTTATTAAGGGCTACAATATGAGGGATAGTAAGTTTGAAGTGATACTATCCCTTTAATTGAGTTTTTTTAAGGGCTACAACATAGGGGATAGTAAAATTTAAGTATTACCATTCCTTTAAATATTAACATCCTCCCTTTACCTGAAACCTAACTCATATCCTACAACCGAACCTTAAACATTAACATCTAATCCCTAGTACCTGACCTTAAACATTAACATTGAATCCTAACCTTACCATCTTACCTTCTACACCAGGTTTGTGAAATTCAACTTAAGTTGAGGGCCATAAGCTAAACATCTACATATAAAACCGAATGAAGGAAAGCACACTCAGGAAGCCTTTTTGCAGTGATAACACAGGTGCTTTTAATGAATCAACGTTTCGGTCAACCCCAGTGGGTTGATAAAGGCCACTGGGTTGGCTAAAACATAGATTCATTAAAGTACCTGTGTTATCACTGCAAAAAGGCTTCCTGCGTGTGCTTTCCTTCATTCAATTTTATATATATATAGTAGTTGAAGAGTCCGTGTACACAGGTCACAGTGCCACCCAGCAACGGTCGCTGTGCAGTCATGCACAGTGGAGACTGCCTGCGCTGTGGCTGATAATGGAGCGGGCCACTCCGAATTTGGAGCAGCCCGCTCCATTATCAGCCGCGGCACAGGCAGTCTGTACTATGCATGACTGCAGCGTGCGCAGCCAACCCTACTGCGCATGACTGCGTAGTTACAAACGTTTTAGTGAATTATTGTATAGGATAGTGTTGTAGACGTTGGAATGCACTCTGTGTTGCTGTGAAAAATGACTTGGGTGCTTATCAAATGAACTGACTACACAATCAGTTGTGAGGTTGATAGACGGCACACTTAGGGTCCTAAAATGAATCACAGTAACTTTTATTGAATCGGAATTTTATTCCTTCAGGCAGCACTGACACCTCAACAATTTGGCTGGTTGCTAGGCATCCACTGAAGCTATCCTGCTTAGCTTCCACCCCCAAACACTTCCAAAATGCCACAAGGAAAAAGAGGGGTGGACAATCCCTCTCACCTCCATATCACATCAAAGCCACTTACAGTCAGTTGGGTAGGAGAGGCTTTAGATAGAAGCAGGCAAACTGGGGGGCCGCAGTTCATCATCGTGACGGCTGCATGCCTGACATTCTTTCACTACAATAATATCTAACCCTAACCTTAAAAACCATTGCTGCCTATAGGGATGGTTCACACACACACACACGGCCTCTGCAACCTGAACTGCAAGATTTCCAAATCAATTCAGTTCCATTGTTGGAAGAGCCAGGAAACAGTGTGGGTCAGTTCTTCTGACCCCTAAGCCAGCTGTCTGCCTGATTAGCCAGGGTGCACAATGCAGACATGAGTTGCCTGCCAGCAGGGAACTATCAGATCATAGTTCTCTTGTAACCCTGTCCATGCCAGAGCTGTCACAAGCACATATTAAAGTAATGTGATGGAGGTGTTTCTCTCATCCAGGGAGTTAAGCAAGCTAGTTATGAGTAAGTGTCTAAAATGCAACCTGTTAACCAATGCATTGCGTACCCCTCTGGCACTCAAAGGTTAAGAATCAGAGGGGTGAGCAATGCATTGCAAAGCGATGTGTTGTACACCCCTCTGGTGCTTAAAGAGTTAAGATTACCATGTGCAGAATTTAAAGGGATAGTAATACTTAATACGTTAAAAAAAAATTATATTGTAGTGTTTATTCTCCTGAGGAAAACAAGGGGACTCCCACTGCTGAAAGGTGTTTTATTCAAACGTTATTACAGCTCAAACTTGTTTTTTTATTTTATTTTATTTTAAGGTATAATATCTCAGTGGCCTGAAATTGTACAGTGGCGCTGTTGCTACACCATCCTATGGACAGCTCAGGTCCATGGTGTATCAATAGTGCCACTGTACATTTTCACCTAAAACAAATTCAAGTTTCAGCTGTAATAATGTTTGAATAAAATACCATTCAGCAGTGTAATACCCTATACTCAGGGGGATAAATCTTGCAACATATCTTCTTTTACATTTTAAGTATTACTATCCCTTTAAGGGTCTTAGACTCTTTCACTTAAGAAAATGTGCTCAAAAAGTAAACAATCAGTGGTTTTAAAGAACAGGTGGACAGCTTTCTACTATACAATGCGTCAGGCCTTGTTTATGTGAATGGCTTGGTTTCCCTCCCGTTTAACACCTTAACGTCCAAGGACGTACATGTACGTCAAGGGTAGAAGTGCCTAAAGAACCCATGCGTAACTGTACATCATGGATTTCAGGGCTCCCCGTGTGGCTGAACGCTGTTCGGGTAGCTCTGAATCCGATCGTGAAAAAAATGGTCTGTGGTCCTTAAGTGCTGGACACGCTTGTTTGCGCCAGTCCTTAACCCCTTAAGGACTCATGACGGTCCAGAACCGTCATGGGTGGAATTCAGTTAAGGACCCATGAGGGTCCTGCACCATCACGGTTTAAATGATAGCAACGTGCCTCCGTGCATGCTGCTATCATTATTTCCAGGCTGAGACTAAACTCTCCGAGACCGGGGCGTTCAGTCTCAGCCCTTCTTGCTTGTGCCGGGTCATGTGATCGCTGTAGCAGCGATCATATGTATCAGCATACTGCCTCTGTGTCTCCTCTCTGCCTCCGTCTATTTTACTATCAAAGTAAGGGAGAGAGAAGCAGAGAGGAGACACCCAGTGGAAAAAGAAAATACAGCAGCTGGGGGCATTAACCCCTTCATTACAGGTGCTGGAGGCTGGCTAAATGCAGGTCAATGTCTGACCTGCAATGATACACTTTAAAAAAAAAAAAAAAACACAACACACTTTTTTTTTACCAAAAAATATTTTATTTAAAAAAAAAAAAAATCTCAATAAACAAAACTGGGAGTGTGATTGTTGTGGAGCCATGTAATACACTTATACACATCGCCAAATGTCATAGATAAAAAAGTGGGAAAACAGGATGATAAAAAGGGACATGGGGATTTTCACCCTGGGGGGACAGTGGTCACTTTAAACTGCGCATTTTGTAGGTATGACTGACCGGTCATACCTTTCATGCAGTCTTCATAAAAATGTAACGCTTTGCGCCCCAATTGATCCCAAGAGAAAAAACAAAAATGGTGTTTTTTTTTTAAATTTGTTTTGCTTTTTTTTTAATTTTAATAAAGTAAATGGTGGGTTATCCATATATGTGGGGTATCAAAGGGAAGTCCTATTATATAATTTATGGGGATGGAATAAAAGACTTAGAAGGAAAACACAGTTGAACAAAGACATAGTCAAAAAGGTCAGAATTGCTCCAGACCTTAAAGGGATAGTAATACTTCGTTTTACCCTTATTTTATTTTGTAGGCATTAAAAAACATGAAGAACGATATAAGTCTTATCTCTCAAACCTTTATGGTTTGAGAGATATTCACAAGCAAAGTTTCCCCTCACGCCCCTTTTACCTAGTGTAAGCCATCTCTTCTCAGATGTGGAATGCAGTCCATAGACCACACAGATAACAGAAGGGGACAATCTTCTTCCTATCAGAACAATAAAAGCCCTGCCCCCCTTGACAAGCTTTTCAGCTTTTTCCCTTATCTTAATTGAAGATTGTCCCTCTCTGCAGTCTACCTGGGCACCTCCCTTCTGCTCTGGCTGAGCAGTGCTACATCAGTAAAAGGGGCGGGAGGGGGATACTTTGTCATTGAATTAATCTTGAACTATAACTCTGACAGTATTGAAATAACACTCTCAAAAGTCCAAATACTATGATGATTAATTAGAGCTGCTTTTATTATGAAACATTACTATCCCTTTAAGTGAAAACGACCTCAGATTTCCAACGTGGGCGTCAGACGGTCATTGGAGACTGTGAACAGTATTGCAACCTCCAGTGTTGCCCATTTGTATGATCTCTGTAGCAGCCCATAAGTGTCAGTGCAGATCAGCATGCAGAAACCTGAGCCCAATGCTTTAACCCTTTGAGTGCCAGAGGGGTACAGAATGCATTGCAAAGCAATGCATTCCCTACCCCTCTGGCACTCAATGCTTTAAGGCAGGGCTGTCTAAGTTCAGTCCCCAGGGGCCACAAACAGACCAGGATGTAAGGATTTCCCTGATTAAGCACAGGTGAGATAATCAGTGGATCATTCATTGTGACTGACTCACCTGCGCTTAATCAGGGAGATCCTTACATCCTGGTCTGTTGGTGGCCCTTGAGGACTGAACGTGGACAGCCCTTCTTTAAGGGATATAACACTTAATATATAGAAGAATATATATTGTAGGGTTTATCCTCCTTAGTAAAACAAAGGTACTCCCACTGCTCAGAGGTGTTTAATTAAAAAGTTATTGCAGCTCAAGAATTAATTTTTTTAGGTGCAGTATCTCAATGGCCTAAAATGTTACAGTGTCGCTGTTGCTACACCATCCAATGGAGTTTATGATCAACTGACCAGAGCTGTTCATAGGACGGCACCACTGTACAGTTTCAGTGCACTGAGATACAGCACCTAACAATTTCAAGTTTCAGTTGCAATAACCTTTTAGAAGAACACCTCTCAGCAGTGATAGTGCCCTTGTTTTACTCAGGAGGATAAACCCTACATTATATATTCTTGTACACTCTTGTAACTTCCTCCACTTATTGTCCATTCTATCTACTTCCCGCGCTATTCTGCACACTTCCCGCCCATTCTAAGGTGAAATCTTTCTCCTCCCTATTCTGCTCACCATATTAAGCCCCACCCACTTTACACAATTTGCATCATTTAGACACGCCCATTCCCACCCCATGAGCACTGTCTGGAGGATCCAAAGAAGGAAGTTCCCAGGTCTGGACCACATTGGTGGATGCTGGTTTGTTTATTTATTTAATTTTGAAGAAATAATTTCATAAATTATATATTTGTATTTGTATTAACCTTTTGAGTGCCAGAGGGGTTGTGCAATCCAGTGACACTCTAAGGGTTAAATGTCATGTTGTAACTGTCCCCCTTTAAAAAAAAAAAAACGCAAAAAAACACTGAAGCTTGTACACAGAGCACAAATAGAAATTAACATTCATGTTAATTGGGCTTTTAACCCCTTGAATGCTAGATATCTCTAATGCTTTGCAAAGCACTGGGGAGCTTGTATAAAGAATAGGGCTGGGATTGATAGGGGGCTGAGAGAAAGGATGGGGATAAGGGAGAGGGGATGAGGCTGAGAGAGAGATTGGGACCAAGAGAGAGTGAAAGAAGACTGGAGGCTGAGAGAGAGAGAGGATGGAGATTAAGAGAGAAGGGACTGGAGGATAAGAGAGAGGATGGGGATACGAGAGAGGGGATTGGAGGCTGAGAGAGAAGTTGAACCTGAGGATAAGGGAGAGGGGGATTGGAGGCTGAGAGACAGGATAAGGGAGAGGGAATTGGAGGCTGAGAGAGAGATTGGGGATAAGGGAGAGGGGATTGGAGGAGAGAGAGGTTGGGATAAGAGAGATAGGGATTGGGGGCTGAGAAAGAGGATGGGGATACGAGAGAGGGGATTGGTGGCTGAGAGAGCGGTTGAGAATAATGGAGAGGGAATTGGAGGCTGAGAGAAAGGATGGGATAAGAAGGAGGAATCAGGGGCTGAGAGAGAGATTGGGAATAAGAGAGAGGGGATTGTATGCTGAGAGAGAGGATGATGATGATAAGGGAGAGGGATTGAAGGCTGAGAGAAATGATGGAGGTGATTGTATGCTGAGAGAGAGAGAGAGATTGGGAATAAGAGTGTGGGGATGGTTGGCTGAGAGAGAGGATGAGGATTAAAGAGAGGAGATTGGAGGCTGAGAGAGGATGAGGATAAGAGAGAGGGGATTGGAGGCTGAGAGAAAGGATGAGGAGAGGGAGAGAGGAGATGGGTGACTGAGAGAGAGAGGATGATGATAAGAGAGAGGGGATTGGAGGCTGAGAGAGAGGATGAGGATAAGAGAGAGGGGATGGGTGACTGAGAGAGAGAGGATGATGATAAGAGAGAGGGGATTGGGGACTGAAAGAGAGGCTGAGGATAAGAGAGAGGGGATTGCTGGCTGAGAGAGAGGATGAGTATAAGAGAGAGGGGATTGGTGGCTGAGAGAGAGGTTGAGAATAATGAAAAGGGAATTGGAGGCTAAGAGAAAGGATGGGATAAGAGGGAGAAATGAGGGGCTGAGAAAGAGATTGGGAATAAGAGAGGGGATTGTATGCTGAGAGAGAGGATGATGATAAGGGAGAGGGACTGAAGGCTGAGAGAAATGATGGGGATAAGATAGAGGTGATTGTATGCTGAGACAGAGAGAGAGAGAGATTGGGAATAAGAGAGTGGGGATGGTTGGCTGAGAGAGAGGATGAGGATAAGAGAGAGGGGATTGGAGGCTGAGAGACAGGATGAGGATAAGAGAGAGGGGATTGGGGACTGAAAGAGAGGATGAGGATAAGAGAGAGGGGATTGGGTACAGAGAGAGAGGATGAGTATAACAGAGAGGGGATTGGGTACTGAAAGAGAGGCTGGGGAGCTGAAAGAAAGGATGGGGACCAAGATAAAGAATGTGTCTAGGAGAATGGATGGGAGCTGAGAAAAAAGGATGGAGAGATGAGAAAAATGATGGGATAAGTGAGAGTAAGGATGGGAATAATAAATCCCATTAGTTTAAACTAAAACTAACACGTCTAATTATTACCCCTATCTTATATATCTATGACCAGTAAATCTTATTGGCCCTATGAGTCTGTTCCCTTGTGTCACTGTTCAAGAAATAACCTCTTCAATCCGCTCCACATGTCATGTTCATGGAGGCGGACATAACAGTGGCTGGCAGGACCACTGGACACAAACTCCGCCTACTGCACATGAAAATATTAACCCTCTAAGGATCAGAGTGCTTGCAACACATTACTTCACAGTGAGTTCCATACCTCTGTTTCCTAAAGGGTTAAATAGGCTCTGTTTGCTTCACTTTCCAGGACAGAGTGAAGATGTTATCTTTTGAACAAAGGCACAGCAGAAAAATTCATGGGGGGCTATTAGGATTTTCTGGCCATAGTAAATCAGGTGGGGAGTTAGTATTGGGAGGTGTTAGTTCACCTTTAAAGGGATAGTAATACTTAAAATGTAAAAAAAATATGTTGTAGGGTTTATCCCCCTGAGTAAAACAAGAGTACTCCCACTGCTGGAAGGTGTTTCATTCAAACGTTATTAATTTTCAAAGTTGAATTTTTTTAGGTGCAATATCACAGTGGCCTGAAATTGTACAGTGGCGCTGTTGCTACACGATCCTATGGACAGCTCTGGTCCCGGGACCATAAATCTCCATAGGATGGTGTAGCAACAGCGCCACTGTACAATTTCAGGCCACTGTGATATTGCACCTAAAAAATTCAACTTTGAAAATTAATAACTTTTGAATGAAACACCTTTCAGCAGTGGGAGTACTCTTGTATTACTCAGGGGGATAAACCCTACAACATATTTTTTTTTACATTTTAAGTATTACTATCCCTTTAACTAGAGGTGTTTGCAATGGAGACCTCTCTAGCGTTCAAGGGTTAAAGACCCATTTAAACAAATGGGAATGTGTTCCAAACCTCTGCCAAGAAATGGACTATCTATAATTTCCTTTTCAGGGTCAGAGATATAAGGATGGGATTACTTGAACCTATTAACCCCCCCAGACACACATACAAAAACTCAGTGGACACGACAAAGACAAGCGGTTATATGGCTGAGTGCTTTGGAGTGTTTCTGCCAGTCTATATATACATATATTTATACTGAGGTCTGTAAAACAATCAGTTCTTCTCTCTCTCTCTCGCTCATGAATAATTAATCTCTCCACCTCTCCTCTGCTCTCAATTACCAGCCATTAGCTCAGATCAATAATTAATGATTTTTGCTGGTCTGCGGTTGGTTGGGTGATCTGCTGCACTCAGACTGATCAATCCATTGATCGATTAAGAAGCTGGGATGTGTTAACCCATCGCAGACCTTAAAACTGTTTTCTCCCCCATCCCAATGATATAAATTATGTTAAAGCCTTTGAATAATATAAAGGCTTTCAATGCACCATTTCAAATAATCAGGCTCCTTTCACTGAATCCCATTGCTGTCAACTTCCAAAACAAAAAAAACAAAAAAATCACTTTCGTTCCAATAAAAATCAAAGTTGTCCTTGTGTTCTTTCTACCCATATTCTTGAAATACCCATATCATTCCACCTGCCAGTAATCTGTCCTCTTCTTATACTGGGGTTATGTATGATGTTGGCAGCACAGTTCATTTTCTGCTCTCAGCAGAGGCGTAACTAGAAGCCACCGGGCCCTGGTGCAAGAATTGCCATGGGGCCCCCCCGACCACATTGGCCCCCTCATCCACATTGCACCTTCCACAATGCCCCCTTCATTTCCACATTGCCCCCTTCATCTCCACAATGCCCCTTCCACAATGCCCCCTTCATCTCCACAATGCCCCTTCATCTCCACATTGCCCCTTCCACAATGCCCCTTCATCTCCACAATGCTCACCTTCATCTCCACATTGCCCCTTCCACAATGCCCCTTCATCTCCACAATGCCCCTTCCACAATGCCCCCTTCATCTCCACAATGCCCCTTCATCTCCACAATGCCCCTTCCACAAATCCCCCCTTCATCTCCACAATGCCCCTTCCACAATGCCCCCTTCATCTCCACAATGCTCACCTTCATCTCCACATTGCCCCTTCCACAATGCCCCTTCATCTCCACAATGCCCCTTCATCTCCACATTGCCCCTTCCACAATGCCCCTTCATCTCCACAATGCTCACCTTCATCTCCACATTGCCCCTTCCACAATGCCCCTTCATCTCCACAATGCCCCTTCCACAATGCCCCCTTCATCTCCACAATGCCCCTTCATCTCCACATTGCCCCTTCATCTCCACATTGCCCCTTCCACAATGCCCCCTTCATCTCCACAATGCCCCCCTTCATCTCCACAATCCCCCTTCATCTCCACATTACCCCTTCCACAATGCCCCCTTCATCTCCACAATGCCCCCCTTCATCTCCACAATGCCCCTTCCACAATGCCCCCTTCATCTCCACAATGCGCCCCTTCATCTCCACATTGCCCCTTCCACAATGCCCCCTTCATCTCCACAATGCCCCCCTTCATCTCCACATTGCCCCTTCCACAATGCCCCCTTCAGCTCCACAATGCCCCCCTTCATCTCCACAATGCCCCCCTTCATCTCCACATTGCCCCTTCCACAATGCCCCCTTCAGCTCCACAATGCCCCCCTTCATCTCCACAATGCCCCTTCCACAATGCCCCCCTTCATCTCCACAATGCCCCCCTTCATCTCCACAATGCCCCTTCCACAATGCCCCCATCTCCACATTTCCCCTTCCACAATGCCCCCATCTTCACATTGCCCCTTCATCTCCACATTTCCCCTTCATCTCCACATTGCCCCTACCTCCAGTCCCTGGTGGTCTAGCGGCGTGGCTTCACAGATCTGTGCCTCCTTTGGCACAGATCTCGAGAACTGAAACTCCCGCGCGCCGCTCTACTAATGCAGAGGCTGGGAGATGATGTCATCTCCCAGCGCTCTGTATTACTAGAGCAGCGCGCCGAATGGGAGATCAGCTGAGCGACTGCTGCAGGCGAGGGGGTCGCAGGGGGCGGCTGGGCCCCTGGAGTGACGGGCCCGGTCGCAAGTGCGACCGATGCGACCCCTATTGTTACGTCACTGGCTCTCAGACTAAAGATCACCTGCACTTTGCGGTATGTACCAGAGAAGAAGAAGACACCGTGAGGCCCTTTAGCTGCCACCAGTATACAACTCCCATCATCCCCTGCCAGGGGAACACGTTGTCTGATAGCAGCTGGAGGGACTCACGTTGTCCATCAGTGTACTGCAACATATCATTGCTTTAAAGGGATAGAAATACCAAATATGTAATATCTGTCTATTTCAGTGGTTCTCAATCTGTTTTTGATCGGGCACCCCTAACACGTAATCTAGAACATTCGGCGCACCCCTAGCATATTTAATATACTTTATCATGGGCATAATGAAGGGAACAATACATAAGTATACAGTTATTATTAGGTCTTATAATCATAATAACAAAACTAAACATATTGTGCAGAACAATTTCTATAAATCTTTTTTTAAAAGTCCATTTGTGTTAGTCTTCATAGAAAACACAGGGCACCCTAAGTTGATGTCCGTGGCACACCAACATGCCACTGCACCCTGGTTGAGAATCACTGATCTATATAATTTGCTAGGATGCGTCGGTCCCTGTGTGCGTAACACACACGGACACAGGCAGCAATGCCTCTAGCTACGGTGGAGGTAAAAGCAGAGGTAGAGCGGCACGCTCTGGGGATCAGTGGCGTTGCAGGGAAAAGCAGCGGTAAAGCAGCATGCTCCAGGGATCACCGCAATACCGCTTCTCTCCCCCTCCCCAACCGCCATGCACATGACCTATATATATACAGTGGAGGTAAAAGCAGCGGTAGAGCGGCACGCTCTGGGGATCAGTGGCGGTGAAGGGAAAAGCAGCGGTAAACAGCATGCTCCGGGGATCACCGCAATTCCGCCCCTCTCCCCCTCCCCCACCGCCATGCACATGACCTACACCCTGCCGAATTACAGGCATTAACCTAGTATATATATATATATATATATATATATATATACTTTTCCTTCAGAGCTCCGAAATTTTGTAGGCATTAAAAAAACATGAAGAACGATATAAGTCTTATCTCTCAAACCTTTATGGTTTGAGAGATATTCACAAACAAATTATTCCCCCCCCACTGTTTAGCCAGTTCAGAAGGGAGGTGCCCAGGTAGACTACAGAGAGGGACAATCTACGATTAAGATAAGGGAAAAAGCTGAAAAACTTGTCAAGGGGGGAAGGGCTTTCATTGTTCTGATAGGAAGAAGACTGTCCCCTTCTGTTATCTGTCTGGTCTATGGACTGCATTCCACATCTGAGAAGAGATGGCTTACACTAGGAAAAAGGGGCGGGAGGGGAAACTTTGCCTGTGAATATCTCTCAAACCTTTAGGTTTGAGAGATAAGACTTATATCATTCTTCATATTTTTTTAATGCCTACACAATAAAATAAAGTTAAAATGAAGTATTACTATCCCTTTAAAAATAACTGCTTCTCTATATCTAAAAGCAATATGCAATTGTATATAACATTTTTAGTATATATGTGTGTGTGTGCATATGTAGGTATATGTATTATGTCTCTGTATTTGTGCAAATATGCAACTCGTTGCTGTAAACACTCCGGGACATACTTGAAAACGAAAGAAATCTCAATGTATTCTTCCTGGTAAAACATTTTCCAAATAAATAATAAATATATTTTAAAGGAATAATAATGTTTCACAAAAACAGCAGCTCCAATTAATCGTCATAGTATTTGAGCCATAGAGAGTGTTATTTCATTACTGTCAGAGTTGTAGTTCAAGAGTAATTGCAGAGTTTATTAAAGTTAGTGTCACTAAGCATGTGCAGCTACAAGAGTGAGAGAAAGGCATAGTAAATCCAGCAGAGCGGGTTTAAGTCTGAATTGTCATTTCTAAATTTTGCAAGTATTAAACATGATACATTTCAGTAATTAGATATATTAAAGGCAATTATATTTAGTGATCTTTATTAGTGACCAGCTCAGCATTTAACATCTTACATACAGACATCTGAAAGGGCACAAACAACATTCAAAAGGATTATATTTAGTAGGTTTCTACATCTCCCAAATATTTCATTCCCAGGTTGTCCTCTCATCCACTTCATGCAATCTGCCTCCCGCCCCTTTTACCTAGTGTATCACTGCTCCCCTCAGATGTGGGATATGGTTGCTTGACCAGACAGATAACAGCAAGGGACAATCTTCTTACTGTGAGAACAATGAAAACCCTGCGCCCCCTTGACAGGTTTTTCAGCTTTTTCCCTTATCTTAATTGAAGATTGTCCCTCTCTGCAAACTACCTGGGCACCTCCTGAGCTGAGCAGTGTTACATCAATAAAAGGGACAGGAGAGGGATACTTTATCATTCTTGTACTACAACTCTGACACAATTGAAATAGCACTCTCCCAAGTCCAAATACTATGATGATTAATTAGAGCTGCTTTTATTAGGAAACATTACTATCCCTTTAAGTACTACTATCCCTTTAAAGTATACCGCTGCAAACCTTCTGAGAGCATTAAGACTTTCATGCAAGCAAAGCCCAAAAGCCCCCCAAATACCTGAGCAGATAAACAGGCAGACCTGACCCTGATTTCCTTTATGCCTTGTTAGGAAGCAGAGGAACAGAATGCCACCGCTGCCCTCCTTGAACACACTGCAATATGTTTAATCACATGAAGATATTACATGTAAAAAGATCCCATTTCTGTCCGCCTCCCCTTGTAGGTGCAATCTGGTCCCAGGACTGGACGGATGCAGCAAAGGGCAGTAAGTAGGGTTGTCACCTTTTCTTCAAAAAAATACCGGCCATGGCATTCCCTCCATAGACTTAACATTGGACAGAAGCCAATTTTTTACCGGCCTGCCGGTAAAATACTGGCTGGGTGGTAACCTTAGCAGTAAGTGGAACCAGCTTATGGGTGAATTGGCCATAAAACGTTTGAGAACCACCCTTATAAAGTATTTCTAGGTGTAAGTAGGCACCCCAGCTTGCGCCCCCTATAGGCAGACGCTTGTGTACGGACACTGGGACTCTGTACTGAACCTGGATCTTACTTTTGTGTGCAGTTAACACTGTATATTTGAGAGAGCCAATCACAATGATGGTTAAGTCCGGTGCCCCGCTGCCTGCTGTCCACTCTCCCAGCCTTACCCGCCCCAGCTAATGCGGTTCATGTACAGAGATTAATACCCACCTCTCTTCCATTCAGAAAGACTGATATCTTATCTCCAGCCCACTGACAGACAATAATACATTATCACTTTAGAGATACCTATCAATATTGTTATTGTAATGAGATCTCTGGTGCCCTGGAATGGAAGGAATTGGTGGCGTCTGGACAGCATATGTAAAACTAGATTTTAACCCTTTGAGTGCTACAGAGGAACCTAATGCATTGCAGCAAATTGCATTGGATACCTTTATGGCACTCAAAGCGTTAAGCCTCAGGAAAAAAAACTAGATACAAGGCATTTAAGTGTGTATAACCTCCAGATCATTTTTAGGTGTTAATGTTGGTTTAGTGTAGGAATGGACAAGCTGAAAGTCTCCAGCTGTTAAGAACTAACTTCCCATCATCTCTGCCGGGTTGTATTCCATGGACAATTTCTGGCTTAAGTAGCTTGGTAAAATTGGTGTTATGCAGATGTAGCACTAAGACAGCAATGTTCCAAAAGTCACGTAAAGATCAGTTGTTGGTAATTAATTAGTCTGATGCTGCAGTCTGGTCCGGACGGAGGCAGCGAGGGACAAACTTCAAGAAATTAAGTATAAGGAAAACCCTGCACCCCTTTACGAAGGAGGGAAGGATTTTCCTTTGCTTACTGAAGATTGTCCCTTGCTGCATCCGTACAGACCAGACTGCAGATTCAGCATGCCATGGACAGGAGGGGGCGGGTGGGGGATCTTTCTACACCTCATAACTTTTGAACAACAAACAAGTAAGCTTCTACACATAGAGAAATCTGTTATTTTTCATATAAAGAAGTCTCAGCTAATTACTTTTTTAACAGCATTACTATCCCTTTAAATTCCCAATTGTATACCATTGTTTTTTCTATTAAAATATGTCACCAACATAAAAGGATAAAAAGCAATCTTAAAAATGGCCTTGATTTAATCTATCATCATATAATATGGTATTGTCAAAAAAAAGAAAATTTAGCCGTTATTTTTGTATGACTAATTTCCATGATTTTGATAAAATAAAAATGGTCTGAACTTGGAGAATAACCTTTTGAGTGCCAGAGAGGTGCCAAACATATTTCAAAGCAATGCAAACCTTTACAGTACTCCAGAGTTTAAAGGGATAGTTATGTTTCACAAAAACAGCAGCTCCAATTAATCTTCATAGTATTTGGGCCATGGAGAGTGTTATTTCAATAATGTCAGAGATGTAGTTCAAGAGTAATTGAATGATAAAGTATCCCCCTCCCACCCCTTTTACCTAGTGTAAGCCCCCTCCCCTCAGATGTGGAATCTGGTCACTTGACCAGACAGATAACAGCAAGGGACAATCTTCTTACTGTGAGAACAATGAAAACCCTGCCCAACTTGACAGGTTTTTCAGCTTATTCCCTTATCTTAATTGAAGATCGTCCCTCTCTGCAGTCTACCTGGGCACCTCCCTTCTGATTTGGCTGAGCAGTGTTACATCAGTAAAAGGGGCGGGAGGTGGATACTTTGTCATAGAATTATTCTTGAACTACAACTCTGACAGAATTTAAATAACATTTTCCAAGGCCCAAATACTATGATGATTAATTAGAGCTGCTTTTATTATGAAACATTACTATTCCTTTAAAGGAATATTTAAAAAAAAAAAGTTGTTCCATCTCATCTTTCTGCCGTTTTTTAATATTTTTAAGACATTTTCAAAAGTAATGGATTTCCCTTTGAAAATACTGTCCTCCTTTTGCCGCCAATGCTCGTTCCAACAATTTTTTCATTTCCTCCAGTTTTTTTCTTAGAAAATATGTCGTTCATGCACACAATTATTTATTTTTGTCGATCGTACAATATTTTTTTGTCATTATTCCTTTGAACATATGGCCCTAAGAATTGGTTCCATTGCTATTTTATCAAGCAATCATATTGGTACATCCCCCTATTGTCTCCTCCCCAACTTACAATTGCCTTACTTTAGAAATTCTTTTGCCCATCTCAAAAAGTTCCTCCACTCACTCCAATTGTATGCCCTGTTTGCATATCTAATTACGCATTCACATAAATGCACATTTCGTAATCACATACAAACACTTGCACAGATGTGTGCAGAATGTAAGGCTGACCCTTGACCCACAGGCATCTGCCGAGTACTGAAAGTGAACACAATTTGGAACGATCTGTTCCTCTGAAATAGGAGGAGGAGGAGGAAGAAGAGTAGGGTTACATTACTGCACATTTATTGATTTCTAACGTAATAATGTGCAGAGGGCTGTAATACAATAACGTACAGCATTTCATACTATAAAATAATAATAGGATGAGTTATGAAATATAATACTAAAAGTAATACAGTATATACTATTACCCACTATCCTGTCTGTCAACTGATGATCTTATTAGCTTCTTTGACATCAGACATTGTATCTACACAGATGCCACCCAAACGTATATTTTGACATTGTGTATAACTCCTATGGCTGTGTGCAGGAAAGCAAATCTCGGGAACACCGATGATGCCATAGTCAACAAATAAAATATCTCTACATTTCAATTGATTTAAATTGAGGCGTTTAACTCCCTGTATGCCGTTGATATCGTGAATGCGTTAAACTAAGTGAAAACTGACACCGTTCTGGGGCAAACCGGCTGCATTATAGGATACAAATAAACCATCACATTGATGGAGCTATTAACCCCTTGATTACTAGAGATATCTTCAACACAAAGCCTCTCTACAGATCTCTAGTTAGACCTCACCTAGACTATTGTGTACAGTACTGGAGACCCCATCTCCAGAAAGATATAGATACTCTAGAGAGAATTCAGAGAAGGGCTTGTGTGATTCGGTTTGTCAACATTTGGAATTCGACGACAAAGGGGTCATTCAATATGATGACAAACCGTTTAGGTCCGAAATGCGTTAGGAGTTTTTTAGAGTGTATTTTGTCTCGTATGATTACATGTCTCACAAGTTTTTAATGAATAAAGATTAGCAACGAATTTGGAATTTAACCATCTGAGTGCGGACCTTTTTGTTTGTCATCATATTGAAGACTTTAAGGTGTGGAGTCCCTTGTCCAGCACAGATGGAGTCAACATTTGGGATTACCTGGAGGTTATATATTTAACTTAGAAGATTTACGGTGAGTGGCTGTATATTTGGAACCACCGGGATATTGCATGCATGGCTTTTAAGACCCATGGTGAGTGAAGTTCTCCCGATTTGCAGATACATTTATATATACTATTAATGATACAGAAATATTGGTGTTTACATTAGGGTATCGGAGCGGTTTAGTTCTATATTTTAAAGGGGTCATTCAGCAACATTTGGACTGTCCGAAAGGCAAGGGTCGTTCCTCAAAAAAAATCAGAATCCGCCCAGCCCTGGTCCGAATGTCGTCAAAAATTTGGCGACTACTACCCACATGCGGTTACTTTCCTGCCATATCTCTAGTCCAGTTAGCTTCTCTGTTTCATGCGCTACTTTCCCGCTATGTCTCTATTCCAGTTAGTGTTTAGCCTCCTGTGTGAAACAAGGGCACTTCCACTGCTGAAAAGTGTTTTAGTCAAAAATTATTACAGCTTAAACTTAATTTTTTTAGGTGCAGTATCCCAGTGGCCTGAATTTGTACAGTGGTGCTGTTGGTACACCATCCAATGGACAACTCTAGTTGACCATAACTCTCCACAGGATGGTGTAGCAACAGCACCACTATGTAATTTCAGGCCACTGTGATAATGCATCTAAAAAATTGAAGTTTGAACTGTAATAACTTTTGAATAAAACACCTTTCAGCAGTGGAAGTGCCTTTTGCTACACAGGGGTAAACCCTACAATGTTTTTTTTTATATTGTATTACTATGTCTTTAAGATACATTCAGAGCAAATGTTCCTTCTAATCTAGCGAGGAAGAATCTGTGGTCTACAAGTGTTGCTGGACTATAATTCCCATCATCCCTAGCCTGAGTGCATATGTGTGTAGAACAGTGGATTCCAGATAGGGATTTACAAAAGTAAATATGACAATTCCTAGGGGGAGATTCACTAAGCGGTGATAAAGGGGTGATAAAGTGGTGATAACTTATCCAGTGATATCGCTTATCCAGTTTCTATCTTCTATGGAACCTATGCACTAAGATTTCTTGAACTTTCGATATCTTAGTGAATAGGCTCTATAGAATAACATAGGAACTGGATAACTGATATAACTGGAGAAGTTATCTCCACTTTATCATCGCTTAGGGCCTTATGTTCAAAGGAATAATAACAAAAAAAATGTTGTATGAAAGACAAAAATAAGTCATTGTATGCATGAACAACATATTTTCTATAGCGTATACGACAAACAACTAGTAATGTCCATTGTGTATGACACAACTCCAGAATTGACGGGCAAAGGGGCGGGGCAAGGGCGGGGCTAAACTATTCTCCAGTCTCATAGAGAGGAAAAGAAAATTTGCCGTAACCAACGACAAAAAAACTCACCATGTTAAAAATGGTGACATGAGAATCTCGCCCTGCAAAAAAGCGCAAGGTTCTCATGTCGCTTCTTTAAACAATGCCTATCATTATATCTTTTTTAAATGAAAGGCAGAACAAGCAGTGTACGGTTTATTACACAACAACTCCCATCGTCCTTGCCTTGCTTTTTCCCCTGGAGTCATAACCGCGTGGCAATCTTGCAGAGTGCTGCCCGGCTCTCTCTTCCCGCTCCTCCCTGTTATTGCAAGCCATTTAGTGGAAATGGGCCAAGTAGCACAGGAGTTAAAAATCAAAAAGCCTGCACTTTACGATTGCAGTGACAGGGCTGAGCGGGAAGACAGAGCAGGGCAGCGCTCTGCAAGATTGGCAAACTGTTATGACTCCAGGGGAAGAGGCATGTTAAGGATGATGGGAATTGTAGTGTAATACGCTGTACCTTGCTTTTTCTGCCTTTCATCTAAAAAGATATAGCTTTATCTCAGGAATACTTTTTCTTACACGGTACGCTGCTTGTTCTGCCTTTCATTTAAAAAGATATAACGATAGGCGATGTTTAAAGAGGCGACATGAGAACCTCGCGCTTTTTTGCAGGGCAAGATTCTCATGTTGCGATTTTTAACATGGCAACATGGTTAATGCGGCTTCTAAATGGACACCACCAGGCCACTGCAGAGTCACAGAACTGTTTTATTGGCTAATATAATTTAAATAATATAAATACATTCATAAAAACAACTTATCTCGTATTTATGGAGTTATACATATATATAAAGTCTAAAATGCCTGATTGACATATGAAACAGTTTCTATCTTACAATAAATACATTTTTAAAGATATATTTTCACTAGACCGATTAGTGCTGTGCTGTGCTCATCTGTGTTTTCTTTTGCTCCTACAAAGTTTACATGGAGAAAACTACAGGTTTCTTTCAACAAAAACATTTGAAATTTTGACCTAAAAGGATTTGTGTTCATTTGAATAACATTTGCATCTTATTGTAGCTTCTACATCACATTATAGCTTCTGATTGCAAAATGTGTTCTTCAATTAAGCAAACCAGTTCTCCATGCAGTCATTAGCTTTGAAAATCCAGATTTTGCATTTCCATCACAAAAAACCTGTATTGTTTTGTGATGGTAACAAATGCGCTGCAGATGATACATAACTTTACATTCGTATTAATGCTAAATATTGTTGCTTTTTTTCTAGGGAACTGTATCAAGTTTTTTTCTTTCTTCTGCTCCTCCTCAACTCACAACTCATGCAAGCCCTCATTACTTCCCAAATGGACTGCTGTAACCTTGTTCTGACTGGCCTTCCTGCCGCTCAACTCAATATTCTTCAATCCATAAAAAATACAGCAGCATAAGTTATCTTATGTACAAAATTTAACAATGTGCTTCAATGTCATATAATAATGTTGTACAACATGAATCAATGTGCAGAACTATGTCATATAATAATACACAGAATGAAACAATAAGAAGTGGTGTCTGATAATAACATACAGAATTAAACAACATGTACAGATATGTCACATAATAAGATAAATAATCAATATGCAGCACTAGATCATATAATAATGTGCAGAATGGAACGATATACGGAGCTGTGTCATATACTAATGTACAGAATGAAACATTGTGCAGGGCTGTGTCATATAATAATGTACAAATGAAAATGTGCAGGGCTGTGTCATATAATAATGTACAAAATGAAACAATGTGCAGGGCTGCGTCATAGAATAATGTACAGAATGAAACAATGTGCAGGGCTGCGTCATATAATAATGTACAGAATGAAACAATGTACAGCATTATACAATATACAGCAATGTACAGATGAAACTTGCAGAATAATATCAGATAATATCAGAAATAATGTCATATAATAATAAATATATAGAAACAGTTGTGCAGAGCTATGTCATATAATAATGTACATCTAGAAATAGGTCTGCAGTTGTGTCATATAGTAATATACATATAGAGATAGTTGTGCAGAGCTATGTATATAAAAATGTACATCTAGAAATAGTTCTGTAGTTATGTCATATAGTAATATACATATAGAGATAGTTGTGCAGATCTATGTCATATAATAACGTACATCTAGAAATAGTTCTGTAGTTATGTCATATAGTAATATACATATAGAGATAGTTGTGCAGATCTATGTCATATAATAATGTACATCTAGAAATAGTTCTGCAGTTGTGTCATATAGTAATATACATATAGAGATAGCTGTGCAGAGCTATGTATATAAAAATGTACATCTAGAAATAGTTCTGTAGTTGTGTCATATAGTAATATACATATAGAGATAGTTGTGCAGATGTATGTCATATAATAATGTACATCTAGAAATAGTTCTGCAGTTGTGTCATATAGTAATATACATATAGAGATAGCTGTGCAGATCTATGTCATATAATAAAGTACATCTAGAAATAGTTCTGCAGTTATGTCATATTGTAATATACATATAGAGATAGTGGTGCAGAGCTATGTCATATAATAAAGTACACATATATTAATAGTACACATGTGCAGAGTCAAATAGATCAGGAGGGTTTCCAGGTATGAAAACCGCACTAATATAGTTTCAAAAGTGGAATTATGCTAAAATTGACTAAAATTCTGAGTAGAATTTCCAAACCATCATAAAAAAAAAAAAATAGAACAGAATTTCCAAACAGCAATTTTATAAACATAGGGCCTCTAAAGTAATATAATGTGTAGTGCTAAATGTAATAAAAAATAACATTCAAATTTCTTGTTGTGACAAAATAATGTGCAGAAATGTATGTAACATAAGAGAATAATAATAATGTCAGAACAATATAATCATGGACTGCACTATGTAATAATGTGCAAAGCTTTATTTATATGAAATAATTGTAACAATGACAACAGCACTATACTAACCTGCAGAGCAATGTAATAATTTCTAGCCAGACATGATATTACGCAGAGATTTATGTAATATGAAGTAATATGTACAGATCAACAAATTAATTCTCAGAGTAATATATTACTGTGTCAAACTTTATATAACATTTTTTTTAATAATTCCTATAGTGGATAATAAATTGCAAAGCTATTAAGAATTTCTAGAACGATATGATAATATGCGAGCTTTGTGTAAAATATTAGTATAATTATACTGGCATAATATTGCACGGAATGTCTAGTCAAATCAAATATTATTAATATATCCAATTGTGGTATAATATTATTAATGAGCAGACCAATGTAATTATTCTTATAGTGAATTAGTGAGATGCAGAGATTTACATAATATTAAATGATATTATTAACCTTCTGCAATGCGTTGCGTACCCCTCTGACACTCAAAGGGTTAATATGATTAAAACAAGGGTTCTCTCGCAACTGAGAGGTGTTTTGTTCAAAACCCCCCAACTTACATTTCTTAGGCGCAGTATCTCAATGGGCTGAAATTTTATTGTGATACTGTTGCTACAAGAGCTTATGGACATAAACTTCCATAGGATGGCGTATCAACAGCGCCACCGTAACAATTCAGACCATTGACATACTACACCTAAAAATACCTTTCAGCAGTACCCTTGTTTTACTCAGGAGGATAAACACCAATATATATATATATATATATATATGGCTTAAAATGTAAAGTCCTTTGCTAGTAGCCAGACCTGAAAAGTTACTCGCCACTGCAAGCCATAACATACCCACCAGGGCTGAATTTCTACTCTCCAGGGCTAAATTTTCACTCGCCATTGGCTAGTGGCGAGTGGAAATATTGAGCCCTGTATAATATATATATATATATGTATATATATATATATATATGTGTTACTGTAGTTCTCAACACGGGTGCTTGTCTCATAAGAGGATAGTTATAATTCAACAGCGGTTTGAACAGCACTCACAGGAATCTTTGTGGATGAAGGAAAAACTTTATTGTTTCGACGTTTCAGCCAAAGATTATGGCTTTTTTTAAGAACAGAAAAAGGCCATAATCTTTGGCTGAAACAATAAAGTATTCCCTTCATTTACAAAGATTCCTATGAGTGCTGTTCAAACCGCTGTTGAATTTTATACATATATATATATCTTTTGGCCAAAACATAACTAAATCCTCAATTTTATTTATATAGAGTTATTATAGATTCTCAGCACAGGGCACATTATAGCACTGACTAAACTAAATTCCTAATTTTATTTATATAGCGTTATTAAAGATTCTTAGCACAGGGCACATTATAGTTGTTGTGTGGAGGAGCGCAGGGCTTCCTCTGTTAGTTTGTATATATATATATTTTTTTTTTTTTGTTTGTTTGTTTTGTTTTGTTTTGTTTTTTGCATATTACTTGTTACTATCCCTTTTTTTGTTTGTTTTTTTAATTATTGATGTAGCAAGCTCGTAACGCTGAATGAGTGAGTGTTCTTTGTCTCTTCCCCAGAGCTTTGTTTCAGCAGAGGAGAGGAAAGGGCATAATAAAGATAAATCAGAGTTCTCCACCCCTGTAGAGATACTTAGGGTGGGCAGATTGCAAGAGAAGTAAAGGGGGGGGGGCAGGGAAGACAGATGTATAGTCCTAGAGGTAGTGACATATGGTTCCAGCCACAGTCTATTGAGGGTGGGGGGACTGGACCAAGCCACCTGATGCCAGAGAAAGGAAAATATGTTAGAATGGAGGAGACATAAGGACATTTGAGTGCCACTTCCTACTGGAGTTGTGTCATTAGTGACTTGGAATTTGATTTAGAAGTGGGCCAAGGTTCTTCTTTCACTAAATTTATCTGGATAAATTTGAGAGTTGGGTATACAAACACTGGCATGGACAGCAGTATTTTATTTATTACCTTCTGTTTTTGTAGTAAGCTATATTGTTGCAGTAAAAGGAACAGCGCACATAATGAAGTATGGGAGGCAAAAATGTAGTAAAGCTGATACCTTTATTGGCCAACTAAACAGATTTAGGATGCAAGCTTTCAAGACCTTTTAGGTCTCTTCCTCAGGCATATACCTGAGGAAGAGACCTAAGAGGTCTTGAAAGCTTGCACCCTAAATCTGTTTAGTTAGCCAATAAAGGTATCAACTTTACTACATTTTTGCCTCCTGTATTTCTACAGCTAATACAGTACCAACTCTCATCTGTTATCAACATAATAAAGTATGCTCTCTAAAATTGCTTACTGAACACAAAGTACAATACTAACATTTATTTGAAAGGTAAGTCCTATCACCAAACAACAGACTCCTCGCTTCTCTGATATGAACTCCCGAATTTCTAGGCGTTCAGTCAGTGTGTGATCCTTCCTCAGCTCCAGTCCTTTGCCCTTCTCCCCAGATTTCAGCAGACAAGTCTCTAGATGTGTTCAAAAGTCGCATCAGATATAGTCAATATGCCACCCACCCTACACATTTTGTGTTGGTTCTTTCATTAGGGCCTCTGATAAGTTGAGTTCCCCTGATGAAATGACAGACAACTCACGAATTGCCAGGGGCGTCCACAAAAATTTTTCCGGGGGTGGGGAAATGTGACCCACCCCAGGACATCCCACACAGCCCCTATGATTCTATGGAGTGGGCAAGTGTAGGGGGAGGCAAGTGCCACCTTCCCCCCCCTCCCTACACACATACAAACTGCATAGGGTGGGTGGCGTATTTACTACACAGGACTTTTGGACATCTGATGAAATCCAGGAAGCAGAACAAATTACCAAAACTGAAGATACAATACAAAATTTACAGGATGGAGTTAGCATCATCAGGCTAAAGTGTGTTCATTGTACTATTAGCCGGGGGAAAGTGCAGCAAAGGGAACCATACATTGGGAAGGGGACCCTTCCCCCAGGAGCTTACAATCTAATTAGAAATCATGACAACATACAGAGACAGTAGAAGGAAGATCATAAGTGCAATTAACAGACTTAAGAAAAGGAAGTGCAAAGTGATTCTAACGTGACTGTCAGTGACTCAAGGAGAATAATGTTATTGAAGTCAGTCTCAGGTCTGCAGTCAGGTGAATTCTCAAGGGTTGGGATAAGTGGGATCACATACATAAGGGCGGGAGGAGACCAGTGCACAGGGCTAGGTTGGGGTCCTGATAAACATATTACCACAAGTATGCACTGACCAATTTGAGACATGGCTGTTTACAACTGCCTTCGCCATGGTGTTTCACGGGGCATTCAGAATTGGGGAGCTTATATCACCTTGGCTTTCCAGGTAAAAAACAGATCAGAAGGGGAGAGGTTAATGGGCGCTATTGAAGGCCACAGGGGGGCAGGTTGTCCTTTGCAAGCAGTATTGAGCTACAGGTCAGTTAGGCCCCATGTAGGGGTGCTTTTTTAAGACATGCAGACAGTTTTGCGTTATCTGTTTTTCAATTTAAGCTGTGTTTATCAGAACACGGGCGAAGCTGGGTTTGGACCCCAGAACATATGGCACCCACTCTTTTAGGATTGGGGCAGCAACAGAGGCTGCCATAAGGGGTCATTCAGTGGAAGAAATTAAGAGTGTGGAGAAATGGCGCTCTGGGGCCTGCAAACGTTACGTTAGGCCATAAATTAAAAAAAAAAAAAAAAAAAAAAATATATATATATATATATATATATATATATATATATATATACTTAGAATATGGGATGGAGGCACTCACTCTAACTTAACTTATGTGCCCAGGTGCACAATCCTCAAAATATAGATAGAATTAAAAAGATAAGAGGCAGCACCAGTGGGTCTTATCATAGGAAATTTATTAGGTAATAATTGCAAATACAGGGTCAACGTTTCAGTCCCACAAAAGGACCTTTATCTTGTCTTGATAAAGGTCGTTTTGTGGGACCGAAACGTTGACCCTGTATTTGCAATTATTACCTAATAAATTTCTTATGATAAGACCCACTGGTGCTGCCTCTTATCTTTTTAATTCTATATGTATGTATATATATATATATAAAATTATTCTGTTTTGGTGTAAGAGGTTAATTAAGTAGGGGGTCTTGTACTAACAATTAGGTGTTATCGTGTACTAATCAGGATGCATGATGTGTTTCAGGTTCAGTCAAGGTTCTGGTGCAGGTGTGGCTTATTGGCCACTCCTTCATCTATTGGGCGGAAAGGCACACCGCTACCAGACACATTGGGGGTCAGATGGGGCTGCCGCGAGAGAGATTTAGACTGAGGTGGCTGGGGAAACGAGGCCTTCAATGGACTGAGATGGCCGGTAGGCTGGAGCAGGCAGGGACCAGGTGGGGAGAGCCAGACATCATTGTGCTGCATGCAGGTGGGAACGATCTTACCTCCCGCAATTCGATGCAGCTGATTCTGGACATTCAGCAAGCATGCAGGGTGGTGTGGTCTCTCTCCCCAGGTGAGTTGAGGCGACGCAAGACTGCATTGCGTGGCGCAGTGAGGTAGCGACCTCTTAACCCTTTGAGTGCCATAGGGGTACGCAACGCATTGCAAAGCATTACCCAGAGCTTGGCCTGTGTACACTGGCTTTTACACTAGTCTTTTAGATAAATAATAGTGAAATACTTTGTGTTCAGTAAGCAATATTACAAAATTTGCATCACTATGTGGACTTTTCCTTTTATTTCCACATTTTAGATCTTTTATATTGGAAAGAGCTGCTTTTTCGGAATATTGGCTACCTGTGGGTAAAGAAGATCAGAAGAGGGACTACAAAGAAAGGAGGACTGTTTGGATGTTTTTTATGTGGTGAATATTAACCCTTTGAGTGCCAGAGGGGTACGCAACGCGTTGCAACGCAATGCACTGCGTACCTCTCTGGCACTCAAAGGGTTAAGTAACTTTTATTGCTCCAAGGGGTTTTTTTCTACAGAAGCAGCTTGTGTCTCTATACTATGTGGGTTGCACGGCACCAGGAATTGTCAAACATTAGTCATCCAGCTTTTGAAATTACAATTCCTACCAATAACCAGCTGAGGATGATGGGGATCCTAGTGCAAGAAGCGAGATGACTGAGAATTGCTGTTCAACAACAGCTGCAGGGGGGGGGGGTCAGGATGCCCACACCAACACAAGTGCTGACTGCATCATAGTGAGGCGGCCTTGGAACCAACCAATCACAGCTGTGCTGCATTAATGTCAATATTCAGATCAGGTTCATACTCCCATTTGACACACACAGACGCTGATGTATGAAGAAAGTGGTGATATTCTTGGTCAGATCACTAAATCGCTAAAATAAAAATGACATTGATTTATAGTGTTAGTAATGTCTATATATAACAAACGCTAATACTGCAGCTATTATAAAATGAAACTAAACAACCCCAGTCCCATCTCTCAAACCTTTATGGTTTGAGAGATATATGAGGCTAAAGTTCCCCCCTCCCTCCACTTTCCCTGACGTCAGCAGTAAAGCTGACAGCAGGAGATTTGAGTTGACCGACTTGAGGCGGCTCTTCATCAGAGCTAAAATAGCACAATGTTAAACTGAATACTTCATCGGAACAGTCCACAAAGTGTGCCCGGTTTGCAGACACACTTTGTAGACCGTTTCAATGAAATATTTCTTTTTACATTGTGCTATTTTGGCTCTGCTGAAGAGCCACTTGCTTGTCCCAGGACCAGGATATCCTGACGTCAGGGAAAGCGGAGGGAGCGGGGAACTTTAGTCTTCTGTATCTCTCAGACCATAAAGGTTTGAGTGATGGGACTGGGGTGGTTTAGTTTCATTTTATAATAGGTGCAATATTAGCGTTTGTTAAAGGGATAGTAATAATTAAAATGTAAAAAGTATATGTTGTAGGGTTTATCTCCCTGAGTAAAACAAGGGCACTCCCACTGCTGAAAGGTGTTTTATTCAAAAGTTATTACAGCTCAAAGTTGAATTTTTTAGGTGCAATATCACAGTGGCCTGAAATTGTACAGTGGCGCTGTTGCTACACCATCCTATGAACAGCTCTGGTCCCGGGGGCCATAAATCTCCATAGGATGGTGTAGCAACAGCGCCACTGTACAATTTCAGGCCACTGCGATATTGCACCTAAAAAATTCAACTTTTAGCTGTAATAACTTTTGAATAAAACACCTCTCAGCAGTGGGAGTACCCTTGTTTTACTCAGGGGGTTAAACCCTACAACTTATTTTTTTTTACATTTTAAGCATTATCATCCCTTTAAATATAGACATTACTAACACTTAAAATGGGGCTTTTATCTCTTAGAGTACCAGACGGGCACCTAACGCATTGCAACACAGTGCATTGGATACCACTCAAAGGTTTGGGACAAATAAGCATTACCAAAATCCCCAATGGGGCTTTTAAACCCTTGAGTGCCACAGCATCAGGCCTGGACTGGCCATCAGGCATACCGCGCATTTGCCCGGTGGGCCGGTCCGGCGTTTAAAAAAAAAAATTAATCATTTAACGAGTTTGGACCGTCTTTCACTTTCTGAAAGATGGCCACCTCGTTACAAGTTTCCTGGTGGGCGGGCAATCAACGTGCGGCTGTGCGGCGCACCACGCGTGATTATAAGCTCTGCCCAAGATGGGCACCCATGGGCTGCTCAAAAAATAAAAATGGGCTGCTCAGCCTTAAAGGGATAGTATTACTTCAAAATTACTACCCCTCATATTGTAGCCCTTAATAAACTGAGTTAAATGACACCAGCGGCATCTCTCAAACCTTTATGGTTTAAGAGATAGCCGCTTTCAAAGTTTCCTCTCCCCTGCTGTCATCGTTCTGCTACCAGCAGGGGAATCCGGTCCCGGGACAGGCGGAGGCCCTTAAACAGAGCCTATATCTCGTTATGGAAGGAAAAATTATTAATTGAAACAGTCTTCTACGTGTGCTTGGTTACCAAGCACACGTAGAAGACTGTTTCAATCAATCATTTTTCCTTCCATAACGAGATATCAGCTCTGCTGAAGAGCCTCCGCTTGATTCAGAGACCGGATTCCCCTGCTGGCAGCAGAACGCTGAAATCAGGGGAGAGGAAACTTTGAAAGCGGCTATCTCTTAAACCATAAAGGTTTGAGAGATGCCGCTGGTGTCATTTAACTCAGTTTATTAAGGCCTACAATATGAGGGATAGTAATTTTGAAGTAATACTATCCCTTTAAATGCCCAGGCATATTTTTTGTCCCAGTCCGGGCCTGCACAGCGTCCTCTAAAACATTGCTTCGCAATGTGTTCAAGACCCCAGCAGCATTCAAGGTTTAAAAGGCCTACTGTAAATCAATGGGAATTTTTGTAATTGTAATTTAACCATTTGAGTGCCAGAGGGGTACCCCACCCATTGCTTCGCAAGGCATTGCAGACCACTCTGGTGCTCAGAGAGTTAATCCATAATGTAGAGCTGTGTGCACTGCCTTTCCTTATCCCATATCACATTGACTGTTGGATTACGTCTATGACTGTTCAAGTGCAATAGAGCCATTTTACAGCTTCAGGCTATGTTTCTAGTAGTGCTTGATGTGACGTTGAACACATTGATGTGGATTTTACTGAGATAGCATTTTTTTTTCCTCCCAGAATCCCTTTCACTCAATTTAAACAGATTTATAGCACTGAAAAAATGCAGCTACCCAAGAGATTTGAGCACTTCCATCTAAACCCATACTAACATTTTAATTCACTGTTGGAGGAAAGCTGCAGCAAACTGTAATGCATTGAAATAGTCACCTGTGTGAACTACCACAAGCGATGTGGCCTAGTTCATACTGATGACTTTCGTTGCTGCAAGTTTGTTGCATTAACAAGTGTCACAGATATAATTTTCTTCTATGAGATAGATCACATGGGTCACTTGTAAAGCTACAATCATTTTCACTGGGAAAATGAGGGGGAATGAACGAATCAACCAGCATAGCTCGTTATCTGGGCTGACATTAGTCTCTGCGTAACTCTGTGGTATGTGTCAAACTCAGATATAGTTGAGGGACTCATATTCAGTCCTTCCATCTAAGGAAGGTTGCATACTCAGTGATTCCATCTGTTGCATTGCGTCTATAACTGTTCAAGTGCAATAGAGCCATTTTACAGCCTTAGGCTATGTTTCTAGTAGTGTTTGATGTGACATTGAACACGTTGATGTGGATTTTACTGAGACAGCAATTTTTTTTTCCTTCCAGAATCCCTTTCTCTCAATTTAAACAGATTTATCGCACTGAAAATGCAACAACCCAAGAGATTTGTGCACTTCCATCAAAACCCATACTAACATTTTAATTCACTGTTGGTGGAAAGTTGTAGCAAACTGTAATGTGTGAACTGCCACAAGCGACACATAAATACTAAACTCATTCATTTTAGGCCTAGTGTACATTGACGGCTTTTGTTGCAAGTTTGTTGCAACAGCAAGTGTCACAGATATAATTTTCTTCTATGAGATAGATCACATGGGTCACTTGTAAAGATAGAATCATTTTTACTGGGAACATTAGGGGGAATTAACAAATCCACCAGCATATTATCTGCGCTGACATTAGTCTCTGCGTCACTATGTGGTATGCTGTAGAGCAGGCGCGTCAAACTCAGATATAGCTGAGTGCTTCATACTCAGTGATTCCATCTAAGGAAGGTTGCATACTCAATGATTCCATCTAAGGAAGGTTGCATACTCAGTGATTCATCTAAGGAAGGTTGCATACTCAATGATTCCATCTAAGGAAGGTTGCATACTCAGTGATTCATCTAAAGAAGGTTGCATACTCAATGATTCCAGCTAAGGAAGGTTGCATTCTCAATGATTCCATCTAAGGAAGGCTGCATACTCAACGATTCCATCTAAGGAGGGCCGCATAATAAATTATTTCCTCTAAGGAGGGCTGCTTAATCAACGATTCCCTCTAAAATTATATAGAAAACTATATATTACTTTACAGAACAAATTAAGCTTTTTTTTTAGGTATGATGTCATAGATGCAAAAAAAAAAATAAAAAAAATGAGTTTGCTAATATCATCCGTAATGAAATTTATGCTGGTTGCGAAAGTTCCAATTACTTTTAAAAGGCTGGAATCCCAATATAATGAAGGCCCCTGAACAGCACAGAATTCCCTGAGGATTATTTAGGCACAACGTGCACATCAGGAACCCAGTGGGCAGCTGCAGTGGCGAGCCTTGCTACAGTGATTTTCATAGGAAAGGATGGGGGGCTTCACCCCTACCCACTCCTATGAAAATCGCTGCTTCTGATTCGCTGCATGAGGCTGGTCTCCGCCCCCATGCCTCTGCTGGGCAGACAGTGAACCAGAAAACACTTAGGGCCGTATGTTCAAAGAAGTAGTGAAATAGCTTTTGTCGTTTGTAACGACTTTTCAAAGTACCATGTCGTTAGGATCATTAATATTTTCAGAGAGTGTCGGTTGTGATTAAAAATATGTCATTTGTCCTGACTGAAATTGTCATATGGAACGACAAAAAAATGTCTTAACTAAAGACAAAAATGTCTTAAAATATGTCTTAACAACAAAAATGTCTTTAAAAATGTCTTAACTAACGACAAAAATGTCTTAAGTAAAGACAAAAATTCTCACATTCAGAACACATTCCCTCCACTTTTTTCTTAACGTACAAATTTTGTCTTTTGAAAGACATTTTTTTGTCGTTAGTTACGACAAATTTTCATTTCCTCTATACGACACTGGAGAATAGTTTAGCCACGCCCTTTTACCCGTCAGTTCTGGAGTTGTGTTGTACACAACGGACATTACTAGTTTTTTTGTTGTATACTCTATAGAAAATATGTCGTTCATGCATTCAATTACTTATTTTTGTCTTTCATACGACATTTTTTGTTGTTATCCCTTTGAACATAAGGCCCTTAGAATTTTATATTCATAGAAAAACTCTAGACCGTGCTTCATCTGCAGGTTTACTTCCAGGGTAGAAGATCTACTGAAAACCACTATTCTGGTGATATCTGCTCTTTAAAGGGATAGTATTACTTCAAAATTAGTATCCCTCATATTGTAGCCCTTAATAAACTGAGTTAAATGACACCAGCGGCATCTCACAAACCTTTATGGTTTAAGAGATAGCCACTTTCAAAGTTTCCTCTCCCCTGCTGTCAGAGTTCTGCTGCCAGCAGGGGAATCCGGTCTCTGAATCAAGAAGAGGCTCTTCAGCAGAGCCGATATCTCGTTATGGAAGGAAAAATGATTAATTGAAACAGTCTTCTACGTGTATTTGGTAACCAAGCACACGTAGAAGACTGTTTCAATTAATCATTTTTCCTTCCATAACGAGATATCGGCTCTGTTTAAGAGCCTCCGCCTGTCCTGGGACCGGATTCCCCTGCTGGCAGCAGAACACTGACAGCAGGGGAGAGGAAACTTTGAAAGCGGCTATCTCTTAAACCATAAAGGTCTGAGAGATGCCGCTGGTGTCATTTAACTCAGTTTATTAAGGGCTACAATATGAGGGATAGTAAGTTTGAAGTAATACTATCCCTTTAAGTGTCATATTGCACAAAACACATAAGGCTGTAATGCTCTGAAAAATTATAAGGTATTTATTTATTTATTTTGCATATAAAGACATATGATTCTACTCCTGCCTGGCAGGCTTCATCTCTGATGCCTGGCACCAGCCATTCTACCCCTTCCACATTACCCATGTGCATCAGATTCCCTCTACAGTTGCTCCTCTATCTTCCTGAACTGTAGTTTATTTAGAGAGTGCAGACAGATCCTTGAGCACTGTACAGTTTGGAAGGGAAAATGGTTTGCAAGATCTCGCACCTTTTTATTTCCATGAGAAGCCTACCTGTGAGATCTAACAATAGCCGGGACTCCATTTCAACCAGAAATATCTGTCAAACAGCTTAGCTTCAGAGATACTTCCAGCTGCTCTGAAGGTGAGAATGGGATTGCCGAATTGCGTTTTATGTTTTTTTTAAACCTAATACCCCACTGGAATCCTTTTGAAATACTGCAAATTGCATACCTCCCAACATTTCAAATTGCCAAAGAGGGACGCTTGTGTTTTAGGGGCTGTTGCTGAGGGTGTGGCTGGTGGGTGGGGCATTACTGGGAATTTTTAGGCTATTTCATGACCTAGTGATACCTCCTTGTGTAACCCAATAAATGACTTATAACAAGACCAAAGTATTTTATTTACATAGACTAATGTATAAACACACCTACTGACATTTACACAAACAATAATGTGAGTTATATTCCTGTAGAGCAATATGATACACTTATAGACACACCAAGTAATCAGATCTCTTAAAAAGAGGGACATCAGGCTGGGAAAGATGGACAGAGGGATTTGGGTCTAAAAGAGGGACTGTCCCTCCTAAAGAGGGACACTTGGGAGGTATGAAATTGTTCCAGTACAATCCCAAAGTGACACTAAGAAGCCCAGTACTTCAGCCACTTTCTTTATCCTGGATCAGGCAGGTGAAATTGGGGGGATGTAGGCATAGTTGGGATCACTCTGGTTTTGCCCTGGAGACTCTGGTTTTGCCTCTGTATTACTGGGTCCCCGGTGCAGAGGCTGTGGGGTGTTTCTTCTGAAACTCTGCCCGCATCTGCTCCTTCCCTGTCTGTTTTTCCCATTTCTCTTCCTTCTCTCCCATTTCTCCTTCCCCAGTATATTCCTTGCAGATTTTGCAGGTACGTGAAGCCCCGCCACACTCGTGAGTAAGCCTCCTTTTGACGCGAGTCACATCATCTATCTCCCACAAAGTGGCATAACTATAGGGGTCGCAACTGCGACCGGGCCTGTCACTCCAGGGTCCCGGCCGCCCCCTGCGACCCCTCCGCCTGGCGCACGCAATCTCCCTCTGGCGCTCTAGTAATGCAGAGCGAGCGCTGGGAGATAACATCATCTCCATGACATCATCTCCCAGCGCTCTGCATTACTAAGAGGACCGAGTGGGAGCTCCAGGGAGGTAGGAGATGGGGGGCATTGTGAAGACTGAGGGGCATTGTAGAGGGGGTCAGTGTGGTCAAGGGGGGCCAATGTGGTGGTGGTGGGGCTCGTGGCACTTCTTGCACCAGGGCCTGGAGGCTTCTAGTTACGCCTCTGCTCCCATGGCAGCACCAAAGGAGTCCCTCTCTGGGGTGATCAAAATAAAAAGATCCCAGGTATGAACGAGGGGGGGCAATAGCCTGTTTGGTCCCCTGGTTTAGAAGCAGGGTTAGTAAAACATGATGATTGCCCTTAATTATAGCCACTATAAGGGACAAATTCCCAGTTATTTAAGAGGCCTTTAACATCTTAAAGGGATAGTAATACTTCGTTTTATCTTTATTTTATTTTGTAGGCATTAAAAAAACATGAAGAACGATATAAGTGTTATCTCTCAAACCTTTATGGTTTAAGAGATATTCACAAACAAAGTATCACCCCCCCCCCCCCACCTCCATTCAGCCACATCAGAAGGGAGGTGCCCAGGTAGACTTCAGAGAGGGACAATCTTCAATTAAGATAAGGGAAAAAGCTGAAAAACTTGTCAAGGGGGGCAGGGCTTTCATTGTCCCCTGCTGTTATCTGTCTGGTCTATGGACTGGATTCCACATCTGAGAAGAGATGGCTTACACTAGGTAAAAGGGGCGGGAGGGGAAACTTTGCTTGTGAATATCTCTTAAACCATAAAGGTTTGAGAGATAAGACTTATATCGTTCTTCAAGTTTTTTTAATGCCTACAAAATAAAATAAAATTAAAACAAAGTATTACTATCCCTTTAAATATTAAAAAGGCATCCAACACATTGTGGAGCAATGCGCTGAAGACTTGTCTAGCATTCAAGGGGTTAAACACACAATTGAACTCACTGGGGATTTGGGTAATGATTATTTAGCTTCTATTGAGCAGTTGTTTTGATTCTGATTTGTTTATCTTGTGCTTGCTGAATATGACTCTACGTCATTAGTAATGATCACCAGCTATTAGCAAGCAGCGTGTGTCCACAGCAGTGAGTGTCCCACCAGACTACTTGAGTGGCTCATACATCACTGTCTGATCCAGTTCCTTTCCTCTGGAAAGCGGATTCCACCTTAAACACTACAGTAGATCACATTTCCTGAAGTGGCCAATTATTTCCATTCAGCAAAGTCCAACATTGTTGTCAACCAATTCATTTGTAGAACATCTTGGTGTTAATTAGCAAAGGTGAGATAAAGACGAGATCAATTATCCATAGTGAGAATGCAGTAAAGCCCCGCTGTATTAACCTCCAGCTCTAATGACTACATATCAGTTTGTGCATGCAGTATATGATCATTGTAGTATGTACCAGCGGACACACTCTGCTGTCATTAAGACTTTAATGCTAGCAGGCCCCATAAAGTGCAGAGAAATAGAGTAGATTCAATTCATCTCCCCTAAGCCTTGTGAATGATATAAGTCTTATCTCTCAAACCTTTATGGTTTGAGAGATATTCACAGGCAAAGTTTCCCCTCCCGCCCCTTTTACCTAATGTAAGCCATCTCTTCTCAGATGTGGAATCTGGTTGTAAGACCAGACAGATAACAGCAGGGGACAAACTTCTTCCTATGAGAACAATGAAATCCCTGCCCCCCTTAACAAGTTTTTCAGGTTTTTCCCTTATCTTAATTGAAGATTGTCCCTCTCTGCAGTCTACCTGGACACCTCCCTTCTGCTCTGGCTGAGCAGTGTTACATCAGTAAAAGGGGCGGGAGGGGGACACTTTGTCATTGAATTACTCTTGAACTACAACTCTGACAGAATTGAAATACTCTCCAAATATGTTGATTTAAACAAAGTGCAGAGGAAAGGGACACCCCCAAAACACCCATCCACTACCCCTTCCGTGAAGCAAGCTGCGCTAAGGGCAGAATTTTCAGTATAAGTCACTTAAGAAATTGGCGTTTGGAAGGTAGAGCGCAAAAAATTACTTCCAGAGCCTTTACTTGCGCAGAGTAACAGAATAGTATTTGTATATTCCCAATATCTCCAATTCTTATGTTTTTCTATTGAGCTTATGCAGGTGGATCTACCGAATTAGAGGCATCTTGATTCATAGGAATTGGAGATGTTATTATAATGGGACCCCTCCCCCAGACCAAAGGAACTCAGTGACAGGGGTCTTTAGTAGGAATTGGAGATGTTAACGTAATGGGAGCCCCCAGACCAGGGGAACTCAATGACAAGGGTCTTGAATAGGAATTGGAAATGTTAATGAAATGGGAACCCCTGCAGAAGAACTCAGTGAGAGGGGTTTTGGCAGGGCCCAGAAAGAAGTGGCAGCCAGGATGTGATATTTGCAGGGGGGATGGTGGTTCCCTAAGTCTCCCTAAGTCTAAGGGTATCCCAGGCATGGGCCCTTGCTTCCGTGTGCCTAGAGGGATTCAGCGCCACCGCACTGATGAGGCCCATATAGGCCGAAATGTACGTCTGTGGTTATGCTGTTTCTCTTGCGCAGAGAGGATTTGCCTGACATTTCGGAGCTGGACTGTCTGTGGGCAGGACCAGTCAGATATGGACATGGAGATTTCCTCTCTGCAATGGCACATGGGAGTGAAAAACGTGCGTTGTAGCACCATTGAGAGGCTACCATGCCTAGAACAAGACACTTAATCTTGTTCGTGCTTGATGGGTGCTCCTCACAATTCTTTTTGGTTCCCCAGTAGCCATTTTCTATTTATAGCGCAAAGGTGAAGGAGCTTACCAACCGTCCGGAGGGTTTGTTCTAGCTCGTGCGTCATTGGATTGTACAGGCAGGTGTGGACAGTGGAGGCCTGGTGGTGGGAGTTTAGCCCTGGTGGGTCCTGCTTTGGGCAGGTCAGGGTTGTGTGTTTTTCAAATTATTTTCTTGTTACAGCATGGTGGGGTGCTTGCTGGTCGAAGTGTGGTCATCATAATTCTGGTTCAAGATCATAACTGTTGGGCCTGGTCTCACGAGTCATGAGCCACGGCTGTTGGACTGCTACTTGCCACATTCATAGGTTAAACCTGGATGGTGGCATGGTTCTCAGTAAAGTAATACTTAATGGAGTGTGTGTTAAATAGGTTTGTGATAGTTAATGACATGTATAGCAAGAACTAGGGAAAAATGTAATGGAATTTTAATTATTTTGTTTAAAATGAGTTTGTTAATGGGAAATGTTTACATTTAAATATATGTTATTTATGGTACAATAAAATGCTGTGGTCTTTTCAACCCATGTAGCATCCAAGAGTGGTAATTGGTGGGGTAGGTTATAAGAGGGTATGGTTTTTTTGAATGGAAGCTGACTTGATGGTGCCCCCATCATGGACAATTTATCTCACCTTCTTCTCACCTTAGTGCATAACCCCACTGTTCTTTTTGTCTCGTTGACACATTTCTCTCCTGGATGTAACTCAATGTTTGCCAGATGGCTACTCACTTGATAGTTGGTCACCATGGAGCACTCCTTGGGGGTTATTCACTAAGGTGTGAAAAAGAGGTGATAAAGTGCAGATGACATCTCCAGTGATATCACTTCTCCATTTCCTATGTTATTCTATGGAGCCTATTCACTAAGATTTCTTCAACTCTGGAGATCTTAGCACATAGACTTTGTAGAATAACATAGGAACTGGAGAAGTAATATCACTGGAGGAGTCAGGGGAGATTCCTCTTCTCTGGACTCTTCTCTTTCCTTCTCCACCCACATTAACGATGTTGCCAAAACCTGTCGCTTCTTTCTTCAGAATATAGCAAAAATACGGCCATTCCTCTCTCACTCTACAACAGAAACCCTCATGCATGCTCTTATCCTTTCTCGCCTGGACTACTGCAACTCTTTACTTACTGGTCTTCCTACTAACCACTTCGCTCCTCTTCAATCAGTTCTTAATTCAGCCACCAGAATACTCTTCCTCTCCTCCAGAACAGTACTCACCCCACCACTCCTAAAATCACTGTCATGGCTTCCCATAAAGCAGCGTATCACATTCAAAATCCTCCTCATTACCTTCAAGGCTCTCCATCACTTGTCCCCTCCTTATATCTCATCTTTGATATCCCGCCATATTCCTGCACGTCCACTACGCAGCACACATGGTGGACGACTCTCTGCCCCTTCAACCACTATCGCTGTTTCACGATTGAAAGCTTTTGCACATGCTGCCACCTACCTCTGGAACACCCTACCACCCAGTATTCGCCAAGCATCAACCCTCAACAACTTTAAATCTAAACTAAAAGAGCACCTTTTATCTCTAGCAACAGCGTAATATGGAAACATTATCATTATTATCATAAGCCAAACACTGCACTTCCTCCTCTACCAGCTTGTATCTGTATGTCACCCATCCTATACTTAGACTGTAAGCTCTACAGGGCAGGGACCGCTTATCCTAATGTATACTCACCTGTTGTTCCCCTTATGACTGCCTATATAAGCACTTAATCACCGCACTTATTGTACCCCTTCTATATTAAATGTAATCTGTAAAGTGCCAAGTACACCAGTTGGCGCTATATAAATAAAAATATACAATACAATACAATACAATTCACTAAGAGGTGATAAAGTGGAGGTGACTTCTCCAATGAGTAAGATCTCCAAAGATGAAGAAATCTTAGTGCATTGGCCCCATAGAATAATATAGGAAATGGAGAAGTGATAAACTGGAGAAGTCATCTCCACTTTATCACCTCTTTATCACCGCTTAGTGAATCTCCCCATCATCTCCACTTTATCACATCTTTATCACACCTTAGTGAATAACCCCCATAAGTGTTAAGTAACATAATGTGGATAGCCCTGCCTCCATACAATTTCATGTTGCGGAGATGAATAATATTTCTCTTTCAGACATTCAGATTCACATACACTCTCTGAACCTCAATTCTGGGCTCCTCATTTGGGAAATGGATGACAAACAAACAATACAACAGAGTGACCTGCAACACTACAGAGCCTGCTGTTAGAGTTAACCAGTCGCTGACACTGCTAGTGGCATTCACAGATACAAGCATGTTAAATACTCTCCTCATGGATTCCAGCACCAGTGTTTTCACACAGAGCTTTTCATCTGTACAAGAAACTTTGAGCAGTATGTTTAAAGGGATAGAAATACTTCATTTTATCTTTATTTTATTTTGTAGGCATTTAAAAAACATGAAGAACGATATAAGTCTTATCTCTCAAACCTTCATGGTTTGAGAGATATTCACAAGCAAAGTTTCCCCTCACTGACCAAAACGGTCAAGTCTGCCATCTAGCTGTCAGATTTGGAATCCGGTCTATAGACTGGCCGTGGCTCTACAGCAGAGCTGAGATTGCGAGATGTAAGAAGAACTACTTAATTTCAATAGTCTACAAAGTATGCCTGGTTTGCAAGCACACTTTTTAGACCCTTCCAATTAAATAGTTATTTTTATATCTTGCGATCCCGCCTCTGCTGAAGAGCCACCAGTTGATCTGCAGACCAGATTCCAAATCTGACAGCTAGATGGCAGACTTGACCGTTTTGGTCAGTGAGGGGAAATTTTACTTGTGAATATCTTTCAAACCATAAAGGTTTGAGAGATAAGACTTATATCATTCTTCATGTTTTTTTAATGCCTACAAAATAAAATAAAGATAAAAATAAGTATTACTATCCCTTTAAAAGAAAAGTGGAGGGGTTCTGGCACAGACTATCTGTACTATAAGGGAGAACTAAAAAATAATCCAAAAATTCCCAATGATTTAAATGGGAATTTTAACCCCTGAATGCTAGTAAGGTCTCCAACGCATTGCGAGATCTTGCTAGTATTCAAGGGGTTAAAATCCCCATTTAAATCAATGGGAAGTTTTAGTTCTCCCCCTGTAAAAAATGGTTTGTCCCAGAACTCCTCTTTTCTTTTGAACATACAGCACTTTGACTATCTGAACACTGATGTCAATGACACTGCTTAACCCTTTGAGTGCCAGAGGGGTACGGAATGCATTGCAAAGCAATGCATTCCGTACCCCTCTGGCACTCAAAGGGTTAATTCTGTCTGATCAGTGAAAGGGTTGCAGGCCCATCACAGCTTACAGTGACAGTCAAACTCCTTTTTTACTGCAAGTGGATAATGTGTAAAGCCAATTTGATTATACTTTTTTTAGTAATTTTTTTTTTAATCTTCATATATAGTTTTCACTTTTATGTTCCTGACAGTAATCTCCCTCTGTTTTCAGCATACAGAGCACAAGCTGCTGCAAGGACAGTGTCAAAGAGAGAGAGAGACAGACAGTAGTTCAGTCACATTCTCACTGTGTAGACAGTAGATGTAATTCACTGAAGCAGTTTTCCTACTTTGGCCACAATTTCTGATTCTGAATAGTAAATGTACTCCATGGAATTGGTTGTCCTACTTGTTCATGAATGAATGAATCTGCAGAGTTGCTGTTTTCAAGTAATTGGGAAGGTACATTAAAGAGAAACAATATAAAGAATGTTGCATCATCCATGACCCGGGTTCAAAACAGTGTTACTGCAACCACAACACAGAACACTAACCACTTTATGATCATGGCAATTTGGTTGTTGGCATGAGACCTTACTGTTACAGTTTACATTTTTTCTGAAAGCTATAAGATGGAGTAAGAGCATCCATATTTGTATTCTAATTGCCCCGGTACATTACCGTATAAAAAAAACATCACTTATCGATTATGGGTTATGGATCTGGGATTAAAATATGAGAGAATGAGAGGCTTAGCTTCTCACAAATTTTTCACTTACCCCAGCATTCTTAACCGGACCATCTGTTCTATATGTTAAACACCCAATATTAACATCAAGGCCACTCCCCCTACTTAGTATTAACTTACTGCGATGTCAAGAGCTGCCACCACAGTTGCTAGTTCCTAAAAAAAACCTGCATCTTGGGTCCAAGTAATATATTATTTGCAAGCTTACTGTAATGCGGGCGACCAGAGGGTTGGTGACACATCGGTAAGCTATAGATCACGGCAAATTTGAGACACTTATGAGATCTGCTTACTGGAGAACATAAGAAGAATTTTGTGACACTAATGAGATGTACTTATTGGAGAACATAAGAAGAGGTTCAACTTTATATTTACCCTTTGAGCGCCAGAGAGGTATACAACACATTGCTTTGCAACGTGTTGCTTTGCAATGCGTTGTGGGCCCCTCTGGCACTCAAAGGATTAAGATGGAGGCTAATCTGCGACACTTAAAGGGATAGTAATACTTCGTTTTATCTTTATTTTATTTTGTAGGCATTAAAAAAACACGAACGATATAAGTAGTGATGAGCGAGCACCCCAATGCTCGGGTGTTCGGGTGCTCTGACCGAGCACCCCCTGAGGCTCGAGTGCTCGGCCGAGCACCCGAGCCCCATTGAAGTCAATGGGAGGACTCGAGCATTACACCAGGCACCCCCTGCTCTGATGAGGGGAGGGTGCCTGGTCCATAGGAAAAGGGCAGAAAAGGATGGAAACACCACAGAAATGGTTCAGGGACAGCATAGGGAGGATGTCTGGATGCATCTTGGACTCCAACATCGCTGCTGGGAACGATCTTTCGCCCGTAGTACGCCATTTTTACAGACTGACCGTAAAACACACAAAAAGGAAAATAAAAACGACTTTAGGCGAAAAATTGTTACCAAACAGTATTTGCTGTATATTTACTTGTATATCATCTGCAAATTCTCCCAAAAATTTCCTTGATTTTCTGAACTGAGGCCATGATTAAGAGGGAAACGTGCGCAGAGGCAAATTCTCCCAAAAATTTCCTTGATTTTCAGAACTGAGGCCATGATTAAGAGGGAAACGTGCACAGAGGCAAATTCTCCCAAAAATTTCCTTGATTTTCAGAACTGAGGCCATGATTAAGAGGGAAACGTGCGCAGAGGCAAATTCTCCCAAAAATTTCCTTGATTTTCAGAATTGAGGCCATGATTAAGAGGGAAACGTGCGCAGAGGCAAATTCTCCCAAAAATTTCCTTGATTTTCAGAACTGAGGCCATGAATAAGAGGGAAACGTGCGCAGAGGCAAATTCTCCCAAAAATTTCCTTGATTTTCAGAACTGAGGCCATGATTAAGAGGGAAACGTGCGCAGAGGCAAATTCTCCCAAAAATTTCCTTGATTTTATTGAACTGAGGACATGATTAAGAGGGAAACGTGCGCTGAGCTGACCATCTAAAACATTATGGGTGAGGGTCTGCTGCAGAGCTGACCATCCTAAACATTATATGCGAAGGCCCGCTAGTGAGCTGACGCTATAAAACATTATATGAGAGGGCCCGCTAGAGAGCTGACCCAATAAAACATTATATGAGAAGGCCCGCTGGTGAGCTGACCTATATAAAAATTGTCAAACAGGGCCCGCTGGTGAGCTGGCCCTATATAAAAATTATATCACAGGGCCCGCTGGTGAGCTGGCCCGATATAAAAATTATATCACAGGGCCCGCTGGTGAGCTGGCCCTATATAAAAATTATATCCCAGGGCATATGGAAGAGGAGGAGGAGGATGAGAAGATTAAGAGTCAACCATATACCGGTTTTTTGGGTGGAAGGGGTGAATGGGAATACAGAGTATTCCCATCATTGTAAATAACATATATAAAGTGAGTTTATGTTCCCCCGGGGCTTTCCTCCAGTGGAGTGGAGAAGTCAGGGGAAATCCAGGCCTTGTTCATTTTTATAAGTGTCAACCTATCAGCATTGTCGGTGGAAAGGCGGATACGCTTATCTGTTATGATGCCACCAGCAGCACTAAATACCCGCTCAGACAGAACGCTGGCGGCAGGGCAGGCCAGCACCTCCAAGGCGTAGAGTGCCAGTTCATACCACGTGTCCAGCTTGGACACCCAGTAGTTGTAAGGCACAGAGGGATCATTGAGGACGCTGACACGGTCTGCTACGTACTCATTCACCATCTTCCAAAACTTTTCCCTCCTTGTGACACTAGGCTGCGCATCAGGGTGAGGGTGCTGGCGGGGTGTCATGAAGGTGTCCCACGCCTTGGAGAGTGTTGCCCTGCCTTTGTCGGAACTGCTGTGTGCTCCCCTTTTCTCCCCTTCTCTGTTGGCCAAGGTAGCACGTACTCTGCCGCCAGCGTTGTCAGATGGAAAATTTTGGAGCAATTTTTCAACAAGAACCTTCTGGTATTGCACCATTTTGCTTGTCCTCTCCACCGGAGGAATGAGAGATGAGAAATTCTCTTTGTAGCGGGGGTCCAGAAGGGTGAACACCCAGTAATCCGTGTTGTTTAAAATGCGTATAACGCGTGGGTCACGGGAAAGGCAGCCTAACATAAAGTCAGCCATGTGTGCCAGAGTACCAACAGTCAAGATTTCGCTGTCCTCACCAGGAGGATGACTCTCAATATCCTCATCCTCTTCCTCCTCTTCTGCCCACCCACGCTGAAGAGATGGAACTAAAGTTCCATGGCTACCCTCTGTAGCGGAGGCAACCGTGTCTTCCTCCTCCTCCTCCTCCTCCGCCTCCTCCAATTGTCGCTGAGAAGACGAAGTGAGGGTGCTCTGGCTATCACCTTGTGTAAGCTCTTCCTCCCCCATTTCCACCTCTTCCACATGCAAAGCGTCGGTTTTAATTGTGAGCAGCGAGCGTTTCAGTAGACACAGAAGTGGGATGGTTACACTGATAATAGCGTTATCGCCGCTCACCATCTGTGTCGATTCCTCAAAATTGCGTAAAACCTCGCAGAGGTCTGACATCCATTCCCACTCCTCACTTCTGATTACAGGAAGTTGAACGGAGAGGCGACGACCGTGTAACAGCTGGTACTCCACTACTGCCCTCTGCTGCTCACAAAGCCGGGCCAACATGTGGAAGGTGGAGTTCCAGCGCGTGCTCACGTCACACAGCAGCCGGTGAGCTGGCAATTGTAAGCGCTGCTGCAGCTTCAACAGGCCGGCCGAAGCTGTAGATGACTTACGGAAATGTGCACACACGCGGCGCACCTTGGTCAAGAGATCATGCACATTGGGGTAGGTTTTTAGAAATCGCTGAACCACTAAATTAAATACATGCGCTAGGCATGGTACGTGTGTGAGCTTGCCGAGCTCCAAAGCCGCCACCAAGTTACGCCCATTATCACACACAACCATGCCTGGTTGCAGGTTGAGTGGCGAGAGCCACTGCTCGGTCTGGTGACTAATCCCCTGCAACAGCTCTGAGGCCGTGTGCTGTTTGTCCCCAAGGCAGATCAGCTTCAGCACGGCCTGTTGACGCTTCCCCACTGCAGTGCTACACTGCTTCCAGCTACTGGCTGATGGGGGAGTGGCGCTGCGTGTAGAGAATTCGGAGGTGGAAACGGAGGAGGAGGAGCCAATAACGTAGGTGCTGGCGGAAACCCTGATGGAGGTAGGGCCCGCAATCCTCGGCGTGGGTAGCACCCGTGCCATCCCAGGGTCCGAGTCGCTCCCAGCCTCCACGACATTCACCCAGTGTGCCGTCAGTGAAATGTAGCGTCCCTGGCCACAAGCACTTGTCCATGTGTCAGTCGTTAAGTGGACCTTCCCAGTAACTGCGTTGGTCAGGGCACGGGTGATGTTACGGGACACATGGTGGTGTAATGCGGGGATGGCACACCGGGAAAAGTAGTGGCGGCTGGGGACCGCGTACCGAGGGACAGCTGCTGCCATCAGGCTGCGGAAGGACTCAGTGTCCACAAGCCTAAATGGCAGCATTTCGATGGCCAGTAATTTGGAAAGGTGTGAGGTTAGTGCTATGGCCTGTGGGTGGGTGGCTGGGTACTTTCTCTTGCGCTCAAATGCCTGGGGTAACGACATTTGGACGCTGTGCTGGGACAGGGAAGTGGATGTGGTCGCTGATGGTGCTTCAGATGCTACAGGTGCAGGGCGGGAGGTATGCGGGCCTGCGCCTTCGACAGGCGATTGGCCGGCACCGAAAACAGGGGAAGAGGAGGCAGTGGTGTGGCCTGCAGACACAGATGGGCGATCCAGGCGTTCCTCCCACTTACTACGGTGCTTGGATGCCATGTGTCGGATCATGCTGGTGGTGGTGAGGTTTCTAGTGTTCATGCCTCGGCTCATTCTGGTGTGGCACAGGTTGTAAACTACAATTCTTTTGTCGTCCGCACTTTCCTTAAAAAAACGCCATACCGCGGAACACCTACCCTTTGGCAAGGTAGATTTACGCAAGGGGGTGCTCCGTGGAACATTTGCGGGCCGGTTTGGTGCGGTCCGCCTTCTTTCTGTAGCCACACCACTGCCTCTTCCAGCCTGTTGCGGTGCTGCAGATGGCTCACCCTCAGGACTGCTGTCATCGCTCGGCTCTACACCTTCCCAGGTGGGGTCAGTCACCTCATCGTCCACCAAGTCCTCCTCCACTTCCTCACTCTGATCATCCTCCTCAAGTCTTGATCCCACCACATACTCAGTCATTGACAACTGTATAACATTCTCCTCAACAAGGTCTTGAGACGGAAATAGTTGTTGATTAAATGGCAACTGTGTCTCATCATCATCATCATCATCCACTACTTCCTTTGACCTTAAATGCCGTTCACATCTGTCATCTTCTTGTGATTGGGTAGCCTGTAGAGGTTGTGAATCAGGGCACAAGATGTCATGTTCCTCTGCAAGCGTGCTTGGAGAGAGGGTCAAATGAAGGATTGGTGATGAGACGAGCTCCTCACTATATCCCAGTGTGGGATCACTTCTTTGACCAGACCGTGTATGGTGGGAGGAAGGATGATCAGAGTGAGGATTATGTTGACCAGACTCTTGGCTACTGAGAGTGGACTTGGTGGAAGACAGGGTGGTGCTTAACCGACTGGAAGCAGTATCAGCTGTCATCCAACCGACCACCTGTTCGCAGTGGTCGGACCTCGAGAGTGATGTCCTGCGACGCCCTGTAAAATTAGACATGAAGCTAGGTATGGTGGATGTCTTTCTTTCTTGTGCTCTGGCACCAGGCACAGTTTCTCCGCGTCCTGACCCGCGCCCTGAACTATCAGGATCACGTCCACTTCCCCGTCCCTTTTTACCCGCCTTCTTCATCTTACACGGAATATGTGACTTTAATATTTGAGTTTGAAAACTTAACAGTATTTCTTCCTATTCTGCAACTCTGCACAGTACACAAAATGTGCTGCTAAACTGCGGCGAAGCACACTGAATGGAATATGTGACTTTGATATTTGAGTTTGAAGACTTAACAGTATTTCTTCCTAGTCTGCAACTGTGCAGAGTACACAGAATAGGCTGCTAAACGGCGGTGACACACACTGAATGGAATATGTGACTTTAATATTTGAGTTTGAAAACTTAACAGTATTTCTTCCTAGTCTGCAACTGTTCAGAGTACACAGAATAGGCTGCTAAACGGCGGTGACACACACTGAATGGAATATGTGACTTTAATATTTGAGTTTGAAAACTTAACAGTATTTCTTCCTAGTCTGCAACTGTTCAGAGTACACAGAATAGGCTGCTAAACGGCGGTGACACACACTGAATGGAATATGTGACTTTAATATTTGAGTTTGAAAACTTAACAGTATTTCTTCCTAGTCTGCAACTGTTCAGAGTACACAGAATAGGCTGCTAAACGGCGGTGACACACACTGAATGGAATATGTGACTTTAATATTTGAGTTTGAAAACTTAACAGTATTTCTTCCTAGTCTGCAACTGTTCAGAGTACACAGAATAGGCTGCTAAACGGCGGTGACACACACTGAATGGAATATGTGACTTTAATATTTGAGTTTGAAAACTTAACAGTATTTCTTCCTAGTCTGCAACTGTTCAGAGTACACAGAATAGGCTGCTAAACGGCGGTGACACACACTGAATGGAATATGTGACTTTAATATTTGAGTTTGAAAACTTAACAGTATTTCTTCCTAGTCTGCAACTGTGCAGAGTACACAGAATAGGCTGCTAAACGGCGGTGACACACACTGAATGGAATATGTGACTTTAATATTTGAGTTTGAAAACTTAACAGTATTTCTTCCTAGTCTGCAACTGTTCAGAGTACACAGAATAGGCTGCTAAACGGCGGTGACACACACTGAATGGAATATGTGACTTTAATATTTGAGTTTGAAAACTTAACAGTATTTCTTCCTAGTCTGCAACTGTTCAGAGTACACAGAATAGGCTGCTAAACGGCGGTGACACACACTGAATGGAATATGTGACTTTAATATTTGAGTTTGAAAACTTAACAGTATTTCTTCCTAGTCTGCAACTGTGCAGAGTACACAGAATAGGCTGCTAAACGGCGGTGACACACACTGAATGGAATATGTGACTTTAATATTTGAGTTTGAAAACTTAACAGTATTTCTTCCTAGTCTGCAACTGTTCAGAGTACACAGAATAGGCTGCTAAACGGCGGTGACACACACTGAATGGAATATGTTACTTTAATATTTGAGTTTGAAAACTTAACAGTATTTCTTCCTAGTCTGCAACTGTGCAGAGTACACAGAATAGGCTGCTAAACGGCGGTGACACACACTGAATGGAATATGTGACTTTAATATTTGAGTTTGAAAACTTAACAGTATTTCTTCCTAGTCTGCAACTGTGCACACTACACAGAATGTGCTGCTAAACTGCGGCGAAGCACACTGAATGGAATATGTGACTTTGATATTTTAGTTTGAAGACTTAACAGTATTTCTTCCTATTCTGCAACTCTGCACAGTACACAGAATGTGCTGCTAAACTGCGGCGAAGCACACTGAATGGAATATGTGACTTTGATATTTTAGTTTGAAGACTTAACAGTATTTCTTCCTATTCTGCAACTCTGCACAGTCCACAGAATGTGCTGCTAAACTGCGGCGAAGCACACTGAATGGAATATGTGACTTTGATATTTTAGTTTGAAGACTTAACAGTATTTCTTCCTATTCTGCAACTCTGCACAGTACACAGAATGTGCTGCTAAACTGCGGCGACGCACACTGAATGGAATATGTGACTTTGATATTTTAGTTTGAAGACTTAACAGAATGTGCTCTAATCTGCAACTTTGCACACTAAACAGAATGTGCTCTAATCTGCAACTTTGCACACTAAACAGAATGTGCTCTAATCTGCAACTGTGCACACTAAACAGAATGTGCTCTAATCTGCAACTTTGCACACTAAACAGAATATATTTTTTTTTTTTTTTTTTGTTTTTTTCCCCCCACACAAAATAACCTGCTGCCCCCACACACAGTAGTCCTAAAAAGGACTTTTGGTTCTTTTTTTTCACAATTTTGGTTTTTTTCCTCCCTACACTGCCTTTCCCTTCCTATCCTCAGCTCTCCCTGGCTAAGACTGAGCCGAACTCGATGGTCAGGTGCTATACAGCACCCGACCACGGGTTCTGGCCAGCCAATCAGTGTAATGCCAGCAGCCAACATGGCTGCTGGCATTACACCGATGTCAGAGCCTCCCTGCACGTTTATTGGCTGCGCAGCAGCAGCAAAACGTGCGGGGAGGAGACCCGAACATGGCGGGCGAGCACATGCGGTACTCGTACGAGTACCGCCATGTGCCGAGCAGAGCGATGCTCGAGCCGATCCGAGCATCGGCCGAGCATGCTCGCTCAACACTAGATATAAGTCTTATTTCTCAAACCTTTATGGTTTGCGAGATATTCACAAGCAAAGTTTCCCCTCCCGCCCCTTTTACCTAGTGTAAGCCATCTCTTCTCAGATGTGGAATCCAGTCCATAGACCAGACAGATAACAGCAGGGGACAATCTTCTTCCTATGAGAACAATGAAAGCCCTGCCCCCCTTGACAGGTTTTTCCCTTATCTTAATTGAAGATTGTCCCTCTCTGCAATCTACCTGGGCACCTCCATTCTGATCTGGCTGAGCAGTGTTACATCAGTAAAAGGGGCGGGAGGGGGAATACTTTGTCATTGAATTACTCTTGAACTACAACTCTGACAGATTTGAAATAACACTCTCCAAAGTCCAAATACTATGATGATTAATTAGAGCTGCTTTTATTTTGAAACATTACTATCCCTTTAAGGCTGCAACATCAGAATGTCGCCCTTTTGATGCGGGCAACATTCTGATGTTGTATATTGATGCTGTTCAAGCGCTAAAAACACTTTCCCCAAAAAACTTGCTATATCATACAGAGATATAGAAGCAATCTCACATTGCACAATGAATTTACCCAGAGTGTTAATCTGCAATCCAAAACAACTGAATACACAATTCGGCAGTCATGTATAGGTGTTAACAGAAAAACAATTATATCCTTTGGATATATCTGCTGCTTAGTCCCAAGGGTTGTTGGACACGCCCTCCACACGGTTAAAGGGGATCTATCACCTATGGACAACATCCCCATAATAGTTACATTATATATCACAAACAATGAAAAGGTATTTATTTTTTTATTTCAAGCTTGCTGTTGTCTAAACTTAACTTATAAAGTCTGGGCTTCAGCTACTTCCGTGTAGCCTGCGGTTCACTGCGGTTAAACCGCAGCCCGACGCTCTGCCTCCTCTCTCCTCCCTCCTCCGATGACGGCAGCTTCTTTCTGTAAGCTGGAGTGATCTCATTGGCAGAGATCGATATCTAGCCAATGAGATCACTCCAGCTTACAGACAGAAGCCGCCGTCATCGGAGCAGGGAGGAGAGCAGAGGCAGAGCGTCGGGCTGCAGTCTATATGGAAGAAGCTGCAGCCCAGACTTTATAAGTTAAGTTTATACAACATCAAAGCTTGAAATAAAAAAAAAAATAAATACCTTTTCATTGTTTGTGATATATAATCTAACTATTATGGGAATGTTGTCCATAGGTGATAGATCCCCTTTAAGTGCTTTCAAACAGAAAACATAAGAAAAAAGGCGACAGAGCAAAATATCCCTCTAAGTGTTATCCGGGTGATTTTTTCAATATTAACCCTTTATCCCCTTCTTTCCCTTCAATATGAGTACTCACTCTTTATTGAGGCTACTGTTACTTCTAGGATTCCAGCCTTTACTGGATCAGACCTCCAGTATTGGTCACTCCCGTCGATTTCTCCTCTGGCACCACCAGTAGTATCTCTTACCTCTGCTCTGGAGCTTGTTGCTCCTTTCTTCAATTGTGGTAAATAATAGAAATACGAGGGCGCCTGATGAATCTGTATAGCATCGCAAAATGCGTTGGGATATTAGAGTTTGCAGGAGGGCCAGATATCTTTGGTTTTATAATTGGATATTATATTGTCTGTCAATTTCAAATAAAAATACATCTGTAGTTTCAATGGTGTCCATAGATTAATCCTATATACTGGGTGTAAGGGATACCCAAGTCCTTGGGTTGGACTCAGGCCGTCGTTCCAGGTTTCTCCCTCCAGGGGTCAGCTACAAGTAGGCAGCTCCACAGGTTCTTCCAGCAGCAGTTCTTCCTAGGATGGGGGACAACAGAAGTCCCTTGATACCATCCAGCAACAGAGAGACAGGAGCCAGTTCAAGTTCAAACTGCACACACTTTATTGTACAAACTTCCAGTCTTATATACATGGTGAACCACATCAAGATACAATACTAGACAATGGACAGTGACAGATGGTGTAAACATAACACAAAGGGCCAGACATGATTACATTATTCATACAAAGGGACTGATGAGGGGTAAATACTGTGACAAAAGGATGAGGGACTCGAATACACATCTTTACACAATGGCCAGGGGGTTGAAGCATCTTTGAATATTCTGCTTCAACCCCTGGCCAATCAGGAGCCTGGAATCCGATGGCCAATCCTGGCCAAGATCATCAATGCTGTCTCAGCCAATCGGAACCAGTGGGCGGGCAGCTAACTGGCCAATCCAAGGGGCGCCTACTTTTCCCCATGCAGAGTCAATGGAGTCCCTTTAACTCAGACTGGCCAATCAGGGAGCCGCCTACTTTCCCATGTAAAGTCTATGGGGTTTTTCTGTACAGGTTGCCCCGCATAGCAGCCAGCCTACAGCTCCGTTCTACCCGTGAATTCAGTCTTTTGGAGGAGCTGTTCTCCACGTAACCCCAACCAAACAGTCAGACTCTGATCCACGGGCCGCCAAAATGACCCTTAGGCAGCGGGCTGCCATAGTTTTATAAATCAGGGCCAAGTAACGGCCTAGGGTCCGTTACATTTCCCCCCCCTTCGAGACCCAAGCCAGAGACAGCTTGGATGAACGCTGGCTTGGGAGGTCCGACACGTTGCTGCGTGGAGAAGGGTAGCCTCTTATCCGGGCCAGGTAAAGGCTGGAGCCCCTTGTCCGGGTCAGGGAAAGCATTGGGCCCTTTGTCCGGCCCAGTAAACAGCAGATGCGCCCCTTGTCCTGGGCCAAGGGTTAAACTGGGCCCTTTTGGTCCTGGGCCATGGAACCCGGTGCCTCTTGGTCCTGGCTGGCACCAAGTTGGGAGGTCTCTCATGGGCCATGCCCCCGACAGAGCTGAGGTCAGGCCCTCCTGGGTCTGGGGCCAGTGGCTCAGGGTCCATAAACAGTCCATGCGGAGGAGTCCTACTGGCCACTGGGTTCTCTGTGCTCTTACAAGGCTGTGGGGCGATGGGCACACCTCCCCATTTTGGTTTGGCAAGTGCCCCATGGTGGCAGGAGAGGAAGCTGCTCCCACTCTCCTGAGTTGAGGCAATATGCAAAGGGCTGTTGTCAAAACTGGTGGACCTCTTGCCCAGGGTAGGGGCATCCAGAGGACCGGTGAGGAGTGTACTCCCACTCACCAATCCAGGGCAAATGGATTCACTAGAGTAAATCAAATAGCCCCCAGGGTGGACGGTGGTCCCACTCCCTGAGGCTGGGATAACGGCTGGCCTGGTGAGGAATGCATTCCCACCCACCAGGCTGGGGCAAAGGAATCCAGGGGACACCCCAACATCCCTGGTGAGGACAGTGGTCCCACTCACCAAGGCTGGGGACTCAAGCAAACGGGCAACAAGCGGTGGGCTGTGGATGAGGACTGTTGTCCCACTCATCACAGCGGTATTTTCACAGGGCCTGGTGGGCTTGCGCCCACCCACCAGGCCAGGGGTTAAAGGGGGACTGGAGAGTTCTCTCCCACTCGCAGGTATGGGGTTCTCTGGGCAAAATGCAGGGTTGCTGGTGAGACATGCCTTTTCCCTCACCAGTTCAGGAATACTAGGGGCCATAGCAGCATTGCCTTGAGGTGGCCTGCTGGGCTCCTCTTCTGCTAGGCCATCCACTTCCGGGCCTCTTTTCGTTCGAAGGAGGAACACCTGTCCAATCCTCCTGGCAATTGTGTGCATGCACCGGGATAGCACACTTCCCTCTTTCTCCAGGGCAACATCCTCAGGGAACGGAGCGGGGCTGCTGGTGGGGACCGGTGTGTCGTCCACCGCAGCAGGGGTTTCCCAGGCCCTGGTGAGCTCGCTCCTACTCACCAGGCCAGGGGTCACAGGGGGGCTGGTGGGGAACGCATTCCCACCCACCAGTTCACCGTCCATAGGGACAATACAATCGCCAGCAATACTGCTCTCTTGCAGTCCACTGGAGTTCTCTTCTTCCAGGGCCCCATCCGTGGGGCCATTTTCTGCCTCGAGGAAGACCGCAGTCCCATTCCTCAGGTCAGTCTCCCTTGACAAGGGGTCAATGAGTTTTCTTCCACCCACCACCGTAGGGTTTGCAGGGAAATAGTCAGAATTGCTGGTGAGGCACACCTCCTCCCTCACCAGTTCACAATCCATATTGCCACTGGGAAAGATCTCAGTCCCACTTCCCATGGCAAGGTCATTACCGGAGCGCCGGAGTTCTTGACAGTAGTGCTGCTCTACCGCCATTGTGAGTTGGGCCACTGTTTCTTCCGCCGGGTTGGGTCCTAGGCACAGCAGCAGTTTCTGCACCCTCCACAACACAGGATCGCAGGACTCCTTGACTGGATGTTCAACGGTGGAGACAGAGCCGCTATGGCAGGGCAGGTTGGGTAGCATGGACATCTCTTCCGATGGTGCAGGATACAGGTGGGCTGTCCGTGGTCCCTCTCCTGTACCATGCCTTTCTACCTTCCGGAACAGACTCTGGTATGCTCTCTCCAGATGCCACTCCTGCTCCGCAAGGTCACAAAGTTCCCCCTCCAGCTCTGGAGCGTCATAGAGACCCAGCATCCCCTCACGGGCATCCCGGATATCCCAAAAACGGCCGTCCTCCTTGCTGCCAAAGTTGTGGTCGTCCCACAAGAGCGCCCATTCTATTCCAGGGCCGCCGTTTCCATAGCCATCCAGGACGCCATAGGGTGGTGCCCAGCTGTAGCCCTTCCGCTCCGCTTTATGGCGAAAGGCTGTGTACCGGTCTTGCAGACGAACCTCCTCTTCGACGTAGCAGGCCAGACTTTCTTCCCACTCTGGTAGAGGATTGTCCCCCAATAGCGACCAGCGCAGCGCCAGTAGCTCCTCCGTCTGTCTCCAGTTGGGCGCAACATAGTCCCAGGGTTCTAGCGCTGCCATCAGTAACCGGCTGGATCCCCTCAGTGGAGTGAGAGAAAAGATCCCACAAACTGTTGCTGAAACCGGGGTCAAGCCAGCGGCTATATCTCCCCCTGCTGGGCTGGTTTCAGTTCGATCCAACCGCTTGCCACCAGTGTAACGGATACCCAAGTCCTTGGGTTGGACTCAGGCCGTCGTTCCAGGTTTCTCCCTCCAGGGGTCAGCTACAAGTAGGCAGCTCCACAGGTTCTTCCAGCAGCAGTTCTTCCTAGGATGGGGGACAACAGAAGTCCCTTGATACCATCCAGCAACAGAGAGACAGGAGCCAGTTCAAGTTCAAACTGCACACACTTTATTGTACAAACTTCCAGTCTTATATACATGGTGAACCACATCAAGATACAATACTAGACAATGGACAGTGACAGATGGTGTAAACATAACACAAAGGGCCAGACATGATTACATTATTCATACAAAGGGACTGATGAGGGGTAAATACTGTGACAAAAGGATGAGGGACTCGAATACACATCTTTACACAATGGCCAGGGGGTTGAAGCATCTTTGAATATTCTGCTTCAACCCCTGGCCAATCAGGAGCCTGGAATCCGATGGCCAATCCTGGCCAAGATCATCAATGCTGTCTCAGCCAATCGGAACCAGTGGGCGGGCAGCTAACTGGCCAATCCAAGGGGCGCCTACTTTTCCCCATGCAGAGTCAATGGAGTCCCTTTAACTCAGACTGGCCAATCAGGGAGCCGCCTACTTTCCCATGTAAAGTCTATGGGGTTTTTCTGTACAGGTTGCCCCGCATAGCAGCCAGCCTACAGCTCCGTTCTACCCGTGAATTCAGTCTTTTGGAGGAGCTGTTCTCCACGTAACCCCAACCAAACAGTCAGACTCTGATCCACGGGCCGCCAAAATGACCCTTAGGCAGCGGGCTGCCATAGTTTTATAAATCAGGGCCAAGTAACGGCCTAGGGTCCGTTACACTGGGCCATAGATATATCTATACTGGCATACCTCATATTTCTATTATTTACCAACAATTGAAGAACGGAGCAATAGCTTCTGGAGGAGAGGTAAGAGATACTGCTGGTGGTGCCAGAGGAGAAATCGATGGGAGTGACCAGTACTGGAGGTCTGATCCAGTAAAGGCTGGAATCTTAGAGGCGGCTGTAGCCTCGATAAAGAGTGAGTACCCATATTGAAGGGAAAGAAGGGGATAAAGGGTTAATATTGAAAAATCAACAGGATAACACTTAGAGGGATATTTTGCGCTGTTCCCATTTTCTTATGGTTTGTTTACATTCTGATGTTGCCTTTTCATGCTGGCTGGCATGTATTGTTGAGCACCAAATAGAAGGCGACATTTCAATAGGATACCCGTGGATGTCGGGTTCTGTCACAGTTGCCCTCACTGCAGTTACACCCCTGTTTCTGTGGCTCCAAATTATTCCCACGAGAAGTTCTTCCTCTCCTGAATCAGTTTCCTCCAATCTAATGTGTTCAGCTGAAGCATCTTCCTGGGGGACTGAAGGAAAGAATTAGGTGGATGTTAAGGACCAAGGAGATTGGGATGGACAAAGGGGCGAGAACAGACAACAAATTAGAAAGTAAAAACAGAAATTCAAAATAACAAGGCTTGCGCATAGATGGGTTCATTTGTTCTGCAGTTTCTTAGATTATTTTCTACCAATGAGCATATTCACTAAGGCCCCACACGTGTTTATACATTTTTTACCACTTGCTTAGTTATGAATTGCATATACATGTTTTCCCAGTGCAATTTCCACTTATTATTATGTGCGATTTCAAACATATATTCCCATGACATGCATATATGATTCTTATTTATGAATCCCATGGACTTCTCTAACACACAGGAGATCAAGGTGTGAATTGTAATATTCACTCCTTTTTACATATATATATATATATATCCCCTGGGGAGAATACTTTATTAAGTATCAACCCTAGGATATTGTAGGAAGCACCACTAATAATAAATAATAATAAATAAAAAGTACAGCGTTTACTAAATAATAATAATAATATTAAATCATCATAAACAGTACAACGTACAGTAAAATAAAAATGTACTTTCAACCTTAAAGGAGCAGTAAACTTTTTTATGAAAAAATATATATTGTAGGGATTTTCCTATTGAGTAAAATAAGGGTACTCCCACTGCCGAGAGATTTATATTTCCAGAGTTATTACAGTTTAAACCCATGTTTTTTTTTTACATTAGAAGTGCCCTCTAGTGGTCAAATTCTAATTAGATTTCCTGTAAGATTCTCATGGAGAGGAAAGTCAGAAAAGTCAGAGACATACAGTTCTCCATAGAATGTGATAGAAACTGCCTGTCACTTCCTGTCAGTTAGAACTATCAGGAAGTAAACACAGTAAATTCACTTCCCGTCAGTTAGAACTATCAGGAAGTAAACACAGTAAATTCACTTCCTGATTATTTAAACTGCTATAAATTTTGAATAAAACATCTGAGAGCAATGGGAGTGGCCTTGTTTTATTCAGCAGGAAATGTTCTGTAAAATATGTGTTTTCATAAAAACAAGTTTACTGCTCCTTTAGTATAGACAGTCCTTTATAAGGTGCCAAAGAAAGGAGTTCCCAAGAGTCCTTTGGAATCCTATGCAGCTGGGTAGGGATTCCCATCAGTATAATCGATTAACAGCTCGAGGAAGTAGGCAAGTCCTACAAAACATGTTGAGTGGGTATTTCGTTTATTCAGTATAATCTGTTTATTTTATATATCAGCATTGCTATTTTATTTATATTTTTTATATAATTGTACAATAAATTTATAATTTACCAAGTCCCCTGTGCATGGTACGATTAATATTAGAGCTTTCAGAACACCCAGTAGTCTATATACACCGAGAGGAGGTTACCCACCCAGAGAAGGTTACCCACCCTAATAAAGGAGGATACACTCAGTTGGAAGACAACAAACAGAAGAAGGGGGTCGGTGGAGGAAACCTGGGAGACTGAGAGGTGATAACCGACCTGGGGTTTAAACCAGGAACGTGGAATACACTGAGAGGCAGTACTAACTTCTCTAAAAAGTGAGTACCATTTCTACGCATGTGGTGAAGGATCAAGATTGTGAATATACTACACTTAAAGGGATAGTAATACTTTGTTTTATCTTTATTTTATTTTGTATGCATTAAAAAACATGAAGAATGATATAAGTCTTATCTCTCAAACCTTTATGGTTTAAGAGATATTCACAAACAAAGTACCCCCCCCTTCAACCAGATCAGAAGGGAGGTGCCCAGGTAGACTGCAGAGAGGGACAATCTTCAATTAAGATAAGGGAAAAAGCTGAAAAACGTGTCAAGGGGGGGAAGGGCTTTCATTGTTCTCATAGGAAGAAGATTGTCCCCTGCTGTTATCTGTCTGGTCTTACAACCAGATTCACATCTGAGAAGAGATGGCTTACACTAGGTAAAAGGGGCGGGAGGGGAAACTTTGCTTGTGAATATCTCATAAACCATAAAGGTTTGAGAGATAAGACTTATATCGTTCTTCATGTTTTTTTAATGCCTACAAAATAAAATAAAGTTAAAACAAAGTATTACTATCCCTTTAAAGGAATTCTTTGCGCTGTTGTTTCTTTGTGTACTCTTTTTTATATGCCTTTATTCATGTTTTACAATAAATTGCCAAGGATTAAAACTTTACTGGCAACTGTGGTCAAGAAAAAGCTACAGTCTGCAGGAAGGAACATTGGTTCTAAGTGTTTTGCACATAAAGTGAAGCATGCCACCCCAAATCCACAAGTCAGTGGAAGCATGAATCTTTCCAGAACCCTTTCAGTGCCAGAGGGGTATTCATAATGATTTGGATACCCCCTGGCACTCAAAGGGTTAAATGAATATTAGTATGTTAGCTTAGGTAAATTACATAGTACTGGCCAGCAGGAAGTGGCAGGTGGGAGAGAGAGAGCAGTGTAGAATGTCAGTATTTGGCTTGTATTTTTCTGGCATTTGGGAGGAAGAGCAGTGGGGTGGAATATTAGTATTTTTCTGGCGTTTGGGAGGGAGAGCAGTGAGGAGTAGTTGGCAGAGATTGGCAGTTGGGGGGGAGAGCAGTATGGAATGTTAGTATCTTATATGTAGCCAGCCAGTATTATCTAATTTGCATAAACTGACAAATAAATAATGCTAAATATGTCATAAACTGTTGTTTTATATAAAAACTAGTTGAACAGCCCGTTACACGGGCCACAGTGCCTCTGGCAGCCAGTCGCGGGGCAGTCACACGCAGTGGAGACTGCCCGCGCCGCGCCCCGGCTGATACAGAGCTGGACGCTCCTTCGGAGCGTCCAGCTCTGTATCAGCCACGGCGCCGGCAGTCTCTACTGCGCATGACTGCCGCACGCGCAGCAGTCTCTACTGCGCATGTCCGGCGTTACACACAACTTAGCGAATTATTATATAGGATGACTAACAAAACATATAGGTGATTTTGAAAGCTGTTTCAAAATCATCTACGTTGTTATAATATTAAATTCTTTTGTAGTCTGTATGTGTTCATTATTCATTTTAGATCGTAAGCTCTACAGCAGGATCCGCACACCCATTGTTTGACTCTGTGCAGCACTTGTGATACTTTGCATTGTTTGAACCCTAAAAATGTAGAGAACTGTGTATACTTTTGGAGTTACATAAATAACCATATTCATTCATTCTGCGTGGGTGATAAAGTGGGTGAGGACATGCACACAGACGTACAAAACACAAAAAGAAGGAGTGCCAATAGTGCGTTATACAACACTACAAGTAATCTCATATTAAAGGGATACTTAGTTTTATCTGTATTTTATTTTGTAGGCATTAAAAAACATGAAGAACGATATAAGTCTTATCTCTCAAACCTTTATGGTTTGAGAGATATTCACAAGCAAAGTTTCCCCTCCCGCCCCTTTTACCTAGTGTAAGCCATCTCTTCTCAGATGTGGAATGCAGTCCATAGACCAGACAGATAACAGCAGGGGACAATCTTCTTCCTATGAGAACAATGAAAGCCCTGCCCCCCTTGACAAGTTTTTCAGGTTTTACCCTTATCTTAATTGAAGATTGTCCCTCTCTGCAGTCTACCTGGGCACTTCCCTTCTGCTCTGGCTAAGCAGTGTTACATCAGTAAAAGGGGCGGGAGGGGGACACTCTGTCATTGAATTACTCTTGAACTACATCTCTGACAGAATTTAAATAACACTCTCCAAAGTGCAAATACTATGATGATTAATTAGAGCTGCTTTTATTATGAAACATTACTATCCCTTTAAATAGATCGTATAGCAGCTCACATTTCTTATATGCTGACAATCAGCCATACGCCTGTTACCAACTTATATAGCACGCAGGGTACTTTAACCGTCCCTGCTTGGGTCTGATATCGCCAAACAATAATCTAAAACGCAGATGGCAGAAAAAAATAAAAATAAACTGAATAATAACAGTAAAAAAACAAAACAAAAAAATAAATAAATAAAAGTAGCTGTTTTTCTATTCTAAAATAGAAAAAAAGGTTTATCAACCCTTTGGTGCCAGAGGGGTATGCAATGCGTTGCGTACCCCTCTGCCACTCAAAGGGTTAAAAACAGCAGGCTTACAGTAGATTGATCTGGGATGCGTTTCACAGCTCTCCACTGCTTTCTCAACCTTATTGACCTGTTAATACATCAAAACTCACACACAAGCACACCTAGATACACACATACACTCATGCACCTTGACTCACACACATGCAAACACACACATATACTCACACCTAGACACACACGTCAACACAAACACACACACAGCTAGACAGACACACACACACGCCAGCACAAACATACACACACACCTAGACACACACACATACACATACCTAGTCACACATGAACACACAGATACATGTACACACACACACACACACACATACAGACATATACATGCACAGACACACACACACATATATACATATACACATACAGACATGCAAAAACACACACGTTATTCATAAATGTCAAGAGGTGAAATTCTGAAGCAAACCATATGCATCATGGGTTGAAATTAAAATTCTTCAAATTCCCCTTGAACTTAACCCCTTGAATGCTAGAGTGGTCTACAACACAGTGCAAAGCAATGCATTTGAGACCTCTCTCTCATTCAAGGGGTTAAAAGTCCATTTAAATACATGAAAATATGTATCCCCCCACCACATACAGAGTACAATTGGTATCTCCAGAATTGCACATCTGTAGCATGATGAATAACGCTCACAGACAGCAATCCCCCCTTCTTGACTGGAATGTCGGGGAAAATGACTGAGGTTTAAGTCTGGCTGTTCCAGGTTCTTCTGATCATACAGAACTTTGAGAACTGTAGACCAATCATATTTAGAGTCAGACACAACAACAAACCAGTGCTTCTCTATGTATAGAATAAATATGTCCCTGTGTTTAGCATATATAATATTTCTAAATAAATTAAAATAAGTGAGATATTAGTTTTCACAAATTGGCCAAGTTGTGGGTAAGCTTGCCAACCTCGCCAAGGTTTCTCACTGTACGGCAAGTCCTACTCTGTACATCTGTAATGCCCTATCTAAAAATTAAAATTAAAATAAAACTTGGAATTCCCTGAGGAGATGTTATTATAAACGTGTTGGAGTGCAAGGGACTCTTTAAATGTGCTCTTTTTATTGTTTCTGGGTCCCCGTGTGGTGCAATTAAAAACAGGAGACATACATTATAATGAAAAGATGTACATAGTGGACTTACCTAATACAAAAAGACCCCAATGGATCTGTATGGTGAGAATATGAGGGAGCTGTGGATCCAACAGCTCATTCTATAAATGTGACCTTTATATCAACCCCCACAGGTCATGTGAGGAATAGCTGATACCAAACTAGGAGCATTAAAAATGTATTTATTGTATGGATTGGTTATGGTGAGTTGGCGCTGTGAGTTTTCTTTTATATTTAGAGTCACCCTGAACTTCAAAGATAAAACACTCCTCATGCCCTTTACAGAAAACAAGGTTCTTCAGATTATCAGAAAACAAGGTTCTTCGGAATATCAAGGTAAGAAGCTTCTCCTTTTTCAGGACTTTTCTGCTAATGTGTCATCAAGGAGGAAAGAATTCACACAGACATGCAAATTCCTACACAGAAAGGAGTTCAATTTGCTGTGTAGTATCCTGATAAACTATAAATCATTTATGAGGAGGGTACATTCAGTTTTAATACGCCAAGGGAGGGGCAGAACTTTCTAAGATCTAAAAATGTTACTTGATCTGTGGCCTACTTAGATGTTCCCCAGAGTCAGGACCCTAAGGAACTATCCCATTTAGCATACCTACCTAAGAGGAAACTAACATATAACTGTTGCATGTTGGAACACTGTGCCATGACTTTCATTTACATTCCAACCCTTTACCCTTCCCTCCTTTTTCACCCTGACCCCCCTACCCCATTTTTCTTCTTCACCTAGTGTTCCATCAAATGGTCTGCTGATGTGGGGTGCTAGCTGAGGGCTCTCCAGAGGTGGACAGACAATAGCGAGGGGATGCATCTAGACAGACGGGTATACGTAGGGTTGTGGTGGTACACTTGGACCTGTGGTCGGGCCCTTCCTGGATGCCTGATGACGATGCCAGGGGGGCTCGTTATTTAACATAAGAGGTCATATAGTTATGAGCCTTAAACTATAGGCAAGAAGAAAGTGATCCCCTGTCCACCTTTTGATACTTGCAGTGGGGTATAGGGACAATGTGCCGGTGAGTCGTTGCGAGTGACATTATCTGGCAGTGGGATCAGGAAAGGAGAGCTTTCAAGCTCTAAACAGTGTTTAGCTTTTTGTCCATTTGGGCTGTTTCAGAATTCACTTGTCTTTTCTTTATGTTGTTATTAAATTACAAATGTTTTTATCCATGTCCGGTGGTTCCTACACCTTCCTCTATGCCAATTAATACTCGGTGGTCAGTTCTACTTTCTTCCATTATTTCAGTGAATAAGGAAGGATCTCTTCACTGGGAGATATCTCCTTGTACAATGGTATTGACACCATATACTTTATCACATCTCCCTGGGAGGAATACAGGCTAATTTAACTACACCCACCTACACTGTCCAACCTACTAATTAAAAGATGTTACACAGAATGTTAGCGGTATAAATAACCTCATAAAATGGAAAACATTGCTCAAACATCTTAAGCATTTGGATATTTACATTGTGTTCTTGCAGGTAACTTTAATCATATGGCAGACCAGATACACAACAGAAGTGTGTGTGTGGGGCAGCCATCTATAGCCATCAAACAATCTTATGACCTATTTAAAAGACCCGCTTAATATGGAGGATGATTGGGGGCTGGCCAATCTGGTAGGCAGAGACTTCAACTACTATTCACACCCACACAACACCTTCATTAAAATAGATTACAGTCTTAGTAACACCTCAACAATAGACAGAGGAATAAATTGTTCCATCAATAGCATCCTGATCTCTGACAATGCACCTGTCTTGATTACACTTGGTTTAACTAACCCCACACACTCTTCTTTCAACTGGTGCATGCCTTCGCACTTAGACAAAAACTTTAGACAAAGTTTACAGCAAGCATGGCAGGATTATAACCTCACCAACAAATGCAACAAATCCAACCCTAATTTATTTTGGTAAACCTCCAAAGCTGCTTTATGTTGGCAGATAATCTCCGACATGGCCAAAAAGGAAATTCATCACAGTTCAAACATGAACAGGGCCCTTTATTGGTCTATCAAAGAGCCTTAAAGGGATAGTAATACTTACGTATTACAAATCCCTATATTAAAGCCCTAGTAAAAAAAAAAAACGTATTGCCCCCAGTGTCATCTCTCAAACCTTTATGGTTTGAGAGATGAACGCTTCTAAAGTTGCCCTCCCCCTTCCCCATAGTCAGCATTTTAGCTGACTGCAGGGAACAGAGTCGTACGACTTTCAGGCGGCTCTCCAGCACAGCCTGATCACGTTAACTAAAAAAAAAACTTTCACTGAAATGGTCTTCTACGTGTGCTTGGTTTGCAAGCACACGTAGAAGACCGTTTTAGTGAAAGTTTTTTTTTTCGTTAACGCGATCGCGGCTCTGCTGCAGAGCCGTCTGATGATCTCTGACCAGATTTTCCTGAGTCAGCTAGAATGCTGACTACGGGGAAGGGGGATGGCAACTTTAGAAGCGTTCATCTCTCAAACCATAAAGGTTTGAGAGATGACACTGGGGGCAATACGTTTTTTTTAACTAGGGCTTTAATATAGGGATTTGTAATACTTAATATTACTATGCCTTTAAAGACATTCCATCAGGAGGTGACTCAATGAGCAGTCATGTAGAGGATTTACTCAGGCTAACAACCAGGGTAAGCTCCTGGCCAAGTTAATTAAAACAGCTAGAGGAAAAAACACTATACATAACCTACTCTTCAAATGTTATATTGCCCAGGTGTACAATCCTCAAGAATGTAATTGTATAAAAATAGAGAGGGAGGCAGCACCAGTGGGATTACAAATAATATTTATTAAAGACAAAATGGAGCAAAAAATAAGTGAACGTTTCGGTCCCTATACAGGACCTTTATGAAGACGTCTTGATAAAGGTCCTGTATAGGGACTGAAACATTGACCTGTGTTTTGCTCCATTTTGTCTTTAATAAATATTATTTGTAGTCCCATATATATACAGAGAGAGATAGATAGATAGATAGATAGATAGATAGATAGATAGATAGATAGATAGATATAATAAATCAGTTGAAATCAGTTGTAATGTTTATTTCTCCCCTATGATGCATCTGGTCTGCTACAGCCTCATAGTGTCACATAATCTGTTGACATCATGTGTACAAACACCTAACCATCAAAGCAAGTAGAAATCTTGTGCGCAATAGACAGAATGAAAATCAAGAACCAACTCTAACTGCACCAGTGTGACAAAGACACACAGTCTAATCCTGCCTATTTCTGGATCACACCAGGGACATTTAAAGGAACACGAACATCTAAAATGGTCTAGGGTTGCACAAACTTAAAAACTTTGTACTCTATGCTAGCCAGTCTAAAAATTCCCTAGTTATTTCTGTAGGTTTGCAATCTAGTCTTATATATGTTCTCTGGGGTAGGGTGACAAGATATCACAATTAACCGGGGACACATATGAAAGATGCAGGACTGCTTTGAGTTTCGGGCAGCCCTGATAAATGCACATTTCTTATGTGTCTCTAGTTAAAGGAAGGTGTGACCAGCTTACTATGGGGGGTTCATATTTCTACTTTTTCCAAGACTCCAGGGCTCCCATTGGAATAACTGTCTTGATAAGTATCTCAAATGTTATTGTGCTTTAAAGGAATAGTAATGTTTCAAAATAAAAGCGGCTCCAATTAACCTTCATAGTATTTGGACCATGGAGAGTGTTATTTCAATACTGTCAGAGTTGTAGTTCAAAAGTAATTGAATCCCCCTCCTGCCCCTTTTACTGATGTAAAACCTGAAAAAACCTGTCTATGGGGGCAGGGCTGTCATTATTCTCACAGTAAGAAGATTGTCCCTTGCTGTGATCTGTCTGAGTGGAGGTGGCTTACACTAGGTAAAAGGGGGATACTTTATCATTCAATTACTCTTGAACTACGACTCTGATAGTATTGTAATACCACTCTCCATGACTCAAATACTATGAAGATTAATTGGAGCTGTTTTTATTTGGAAACAGTACTATCCCTTTAATGACGTTAATGGGCTTGAGAAAGCTAGAAAGATAAGCCTTCTGACACCCAGGTGTGTCAGCCAAACATTGTAGGATGTTTTGTTGGCATTATTGCTTTGATAAAGCAGCTTTACTACTGTGAAACGAGTAAAAGTTTAAGCTTGCATACCTATCACTGTTTTTAATTCATCGGTCAATTGGATTAAAGTTTTTTATCTTGTGGAAGAAGTGTCTTGTTTTCATTCAGAATCCTGAAGTGTGGATCATCCTTCTCCCAAGTGGAGATGGATGTAATTTCTCCATAAGCTCTAGCTTCAGATTTGCTGGTATCAGTTATCTGACCACTCAAAAACGTGAGTGTAATTGATTTTAAAGGGATAGTAATGTTTCATAATAAAAGCAGCTCTAATTAATCATCATAGTATTTGGACTTAGGAGAGTGTTATTTCAATCCTGTCAGAGCTGTAGTTCAAGAGTAATTTACTGATGTAACACTGCTCAGCCAGAGCAGAAGGGAGGTGCCCAGGTAGACTGCAGAGAGGACTCAGCCTTTCATCCTTCCGAGGTCGATAAAATGAGTACCATTGATTTGGTAATAATAACATCTATTATTTCAGCTGCTGATTTGGTTAGTTCCGAGAGCGTGCGCTGAAAGCGCTTTGAGTCCCACTGGGAGAAAAGTGCTATATAAATACTAGTTATTATTATTATTCAATTAAGATAAGGGAAAAACCTGAAAAACTTGTCAAATGGGGCAGGGCTTTCATTGTTCTCATAGGAAGAAGATTGTCCCCTGCTGTTATCTGTCCAGTCTATGGACTGCATTCCACATCTAAGAAGAGATGGCTTACACTAGGTAAAAGGGGCGGGAGGGGGAAACTTTGTTTGTGAATATCTCTCAAACCATAAAGGTTTGAGAGATAAGACTTATATCGTTCTTCATGTTTTTTAATGCCTACAAAATAAAATAAAGATAAAGCGAAGTATTACTATCCCTTTAAGTATATTTATTACTTGAGATTATCTTATTACATTATTGGGCGTTCTTTTCTTTTTTTGGTTTTCTATTACCCTTGGGATATGTATACCGCTCAGGGAGAGCGAGCAATATAGGAGCAGCCTAGTACTTAGTGGCGTTCAATTGCTCATACCGCATCTGAAGGCAGTTATCAATCCTCAGTGGCTAGTGTGGTGGAACTGGTATATACCATTAACCAGTCAATATGCTTGTGAATACACACCTTTGGGTGCTGGTGGTGGCCATTGATGCCTTATTGATCCCGCGCAGAGGAGCGAGTGGTCTCTTCCTCCCCCTTCTCTTTTTGTTTTTTTTTCACATCTTCAATGATTCCTGTGTGACCATTCTGCACCGCTGTTCCATAGACCTCCTTGCAAATTATCTCTGCTGCAACGTGAATTCCTTTACAATGAACATACCAAAGTTGAAGCATGCTGCAACCGCTTGCAACGTACACTTTAACAGCATTGTGTTAGTGAACAGGCCCATAGAAAACTGCGATAAATAATACCCACATCAACCTGCAACCAGAGGCGTAACTAGAACGGTCCGGGCCCTGGTGCAAGAAGTGCCATGGGCCGCCCCAACCCCCGAACACATTGGCCCCCGGACCCTCCACAATGCCTCCATTTCCTACCTCCCAATCCCTGGTGGTCTAGTGGAGTGGCAGGAGAGGCGGGCTGGTGCGATGTGCTCCCGCCCTGTCCTCTTCTGTAATGCAGAGCGCTGGGAGATGATGTCATCTCCCAGCGCTCTGCATTACTAGAGCACGGGAGGGAGCTTGCGGCGCCAGAAGGAGGGGGTGGCAGGGGGCAGCTGGACCCCTAGAGTGACGGGACAGGTCGTCGTTGCGACCCCTATAGTTACGCCACTGCCTGCAACACACTATGCATCAAGCAGATGAAAAGTGCAAAAAAGGAAACTTGTCCACTAAATTAACCTAATCATAAGAGATGGACCCAGTGTGTCCTGTTGTGGGATGTGAGGATTTAGGATGGGGAGGTGGGAGTGGCAGGTGGCAGGCAGAGGGAGGGTATATCAGGAGTACAGCTGAAGTCTGAAAGAACCATTCCCCCTCCTCCATGTGTTCTGCTATTGTCTACAATACAAAGCAAACCTCTGCCTGGGTTGCACCTTTCACAGTACTGCTGCTTTACTGTCACACTTCCAAAGGGCATGTATCAATGGTACACTTATCAGTTTAATTACATTTTTATGTTTTACATTTCATATCTATCTATCTATCTATCTATCTATCTATCTATCTATCTATCTATCTACCTACACACAAGGACTGCACCTTATACTCACACTCACTATAGCATAGACATATACTCACAAGGACTACACTTTACACTCACACTCACTATAGCATGGCCATATACTGACAAGGACTGCACTTTATACTCACACTCACTATAGCATGGCCATATACTGACAAGGACTGTACTTTATACTCACACTCACTATAGCATGGCCATATACTCACAAAGACTGCACTTTATACTCACACTCACTATACCCAACCATGTACTCACAATGGCAGCAACTTATACTTACACTTGCTTTACCACAACCACGTACTCGTGACACATACATTTTATACTCACACTAACAGTACTATAGCGCAGCCATATACTCACAAGGACTGCAGTTTATACTCACACTCACTATAGCATGGCCATATACTCACAAAGACTGCATTTTATACTCACACTCACTATAGCATGGCCATATATTGGCAAGGACTGCACTTCATACACACACTCACTATAGCATGGTCATTTACTCACAAAGCCTGCATTTTATACTCACACTCACTATAGCATGGCCATATACTCACAAGGACTGCAATTTATACTCACACTCACTATAGCATGGCCATATACTCACAAAGACTGCATTTTATATTCACACTCACTATAGCATGGTCATTTACTCACAAAGCCTGCATTTTATACTCACACTCACTATAGCATGGCCATATACTCACAAGGACTGCAATTTACACTCACACTCACTATAGCGTGGCCATATACTCACAAAGACTGCATTTTATATTCACACTCACTATAGCATGGCCATATACTCACAAAGACTGCATTTTATACTCACACTCACTATAGCATGGCCATATATTGACAAGGACTACACTTTATACTCACACTCACTATAGCATGGCCATATACTCACAAAAACTGCACTTTATACTCATACTCACTAAAGCACAGCCAAATACTGACAAAGACTGCACTTTATACTCACACTCACTATAGCATGGCCATATACTCACAAAGACTGCGCTTAACACTCACACTCACTATAGCATGGCCATATACTCACAAAGACTGCACTTTATACTCACACTCACTATACCCAACCATGTACTCACAATGGCTGCAAATTATACTCACACTTGCTTTACCACAACCACGTACTAGTGACACATACATTTTATACTCACACTAACAGTACTATAGCGCAGCCATATACTCACAAGGACTGCAGTTTATACTCACACTCACTATAACATGGCCATATACTCACAAGGACTGCACTTTATACTCACACTCACTATAGCATGGCCATATATTGACAAGGACTGCACTTCATACTCATACTCACTATAGCATGGTCATTTACTCACAAAGACTGCACTTTATACTCACACTCACTATAGAAAGGCATAATACTCACAAGGACTGAACTTTATACTCACTTACAATAGCATGGATATATACTCACAAGAACTGCGTTTTATACTCACACTCACTATAACATTACTATATACTCACAAAGATTGCACTTTATACTCATACTCACTATACCCAACCATGTACTCAGAACGGCTGCAACTTATACTCACACTTGCTTTAATACAACCATGTACTCGTGACTACATTTTATACTCACTCTTACTATAGCACAGCCATATACTCACAAGGAATGCACTTTACACTCACTTACTATGGCAATGCCATATAGTCACAAGGACTGCACTTTATACGCACATTCACTATAGCATGGCCATATACAACAAGGAGTTTACTTTATATTCACTTACTATAGCACAGCCATACACTTACAAGGACTGCACTTTATACTCACATTCACTGTAACATGGCCATATACTCACAAAGACTGCACTTTATACTCATATTCACTATAACACAGCCATATACAACAAGGAGTTTACTTTATACTCACTTACTATAGCACAGCCATATACTTACAAGGACTGCACTTTATACTCACACTCACTATAACATGGCCATATACTCACAAGGACTGCATATCACGGTGCCCGTGATTATCTCCAGCGATACTGTGCTTACAGGCGACATTGAATTACTTCCTGGTTGTCGCTCTGAGGCACATTCGCTATTCTTATTGGCCGCTGTTAATTGCCAGATTGTGTCTCCGCCTACATGCTAGGCCTTATAGGCCTCAGCCTGCCTTTACTCCTTTGCCCTTTCGTGGTGTACCTGTGCACTATAGCTCTTGTGATTCCGGTGCTCCATTTCTGTGTATGACTCCTGACCAGTAGTGATGATCGAGCACCCCAATGCTCGGGTGTTCGGGTGCTCTGACCGAGCGCCCCCGGAGGCTCGAGTGCTCGGCCGAGCACCCGAGCCCCATTGAAGTCAATGGGAGGACTCGAGCATTACACCAGGCACCCCCTGCTCTGATGAGGGGAGGGTGCCTGGTCCATAGGAAAAGGGCAGAAAATGATGGAAACACCACAGAAATGGTTCAGGGACAGCATAGGGAGGATGTCTGGATGCATCTTGGACTCCAACGTCGCTGCTGGGAACGATGTTTCGCCCGGAGTACGCCATTTTTACAGACTGACCGTAAAACACACAAAAAGGAAGATAAAAACGACTTTAGGCGAAAAATTGTTACCAAACAGTATTTGCTGTATATTTACTTGTATATCATCTGCAAATTCTGCAAAAAATTTCATAGATTTTTCGGAACTGGGGCCATGATTAAGAGGGAAACGTGTGCAGAGGCAAAGTCTGCAAAAAATTTCATAGATTTTTCTGAACTCGGGCCATGATTAAGAGGGAAACGTGCGCAGAGGCAAATTCTGCAAAAAATTTCATCGATTTTTCTGAACTCGGGCCATGATTAAGAGGGAAACGTGCGCAGAGGCAAATTCTGCAAAAAATTTCATCAATTTTTCTGAACTCGGGCCATGATTAAGAGGGAAACGTGCGCAGAGGCAAATTCTGCAAAAAATTTCATCGATTTTTCGGAACTGGGGCCATGATTAAGAGGGAAACGTGCGCAGAGGCAAATTCTGCAAAAAATTTCATCGATTTTTCTGAACTCGGGCCATGATTAAGAGGGAAACGTGCGCAGAGGCAAATTCTGCAAAAAATTTCATCGATTTTTCTGAACTCGGGCCATGATTAAGAGGGAAACGTGCGCAGAGTAAAGCAGGTGTTCACCGTGGTTATGGCCCGGGTAAGGAACAGCATTCAGGAACGGAGGCCGCAGCTACCACAGGTTTTACAACATGTCCGTTTGCCCTTGTTAAGTCCAAAATTTATAGTCGGAACAGTGGGGTCTGATCCATTCAGTAAAAGTGACGAAGTGACTTAGTGGATGAAGCCAAGAACTACCTTCTGCTCTGTCGAACACCCCAGCCCTATTTAATTCAATGGGAGGACCTGAGGCACTCCGATACAACCTGTATATCACAAAATGGAGGGCCTCATTCACATTGTGGTACAATAGTTCAGGTAGTGGTCCAACACTCATAAAGCCGATGCACTAAGTGAAAGGGCTGCCAAAAATTAGACTGAAATGTCACTCCAATACACCCTTTATTACACATAAAGGAGGGCATCATACACACCCTTGAAAAATTAGGATTAATAGCCTGCTGGTGACCCTCTAAAACATTAGGGGCGAGGGCATGCCGCTAAGCTGACCATCTAAAACATTAGGAATGAGGGTCTGCAGCTGAGCCGACCATCTAAAACATTATGGGTGAGGGTCTGCTGCGGAGCTGACCATCCTAAACATTATATGCGAAGGCCCGCTAGTGAGCTGACGCTATAAAACATTATATGAGAGGGCCCGCTAGAGAGCTGACCCAATAAAACATTATATAAGAAGGCCCGCTGGTGAGCTGACCTATACAAAAAGTTGTCAAACAGGGCCCGCTGGTGAGCTGGCCCTATATAAAAATTATATCACAGGGCCCGCTGGTGAGCTGGCCCTATATAAAAATTATATCACAGGGTATATGGAAGAGAGTCAACCATATACCCGTTTTTTGGGTGGAAGGGGTGAATGGGAATACAGAGTATTCCCATCATTGTAAATAACATATATAAAGTCACTTTATGTTCACCCGGGGCTTTCCTCCAGTGGAGTGGAGAAGTCAGGGGAAATCCAGGCCTTGTTCATTTTTATAAGTGTCAACCTATCAGCATTTTCGGTGGAAAGGCGGATACGCTTATCTGTTATGATGCCACCAGCAGCACTAAATACCCGCTCAGACAGAACGCTGGCGGCAGGGCAGGCCAGCACCTCCAAGGCGTAGAGTGCCAGTTCATACCACGTGTCCAGCTTGGACACCCAGTAGTTGTAAGGCACAGAGGGATCAGTGAGGACGCTGACACGGTCTGCTACGTACTCCTTCACCATCTTCCAAATCTTTTCCCTCCTTGTGACACTAGGCTGCGCATCAGGGTGAGGGTGCTGGCGGGGTGTCATGAAGGTGTCCCACGCCTTGGAGAGTGTTGCCCTGCCTTTGTCGGAACTGCTGTGTGCTCCCCTTTTCTCCCCTTCTCGGTTGGCCAAGGTAGCACGTACTCTGCCGCCAGCGTTGTCAGATGGAAAATTTTGGAGCAATTTTTCAACAAGAACCTTCTGGTATTGCACCATTTTGCTTGTCCTCTCCACCGGAGGAATGAGAGATGAGAAATTCTCTTTGTAGCGGGGGTCCAGAAAGGTGAACACCCAGTAATCCGTGTTGTCTAAAATGCGTATAACGCGTGGGTCACGGGAAAGGCAGCCTAACATAAAGTCAGCCATGTGTGCCAGAGTACCAACAGGCAAGATTTCGCTGTCCTCACCAGGAGGATGACTCTCAATCTCCTCATCCTCTTCCTCCTCTTCTGCCCACCCACGCTGAAGAGATGGAACTAAAGTTCCATGGCTACCCTCTGTAGCGGAGGCAACCGTGTCTTCCTCCTCCTCCTCCTCCGCCTCCTCCAATTGTCGCTGAGAAGACGAAGTGAGGGTGCTCTGGCTATCACCTTGTGTAAGCTCTTCCTCCCCCATTTCCACCTCTTCCACATGCAAAGCGTCGGTTTTAATTGTGAGCAGCGAGCGTTTCAGTAGACACAGAAGTGGGATGGTTACACTGATAATAGCGTTATCGCCGCTCACCATCTGTGTCGATTCCTCAAAATTGCGTAAAACCTCACAGAGGTCTGACATCCATTCCCACTCCTCACTTCTGATTAGAGGAAGTTGAACGGAGAGGCGACGACTGTGTAACAGCTGGTACTCCACTACTGCCCTCTGCTGCTCACAAAGCCGGGCCAACATGTGGAAGGTGGAGTTCCAGCGCGTGCTCACGCCACACAGCAGCCGGTGAGCTGGCAATTGTAAGCGCTGCTGCAGCTTCAACAGGCCGGCTGAAGCTGTTGATGACTTACGGAGATGTGCACACACGCGGCGCACCTTGGTCAAGAGATCATGCAAATTGGGGTAGGTTTTTAGAAATCGCTGAACCACTAAATTAAATACATGCGCTAGGCATGGTACGTGTGTGAGCTTGCCGAGCTCCAAAGCCGCCACCAAGTTACGCCCATTATCACACACAACCATGCCTGGTTGCAGGTTGAGTGGCGAGAGCCACTGCTCGGTCTGGTGACTAATCCCCTGCAACAGCTCTGAGGCCGTGTGCTGTTTGTCCCCAAGGCAGATCAGCTTCAGCACGGCCTGTTGACGCTTCCCCACTGCAGTGCTAAACTGCTTCCAGCTACCGGCTGATGGGTGAGTGGCGCTGCGCGCAGAGAATACGGAGGTGGAAACGGAGGAGGAGGAGGAGCCAATAACGTAGGTGCTGGCGGAAACCCTGATGGAGGTAGGGCCCGCAATCCTCGGCGTGGGTAGCACCTGTGCCATCCCAGGGTCCGAGTCGCTCCCAGCCTCCACGACATTCACCCAGTGTGCCGTCAGGGAAATGTAGCGTCCCTGGCCACAAGCACTTGTCCATGTGTCAGTCGTTAAGTGGACCTTCCCAGTAACTGCATTGGTCAGGGCACGGGTGATGTTACGGGACACATGGTGGTGTAATGCGGGGACGGCACACCGGGAAAAGTAGTGGCGGCTGGGGACTGCGTACCGAGGGACAGCTGCTGCCATCAGGCTGCGGAAGGACTCAGTCTCCACAAGCCTAAATGGCAGCATTTCGATGGCCAGTAATTTGGAAAGGTGTGAGGTTAGTGCTATGGCCTGTGGGTGGGTGGCTGGGTATTTTCGCTTGCGCTCAAATGCCTGGGGTAAGGACATTTGGACGCTGCGCTGGGACAGGGAAGTGGATGTGGTCGCTGATGGTGCTTCAGATGGTACAGGTGCAGGGCGGGAAGTATGCGGGCCTGCGCCTTCGACAGGCGATTGGCCAGCACCGAAAACAGGGGAAGAGGAGGCAGTGGTGTGGCCTGCAGACACAGATTGGCGATCCGGGCGTTCCTCCCACTTATTACGGTGCTTGGATGCCATGTGTCGGATCATGCTGGTGGTGGTGAGGTTTCTAGTGTTCATGCCTCGGCTCATTCTGGTGTGGAACAGGTTGCAAACTACAATTTTTTTGTCGTCCGCACTTTCCTTAAAAAAACGCCATACCGCGGAACACCTAGCCCTTGGCAAGGGAGATTTACGCAAGGGGGTGCTCCGTGGAACATTTGCGGGCCGGTTTGGTGCGGTCCGCCTTCTTTCTTTAGCCACACCACTGCCTCTTCCAGCCTGTTGCGGTGCTGCAGATGGCTCACCCTCAGGACTGCTGTCATCGCTCGGCTCTCCACCTTCCCAGGTGGGGTCAGTGACCTCATCGTCCACCAAGTCCTCCTCCACTTCCTCACTCGGATCATCCTCCTCATTTCTTGATCCCACCACATACTCAGTCATTGACAACTGTGTATCATCCTCCTCATCAAGGTCTTGAGACAGTAATAGTGGTTGATTTGATGGCAACTGTGTCTCATCATCATCATCATCCACTTCCTTTGACCTTAAATGCCGTTCCCCTCTGTCATCTTCTTGTGATTGGGTACCCTCTAGAGGTTGTGAATCAGGGCACAAGATCTCATGTTCCTCTGCAAGCGTGCTTGGAGAGAGGTTCAAATGAAGGATTGGTGATGAGACGAGCTCCTCACTATATCCCAGTGTGGGATCACTTCTTTGGCCAGACCCTCTATGGTGGGAGGAAGGATGATCAGGGTGAGGATTATGTTGACCAGACTCTTGGCTACTGAGAGTGGACTTGGTGGAAGACAGGGTGGTGCTTAACCGACTGGAAGCAGTATCACCTGAAATCCAACCGACCACCTGTTCGCAGTGGTCTGACCTCGAGAGTGATGTCCTGCGACGCCCTGTAAACTGAGACATGAAGCTAGGTATGGTGGATGTCTTTCTTTCTTGTGCTCTGGCACCAGGCACAGTTTCTACGCGTCCTGACCCGCGCCCTGAACTATCAGGATCACGTCCACTTCCCCGTCCCTTTTTACCCGCCTTCTTCATATTACACGGAATATGTGCTGCTAATCTGCAACTTTGCACACTAAACAGAATGTGCTGCTAATCTGCAACTTTGCACACTAAACAGAATGTGCTGCTAATCTGCGGCTAGGCACAGTGAAAGGAATATGTGACGTTTATTTTTTACACTTTCCACACTAAACAGAATGTGCTGCTAATCTGCAACTTTGCACACTAAACAGAATGTGCTGCTAATCTGCAACTTTGCACACTAAACAGAATGTGCTGCTAATCTGCGGCTAGGCACAGTGAACGGAATATGTGACGTTTATTTTTTACACTTTGCACACTAAACAGAATGTGCTGCTAATCTGCAACTTTGCACACTAAACAGAATGTGCTGCTAATCTGCAACTTTGCACACTAAACAGAATGTGCTGCTAATCTGCAACTTTGCACACTAAACAGAATGTGCTGCTAATCTGCGGCTAGGCACAGTGAAAGGAATATGTGACGTTTATTTTTTACACTTTCCACACTAAACAGAATGTGCTGCTAATCTGCAACTTTGCACACTAAACAGAATGTGCTGCTAATCTGCGGCTAGGCACAGTGAACGGAATATGTGACGTTTATTTTTTACACTTTGCACACTAAACAGAATGTGCTGCTAATCTGCGGCTAGGCACAGTGAACGGAATATGTGACGTTTATTTTTTACACTTTGCACACTAAACAGAATGTGCTGATAATCTGCAACTTTGCACACTAAACAGAATGTGCTGCTAATCTGCGGCTAGGCACAGTGAAAGGAATATGTGACGTTTATTTTTTACACTTTCCACACTAAACAGAATGTGCTGCTAATCTTCAACTTTGCACACTAAACAGAATGTGCTGATAATCTGCGGCTAGGCACAGTGAACGGAATATGTGACGTTTATTTTTTACACTTTGCACACTAAACAGAATGTGCTGCTAATCTGCGGCTAGGCACAGTGAACGGAATATGTGACGTTTATTTTTTACACTTTGCACACTAAACAGAATGTGCTGCTAATCTGCGGCTAGGCACAGTGAAAGGAATATGTGACGCTTATTTTTTACACTTTCCACACTAAACAGAATGTGCTGCTAATCTGCAACTTTGCACACTAAACAGAATGTGCTGCTAATCTGCGGCTAGGCACAGTGAACGGAATATGTGACGTTTATTTTTTACACTTTGCACACTAAACAGAATGTGCTGCTAATCTGCAACTTTGCACACTAAACAGAATGTGCTGCTAATCTGCAACTTTGCACACTAAACAGAATGTGCTGCTAATCTGCAACTTTGCACACTAAACAGAATGTGCTGCTAATCTGCGGCTAGGCACAGTGAAAGGAATATGTGACGTTTATTTTTTACACTTTCCACACTAAACAGAATGTGCTGCTAATCTGCAACTTTGCACACTAAACAGAATGTGCTGCTAATCTGCGGCTAGGCACAGTGAACGGAATATGTGACGTTTATTTTTTACACTTTGCACACTAAACAGAATGTGCTGCTAATCTGCGGCTAGGCACAGTGAACGGAATATGTGACGTTTATTTTTTACACTTTGCACACTAAACAGAATGTGCTGCTAATCTGCAACTTTGCACACTAAACAGAATGTGCTGCTAATCTGCGGCTAGGCACAGTGAACGGAATATGTGATGTTTATTTTTTACACTTTCCACACTAAACAGAATGTGCTGCTAATCTGCGGCTAGGCACAGTGAACGGAATATGTGACGTTTATTTTTTACACTTTGCACACTAAACAGAATGTGCTGCTAATCTGCAACTTTGCACACTAAACAGAATGTGCTGCTAATCTGCAACTTTGCACACTAAACAGAATGTGCTGCTAATCTGCGGCTAGGCACAGTGAACGGAATATGTGACGTTTATTTTTTACACTTTCCACACTAAACAGAATGTGCTGCTAATCTGCAACTTTGCACACTAAACAGAATGTGCTGCTAATCTGCAACTTTGCACACTAAACAGAATGTGCTGCTAATCTGCGGCTAGGCACAGTGAACGGAATATGTGACTTTTTTTTTTTTAATTTTTGCCCCCCCAAACAAAATATAACTGCTGCCCCCACACACAACAGTCCTAAAAAGGACTTTTGGGTCTTTATATGTTGTTCCAACACTTTTCTTCTCCCTACACTGACTTTCCCTTCCTATCCTCATCTCTCCCTGGCTAAGACTGAGCCGAACTCGCTGGTCAGGTGCTATACAGCACCCGATCACGGGTTCTGGCCAGCCAATCAGTGTAATGCCAGCAGCCAACATGGCTGCTGGCATTACACTGATGTCAGAGCCTCCCCGCACGTTTATTGGCTGCGCAGCAGCCGCGAAACGTGCGGGGAGGAGACCCGAACATGGCGGGCGAGCACATGCGGTACTCGTACGAGTACCGCCATGTGCCGAGCAGAGCGATGCTCGAGCCGAACCGAGCTTCGGCTGAACATGCTCGCTCATCACTACTGACTACGTTTTGACTTCGGCTCTGTTTGATCCCTGACTATTGCCTTGCGTTCCAGTCTGACTTTTTGCTCCGTCTGACTACCCACTCCGGTCTGACTCCTGGCTTTGGCTGACTACCCGGTCTGGTCTGACTCCTGGCTTTGGCTGACAACCTGCTCCGTGCTGACCCCTGCTCCGGCTGACTATCCATCATTCTATACCAGTGGCCTACTGTCTCTGCTTGCACTCTCCGTGCTCTGTCGTTTCGTCCGGTCAATCTGTGCTCAGTCTGCGTCAGTCCGTGTCACTGGCATTCATACTATCTGTCGTTCCATTCTGTGCCTTTGAGTACCCCAGCATTCTAGGGATTCTCAGTCACAGTTGCTTGTTGGGTTACCCTAGCATTCTAAGGATTCTCAGTCACAGCTGCCTGTTCCTTTACCCTAGCTTTCTAGGGATTCTCAGTCACCGCTGCCTGTTCCGTTACCCTAGCATTCTAGGGATTCTCAGTCACAGTTGCTTGTTGGGTTACCCTAGCGTTCTAAGGATTCTCAGTCACCGCTGCCTGTTCCGTTACCCTAACATTCTAGCGATTTTCAGTTACCGCTACCTGTTCCGTTACCCTAGCATTCTAGGGATTCTCAGTCACCACTGCCTGTTACGTTACCCTAGCGCTCTAGGGATTTTCAGTCATCGCTGCCTGTTCCGTTACCCTAGCGTTCTAGGGATTCTCAGTCACTGCTGCCTGTTCCGTTACCCTAACATTCTAGCGATTTTCAGTTACCGCTGCCTGTTCCGTTACCCTAGCATTCTAGGGATTCTCAGTCACCACTGCCTGTTATGTTACCCTAGCGCTCTAGGGATTTTCAGTCATCGCTGCCTGTTCCGTTACCCTAGAGTTCTAGGGATTCTCAGTCACTGCTGCCTGTTCCGTTACCCTAGCGTTCTAGGGATTCTCAGTCTCTGCTGCTTGTTGGTTTACCCTAGCATTCAAGGGAGATCCGTCTCTGAGCTAAACTACCCTAGCGTACTAGGGGATTTTTCCTCTGTTCACAGGGGCTTCACAGCTGCTCCTGTACTAGTAACTACTACCATCCTCGTTACTAGTATATATATTCAGTCAGAGTGGTATTTGCCTTCTTACAGTCGGGGATTCTGTGCTGTCTCCACACCTGGTCCTGTGAGGGTTGGGGAAATGCTTAGGCACTGTCTTCACATCTGGTCCTGTGAGGGTTGGGGAAGTGCTTAGGCACTGTCTTCACATCTGGTCCTGTGAGGGTTGGGGAAATGCTATTCATATTTATTCTGTTCTTATTTTAATAAAGATATTGATTTTACTGTATTTGTACTTGTCAGTGTCGTTATTCCACAGTCACCCCGTGATACTGCACTTTATATGCACACTCACTATAGCATGGCCATGTACTCACAAACACTGGACTTTATACTCACACTCACTATAGCATGGCCATATACTTACAAAGACTGCACTTTACACTCACACTCACTACAGCACAGCTATACACTCACAAGGACTGTAGTTTATACTCATTTCTTATAGATAGCTATATATTTACAAGGACTGTACTTCATACTCACACTCACTATAGCATGACCATATACTCACAAGCACTGCAGTTTATACTATCACTCACTATAGCAAGGCCACATGCTCACAAGGACTGCACTTTATACTCACATTCTCTATAGCAAGGCCATATACATACAAAGACTGCGCTTTATACTCACACTTATTATAGCACAGGCAAATACTCACAAGGACTGCACTTTATACTCACACTCAATATAGCACAGCCATATGCTCAGAAATACTGAATTTTATACTCACATTCACTATAGCATGGCCAGATACTCACAAGGACTGTGCTTTATGCTCACACTCACTATAGCATGGTCATATACTCACAAAGATTGCACTTTATACTCACACTCACAATAACACAGGCAAATACTCACAAAGACTGCACTTAATACTCACACTAAGTATAGCATGGCCATATACTCACAAGGACTGCACTTTATACTCACACTCACGATAGCACAGCCATATACTCACAAAGACTGTACTTTAATACTCACACGCTCTAAAGCAAGGCCATATACTCACAAGGACTGCAGTTTCTACTCTCACTCAATATAGCAAGGCCATGTACTCACAAAGACTGAACTTAATACTCACACTCACTACAGCACAGCCAAATACTCACAAGGACAGCACTTTATACTTAAACTCACTATAGTATGGCCATATACTTACAAGAACTGCATTTTATACTCACACTCACTATAGCATAGCCATATACTCACAAGGACTGAATTTTATACGCACACTCACTATAGCATGGCCATATACTCACAAGGACTGAATTTTATACGCACACTCACTATAGCATGGCCATATACTCAAAAAGACTACACTTTATACTCACACTCACTATAGCATGGCCATATACTCACAAAGACTGACTTATACTCACACTCACTATAGAAAGGCCTTATACTCACAAGGACTGAACTTTATACTCACACTCACTATTGAACAAACATATACTCACATGGACTGCACTTTATACTCACACTCACGATAGCACGGCCATATACTTAAAAGGACTGCACTTTATTCTCACACTCACTATAGTATGGCCATATACTCACAAGGACTACACTTTATACTCACACTCACAATAGCATGGCCATATACTCACAAGGAGTGCACTTTATACTCACACTCACTATAGCGCAGCCATACACGCACAAGGACTGTACTTTGTACTCACTTACTATAGCATGGCCATATA